>OY754347.1:17905155-19105155 GCA_963572235.1 Caenorhabditis japonica | reverse complement strand
CCCATCTTCGGGCTCTGTGGAGTTTTCAAGGGTTTTTAGCCGAAGAAGTTTTGGAAGACGTTGTACAAATAGCCATCGCTGCCATTGTGTCATTTCGGAAGAAAAGGCTTGCCTGAAATAATAAATTAAACAACTTGAAGATTGGTGGTACTGTACTGTAGATCTTACTTTCTGTACATGTTGATTGTGACGACGGAGAGAATAACCGATATAGAGACCATAAAAAGGGTAAAGAGCAAATAAACTCCTATAAAAATAAAGTTGATTTTGAAAAACAACGGGGGACTCTTACCGATCAGCGACAAAGATAAAGATGTCGGAGGGATAAGATCGATAAGTACCAAGTAGAACACAGAAAATGCAACAAGAACAGAGATCGAATATGTCATTTTGTGCTCATTCGGTAGAATCAGAAAAACAAAAGGTGTGACGTTAGCTGTAATCGAAAGAAGAAGATATTAAAAAGGGTTTTTTAATCTGAAGTGTTACCTATGAGCATGCAAGGAATGGTAAGAGTGACAGTGAAAAAGATTGCTTTCCGCCGAATTTTAATTCGATATCTAAATGATTGTAGTAAAAAAAAACTTTATATCATTCATCCCTGAAAATTCTACCGGTTAACCACGGAACGGGAAGTACGACTGACCAGCGTTTCGTCGCGCGTCTCTGAAGTTTTCACGTGTTTTGGCGTGCCCCTTTAAAAGTTCCGTAGGCAGCCGGTAAAACTTTCACGGATGAATAATAATTGCAAAGTACTTTATGTCAATGTAATATTGCTGTCCACAGCATCCTGGATAAATCTGAGCGTAACGCGACGAGGTGGCGCTGAGCAAATCCCATTCGGCACTTCTTAACATTGATTTTATCGGATAGAACACATTATAAAGCTTACTCGTGATAAAAACTAAGTCCTAGACCCTTCTCAAGATACAAAAACTCAACACCATCGTCTTGTCGTTTAACTTGAGGAATATCGTTGACATCTACGGGAATTTGATACAGATCGAGTGTTTCTCCGTCGTTCGACCAACCGCCAAACTTCATTTCACATTCTTGCCAATCATACGGAAAGTACTTGATGTTAATCTGAAAGGTGCTAGGCTGACCAGATTGATAATAATCAAAGAATTATAAATATTGAACTGATAATTACCGGGCAAAAACTTTTGTAAATGGATGGTGGCTGCCAGACGACTCTACCGTGGTTATCAATTTTAGCCAAACTAGTGATGGTGATATGCGGCTCTCCGTCAGCGCTGAAAATAATATGATTTGGAAAATAATTGATGCAAATCTACTAATAACATACTTGTTGTACAGAATAATATCTGGAATCCAAATCTGATCCGATGGTATGTGAACTGATTCCACTCCTCCCCAATCATTGGGGTTCCAAGTCAATTTTTTGTCAAACCACTGCTGAAAATCAGAAATTTAAAAAAATACTAAAAATCTAGCTTTACCATCTCAAGCCACAAACTAGTCGTTAAAACTTGATTCACTTCATCAACGTCAATAAGTCTGCATAAATTGGCACCAAACTTGACCTTCAGTGCATCTGAGGCATTTACGACTGGTCGGACCGCTTTATTATAGTCAGTTAACAAATTCTCGAGTAGTTGGGACACATGTTTGTTGGATTCGACTTGTGAAATTAGAATATCTGCTAATTTAAAGATAATAATTGTCAGCTAGTAGAAAAAGAGAGGAGCTTACTGAAAATTGACAAAACTAGGGTAAATCTTTGATCAATCCGTTGTGGTATCCACATTGACCAGCGGATTGTCTAAAAAGTATTTAACAATTAGAGTAAAATCTTCTCGGAAAAATGAAGAGACAGGAAAATTCGTTTCTCTCACTTTTTACAGCGTGAATGTACTCGAATTTCATAAAGGACAGAGCAACAAACAGGCGAAGATTGAGATGGTTGGAAGAGTTTTTGACAACTCGCTTTATTGCTGCAATTGTTTTGTATTTGTTTTCGTTTTTCTTCTTTTTTTTATTATTTAAAATTTTGAACTGATTGAATAAGAATCGAATGAGTAAGAGGATGTTTTGTCTCTATCAATAAATAAATAAAATAAATAAATAAATAAAGTTGAAAACTAAGAAAAAAAGAAGAATGAGGGTATAAAATAACGGAAAGCTCAACAAAAAAAGGCTAACAGGAGGAGGGGCTGCCGCCTTGGAACGAACAAATTGCTGATGCCGCGACAATTTGTCTTAGTGGCGCCATTCGATGAGATAAATGATAAAGCTGTCGATAAACAAAGGATCCGTCAGTTTCAGTGACTCCCACCGTGCTGGCCCAATCAGTAGCAATTATTTATGCGGAGCCAAAAAAAACGAGCATGTTAGATATGATGAATCGGAAACTGATGAGATGAAACGACGGCGGTTAAAACTTTACAACCGAAAGGTCTCGCGAGCCAATTATTATGAAGATCGGCTGACAGGTGCGGTCGGCAGCACAACTGGCTCCGCTGGCTGGTTCACCTACTCGGCTGAATCCAGAAAGAGATGACTTCTGGGCCGACGACTCATTCCACTGTTACACACATATGTCGACAGCTTATGTGTGTGTTCCCTCGTTTCGATTCTAACATTATCGTCTCGTTTTTCAACTTTATTGAGCAAGTTTCTATTTCATCTGTCTGGGATATTTGAAAACAGAAACATTTGTAAATTGCCATTAATCTTTGCGTCGAAAATCGAGAAATAACATTGGATTGTAACAAAAGCAACACCGTCAAACTATATAGCGGAAGTTCGTCGTCTGCTGGAGGCAAATCTTTTCAGGATTCGATTAGATGCTGACTTGCTCTATTTTTCTGTTTAAATGTTTAATTCTATGAGAAAACATGCAATATTTTATTCAGGAAAAATAGAGAATCGAAAAATGCTTTTTAAAAGTGGACAAGTTAATAGCAGGAAAAAAAACAATTTATATCACAGAATGTATCTTGGAAACGTGAAGTTGAACGTGTAGGGTCAGGGTCAATAACAGCAGTTTGAAAGGTTTGATAAATAATAATCGTTATGGGGGATACAATATTTATAAAAAACATGAAAGAAAATTAAAAATAAAATAAAACTTTTAAGTTAACATAGAGTTCATGGAATTTTACAAATTAGGGACAGTTCTACAATTTTAATTTTGCCGGTTTCAAACATATTGTACTATCATTTCGATCTATTTCACAGAGCTTTTTCAAAGGAACCGTTGAAGTTTCGTACAAGCTTTTATAGAAATCCACGGCGGCAAGGGACATAGCCGAGTATGTCTTTGAAAGAATTGGAATTAAAATGCACTGATGGCCCACTGCAATTATACGGTAGGCTCTAGACTGGAATGGATCCGAAACGGCTGGACACATTATGTTGTTTAAATTGACGCGAGTGATCTGAAGTTGAGCAAATTTTTTTATTTTCTTACTCATTATTAATTGTTTGTTTTCCCTTACCATCGCGCCAAATTGAAGAATAACAAAGTGGTAAAGTGAGAAAAGAGAGATTCCGAAAACAGTCCACCCAAAATCATATGGTTTTTCCGGCTCAAACGCTCCCTGTATATACATGAGATACACTGGTACGACAAGAATAGCAATGTGTTGAGCGTAATAGATGAATACTTCCCCGGGTAGCTGCAAAATTGAATTTGTTTTGGCTCAAACGAATTTCTATTCGTCCGCGTGTTTTCATTCTCCTTACATTTCTCGTGTTCAGAATTGGAAATGCTAACGCGAACCAAGCACCGGGCATAAAATAGAGCATCAATCGGAATAGAAAACAGGCTTTCCTGAAGAGAAATTTAATTATTCTTTGGTATTGTCCAAGTCATAGATCGTACTTTGAGTTTCCCTCCATGGTTAACAGCGTCAGCTGCATTGTGGTGGTTACGTGGCAAGGGTTGAACAAAAATATGCCAGTTCTAGAATAAGAAAATTAGATCAACTTCCCAAAAATGGATTATGTAGCTAGCAAGTTTTGAGCCTCACTCACCTTGATATCATTTTATAAGCAAGCTCTGCTCCAAATATTAAACTATACACTGTGAGTATCACATATCTGGACACGTTTTTCACTGGTAGACTAAATGTGCAGTCAAGCGGAATAGACACGTAAGCGGCCCAAAAAGAAAGCGGAATGAAGACAATGGATTCCAAAAACCGCTGCCATGACGGAAGATACTGAAAATTTGAGGGATTATTGACGTCATATTTATGTTAGTTCCAACTCACATCCATACATTCTTCACCGCCGTTCCCCTGAATAGAGCTATCAATGCCACCAATGGCAAGTTCTCGAATAACGTCGTACATCACCTTTGCATTCTGTAAAACAACAATAAAATTAAAGTTTAAACCCGTGTTGTTCGGTGAATTATGTTATTTGGAAAAAAGTTAGTGGATGTTCATGTTAGTATTGCAAAACACAAAGGATCCCTAACCCATGAGCAAAAGTAAGAAAAGTGGTCAGGAATTGGAATGAAACAAGAAAGAAGAATAAAATAAAATAAAAGAAAGGAATAGAAAAAAAACAATGTAGTGTTTTTTTCTTCTAAAGCATGTCAGATTGTGCAATTGTGAAGGAACTAAAACAATATTTTTTCAATATTATTATTGTTATCAGTAATGGTGTGGTTGTGCGAGAGAAGAAAGCAAAGCCGAACTCGTCTTAGCCATTTTTTTAAGTTCTTCATTTCTTGATTATGTCACTCAAAAAAAATTTTTTTTGGTGCTTATCAGTTAAAAAATCGGAGAAGTGCCCACTCGAATTATTTTTGATTAGTTTTTGAAAAAATCAGTTAGTAATTGTCGTACCTGTTGCGAAGAAGTTGAAGTAGGTGTAGGAATGAAAAATGTTTCATTCATGAATGTGTCATTCAAGACAGATGGAAAAACACCTGGAAACTCCAGTTTAACTCTTTTTCGGTTTCCGTGCCTAGCGGAAGAACAAGAGTCGATCGGCAACAAAGAGGTAAGAACGAGTGGAAAGAGTAACCAAAGGAGAGGGACAAGAGGTGGAGCTGATTGCGAACGAATTATATATTTAGTTTCTGTTTTTTTTTTTCATACTTTTTTTGATATTCTCATTCGCGTATCGGTCGCCAGTGCTGATATCGTGTTAACGAAGAAAAATAACTAGGGGAGAGAGAAGGAACCAGCAAGACGAGAGAAGGAATCTGAAGAGGAGGAAAAACAGACGAGAGAGTGGCCAAATTAACCAGAAAAATACGAGAGCAAAAAACAGAGGCTATATATACATATCTTTCTTATATATATAATCTTTCTTATGGACCTATTCATTTGAATTAAAATGAATTTTTATGTCACATTTATTCAATGCATTACAACATATTAATGAATTAATCTGAATTTTCCTGAACCATTGAGTTTGAGCCTTCCTGCAAATCGCGCCTAGTCATCCTGGTCAAATAAGTTGATCTATTAACAAATAAATGCATGCGCCTTTAAACAGTGGACAAGATTACACAAAAAATGATGACAATAGATGCATTTTTTGACCAGGATGGATAGGCGCGATTTGCAGAAAAACTCAAACTCAATGGTTCAGGAAAATTCAGATTAATTCATTAATATGTCGTATTGCATTGAATAAATGTGACATAAAAATTCATTTTAATTCAAATGAATAGGTCCATCTTTCTTATATATAAAAACCCAGATCGGGATGTCTGTGCGCGTCCGCACCTGCCTTTTTGCAAGAAAATGCAGTGGGCAAAACACGAGCCAGTGACATTAGGATTTGTATTCAAGAGCACTACCGACTGAGCCACAGAGGACAGAAATCTTCCAAAAACAGAGTGCGTATAAATGAATGACGAAGAGTGGAACGCAAAAAAATAGAATGTGGCGACGAAGTCGCCAATAGGCTGCGTCAGCAGCCGCGCAGGACTGCGCAGCAGGCTTGTTATATATAAAAACCCAGCTCGGGATGTCTGTGCGCGTCCGCACTTGCCTTTTTGCAAGAAAATGCAGTGGACAAAACACGAACCCGTGACATTAGGATTTGTATTCACGCGCACTACCGACTGAGCCACAGAGGACAGAAATCTTCCGAAAACAGAGTGCGTATAAATGAATGAGGAAGAGTGGAACGTAAAAAAATAGAATGTGGCGACGAAGTCGCCAATAGGCTGCGTCAGCAGCCGCGCAGGACTGCGCAGCAGGCTTGTATATATATAGAAGTATATATATACATAAATTGCATTTTCTTTTAGCTTTCTATGCTTTTGGTTTGTCAAATTCTAGTGCTAGCTGGCTCATTCTATCAAAAAGGACAAAATTCGTAAATTAATAAAAAACTGACTCGCGAACTGTATTCCTGCCTTCAATTTATTGTTCTTTAGCCAACTGCGCCTTTCGATTCAATCCGATTTGATTAGCCACAATTTGTAGGCGTCACCAGTCGAAAGGGGGCAGGCAGTATTATTTACTGTTCTATCTTTTTGTTTTTTTTTTCGTCCATCATTTTGTTTCTGTTTAATTGGACGGGTTTTCAAAGTTACGTTCTAGCGAATTCGGTTACGTTGAGTGTGTACAAACCAAAAAGTATACGGCTCATGTGATTTGTGATTTACACTCGGCGGACTGATTGGAGCAATCAGGGCGAATAGACAAACTGATGACTCGCTGACGAGCAGAGCAAGAGGTCACATTTTAGATGTACATTTTGAAAACAAGCGCTGGGCAAGGTTCAGAACATGAACTACGCTAGCATGAAGACAAACTGTGAACGAACGTTTTAATCGGAAAGTAAAGAGGTTTCTCTTGTGTCTTTCAATTTTGCTAAATCTAATTTGTTTGGTTTTTTGTCGATAAAATTAAGAGAAGGAACAAAAAATAGATCAAATAATAGGCAATGATTGAGAGAAAGAGAGAAATAGAGCACGGAAGCAAAAATAAAAATAAAAAGAACTGAAATTTGAAACCAAATCGAAATGTTGGGAATGTGAATATGTATAGAATTAAATATCAAATGTTTTATTCTCATTTAACATTCAAAACTTGATTAATTTTTTCTATTTATTTCTTTAAAAAAACCAAAAAAACATTTAAATTTCGCAATAGCGTTACTTTTTTGAACTGCAATAGGTTTTAAAACAAAGATTTTTGTTCAATGAGATGTGGTTGAATTGAGCTGAGTTGCTTCACCGATCAACTCTGATCTCGAACTTTTTATTTGACTTTCGTTTCCCGACAAGTGGTCACTGTTATCGAAAATAAAGAAATAGTGGGAGTGTGGTTGATGATAAAACAGGGGCAAAGTGCAGACAAATAAAACTAAACCCAAAAAAAGTCAGAATTGTGGGGTTTTGCTCAAAACAACCAGGATGTCGTGGGCTATAAAGGAAAAATGACAAAGGGCAACAAAAAAAAACGTTAACCGCCAAAACAAAATGGACGAAAAAAAATTAAAGGGTCCTAGAAGATACAAGTAGACGAAAAGGGGTAAACATGAATGCCATGCTCGACTCATGTTTTTCAAAGCGCGCGAAAAAAAGTGCTGACATACAATAGATAGACTGGGACAGACAGCGAAACAAGAAAAAAAGCGAAGGCGGGTAAGTTCAGACATGACAAGACTTTATAATTCACAAAGACGTCGTCTTCTTCCTTTACTGCTCTTTCTTCTTCTTCTTCTTTGTTGCTCCAGAAAGTATGTATTGCACCGAAACGGAGTAGAGACTAAAGGAAAGACCCCCCATCTGCGAAAGTGGGGAATAATAAGAGGTCCTAATGAGTATACAGTGCGTAACATAAGTATAAGCGCACCCCAAAAATGCATGGTACTGCGTTTGCATACAATCTGAAGACTTGGGACGTTGAAAATCGTAATCAGCATGCAAAATTACCCCAGGACTACATAGTCCAAGTTAATATTCACAACACTCTTGAAATGGGCCTGAAAAGTCTGAAAAAAGTACACCTGCAACCGTAACATAAGTATAAGCGCACCCCACATAACATCGAAAAAACTCAAGAAAAACACAAGTTGATAATAAGTAGCTGTACCATTAACGTTTATAACTCCATAATCACTGTTGGACATAGAATTAGATACGCCTGGGATGTCTTAGTCTGTGTTGTTTTTGAATTCATGCTCCAGGATACTCTACTTAGGAAGAATGGCGACCTCGAGTGCAGCAATCGGCTAGAATGGTCTTTCTTGGTTGTGAAATCGACGAGGAACAGTCCCTAGATGTTATCCAATAGGTTCTAGTCCAGAAAGCATCCTGGACAAGTGAAAACATCGCGGTTTTTATTCTTGAGCCAGTCCACTGGCATGCGTGGATGCGTTATCTTGTTGGAAGATGAGGCCTTATCGACGGAGAAACAAGATGAGTTGTTGTTTTGGAATGTTCTGACATGAATTCGAGTTGAGTAGCTTTTATACAAAATGTATTATTAGTAAACCAGAAGAATAAAAACACCGGACACCATTATGCCTCTTCCTCCAAATTCACGTTTTGAGAAATCAAATGGATCCTAGAAGAGATCGTGCCAATTGTATTCGTAACTACCCGCGTTGTTTGAATTGAACTTTTCCAATCAGAAAAACCAACTTGGAACAAATAAGATTTGGTTTGAGAGTTTTGGTACCAAACAATTACTGAATTCGAATTTAAGTCAAAACCACAAATTGTTTGATCGTCGGTGAGTTGCGGCGCAGGTCTCAATACGGCTCATTTGATATTGGTATCACTTTTTGCTGTTTTCCCATACGTTTGCTTGTAAACTATGGCGTTGAGTTCTCGTTTGGTGTCGTAACACGTCTTTAGAGAGCATTAAACTTGTCGACTAATGTTGGTTTTTTTCTAACAGACAGCTTCGGCGGCACCCCAAACTTTTCGTAAAGGTTCTGATTACTCATATAATAGTTATTGCACGTCGTGGAATGATTCTACAGCTTCACAATTACTCAGTTCGACCATCTGGCCGTGTTGAAAGCTTGGATTTGCGTTCTCTCGGTGTTTGACTGATTTGTACCACGTGGCATGATTGAAAGATCTTTTTCGGTTTTGTTTTTACTGTGGGGAAGTTTTTTGTTAAATTCTGAAGGTACGTGACAACATTCATTGACTGTTTTCAAAAAAATTTTGAGTTTTTTCATCTCTTTTGGTGGGTGCGCTTATACTTATGTTACGGTTGCAGAAGTACTTTTCTCAGACTTTTCAGGCCCATTTCAAGAGTGTTATGAATATTAACTTGGACTATGTAGTCCTGTGGTAATTTTGCATGCTGATTACGATTTTCAAAGTCCCGAGTCTTCAGATTGCATGCCAACGCAGTACCATGCATTTTTGGGGGTGCGCTTATACTTATGTTACGCACTGTATATAGAGCGTAGGTACTTTGAAAGACATGTTCCATTACGAAATTGAGGAGAATGGCATAACCGAGAGCGAAAGCAACGAAAACGACAAAATGGGCACACGGGGTGCTGGCGACTCCCCTCGCCAAAGTTCGCTCCATTGAAAAAAAAAATTGGCAGTATATGCCAAACTATGCGAATTCATATTTTTGAAATTAATTTTTCAGGCAGAGAACGTGTAAGTGATGAGACGCAGAGTTGTCCCGCGACGCAACCGCAGCGCGTTGGCGTCGGCGGCAGAAAACAACGTTTGAAAAAAATGCAGTCGCCAGCACCCCGGCAAAGGTAATATGGAAAAAAGTATTCCGAGAAGAGATCTATTTTTGAACGAATTAGAAAATGAGCACAAAGGGAACTTTCTGATATTGTCAAGTACTACCGTAAAAACTGTATTAGAAGGGCCCCCTTCATTTTTTTTGTGGGATCGTGTGTGTGTGTGTGTATGTGTGTGTAATTCAAGACGGCACTTCTATTTTTCGAGAGGCTGTTTGGGGCCCCTCTAATACAGTTTTTACGGTATGTAATAACTGTGCAGAAATGACAACTTATATATCTTCTCTAGTAGAAAATGCGAGAAGCATAAAAAGAAAAGCAGTTCTAAATCTATTTTCTCTATTTCTCTTCTTCTCGTCGCTAGTATGTCGCAGAGCATAATCGGGACACGCCGTGCACCCAGTAATGGTGCGAGATGTGTTAGAGCACAGCCAACAGAATGCATTGCTTTTACTTATGCAACACTCAAACGTCCGAGGGACGCTGATGCTCAAGTTGGTCGGGACGGGGCTTTTCAAGTTCTAACAGCCTGCGTCTTGTGATCTCTCGGTAGTTCTTTCTCAATTTGGGTTTCTACTTATTATTGGGAAGACGGAAAGCTGTTAATATGAATTGAAGGAAACTCATGAATCGCAAGGAAAGCATGGATAAAAAAAGTGCACAAGGAAAAAATAGAAACGAAACGGAATTAGCATCGCAGTGGCATAGATGTAACATAAGTCTAAAAATAAGCGGAACGTTTCTGATTAATTCTGATATACTCAGTACGGGGCGTTGCGAATGCGCTTCGTTCGCAAAATAGGGCGGGCGGCCTCTTTGGCGGCGAGAGAGTGCAGAAAGTTGTGCGAGTTCTAACCAACGCAACCTATTTTTTGCTCAAATGCGCGGCCAGTCTATTTTGCAATCGGAACGCATTCACGACGCTTTTTAACGAGTTATAATGGATGTTTTTATTTATTTATTTATTTATTTACTAGAATATCGACACAACACGCAAAAAAAACTATACATAAAAACATTGGGGAACATAAAAATGGAATGTGGTGGGATAGTAATAGTAAAACATAAAATGATCAATTGGACCCGCAAAGAGTCCGGAGATCAAGTGAGGGGAGAGATTTTGTCAAAAGGTAGATGACCGAGGCGTCTCGCAAAAGTAAGTTCCGAAATATGCTTAGGGAAGTAAGGCACTATTTTATCCCAGATGGAAAAGTGGCGATGTAGAAAGCTGTCGTTTTTAGCGCCGCAAATGATAACGCGATAGGGAAACCGGGGCGATGTCGCAGGCTTTATGTATAGATGCAGATTGGGAAAGTGGTAACGGTGCGTAACAATTTTAAAATACGTCTTGATTATCAAAAACAAACGCCTGTGGTATAAGGATTGCTGGGACGCGCGTAATAGTCGGTTTTCATAAGGGGAAAGTTGATTACTGATTGGATTTTTTCCGAAAGCTAAGTTACACCGGAGAAATACCTGTCGTGAGAAGAATCTGAGGGGTGACTCTAGTTTTTTATTCAGTTGGGAAGAGTTCGGGTGAAATAATTCGCAGCAGTACTCAAGTGTAGGTCGAATATAAACATTGAACAGTTTAAAATAAAACTGGGCATTAGTGGACCTAAAGGATTTCAGAATTCTGCGACAATTGAAGAGGGCTGAGTTAACAATGCGGTTGATGTGGGGTTCAAACCTTAGAGTGTCATCAACATAAAGGCCTAGGTCCCGTGCGCAAGATGTTTCGGATATTTTATGATCATTGATCAAATAACTTGTTTTTGGGTTATTCTTACCTAAGTGAAGGACAACGGTTTTGTGTTGAGCAAGCCCTAGTTTCCATTTTTGACACCATTCTGAGATAATATCGATGGATTTTTGAAGACTAGAAGTATTGGAACCGAATATTTTAAGATCGTCCGCAAACGCGATCGTATGAACATCTTCGGGAAAAGATGCTAAAAGGTCGTCTATATACAACAAAAAAAGAAATGGACCCGTTACTGTACCTTGGAGAACACCCGAAATGTTTTTAAATTTATTTACCGAAATATACTCTCCGATTTTTACCTTAGAAATCCTATCCGAGAGGAAAGATTTAAACCATTGGCATAACTCCGGATCGAAACCGAAGTTTTGCATTTTAAGCAATAATAAAATTTTAAAATATCAAAATACTACTGAACCAACAAAAGCGACCGTGTGGGTCAAAGGTCACAGGGATGTAATGAAAGAGGGAAGACAAGTGGTGGAGGAACCGACACTAAACTATGCTTGACTTAAGTTAGTGCACATGAAAATTCTAAAGTTTCTTTGTCTGTAATTTCATTAAATATGAAACAATTATTTCACAAACAGCCATCCTAAAATGTGGCTAGAGAGGGTGATTTCATCAGAGAGAGAGTTTTAGCAAGTTCGTGAAACTAAAACTAAAAAATGACAGCAAACTCACGGCATGCTGGCACCTACCTCAGTGCAAACGCGCCCCAAACACACTCAACGTTTGATGAAACACTGTGAGACCCGTGTTAAGAGAACATTCTCTCGCGGCGTTGCGAACGCGTCTGCTGTATCAAATGTTTTATAAAAATAAAGGATATCATCGGGAAAAAAACGTGTTTTTATTTTTGTTTTCGCGGAACGTACGCAGCAAATTAAACCCGCGAAAAAATCGAATTTCATAAAATGAGACTGAAACGTAGGTGCCAGCATGCCGTGAAACTATGTAACGATTCTTTTGTTTCTTAAAAAAATAAAACGAAGAAAACATTAGCTGAAATTAGAATGACTAAAACGTGAACATGTTACACTCTTCAATTTTAATTAGGTGCTATCTAGCAGTCGCAGACGATGTAACAGAACGACTACATGTTTTTCTTTTCTATTTTCGCACCCAAAAAACTTTCGTTCGCAAACATTGAATGACTATGTCTTATTCGTTTCTTCACGATCATAAAGTTTGGCTTAAATCGATATTTTTCTCATGACAAGTATTTCAAAAACCATTCGAAATTATGTACACAATGAATTTTTATTTTGAATAAATTATTAATCTACATAAATAGAAAAAAATGAGCATCTTATTCATTTAATCCACTACGAATTAAACGATGATGACACAAGACGCATTGCGCCCCGATGTGGGTGGAAGTGAATGGCACACACACATGTGTACGCATACATTCTATGCATTTTGGATAGAAACTTGATCTTTCTTCCTTCCTTCTCCTCCGAGGGAACATGAAAATGAGCAAGAAACGAGCGTTCATATATGTGAAAAGCCCCCGCAATCTACATATGCTCATATGCTCAAATGGGGATAAAGGGAAGCCAGATGGGAGAGGATTGGGACGGGTCGTGTGAACTGAAAAAAGGAAGAAATATTTATTGGAGCCCGGGGCGCTCATAAATATTTCATTCAATCAATTTTTCTCCTTTTTCATCTCCCTCTGGGATAGCAGCTTTTCTTTTTTAGCTAATTCCTTTCTCCCTTTTATAAACAAACATAGATTGCATTTCACCAATAAAAAAAATACCAGACAGCAAAGGGAAAAATCAAAAATGAGCCAAAAGCTCCATAATCCAGGCAAGGCAGACGAAAACAAGCACCCGGCAAAATTTAACGTGGTTCCGTAGTTCAGCTTAGTTCTTCAAAGGAAGAAAAAGAAATTGAAAAAAAAAGAGAAAATGGAGCGATACGAGAATAAGACAAGGGAAAAAACTCCAGCAAGCTTTCTGGTTTTACAAAGTGAGAAACACGCTTTATGACGTCTTCGTTCCATTTCGAGAGATCACAATTGGGCAGTCGATATTAATGAAAAACAGTATTTTCTAGAAAAACAATCTTGCAGCTTGTGGCGACTAAGTCGCCTTCGTCAAATATTTATTTTTATTGAATTTTGTTTTTTTTTTCAATAGAAATAGTAATCATTTCTTTTCCCTTTTTCTCTCAATTTCTCGTGACCCATGTAATATAGTGGTTAGCATGTTTGAACGTCAATCTAAAGGTGGCGAGATCGAGTTTTGTCGACTGCAAACTCGTGTGTGAGACACACAAACAAACACACAGACTAATCTAAAATTTTCTATATAAGAAAGATAATGGATACTTTTATTTGGCTGATAATGAAATCACATACTAGATATCCGCGTGCAAACCAGGCACATTCTTTTTAAAAATCTCATGCAAAAAAGGAATTTAAAAATGTAAAATGATAAGCAATTTTCAAGTTTTCAAATTTCGTTTCCTACAGAACAGTGCATTTACAACAACAAAAAATAGAGAAAACATCAAAGAGAAAGTATATGAAATACAACTTAACAATATAATAAAAGAAAAGGTGTACAGCTGAATTTGGTCGTGGAGCAAGATTCTGGGGAAAATATAAAGTAAATGCAAAGTGACTGCAGAGAGAAAAATTTATGAAAAACGGAAGAGAGGAAAAAGAAAATATGAAATTAACGCAAAGTAAATGTTAAACTCTTGGATAAAGACGAGACATAGTGACTGTTGAGTATAATACAGGGGGAAGTGACACAATTCTTGGTAGCGGAGAAAATACACGTTCGAAAGTGAGAAGAAAGTGATTACATTATGTTGCACGACTTCTTTTTCTTCTGAGGCTTCGGATTTAAAATTGAGCGAACAGCATCTTCGAAAACCTGAAAATAACGGAAATTGCAGATGGTTACTTTTATTGAAATATTTCTTTTTTTTCTTTTGTGGACAGGTAGGAATTATTGGAAAAATATCTATCCTTTACTGAATTTTTTGAAAATTTTAGATAACAAGCCTACTGAGCAGTTTTTTACGTTCCACTCTTCCTCATTCATTTGTACACACCCTTTTCTGAGAAGATTTCTGTCCTCTTTGGCTGAGTCGGTAGTGCGCGTGAATACATACAGTACCGTTCAAAAGGTTGGAAACTTTTGGTTTTTTGGGCATAACTTTTGAATGGAGAGGGTTATGATTCTGAAAATTTGCTCAAATTTGCCCCGTAATGTTTTTGACAAGCTCCAAAAATGGATTTAGTCATTTTTGAAAACTGCAGATTTTTCAAAAAACTTCAGCTGCCAAAATTTTCGACCCAAAAATAATTTTTTTTTTCAGATTTTTCAAGACTCGAAATTTATTTTTTTAATAAAGTTTCAAAACTAAAAGTATAATTTTAGTTGACTATGGGTCGACCGGACAATTTTCAGCTGACTTACAGCACTTTATCATGGTCAAGTTATCAAGGTCCACATGGGTAAGTCAACCATAACTTTTATTGAGAATCACCAAAACCAAAGAAAATTAGGACAAATTAAATAAAAATTGTTAAAAAGCAAACTTTATTTGATTTTATTCGGTTTTGGTGATTCTCAATAAAAGTTATAGTACCCATGTGGACCCTGATATTCAAAATGCTGTAAGTCAGCTGAAAATCGTCCGATCGACCCATAGTCAACTAAAATCGTACTTTTTTTAACTTCATTTTAAAAATACATTTCGAGTCTTGCAAAATCTGAAAAAAAAAATTATTTTTGGGTCGAAATTTTGGCATCTGAAATTTTTTGAAAAATCCGCAGTTTTCAAAAATGACCAGATCCATTTTTTGAGCTTGTCAAAAACATTACGGAGCAAATTCATGCAAATTTTCAGAACCATAACCCTCTCCATTCAAAAGTTATACGCCAAAAACCAAAAGTTTCCAACCTTTTGAACGGTACTGTAGGTGAAATGCGGTGGAATCATATCGTGCATTTATGTAAATTAGGCTCTAGATATTTAATGAATCCGCGTCGCTTGATTAACGTTTACACATTTCACTAAATCAGCCACAAAAATCACGAATTTAGAAGAGCTGAAGTACAAAAATCAGTGCCGTTACAATTAAAAAAATTTGTAAGAAAAGTGAAAAAAGGGGGTTAGACAGAATAGAAATAGGCGAAATAGAAATGCTACAAAAAAGAACTGGAAAAAATAGAACGGCTACAAAATAGAAATGAGCGGAATAGAACTGCGCGAAATAGAAATGGGGCAAAATAGTAATGAGCAAAATAGAAATCGGTGCGATGGAGCGCGTTTGCATTATTCTTCGAATTTTCCGATTATTATAGATTTTTTCAGTAATTTTCAGATATTTTACGCACTTAACAACATCGAAAATGAAGAAAGGTAAAAAATCAATGCAGTTTCAGAAAAAAAAAACTGGAAAATCGGCGAAAAACTGAGCAATTGAAAAAATGATGCAAACGCGCTCCATCGCCCAAAAATTTCTATTTTGTAGCATTTCTATTTCGCTCATTTCTATTTTGTAGCCGTTCTATTTCGTAGCATTTCTATTTCGCTCAGTTCTATTTTTTCCAGTTCTTTTTTGTAGCAATTCTATTTTGTAGCATTTCTATTTCGCCTATTTAGATTCTGTCATACCCACGAAAAAAAAGCAGGGCAAAGGCGCCAAATGTCGCAGGCTTGTGTATATACATTCAATTTATTTATTTTAATGCAAAAAATAAATAAAACGTTATTTTATACCGTCCAATGGACCAAAAGGACGACATGATTAAAATACGGACACTATATGCATCCACCGCATTTCACCTGTGTACAAATTGTAATGTCACGGGTCCGTGTTTTGTCCACTGCATTTTCTTGCAAAAAGGACGTTAGGATACACACACACAGACATCCCGATCTGGGTTTTTATCTATAAGAAAGATATTTTGTAACTTTTCTATGACTGGAATTTTGATTAAACTTCCTAGATTAAAGGAGGTACCCGTTTTTGGAGAAATTGGTTTTAAAAATACTATTGGGTGAAGGATTTACAAATTTAATATTAAAATATACTCGGCGAATGCATCATCAGCCTCGCTCTACGGCACTTTTCAATTTTCAACAGTGTAGTCCTCCTTTTTTGAAGCGAAAAATCAAATTTTACCTATTTTGCAGTAGAGCGAGGTTGATGATGTATTCGCCAACTATACTGTGTTTTCAATCGAGTTGCATCATGAAAAAAAAAATCCCCGCCCACACAAGCACAGTGCTATTTGAAGAGACGCAGGCAGAGCGGTGTTTGCGGACTCATAATTTCATGCTGAAACTCGTTTGAAAACACAAGAACACAAAAAAAAAATAATCTGATGTTTGATGAATTTTACAAAAAAAAAAATTAAAATAACGCGTGGAGACCGCGACTTCTAGGAAATACCATTCACCCCAGCAACATTTGTTTTTCTTGCTATTTCCTTCATTTTTGATAAATTGTTTCCAGATCGGCAAAAATGCACCGGGAAAGTGAAAATATGGGTTTTTCGGTTTATGAGAAGAGAAAATATGCCGACCACTGGGATTCTATGCCAGCAGCTACACACACCTCATGTACTCCTCATAGTCTTCAAATTTTCATTTGTAAAATTTGCGAAATATTAGAGAACATATTCGTCTATCATAGACCTGTGCAAAACTTGTGAGTGCGAATAGGCCTATCGTAAACACTGTTTCCATATTGACACGTGGCAAGTCTATAGTGAACTTCTTAATGGTCGCGGTAATTTAATAAAGAAAGGATAGCGTGATTACTCCTATAGACGGTCAAATCTAAATGTGTAGTAGCGTTTAATTTGATGGCACCTCGATTCTAGGGCTCCGGAACGTTTCGCAGCCAGACGTTTCGCAGCCGAGACATTTCGCAGCCGGACGTTTCGCAGCTGAGACGTTTCGCAGCCGGTAAACACGATTACACGAATATCACTTCTCGAGACCCCACGAAAAGGGGGGAAAGCTTCGAAATGTGGGAACGAAAAGGGAGGAAAGTGGGCGGAGCCAACCGTAAAAGTGCCGCAAACTCTTGCGACATTTTTTCTAATAATAGTTTTATGTTCAAATCGACCTTATTTAATTTTTTTGAAATTAAAATCCTTCGACAAAAATCAAAAAAAAAAATTAAGCTCCGCCCATTTCCCCCCCCCCCTTTTCGTTCCCACATTTCCACACTTTCCCCCCATTTCGTGGGGTCTCCACTTCTCTCTCAGCGGTCGACTACACAATTGGTAAACATGTTATTGATAAACACGCATGGTCAGAGAAACGAGATAGTGTGTATATAAGGAGGACGGCTGCGAAACGTCCGGCTGCGAAATGTCTCATCTGCGAAACGCCTGGCTGCGAAATGTCCCGGAACCGCACTGGGGTATGAGGAGGGAGTGACTAAACACGCCCGAACGCACACACGCAACGCATCTAAATGAGGCCCAAAAAATAAAAAAGACGCGCGAATAATTTCACATTATCGGAGAGAAAACCCATTACGAAACTCTATTCAAATTTATTTCGAGCGCGTTGGTTTTTCTCTATACGATAATGCGAAATTTTTCGCGCGCGTTTGTATTTTTTGGGGCTCGTTTGGATGCGTTGTGTGTGTGCGTCCGGGCGCGTTTACTCACTCCCTCCTCATACCCCAATGGAACCGATTCTAGTAGTTAACTGAAGCGTGCCGCTTTGTGCAAAATCACAACTTTTAAATCTTTTTTTTGTTGTTGAAAATTTCTTGTCAATTGTTCGCCAACGTTTTCATTAGAGATTTCCACAATTAACAAGCCTGGCCGCATCAAAAGCTACTTTTGATTTCTTTTCATTTCTAAAATGTTTTTTCTTCACTTTCTTTAAAATTTCTTTTTCATTCATTTCTTGCGTGTGCCCTGTGGCGCAGGCGGTTATGCGCTTGCCTTGCAAGTGAACGACGCGAGTTCGAGTTTTTGTGTTGGTCTTGGGCGCTCAGTTCGTTCTCGCCATGCAGTTTGGAAACAGACACACCAAGAAACTCAGTTACAGACCCAAACGGAATTTTATATATAAGGATGATATGTATATTTCTTTTTTTATTTTTTATTTTATTCTCAATACAAAACAAAACAAAAAATCACCTGTTTCAAGCCCAGCTGCGTCAATGCAGAACATTCCAGATACTTCACCGCCTTAATTTTCTGCGCCATTTTCAGTCCTTGTGTTTTGGAGATTGGCGTTTTTCCTTCTGCCTGCAGCACACGCATCGGCTCCGGCTCATCGCGCAGATCAAGTTTGGTACCTGAAATGATATTATTATTCAATTTAGACGGCATCGAAACGGTGAAAGTTTAACGATCTAATAAACTTTAAGAGTTAATTAGCTTTCTGATAATTGGGATGATATACTCTGTATAAAACATCGGTCACGCTTTCTCAATTTTCTGCACTCTCTCGTCGCCAACGTGGCCGCTTCCTTCACTGTGCAAAGGAAGCGAGTTTGCAGCGCTTCGTACTGACAATACCAGGTTCTAGAAAATTGTAATTCCCCATATTTTGCAAGACAGTGTTTGAAATTTTCTTTGACAATTCAAATTTTGCAATCCACTGTTCATTCAAAAAGTTATCGCGCTCTAAAGAACAGGAAGGTCGATACACAGGAAAATAGCTGATTCGGGGAAATGTTTCGACATTTATGAACCTATTCAATTTTCAGAAAAAATCTACATTTTTTAAAATCGATGAGATCATTTAAAAAATACTCTCGGACATTCCCTAACAATTTCAGAATTTTTAAAATCGATGTTTCGGTCCAAAATTTTCTACGCATGTCCGGGAGTATATTTTACATTATTTCCCAAAATCTGAGACAAATCGGAGCATCTTCCAAGTTTTCTCACAGTTTTTTGTAATTTTTTTAAAAGTTGTTCAACATTTCGCTGAAGGTTCATTATAGTTAATTTTCATGCTTGGATAAGCACCCCGTGGAAACTGTGGCTGGATCAATGAAACTGGAAAATGGCAGGAGACCCGTTTTTCGGATAACTAAATTTGGAAATTGATGATTTTTTTTATAATGGTGCGGAGAGACGCAGAAAAACAGACAAGCCACTTTTCCGGAAAATGCCGTTTTCCTGTTTCATGCATTCTAGTTCCGATTAGTTATTTTTGAAAGTCATTTTTGAGTGGCTGTTTTCCCTCTTTCAGTTCGAACCGCAGATATTGTCTCTGCATAATATTCAGAAAATCAAAGATCTTCTACCGAACTATGAAAAGCTCAACCTACCAACAAGAATGACAGGAGCATCTGGACAGTGTTGCCGAATTTCCGGAATCCACTTGCTGGCCACATTGTCAAACGAGACAGGGGAAACGACAGAGAAGCAAAGAATGAACACATCTGTTTGTGGGTAGGAGAGCGGGCGCAAGCGATCGTAATCCTCTTGTCCGGCGGTATCCCAAAGTCCCAAGTTGACAATGTTGCCGTCAAGATTCATCTGCGCCGAATAGTTGTCAAACCTGTAATTGAGCAAATAATGGTGAGAAAGAACGCGGCGGCGAGGAGCAGTGATCGGTGATTGATGAGTAGGCGAGTGAGTCAAGAGGTTCGCCGACCTCAAGGCGAATAACTCACACTGTAGGCACATATTGAACCGGAAACGAGTCGGTCGTGTAGGAAATCAGCATACACGTCTTACCAACAGTACCATCACCAACGACGACGCATTTGATTTGTCGCGAAGGCGACGACATTGCTCTAAAGCACCACATTTTTGAAGAAAAAAAAAAGAAATTGAAATGTAGAAACGCGGGTAAAAAAGGAAAGGGAACATTGCCGAAACAATGCAAGGAAAAAGGAAAAAATGATTCAATTCCGAGAACAAAAAAAAATCATGAATAAGAGAATAAAAAGAAACGGAAATTCAAGGTGGCGCGGTTTTTGACATGCGGTGAGTCACTCGAATCAGTTTGAAATACTGAATAACAGGTGGCATGAACCAGGGAGGGTCATTTTGAAATCGTGGCGTATAAAATAGACTCCAAAAAGAGAGAGAGAGAGAGAGAGAGAGAGAGAGAGAGAGAGAGAGAGAGAGAGAGAGAGAGAGAGAGAGAGGAAGCGGAAGCCGAAAACCAAATTGGCATGCCAATGAGAGGAACAGAAGATAAAAATTGCACACAAAGCAGTAGAGAGAAAAACCTAAGAACAAAATAAAAGAGACGGAAAAACGATTCATTTCCGAATGCAAATGAACTTGAGCCTAGCCTTTGGCTTTTTGAAATGCGCGACGACGAAAGCTCCGACCCCCTTGTCTTTTCTTTTCGCATCTGCTGAATGAGTCATTGCGGAGCTACGGGTCACACTTAAGCGAACCGGAGAAAGAAAGGAAAAACGATGAACAGGGTCTGGGGTTTATTTCAAACATCTGGTTGGTTGGAAATAAGTGCATCCCTAGTGCAGCACCACATCTTCTTCGCCTACAGACAGTCATTAATGTGTGTCCTCATGAAATGAAACAAATGTGAGGAGGTGGATTGAGAAAAGATGAATGAAGAGGACAAAGTTCCGGATGCGATTCGATTCGATGCGCTTCGACTTTGACTTCGATTCAATTAGTTTGTCACCACACCACACCACAGCGGCCTCCGAATGTGAGATGAGACGCATATTGTTGGTGTAACTTTTTGTGAAAAAAGAGGAGGTGCAAGAAGAAGAAGAATGAGAAGGAAAGGGGCTAAAAGATTGATGAATAAAAGAGAGAAAAGGATAAGTTTAAAGAGGGAGACAGGAAGAGAAACACGGATACTCTTGGTTTTATTTGATAAATAATGGGATCTAGTGATAATGTTTGGACAGAAAAAAAAACACAACCTAATAACATTAAAAAGTAAATAGGTTTTTATTTGACATTTCATTACATCTCCCATTTTGAACGCAATAAAGATTAAATAAAGATATAGAGTTCTTATATATTGAGATTGAGATCGGGATGGAAATGGAAATGAAAATGGCAATGGAAATGTTGATGGTGATACAAAGTTCACTTTCTTTCTCGGAAACTGATTCTCTCCGCGAAAACCGTAGTGACCTTCACGGAAAATAAACGAAGACCATGACCAAAACAAAACAAAAAAGCAGAAAGCCCATATAGCTAACTAAAAACAATAAAAAGAAGCACTTGAAGAGCAACAAAAAGTCGGAAACAAACATTTCAGGCACATTAAATTAAAGGTTATGTGTGTATCGCGTGTGTGCGTGCACAAGTGACTCATTGACCGCCAAACACTGAGGACCGTTCTTTTACGAGAGAGTGAGGAACGCCGGGAGGGCGCAGAGAAAGAGCGTCTACGGAGCGCACTTGCACCGCTCGAGTCGAGTATTGATCCGAGCGGGAAAAGAGGGCCAAGGGTGGTCGCACGGACGCAAGACCACCCTGCTTTATTTTTTTTTTCAAATTTTAATTATTTATTGTCCCGTTTGTGTTTTTATTTGTTTCATCTTCGTTCCATTTTTTACAATGAACGGAAACGTCTCTCTTTTCTTTTCTATCACTGGCTGTTTTTTTTTAAATTCTTTCACAACATTTTTGGAAATTTAATAATTGAGCTTTAAAGTGTTTCTTTTCCTATAATGTCGCTTTTTATCTTCCTTTATCTAAATTCGAAAACTAAAATTTTCGTTACAGATGTCGCGAATCGGGATATTCATCATCGGAGTTCTCTTCGTCATGTCGGTGTTCGACGTGACCAGAAGTAAGTAATTCATTTCAATTATTGCGAAATATCCTCGAAATAGATGTTGCAGCCGAGGAACGACATCACGACGAGGAGCAACATCACGAGAAGGATGAATTCGCCTCGGAATTTGGGGATGAGACCGACGGAAACAGTTTCACGTGAGTTCTCGCTCTGGCGAATGATGCAATAGTGAATACCTGTCGGCAAAGCGTTAAGATAAAATACAAGGAAATATTCGACATTGCAAAACCGTACTTTTTTCAGACAAGGTACCGAAGAAGAGCATATCGAAGTTCGCGAGCAGTCTTCGTTTGTAAAACCAACCGCCGTCCACCACGCCAAAGATCTGCCGATGCTCAGATTTTTCTATTGTGTTTCGTGTGGTTACAAGCAAGCTTTCGATCAATTCTCTCAATTCGCAAAGGACAAGTACCCGAATATGGCGATCGAGGGAGCCAACTTTGCTCCAGTCCTTTGGAAAGCCTACGTTGCTCAAGCCATTAGCTTCGCCAAGATGGCTCTTCTCGTCATTGTTCTCACTGGATCGAATCCGTTCGAGCGTTTTGGATTCGGATACCCAGGAGTTCTTCAGCACGCTCATGGAAACAAAATGTCGTCGTGCATGCTCGTTTTCATGCTCGGAAATCTTGTGGAGCAGAGTCTCATCTCTACAGGAGCTTTTGAAATTTATCTTGGAAACGATCAGATATGGAGCAAGATCGAGTCGGGACGTGTGCCATCGCCCCAGGAGTTCATGCAGGTATACAATGTTGCAAACCATACAATTTTTAAAGAATCATTGTGTTTTTCAGCTCATCGATGCCCAACTCGCCGTTCTTGGAAAAGCACCAGTCAATACCGAATCGTTTGGAGAGTTTCAACAAAATGTCTGAATACATGTATAAGGATGATATAAATTTTTTCACGAGAGTCGTCTGAACGTCGCTTCTTCCTGCTCAACTCGCTCTCCTTTTTCATTCCAAATCTATTTCGTTGTTTTCTTATTATTCAAAAGGTTTTCTTTGCCAGAGTTGATCTTCAATGTGGGTAATTCATTAATTTGCAGTGAGTTGCAGGAAATTCGTTCCCCTCAACTCAAACATCTTCTCTTTTTGATCGTGTTGTGTTATTTACTTATGGTTTTTATTTTAGAGTTTATTAATTTTTTAATTAAATAATTTCAAATCGAAAAGTTAGAATGGTTTTATGAGCTCGTCAAGTGAGTGTTTTGCACAGATAAAGGCCATATTGACAAGTGCAATATCCTTTGCCAACCTCTTCGAATGCACTTCCAAGTCATTCTCGTTTTGAGAATTTTCTATTTTGGTGATTGTGTCGTGAACTTGTGCAATCGCATTTCCGTCGTACCAGTTTTCAGGACTCGGGTAGTAAAGAAGATGTCTCGATTGTGGGTTTCCAGGGGCTCCGAATGGATCGATGAAGCACTTTTCGAATCTGAAAGCTTCTAATTTGTAAACTTTTCGGTCATTTATTAAAGTGCATTACTCTATCAATCTGTTGTTTATATCGACCCGAGAATTGAATGGAAGTGATGCGAGTTTTTTATCGTTTCTTGCATAAATGAAGTCGGTCAGTTTCTAAAGTTTGTTTTATTTTTCCATTCTTACTGTTTTCGTACTTTAACTGTTTTCTTTAATAACAAAAATTGCTTTAATCCAGGTTCCAAATACTTTGCAATGTTCCCAGACCCATTGTATTTTTCGAAGCGTGCTTCGATTTTTGCCAGATAATCGTATGTGACGTCGTCCATCAATTCACGTAGGCTGAATAGCTGATTTTGTCTTAATTTTCAAAAATGCACCTACTCATATGGAAGAATTTTGCTTTCGGCAAATTGCAATGCTATGTCAATTAGCATTTCCGCAATTGCCTTGTGCATTTTGAACTGTGGATCCAGAATATTCTCAACCAAAAACGGTGTTTCATAAATTGTATGGTACAACGGATAGGTTGGCGGAGCGTCGAGAGAATTGCTGACGAAAAACACCACCGGGATACCTGTTCATATGGTGAATTGACTTGTAATTCAGCACACATACCTAAATAGTTGAAAAACGGCATATGATCACTGCCGCCGGCAGGAAGCCGCGTATACGGTTGAGAAGAACGATTGGTCTTCGACGGATAGAAATGTTTCCTGAATAGTAAATAATAAGTTATTTTGTTATTTTTAGAGTATGAAATGTACCAAGAATCATATAAAGTCGTTCTCCCTTCTCTTCTTTCCTCTTCATTTGGATGCTCCGTATTGGCAGCAGCTTTACGGATAGTGTTTACAACTGTTGGATTTGCAATTGCGATTCTTAAGCATATTTACTTATTATTGGTTATTTTATTAATTGTTTTTTTTTTGTTACATTGTCTGATTTCCACCCATGAAATCCATGTTTACAATTCCAACGGCTCTCCGCATTAATTGTTCACGATACTCCTCTGCAAACTCGGTAGACCCAATTAGACCGTACTCTTCGGCATCCCAATGAGCAAACAAGATTGACCTTGCTAAAAGGGGGACAACTAGTAAAATTCAAAAAATAACTTGTTAAAAACCTGGAGCCCAATTTGTTCTTTTTTGGTATTGTTTCAATGCTCTAGAAATTTCGAGAAGAGACGCGGTTCCACTGTTCGGATCAAGTGCACCGTAAACCCATGCATCATAATGGTTTGACACAATCACATATTTCTCGGGTTCTTGAGATCCTCTTATAAATCCCAACACGTTTTGAATTTTTCTGAAAAAAATATGCTCATTTGTGTAATTTTATATATGTAGTTAAGTCGTGAGCTGCCTGTTCATTCTCTGCCCCCTCTCTTGGCGACTGGACTGTATCACCTTATTGCGTTTTCAATTGAGTTGCGACATAAAAACGTGAAACTCTGCCCACTTTTTTTCACGCGAACATTAAATTTAACGCATTTTGAATTTTTGCGTAAAAATAGTGGGCGAGGTTTCACGTTTTAATGTCGCAACTCAATTGAAAACACAATATTACCGTTGTTCATTTCTAGCGTGGACAGTCATCCGAAGCTTCTGGTTGTTTATCAATCCCGGGCCATAACGATATGTAGTCAAATTTCCTGTTTGTGTAGAAGCGTGTGTATATTATTACTGTGTCAATACATTCCATACCTTTAAAACGTGCAATTACATCGCCTCCTTTCATGTTCTCAAACAATATTTGAACATCGGAATATGGTAATGGTAGAATCGGAATGGTGGGAATCGCCTTCTCAGCATACAACTGTAACCATAATTTTATGGAAATTGAATTCTAAATTTAGAAAAAGAAAAACTGAAACTAACATCTTCTTCTGTTCTTTCTTTATACAATTCTCCAATAGCTGGAAAAGCTGGAGTTCTTGGATCACCCATTCCAATGTAAACGCCACCTCTTTGAACTGCATGTGGGGGCATTTTGTCAGTGCTCGAATAAGTTTCATCTAAAAAAGCAATGTGCTTTTTTGCAATATTGCAATGAAAATGAGAACCGACTTTCCCGTGTTCCGAAAGAAGCAACTTGAACGGGATCCGAGTACATCAAAAGGCCTTTTGCTTCTTTTTTCACTGCGGTTGCTGCAATATTGCCACGAAAGGCTCCGCTATGCCGGACCAGCCAAATCTTATCCTAAAATTGTAAAAAACTTTTAAAAAGTTAAATATTTTAATAAATCCCTTTAAATCGATTCCAAGCGACTCTACATGCACAATATCAGCAACAGACGCTTCGTTTAGGTAGACAATATCCCCTTCAACAACTCCATTCGCCGAATAGGCGAACCACTGAATTTCGCCTGTCGGGTCGTCTTGCTCATCCTTTACAATTGCTGGACTTCTTCCGGTAGTCTTGTACACCGTTCTTCCATCTTCACCGAAAATTTCGACAGTGTTCGGGTTTGTCCAGTTTGGATAAGCAAGCAAAACATTGTACTCGTTAAAATGCACATCTAAAAACAAAGAAAATAAAATAATTTTGATTTCCAAAAGAGAAGCAAAAGTATGTATTTTTACTTTCAAGGCCTTGTGATATCATTTCATCCCGTATAAATTCTGCTACACGCAAATTGTTTTCGGTTCCTGCTTGATGTGGTTGGCATGTGAGCGCATGAAGATTTGATCGTATTTTTTCAGTGTTGATTAATTGCTTGATTCCTTTCAATACTTTATCTGGAAGGATTATGATACATCTAGTCCAGGCGCGAACAGTTTGGCGGTGCTGCCCCAAATCGTTTAACTTGTATATTAGGGTTATCACTGGTGAAAAAGCTTCATGAAAAAGCAATGCAACTTTTTTTACCTTGACCACGTGGAGTCGTTGAGTCTTTTCCTTCACAAGTAAAATAAGTTCTATGAAGAGTATTGGAGACGATAATAGTTGCAGCGAGTAAGAGAATTCCGGCTAAAATGGCACCAGTGGTTTTCATATTTTTCGATTTCATCTTGTTTCGGAACCCTTTCTGAAAACTTTTTAAACTGATGGCGAAGGGCATTTTATGCATTTTTTAAGTGCCAAAATGATTATGCAATTCATAAAATATTCAAATGTTCCATAATGTGTTTTTTAATAGCAACGGGCATGTTTTAACAAACTCACATCGCCATGCTTTTTTTGTGACGGGAATAGTTTTCGGGCATCCATCATATTTTTTAAAGTTCAAAGAAGAATCTTTGCGGTCACTGAAAGAAAACTCACGAGTTGGGAATTAAAACTTTAATTTCATATAGTGTTTCTAAGCAGTAACACTCTAATATGTAAAAGTACATGAGACAGGGAAAATAGAAATCCAGACACAAAAGAAAACAGATGATTGGTGAAAATTATACAACAAGAAGTGATTGTAGGTGCAACTCATTTTCTTTCTTTTTTTCATCATAAAATTATGAGTCGAAACCAATTTCAGTTGAAATGTGGGTGACTGATTGGATTTCTTTCTTTTTTTTCTAATCCAACCAAAATGTTCTCCTAGATTGTTTTTTTGATGCAAAGGAAAAGTGAGGTTGATAAACAATTTATTGTTTTATCGTGGTAAAATTGTGGAAACATTTGTCAATTATCAGCAAAGTTGTAAAATTAATGTAGTTTTATCGTTTGAAGACACGGCGAACGCGGTCTGAAAGAAGCTTTTAAAATACGAGTTTTGAAAATAAGGAAGGAAAAAATAAATAAAACCGCAAAAAAAAAATGAAACTCACTCCAAGCTCTTCTATACCATGGCGGACGGATAGTATGTTTGATATCGGTAGCTACGCGTTTCACATCTCTTTTCACGTCTTTTTCTGTAACAAAAAACATGAAAATTCATATAATTTCAATGAAAAGTTACTCACCAATGGACATTTTCACAAACAATACGTAGCCTCGAATCAAATGCGACTGGCAGGTAAAATTTGTTCGGTTGGAAAGAGAAGGCCAACAATTTCAATTACAAAGAATGTGGGTGTTTCCCGTATCTGCCGTCAGTCGGTTATGTCACATTACATTCGACTACTGTACGTGATCGGTGTCACATGCATTGCGCAGGTCATTATTTTCCAAACAAAGTGTAAATTTGGAAAATTGAAAATGTGAAAACACAATTATTTTTAGATCAAACTTTATGTTTTTTGTCGATTTCACAATAGATTGAACTCAAAATTTGTTTAAATATGTACAGACAGTACTATTGTCAGTCAACAACTTATGAGAAGTAGGAAAAAAAAGTTCTAGAGGAATTTGTCAATATTGTCGAATTTACTCAATATACGGGTGCAACTTTAAACACTTTTTACTGGATTCTATGCCGAATCCTTTGAATTGCGATGCCAAGTTTTCACGTCGTTGAATTGATAAGTACCTTTAATAAAATTTTTCATTTGTGTGCAAAAATTTATTAGTTACCCCACAAGAATACTAGATTGCATGATATCCACAGCTTCTCGGCCACATTTTTCTTCAACACGTGGCATAACACATTGAAGTACTTTCTCTAAGGCCTCGCACTTTTCACCTTCAATCTCAGCGATATTTTTTAAAGCTTTTCCAAACACGGATTGAACATGTTCTTTCATTGACAAAAATTGATCGTCGTCATTCTCCAAGTCTTTATTTGCCGTCAAATCGGCAACTTCTTTAGATGCTCGGATATGGGCTGTAGCGATTCTTCGTCCCGCAGAATATCGAGTGTAATTGTAGGCCAACATTTGCTAAACAAAAGTTAAATGTTTGATTTTAATAGAAAGTTTCAAACTTCAAAACATGGTCTCGCATACTCCTCCACATTTGACGAAAAACAGTGAAAAACAGTGTTATCAATGTCTGGTTCTGGGCATTGCCGATCTAGAAGTATTCTCAAGTTACCATCCGTGTTTTTTAAGTCATCTATTCTCCAGTAGATTGCGGTTCTATAACAATTATACAAATACAAACATTAAAAAAAATGAGCTATAAATGTAACAAACAAATACCTAGATTCGCCGAATCCGTATTGACACTGAAGTTGCATCTCATACTTTTCACAAAGTTGTCGAAGTCCTTCTTTGAATACATCGAGATTCATTGACACAAATCTAGCAGCAAATGAGTTAAATCCTAGAGTTAGAAGAAGCTGAAAATCCCGACGATAAAATACTTTGCATGCAACAAATCTAACTTTCATGTCCCTTGTCAACTTGGTATTGTAAACCAATTGAAACACCGACTGAGCTCGTTCATGCCCCAGAGTGTTACATTCCATGAAGTAGTCCTCATATACGTTCATACTGAAAAACCGATTTGGTTTGTTTAGTCTCAATTGGTAATTTATTACAATGCTGGGAAGTATCACGGTAATCTTGTGATCTTCACAAAGAACTATCAAAAACTATTGATAAGGTTTTCATAGGAGATCAAATGCATTTAAGGATTTCAGGAAATAGTTCAAAATTCAAGGTCAGGTTTGATCAATATCCTCAAAATTAATTATGTAAAATATGTTGGTTTTACAATATATAAAATATAAAAATTTGGGAAAAAATGGAGAAGAAGAAGCTTACCGTTCTCTAGAAGTGGCATTCTCAGTGGCAGACAAAAAGTTTTTGTAAGCTGAAACTCGAAAGTGTAAAACTTTTTCAATATTTCAAGACCTTTCTTACCTGTTGCCCCAAATTTCCGGGCTTCATCTAAAAACTCTTTGGGTAACCGGTCATAGACAATACTTTGTGTGATTCTGGCTTCACACGCCTTTATGAGAAATATCAAGCATAAAAAATAGCAGAGAATACAAGAAAAGTCTTTAGTTGGAGTTGGCATTCACAAATTTAAAAAAGTAGTACAGTTGGAAGTAAGTAAATAAACAGAAATTGTGGGGCTGAATTAGGTAGGCAGATAGACCAGCTGATATCAGATAGACAAGTAAATGAAAAAACAAAACAAAACAAAACAGCTTCAAAATGTGTGTTACTGTTTGCAGTGTGATTAAAAACGGTCTTAGCGAAAGACTTTTATAATTTGGACACAAAGATACGGCTATGGGCAGTCAAGTCAGCAACACTCACTGCCCGAATCATTTATCACGTCTTTCGAAGACGCGCGAAGGCGCCGCATAAGTGTTGAAAAAACCATCGGAAATTTGTCGAAAATAGTAAATGAAACGATCGGAAATTAGTCATTGGTCGATCAACGACAACATTTCACCCGTGATCGTTTGATATTCGAACTGAGAGAACAATGACGTCACGTTGGAACGTACTTGAAAATTCTGTTCGTGAAGACGTCGTTGGGCTGTAGGGACAGTTAGATTGGTTCCATTGGTTTTGCAATCAAAGAACATTTGGGGTTATTGCGATCATTTTTCTTTGTAATCTGATTGGACTACACGTGATTCTCCTGTTTCCTCGTGCAAGTTCGTAACTAGAAATCAAAAGTTTAACAATTCAATTATTAAAAATTCATTTGTTAATAAAAAGGCATTAGTTAAAGGGCAAGTAATGGGATATTTAGTTAACATATTATTGTCGAGACAAAACAATCGCCTACGTGCTCTACCGCGCGCGAAGCGTGTCCGCGTCGCGGCTCGGCGGGAGGGGGAAAATTTCAAATGTGTCCGTCTTTTTTTCGTTGCTTTATTTTCCATTTATTTAATATTTTTCGCGAAAATTTTGTTTTTTTAATGGCGAATATGTTGAAAATGTTGTTTGGGCACTTAAATTTTAGTAGAAAGCTGTGAAATATTGCTTCAATTCTGCCAAAACTAACATTTCTCATCTTATCATTAAAAAAAATTATTCGGGTCGTTTTTCGGCTCGGATATCAATTTTTTAGTGTCATTAGAAATTATTTCTCTGTTTTTCGCAAGTATCTCCAAAATATTTAAATTGACAATGAAATACCCAATTTTTTCTTGATTGTCCCGTTTCCTTTGCATTTTCGCCATAATACGTTTAATTTCATGATTTTCAGGTAGAAGCGCGAAAACCGTCCGAAGGAAAAGCAGAAAGAGATAAACAAATGAATGTTGGAGGAGGAAGAAAGATTTTCCGAATTTTATTTATTAAAAGCAATTTTATTCGCGACAAAAACATTTATTTTATATTTTCAAAAAAAAAAGCTATTTATAAACCTAGACAAATCTTTTTAGAGAAGACACGACGATCGGCTGGGGAAGTGGGCTGCTTGCTTGACATGCACGCATTACGATGGTCCCAAAAAGCAAGATTGCGAACTTTGAAAACATGTCCACCGGATCCTCCGCCTCCACGACCGCTTCCAGAGCTTCCGTCGCTCGATCCGCCGCCAGATCCTCCAGACGCGTAGTCCTCAAGATTGTAGCCAGACGAGAATGCGTTCGATCCCATGTAGCCAGACGAGTAGCCACCGGCGGACATGTACGCAGATTTGTCATCCATTGTGCGGTTGTTGGTTGGCTGGGTCTTCTAGAGTAGTGGACACTCCAAATATCATCATACATTCGATGAGATGGACGACACCTGAAAAAAAGTTTATTATTAATGAAGTTTTCGTATTATTTTTTTTTACGGCGACACTTTTGAAGGTAAATTCTCGAGTTCGCCAGTTAACAGGCGCGCAGTTACTTATTTCGCGAATGGACAATCTTTCTTATATAGAAAATTTTAGATTAGTCTGTGCGTTTGTTTGTGTGTCTCACACACGAGTTTGCAGTCGACAAAACTCGATCCAGCGACCTATAGATTGACGTTTAAACGTGCTAACCACTATACCACAAGGGTCACGAGAACTTGAAAGAAATAGGGAAAAGAAATGATTGCCATTTCTATTTAAAAAAAACAAAAATCAGAAAAAATAAATTTTTGACGAAGGCGACTTAGTCGCCACAAGCTGCAAGCTTGTACCATAATAAACAGTTTTTCATGTTTCTGTTCAGAAAAATCAACCGACTTACAATATTGCATCCAGCTGTCCTGCATGATCTTAAAACCCGTTCTTTTTTCTCTGCTTGGCCCTTGATCGATTTTTGCTACCTGAAAATCATGAAATTACGGCAAATATGCAAAGGAAACGGTGAAAAACAGAGAAATAATTTCTAATGGCACTAAAAAAACGATATCCGAGCCGAAAAACGACCCGAATAATTTTTTTTAATGATAAGATGAGAAATGTTAGTTTTGGCAGAATTGAAGCAATATTTCACAGCTTTCTACTAAAATTTAAGTGCCCAAACAACATTTTCAACATATTCGCCATTAAAAAAACAAAATTTTCGCGAAAAATATTAAATAAATGGAAAATAAAGCAACGAAAAAAAGACGGACACATTTGAAATTTTCCCCCTCCCGCCGAGCCGCGACGCGGACACGCTTCGCGCGCGGTAGAGCACGTAGGCGATTGTTTTGTCTCGACAATAATGCGTCGCGAAAACCAGTCAGAGCGTTCGTGTCTTGTGGCTGTGGTCTCGCAGCGACCAGCGCGTATACGGTAGTTTGTTTACGAAAAAAAACGGTACAATGCAAACACAGAAAAACAATTTTAAAAAGAATGTAAAGAAACTACCGTATACGCGCTGGTCGCTGCGAGACCACAGCAACAAGACACGAACGCTCTGACTGGTTTTCGCGACGCAGTAATAAACAAACAGAACTTACAAACTTTGGGGTAAGATAGGTGTACAGTACTGGCCAAAAAGAATGCGCGTTTCGCTATTTTCTGTTCAAAATTATTGACTTTGAGTGTCTGTCACGAACTCTGAAAGTGCACTACTAATTTAAAAAGGTTTGTATTGAACCTTCCAATCTAGGACTACATTTTACTAGTTGATAACTTTTTCGTATGACTACTTTCAAAGGTACTGTAGATCGTAGAAGCGATAAACCTCGAAAATTGTTGAATTTTGTGCACAAAATTTTTTTTTCGAATATTAGACTGTGTGAATTTCCGCAAATTCTCACACAGTATACAAACACCACGGTATCACTATTCCAAGAATACATAATAACTAAAAAAGGAGGTTTCTTACATTATATCCCGTATAGCACATTCGCAGCAAAAATTGAGATAAATGTTTAAAGTTATCCGTGAATAGGAAACATATCGACACAATTTATTAAATGCGCACGCAATTTTTCAGTGGCAATATCTCGACACGAATTTTTTCTGCGTTCAAATTTATTCAATTTAATTGAGTTTTCTTGCGTTCGTGCATTGGAAAAAATGTCAAATTAATTCATTTAAATGGCCTTTTTTATTTCGTGCATAGGTAGGCACCGCAGAAGGAGGGGGCGGAGCCTCTAAATTTCTTCTCCTCGCTTTTATTTTGAGAGTTTGCGCTCCAGTAACCCGAATACTATGCACATAATTATGCATACCATAATGTTTTCATACGTAATTTTTAACGCAGAATCGATTGCTGATATTATATTTAGGGACCACAAAGTGTTTTTCAAAACAAATATTCTCTGAAATGTTTTTGTTGCATTACATTATACAGCCAATTCTAAGACTTTTGCCAAAAAATCAATCAAAAAGAGCTATTCGCTGTCGAGTTACAGCCGTTTTTATGCTCATTTTGAATGTACTGATTTTCTGCCAACCCAGTGGGCGGGGCGATGTTTGCAAGAATCCCGCCGCCGCCGCCTTACTGCCTCCTCGCTGTCGCTGCCAGATGAAATTGATGCTAGTTCATGCATAAAATGTACAAAATTTACCCAGAAAAGTGAAAAAAAAACCTAAAAGGGGGATTATAACTTGAAAATCTGTGAAAAGGATTTAGTCAAAAAAAAGGCTGTAGAATCCGAATCCGTCGTAAAAACAGTGGGACTCGACCAGCATCACCCTCAAAATTGCAAAAAACCAGAAAATTGGTTTTGAGCCGATCACTTTAGGAGGTAGGAAAGTACATTAAAGTCGATTAATCGCTCTAAATTTTTGGCCTTGACCTTATAATTGATTGTTCTATTAGTTTCTAAAATAGAAAAAATAGGTCATCACTTAAAAAATCGAGATAAATTTCCTCCCACTTTGACTGAAAAAAAACCTAAAAGGGGGAACTAAAACTTGAAAACCAACTGCATATTCGAATTCAGCACATAAAAAACTATAGGAATCAGTAATAAAAAGAGTGGGAGTCAACATGGAAAGACCCTAAAACTTCCATTTTCTAACTTTCGCTTCATTGTTTTTTTCGATTTCGGGTGGAACTAATGATTTTTCAGCAAATCTGATATCACCAATCGATTCCTCGTGGTCGATTACATAAGGGAGCATCTTAACATGAATGGTTATACCAGTAGTATCCGCGCTCCAGAATCGCAATATTGCCCCAAGATCCAAAAACGCGCTGGGTAGAAAAATCGGAACGCCCCGCCCACCTCTCTTTGTGGTCCCTAATTATATTTGACTGAAAGTTTCAATTTTCAGGCGAAATTTTCAAAAAACTGAAACGACGACCAGAAAAACGTTCTAAAATTATCTATGGAGGTCTCTAAGCTTTTAAAAACACGTTGCGGTCCCTACGCATAGGACGGTGCTATTGTCAGCGAATGCATCATCAGCCTCGCTCTACGGCACTTTTCAATTTTCAACAGTGTAGTGCGCCTTTTTTGAAGCGAAAAATCAAATTTTAACAGCAATTCGTCATGGATACCATGGCTGTGCGAAAAATAAGTTTCGAAAAATTTTCGAAAAACTTTTTTTTCGAAATTTTCAGACCGAAAAAAACGAAAAAAAAATTTTTTCGAGTTTTTAAGACGAAAAAAAAAACCGAAAAAAATTTTTTCGGTTTTATTTTCCCGAAAAAATCGAAAAATTTCGAAAAATGTTGTTTTTTTCCTGAAATCTCATACTTTGAATGTTTTTGCACAACCATTTTGGTTGTAAATAGAAATATTTGATGTGGGAAGCATTTTTTTTTCAAAAGTTTTGCCTTGACTAAATATTCAAAGCTGTACACACTAAACACTACGACAAATTGCGTATGTGCATATTTTAAGGAGGTGCCAACTTTTCAGAGGAACTGTTTAAAAATATAGTCGTCACTGGGGGATTCCTAGAGTTTTTGGGACGTATTCGGCAGGAATCGGCAGCTGTGTGGCTAATAGCCATGGAAGACGGCGAATAGCCATGGGAAACGGATAATAGCCATCGTATTCGGGGCGTGCGCCGCTTGAAAATGGCGAATAGCCATCGAATTCGAGACGTGCGCCAAATACATATGGCATACGTCTCGATTCGACGGCTATTATTTAAAAAAAAAGCCAGATCGTTTTTTTGTGCGATTTCGATGTGATGTTTGTAAATCCCCCATTCAATACTACAATTTAAGCAACTTTCCCAAGAAGTTGGCACCTCCTTTAATTGAATTAGGTGCAAAAATATAAAATACATTGGTGAAAAAAAAATTTCATAAAATTTTTGGTTATTCTGCGCACATACTCCGCGTCTTGAACGCATCCCAATTTTTCGCAAAATTTCGAAAATTTTTCGGTCGAAAAATTTTTCGAAGTTTCCAGACCGAACATTTTTCGGCCGAAAAATTTTTCGAATTATGACCGAAAAAACCGAAAAAATTTTTCGTCCGAAAAATTTTTCGCACAGCCCTGATGGATACGTCATTTTCCGTTGAAAATAAGTATAAACACTAGAATTCGAGTTAATCTTGCAAGTGAAAACCCGTTTTACAGAAGTTTTGCAGTAGAGCGAGGTTGATTATGTATTCGCCGACTATACCTCGGAATAGAACCGAAGCGAAATAGAACTGCAGCGAAATTGAACTCGCTTCGGAATAGAACTGTAGCGAAATAAAACTGTTCGGAATAGATACCGTAAATACTGTATTATAAGCCCATGGGCTTCTATTTTTCAAAGGGGTCTCAAGGGTGGGCTTATATTACAGGTGGGCTTCTATTACAGGGTGGGCTTCTATTTTTCAACCCTCTTTTTTATCCACTCGAAAAAAAACTTCAAAAAACCAACAATAATTTTCTAATATCAAATTCTGCTTGCGAGTCGGAAGTTCTAATTCAAGAGCACTAACAATGTAAAATATATGTTCTAAAATTTAACATTCGGGTGAAAAAAGTGGGCGGGATTCCTTATTTTGATGATACAACTCGATTGAAAACACAATATGGGAACAGTTAAAAACAATAAATTTTACGCCCAGCCCTGGTGGCATGTTTGATGACTCCCCCTATTTACAGAAATGTTTAAAACGGGTGAAAATAATGCAAAATTAAACACATCGCGATGAAATGCGCACAATTCCAAGTCAATAATCAATGGGTCCCAGACTCTTTGGACACGATTGATTTTCGATTAACTCTGCTTACAATTAGTGTACCAAATTTGTGTTCGGCCTCTTTGGGTACGACTGTTACTACTTTTTTGTATAAAATTCGCAAATTTGGTACCCAAAGAGCAGCCGTAACCATAAAAAACTTACCAAAATAGCGAGGAAACTAAAGGTCCGGGGCCCATTGAGTGTTGACTACAATTGCAAGGTGGGCTTTTATTACAGGATGGGCTTCTATTACAGGGTGGGCTTCTATTTTTCAGAGGGGTCTAGAGATGGGCTTATATTACAGTATTTACGGTATGTTTCGGAATAAAACTGCAGCGTTTTGGAAATAATTAGCAATGGAGTGCGATTGCATTGCTTGCTCATTCAAATATTGGAATTTCTCATGCGCGTTCTTTTTTCAACAGTTCTATATTTGAGCTATTCATCAAAAATGGTTTGTTTTGTTGTTTTTTTTGAATAAACTTTTATCATTTTTTTCTCGGCCCGCCTTGACGGTCAAGCAATGCAATCGCGCTCCATTGCTTATTTAGTTCCAAAACGCTACAGTTTTATTCCAAAAAAGTTTTATTTTGCTACAGTTCTATTACGAGCGCTTCTATTCCGAAGCGAGTTCTATTTCGCTGCAGTTCTATTTCGCTTCAGTTCTATTCCGAGGTAGCACCCATAGGCCATAGGACACTAGTTACTTCAGTTTTTGTTCGAAAATGCTAACATTCATTAGTGATGCGCTGGCACGCCCGCGGCGGCTAGACTGAGGGTGGCCAGAGGGTCGTAATTATTTTGTCTCAAGAAGATTAAAAAAAGAAGGTTCATATGGTGATTTTCGAAACTTTTCATCAATTGGAATGATTTATTAATTAATTGGAATGATTTATTTTAAGAACAACTCCAAGCAAATTTCGTTTTTCGCAAAACGAGACCCGATAAACAGTGAAATTTCGTCGCATATATTTTTTTTCACAAAAAATTTCCTACCAAAAGCAAAAAAAAAAGAATGAAATCAATATGGCATAGAAAAATGATTCCATTGAAAACAAAGAAGAAACTATAACTAGGAAATACTAATATATTAACCACAATTATCCAGTCTTGCTTTTTTTGCCGTTATCACATATATCTACAGGCCGACTTCTCCTCCTTTTTCGAATACTTTTCACCAATTTCCTTTCTTTTCGCAACCAATTGTCTACAAGTTTATGGCGCCTAGACACTTTATTCTCATTGACCTTCAAAATTGAAGTATTGCCACTGAAAAGATAATTTTGAATTTTGCAAACGGGCTTTCAAGATGCTTACATTTTCCGAGGTCCCATTATATATTTTAATAAATTGTATCCTTGGCTAATGTACGTCTCCACAATAAGTTGCCAGTCAACTGTGAATTCTCCTCTATCCTCGTGCACCATACTTACAGGGAGTACATCAAGCTCCAAACGATCGTCTTTTCCGACTCCCTCAACAGTCATGAAAACCATGCTGAGCATCAGAGTTTGTCGGTTTAACTGAAATTAGTAGTCATGTTGAAAACAATATTTTTCAAATATCATTAACTTACCATAAGAGTGATTGTACAACTTGGGTACTCAACATCAATTGAAATTTCCCCAGATCTTATGCAACTTGTATTAGGAAATTCATAATTTGGAAGTACATTCACTGGCTTCTCATTGACCGCCGCAACGAAGAAACAATTATCAAAGCAACAAAAAACGACTCCAATATGTGATGGCTCAATAAGATATTGCGTTGTCGGATATTGAAGAAGACGTTCATAATAGTTGTTAAGGTTATGAGCATCAAAAAGCAAGTCATAATTTCGTTTCTCTGTCCCGCAGATAGTTGAGAAAACCATAGCGTTTGTTGTGTGTGGAGCCGCAATGACGTCTTCGCGGGTAAGAAATGTTTTCCGCTGTATCAGATTGTACATTCTCAGAAATGACTTGTGCCCGTAGTAGGAGCGCATGTATGGGTCTACAGCTCCACCCAATGAGCAAGAATCCAAACATCTCAAAAAAACTTCACTTTGCCAAAACACGGCTCGAAAGAACTCCGGTATGGGAAGTGCGTAGTCGTGACTGAACATTCTGCATTGAGCATCCACAAGGTCGGGCTCAAAGCACATCTCTTCAGCCTCGCTTAGCATGCGGTTGCAGACTGACGCTTCTGGTAAAGTGTCCTTGATGCTAAACATGAGCAAGTTAACAGTTTCTTTGAAATCTTTTGAAGAGTTCAGCCACGATCCAAATTTTCCAAGGACCACATCAACTGTTTGAGGAGCACGTACCTGAAGTTAAAAAAATAAACTTTTATAAAAAAAAGACAAAACTCACCCTCTCGATGACAAGTTTAGCTAATGAAGCAACAACCAGTTTCATTTCATTTGGAGGAACGCGTTTTCTAAAAAAAAAAACAAATTAAATCTACTTTTTATTAACTTACTGAATTTCTTTTAGCTCATCAGCTTGTCGCCTAAGTGGCTCCAGGTTGAAAAATGCATTTTTGACCATGCTCATTGCGGACTTGACGTTATTTAAGCGTTCGCGTATACGCTCCACGTTTTGTTCACTTTCAGCTTCAAAAACTGCATACGGATTGAAAACATGTTTTGCGACTAGGTAGAGCATGTGTTCCAAAAGGCTTCTGTTGAAGGACAACATCATCTCGTAGGCAGTAAAGAGCATGGGAAACGCTTTCAGGTATTCTGTTCTCATTCCCTAAACATGTTTTTAAATAAATAAATATATATAGACGGTTATTTTTTAACTCACTCTAATCACATCAAGTGCAATTGATGCATCAAACATTACATCTTTTTTGAATTGTACAAACTTATAATACTCATCCATGACAATAGATATGGATTCTCCGGAAACCATTGTATCATTTTGAAACTCGGGAAAGAGGTCAGAATTGATATCAGTGCCACGATATTTGTACAGGTGAAACTTTTCAGTAGAGCGGCGTATGCGATCCAATTCCTTGTTGCAAAAATTCACCATTTGAGTTGTATTGCTAGAATGTATTGCCTAAAATTCAGATTGTTGAATTAAATGAAGAGAACAAAAGACTAATTAAAAAATTACCATAAGAGAAATGAATACTTCTTCCGATTCGCGATAACTGAGATGAGTCAAGCCTTCGATAAGGTTTGCCAATTCCTGCATCTCTTCCTTACTCTTATTGTCCAACGGAATTGCTCCCAAATCCTAAGAGAAAAAAGGGATATTTCTTGTTTTCAAACAAAATTTAACTTTTACTTACAAAATATTCATGAACATGATCCGTTCTATACTTTTCAGTTATAAAATCGATTTTACATTCAGCATAACTTTGAATGAAATCAAAATTGCATGTGGACGCAACTCTTTTTAGTTCTTTTGCTTGATTGATCCTTCCGTTTTCATTTGGATCAACACTCTTGGATCGTCTTTGAAAGTTTCGATATTGTTTTCTTCTTGGTACATCTTCATGCAGATTACTCGTGCTCAAGTTTGTTTTTTGAAAGTCTGGCGAGTTTCCAAACAATACGGGATTTTCGATTGGTCCTACAACTTCCTTGAACGGACAGACTGGAGAATCTACTTGCTTCGATGATTGCGATGGCAATATTTCTGGACGAACGGGTGGAAATTTTTCAGATTCTAAATCGGTTGTGATTGGTTCGCACTCAGCCACAAGTGGAACTACAATCTCTGATATGGTGTGTGGAATTTGGTCATCCAATCCGGGGGTTTTATCTTTCTCTTCTTCTGAGTTCAGGTTCGGAATTCGAACAGACAGTGTGACTTCTGTATAATTCGCACTTTGAGTTTGCTGCTTACTTTTGAGAGTGTGTTCAGAAGTTTCCGCAAATATCGATTGTGGGATTTCTCCCCCATCTTGCACTGTTTCAGGAACCTGGATGTTATCATCTTCCCCTGAAGAACTCTCGTTGTCTTGACTCATTTTTTCATCCGTGTTTGCAAGACTGGTGGAGCCCGTAGATTCATCAGAACATTCTGAAGATGTATCCATGACCATATCAATATTGCTTCCAGAACTAGAGTTTTCACTGCTGCTGCAAGCATTTTTCAAAGAGGTTTGAGAGTCCGTGAATGTTTCACAAAGCTCGTCAAACATAGTTTTCTTGTTGAAAACACGCAATTTCGCAGGGAACTGCACGTATTTGGCAGCTCCCCGGATAAACTTCTCTGCAGTCGGTGGCTCACTGTCCAGTTGTAGAACGCAACTTGGCCCATGCTCGCAAACGAATCGACCAACAAGACGAGTAACCATGTAGAGTCCGACAGGGCGGCTAGAGTACGCGAAGATTGTTGTTTTCTTGTGCGGGTCATTGTGAAACTCGCAAGTGCAGTTGTGGACAAGAATGACGTCTCCGTTTGTGCATCCAGCGCAAACGTTGTACTCCATATTGTCTTCGTGACTGTCCGGAGAGAATTGGCATGGTAGAGTGCTGCCCATAAACCACAGATGTTTGTAGACTTTGAATTTGAAGTCAAGGGTTCCGTTTGACACTGGAAAGTTTGAATGAACATATGTAGATAGAAAATCGCTCACCAGATTTCTTGAAACTCTTGACACTTTTGAATTTTGCCAAGTCTGTGAAAAATTCGAGAGCCACTTTCGATCGACCACCGTTGCACATAACATGCCACTTCATTTTGTTAAATTCTTCTTCGGACAGAGCCTGACATTCGAATTGCGCGAGAACTAAAAAAAATTATATAAAAATTTTCTCAACGTGCTCATTTTCTTTGTTAGTAACTGAGCCCCTAATTTCGATTTTTCACGAAAAAAAAATTAAAAATTATTCAAAAAGTAGCTTAAAAGAATTTGTGTTAAATTTGACACTTTTACCGAGATATTAATAGAAAAAAATAAAAAAAATCTACGGTAGGTCGCCGTTTTATTTTTCGATAATAACAAACCCCTCAACGCAATGGAAATGACGTCTCCCAGTGCCGCCGCCATGCGCCTTTGACACAGACACACAAAGATCCTCAGTTACAAAACCTTTTCATTTTTAAATGCATACCATTATTTTCGGCTTCCAAGCGTGGTCCGTCCTCCTCTTCAACTCGAAGTGGAACAAACAAGAGTCTCTTTTTTTCCGGTGAAGCATTTGGTTCAATGGTCGATTGGACGCTTAGCAACATGTGGACTGAAAGAAAAATGTATTCATAAAAATCGAGATAACACGAAAACCTACATCGGAATGCTCCTCTTTTGTGCCCTCGACCAAATTTATCGTACAAAGAGATTTGCTGTTTCTCGCGACCACTGAGATCACCAACTGAAAATTTTAAAAATAAGCATTAAACATGAAAATAATGGGGTTATTCTCGGAACCAGCAAAAAACGCAAAAATAGAAAAAAAAACCAGCGAAAAATTCAGCGAAAACTCGGAGAATGCTCCGATCGGTCTGAAACCCTCATTCTCCGAATTTTCGCTGAATTTTTTGCTGGTTTTTTTTATTTTTTGATTTTTTTGCTGGTTCCGAGAATAACCCCATAATACAATTAAACGTACATGTTCTTTCAATGGATTTCCAAACTTTGTCGACAAACGTAACATCATATTTTGGCAATTTAGATGGAAGTGAAATTTCTATGTCTTCCTCTGCTTTTCTTTTTGCTCTGGCGGTTTTTTTCAACAACTTCCTCTCCATTTTCGTCGGAACCTTCACTGACGCATTCGTTTTTGCAAAGTTCTTGTTAAAAGTTTCCGTGTTCCCAATGACATTTATTTCTTTCCCTTGAGAATCATACTCCGCCACAATGACTACCTCGTCGTCTTCGTTGTCAATATCTATTATCGGAATTCTCTTCTCAAACAATTGCCTAAGCTCATTGATATCTGGCTTGACATGTTCCTCGCCACTACTCAACTCTGTTATCCTTTCCAACGTTCCCCAATCCTGCCCAGAAAGTTTCAAGTTGAGGAGACGGTATGTTTCTTGGATTATTGTGTCCATATCTTCTCCGTGTTCCATTGTTATTGCTGTGAACCATTTGTTGATACTTCTGATGCGAAAAACTAGCTCCCCGTCGAACATGTGTTTCAAATACAGATCCCAGTTGGCTAACTGCACAATGGAATCTCTGACGAGGTTTGATTCATGTTCCAACTGAGCCAATTGCTGTTCCGTGATCTGATACTCAGTTGCCAAAAAGTCTCGAAGTTCAACAAATACATCGCGTATTAATTCACAGAAGATACTTTGTGGTTCCGAGTTCGGCGTGAATATTTCGTTTGTGTTGAGGCCAAGAGCAATCACAGCTAAATTTCTCAAAACATGAGATACCGCATTCTTCACTAACAAAATTCCATCGTATTGGATCAGACTTCGTAAATCACTTTTATTACTGCATGCTTCTGACAAAATTTGAGACGCGAAAACCAACTTTTTCAGAATGACTTTGAGATGACAATTGTCTTTCTGTAACAGTGATTCGTTCTTTAGTCGACCTGACTGAGAATGTTCAGATGGGAAATCTGCACACAGCAGTGAGCATATGACAGTGAGAACTCCATATGACCACGATACTTTTTGAAAGTTGGTAAGAGAACTAGATTTTAGAAGAGAATCCAGTTCTCCATGTATCTTAGACCGTTCTTGGTGAGAAATACTCTTAACTTGTAGCAAAGCAACGATCCTCCAAAATTCGCTTAATGGATTCTGAGAAGGCTTCCAAACCGTGACAGTTGACAGAGAATCCGTATCAGTGACAGATTGTTGATCCTGGTTTGTTTCCACAACTTTGGTCACCAGCGTTTGAGGCTGTTCCTCGTTGCTTTTATCCGGACTTGCTGCTTCCGTGTCTTCAAACATGACCGTCTTCTTTACATTTTTATCTGAAAAAGGTGTCGAAAGAGAAACACTCTTTTTAAGGATTGTAGTGTTAGGATTGCGGGTTTTGTGTATGCGAACTGTCATACTGACTCGCTTTGTAGACGGAAAGTAATGTGTCACTTTTTCTTGGGCCAATTTGGGATTTCTGAGAACAACATCCAGTTTGGTGTTTGTTTCCCTTTCATGAATTTTTTGAGAACGGTAGCTGATATTGAACTTCTCCGGTGTTCGGAAATTTGACAAATCCAATTCCGCTGCAAAAATAAAAAAATGCAAACGATTATAATTTAATGAGAAATTACCTGGAGTGTGATGAAATGGCCGAAGTGGAGTTTGATACGTTTGACAAAGAGTTCTAGATTGGCTTGGACGAGGCACAGGTGTTTGCTCCATGCGAGTAGATTTTGGAGTATGCTCACGTGTGTAACTGTAATCTGCATTATCGGAAGCGTGGTCAAACAAAACACGGTTCTTGTAGTCAAAATCCAAGTATGCTTCTTTGTAAGTGAAAATCCATTCACGCCGCTCTGGAGCAATCAAGTTATACTCAAAGCAGCGCGAAAGATTCTCAAAAATCATAGTTTGAAACTTGTCGAATTGTCGTTTTCTTGGCTGAACATCACCGAGAGCGTAAAGTTCAGATATTACAAAATCGCTCTTCATTCCACAACTTCGAAAAAATGTTTTGGCCCAGCCCTAAAAAATTAGATTGCAATAAAGTAAGAAAAATGTTTTTAATAAACATACTTGTGCAGAAGAAATCATCAATCCACGAATATTTGTCAACCTGAACACCCGTCGAGCTTCCCGATATTGTGGATTGTTGATATCTTGTACTATATCGTGTAGAAAAACAGTAGCGTGATCCGGTAGATGTTCAGCCAAACGTCTTCGCTCGTCTCCTGCTTTTCTAGCTTTCTCTGCCTCCAAAGCATCATCTCTCGCTTTCTTGAGCTCCAACTGTTGCTGCACTTCTAATTGGCGTTTTTCTTCGGTTTCCTTTGCTCTTCGCTCCGCCTCAACTTCTTTCGCCATGTTCTCTCGGGCGATTCTCTCGGCACGTTCCTTAAGAAGTTTCTCTTTCCTTGCAATCGCTTCTCTTTCCATTTGTTCTTTCTCAATCTTATCCTTGGCAATACGATTTCTCCTTTCCTTCTCCGATTGTCTGTCCTGTTTCTCCTTCTCTATACGTTCAAGGCGTTCTTTTTCCTCCTGATTATTCTTCTCACTTATTCTAAGAACCGACGGTTCTTTAGGCTTCTCATTCTCGTGCGTTTTGCGATGACGAACACTTTTTTCATACTCTTCGATATCTTTCTCCAAATATCTTCGCCGAGGATCACAATTGTCGAGATAGTTTTCTGTTGCTTTTGCCATTTCGTTCATGATTTTTCGCTTAGCCGTGATAATACTAGGTCTGCCAGTCATTTGTTCACTGGTTAGCATTTCCATTGCAAGATATTCTGGCGGTGGAAGTTGTGACATGCCAACTGTGCTCATTTCGTCAATAATTGCTCGCCGTGTAGTTCTTGCTTTGTAGACCATTTCCGAAAGTTGATTCGCGGTACGTGAACTTGCTATCTTAAATACCATTTTAATAAATTGAACAAATTAAAAATAAAAACTACCTCTTGTGCACAAACGTGATTAACAAGATAGGCGCAAACATCGTAGACTTCTAGAACTAAATTAGTTTCACCTTTTTCGTAAACTTGTGGAAGATTATACTTTCGGAATTTTGAAGGATATCGCATAGCAACTGAAAAGTGACATTTTAGATATAATTAAAAGTTTTCCAATTTACCCTTGGTTTTCGCCGCATGTTTTGCAGTTATTGGCATTTTCCGATGGTAGGCTTCTACTTTCTTTTCCTCTTTCAATTCCTCGGACGCATTGATTCTGTGACGCATTACGTGTTTACTGACAATCCGATTCATTTTTCGGTATTTTCTTTTCTTCGTTTTTTCCATTTCTCTAGGAAGTTTTGTCTGATGCAACAAGCAAATGCGATTGGTTAAACATTCTTTGTACGTGTAATCCAAGAAAATAGAGTCAGATGATGTACTTCTCTTGAGAAACGTTTTGGATGTAGCCTCAAAGTCCATGATTTCTTCGCTGCCCTTGAATCCTTCATAGTCTGACTCCAAACTGAAAAGCAAATAGTGTCATTAAATAACAAAACTATCTTTAAATTTATTAAACTAACTCAGAAGCCTGCATCATATTGTCAAAATCGTTCTTTTCCAACCATTCTTCCATTTTTGTCTTTGGCTTTCTTCCGGGTTTCTTCTTGCCTTTTTTCGAAAGCTCAGCTAATGATGGAGCCAAAGACTTGGAATATTGTACACCATATATCTTTTCGCGAACTTGCATGAGTTTTTTGCGCGTGAGAGTTGTCATGAAGCTTCTCGTGTTCTTTTTTGCTGCGTGTTTTGGTGGCGGTAACTGTGGTTTCGGAATATCCACAATCAAACTAGTCTTGACTTTTTCGGTGTAAGGCGTTTGCATGTCAACGAGTCTCACTCCTTCATCTCCGAGATTGTCGTCGATAAACACTTTCTTGATAGGAACATGACTGTTGAATTGGTATGCTTTTCCGTCCTTGTTTAGCATTCCACATTCCATTGCGTCACGATTGTACACGTGGGAACGTGGAAGTTCATATTCCTTGACTTCATGCAGCTCTTTGGTTCCTCCGACAATCATCAGGAATGCTGATAAGTGTTCCATGTTGCTGTTTCTCCGAGCCCACTGAGATAAATAATGATTGCATAATAATTAGAAAGCCAAGTTAAAACTAACCTCGTAAAACTGTTTTTTTCCAACCACATTTGTAAAATACCTAGGCTGAACCTCATGATCAAGCATCTGAAAACATTAATATTATAAATGCATATTTATCTACAACTAACCAGCATTGCAGACTCTTGCAAATTCAATGGTTGAAAAAGTGACGGATTTCGTGAAAGAGTATCAAAAACAGGTCGATTAGCTCGAAGAACTTCCGCAAGATGAAGGTTGTAGAGAATCACTCTGTCGAAAGCCGATCGCAAACGACTGTCCCATCTCTCCCATTCCACATAAAGTGGGAATCTGATAAAATTGAACATGTCCACGAGATATCTCCTTTTGAACCGTCCATTGTGGTCGTTGACGTAATTTACTTTGTCCTCCCAGACCAAGAAAAACCCGTGAATGTGCCTTCCGGACCGATGAAATTCCCAGAGCTCTATGCTGGATATTTGACCGGCTCGAAAACCTTTGGGTGGTTTGATATCGCGACTGGAAACAAATTAATTTAATTATTAACGGTGACGTAAATCGACAGAACTTATGTAAGTTGGAGATCAGTAAGTGCGCTCCTCCAAATGTTGGCGCGAACTACTATTTATAATCACCCACATTTTCCATTGCTTTTTGTTTCATATATACCGTAAAAACTCTAATACAACGGCATGTCTTTCTATTGTTTCATTTCATCACATCTGCCGGGTATTTAGAGGTTTGCGCACAAAACTCGGCAAACCACTTTCTAACCAAGCAGGCATGTGACGACCGAAGTTTGGTGTGTAAACCTCTAAATACCCGGCAGATGTGATAAAATGAAATAATAGAAAAGCATGCCGTTGTATTAGAGTTTTACGGTAATTTAATTGAAGCATCAATTATTTCAGTGACGTGATTCTGTATAAAGTTTTCACACAAAAAAACTTTTATTTTTTGGAATAAAATTTTTTTGAGACTATTGAAATCTTGAAAAACAAGAAAAAGATTACAGGAACATTTAAAACAAGTAGTTCGCGCCAATTAGGTGGACCGCACTTACTGATCTCCCGCATAGGGATGTCGATTTACGTCAGCGTTAATTATTATACGAAGGTCAAACGCGCTCGGCTGAATTTAGTCCTTTGTGATTTTCATTTTGGTTTCCAAATTGTTTCATTTCACGTGTATGAAATTTGAAATTATTTGGAAACCAAAATGAAAATCACGGAGTACTAAATTCGATAGAGCTCGTTTGACCGTCGTGGCGGATCGACAATCGCCTAGCTCTCTTCTCTTCGATAATCTTTACTTTTCACATGCTCAACAAAATACAAAAATATGAGAAAGCGTGGGCTAACGTGACCGCTGCTTTTCTTATTACTGCGTCGCGAAAACCTGGCACAGCGGAGCGTGCAACTCGGATGTGGTCTCGCCGCGAAATCAGCCGCGAAGTCACAGCAGTCGCGCATCTTGCCACAAAAATAGTACATCGGACGGAAAAACGGAAAACCCAATAAATTCCATAAAACTCACTAATTTAAGCTAAGGTATTCCATTTGGGCTTCCTCAAAACGAGATTGCAAGTAGTCCATTTTTTGATGATCATGTTTCGCGCAGGCGGGGAAATAGCCTGAAATTTTTACTTTTCATATTCACATTTCATTACCGAAAACTCACCGCATTTCATCATAGGAGGAATAAAACAATCAGGAATGTCGCAAGCCAACTTGATTCGAAGAGAAATCGCAGATTTTACCAGAAAAAATTGCCGACAGAAAAAAGAACTGTCGCGAATGATGTCGTCATTCTGCCTTCTCTGTAAATTTTTTCTATTTAATGGAACTAATCAGCAGAGAAAAAACCGTTTTTCGTGGGCTTTTTTTTATCCCATGGAGGCGTTAAAAATGTAATGCACCTTTGATTTTCAATGAGGAATACGGCTGTAACTTAAAGGCGCATCGAATTATTTCACCGGCCACCCTCGACACGACAGACTACTGTAGTTTTTTGCAAATGTTTGTTTTTGCCATTTTTTTCTTCAATTCTGCATAGTGAAACGACTTTTTCTGCAGAAAACATGCATAAAATGTCGTTTTCTGCATGAAATGATAGAGAAAAATGCAAGTTGCACAAAATGAATAAGGCTTCCATTTGGACAAAAAAAAACGGACGAACTTCGTGTCATAAAATAAAATTCAGTGCCGGACGAACCGTGGACAAAACGGTCCGATGACGAGTGTGGTAGCCAAAATAAATAATTTCAAATCTCACCTCTAGATTTCGCCTTCGGAGACGCCACAAAATTTTCTGAATTTGAGACCTCTGATGTCTTGGAGTCATGAAATGCTGCGCATAAAGAAACTTGTCATCCTCGATTCGGAGCTGCGGTTCTTCAGCAATTCGAAGGTGACCAGTTTTATCCTTTTCTTGACTCTTGATTTTCTTCCACCAGGACAATTGAAAACGTAGCTTCTTCTGCTTGCACGAATTTTTTTTCATGTCTTTTCCAAAATGAAACATTTTCACAGTTCCACCGTACTCCACAGCAGCACACAGTATCTGATCAAACATCTTTTCGGATAATGGCAAGAAGGCTTTGGAAGCATCCAAGTAGTTCTCAACTGTTTCGCCCAGGGAGAGAACTTCTACATCTTCCAGTTCAGTTTTTGAATCAGCTAGGTGAAATTGTTGAATCGGGTGGCTAGCAATTCTGCGAGTTACACGATTTCTTTTCACTTTTTGATTTCTCGTTTTCATAAGAGACACAGATTGTTTTCGGAACAACACTGGACGGGCTTCGTTCCTCAAAACTCGTATTTCCTGACGCACGTTGAATTTCCTTTTCTTTGCAGGATGAACTCGTTTAAATTCTCTTCGTCGCTGTTGTCCTGATATTGTGGTAGCTGTTGGTTCTTCTTCCGTCTCAAGCATATCCTCGCACTCGATAACTTGAACTTCTTGATTTGAATCTTCATTTTGATCGTTGGTTCTTCGAACGCCACGCTGGCCCTCCGCCCCATTATCCATTTCATCTAGCGTGCTGTCCATCAAGTATTGCTCGGCATAATGTGATGTTCCTTCTTCTAAAGCGTCCTCTTCTGAATTATATTGGAGTAGCAGTTCGTCGGAACTATCAACATCTGCATTGCAGCCGGTTGATGCAGCGTAATACATTTTCTTTTGGCCTTGATTATTGCATTGATTGCTACTTTGTGGAACATCTTTTTCTAATTGGTCTTCTTTTTGGTTTGCATTCTCCCTGTTGGCTTTTCGAATATCTTCTGGCACATATTCATCATCTGAATCCAATAGTGAACCTGAACTCGAGGTTGTACAAGAGCTAGTGCTCAATGCCGAATGAAACGAGGCAACAGCCTTCTCTCGATCATCTTCCTTCTCCACCGCCACATCTTCGGCTAACGACGAATGACGCGAAGAGTTTGAAGATAAATCTATCTCGTCTATTGGACCTTGTGCACCTTGAGGATCGCGTGAAAAAAGAAATAATCGCTCTTTCTTTTTTGGTGTCGGCGTGCCTTTGATAACAACATTGATAATTTCTGGGGCATCGCCGGAGCTTTCTCTTTTCCGAGACACCGGTTGTGATTCGGCCATCTTTGGAATTGATAATAACTGAAAATTAAAATTAGTTAGTTTTGTGAAAATGTTTTGATGTGAACTGAGAAAATTAAAAATTATTAAGATTGGAAAGCGGAGAATAAGACAAATCAGAAGGGCAGAACGCGAAATCGTTCAAATTGAAGAACACGATGTGTTGAAGCGTAGTTTTTAAAAAAATTAATCAAATTGCTAAAACTGCCGCCACATGAGCGTTCAAATTATAACGTTACAGGCTTCTGTGCAGGCTCCGCGACATCTCGAAACCGGACATCTCGAAACCGCGACATCTCGAAACCGGACATCTCGAAACCGCGACATTTCGAAACCGGACATCTCGAACCCGGACATCTCGAAACCGGACATCACGAAACCGCGACATCTCGAAACCGCGTCAACAGGGGGAGGGTGGTTGAAAAGAGAGGTAGAAAGTAAAAAAATTTTTTTTCATAATTCAATGACTATTCAACAAAAAATCGAAAAGTGCAAGATTTGAGCATCATTTCTTTGGCGGCCGCTGAAAAAAGTTTACAGTACGCAAACTGCACCTTGCATCAGAGGCAGGGGTGGGACCAAAAAAAAATTTGTTTCGTTCATTTTTTTTTTTTAGAATTTTTTGGGTGAAACAAAAACATTTATTTTGTTCATGCATGTAAGAAAAAAAAGTTTTTTTATTTAAGCCGCGGAGGCGCAAAACAATGCCTGTATGAACAAAAACTTAGCCGGGATATGCTCTGAATTGACAGAAAATCTCTAATTTTCAACGAAAACTTTGGAAATTTCCATTCAACTCGCAGAACTACTATTTGTTTCCCCTGTAAACGTGTTTCGAGAGAGGGTGCCGAAACACGAGACGCACACACCGGTGCAAGCGCGCTCTATTGTCAATTTTCTCTGCTTTTTAAAACTAATCTCTCGGTCAGGAGTGGGAGAAAAACAATTTCACAAAAAAAAAATTTTATTTGTCCTTAAAAAATTGAAAAAAAAAATGTTTGTCCCCAAAAAAAGTATCAAAACAATTTTTTTTTTCCTCAAAAAAAATCAGAAAAAAAATGTTGTTCAAGAAAATAATATAAAAAATTGTATTTCTGCGAGTTGAATGGAAATTTTGCAAAGTTTTCTTTGAAAATTAGAGATTTTTTGTCAATTCAGAGCATATCCCGGCTAAGTTTTCGTTCATACAGGCATTTTTTTGCGTCTCCGCGGCTTAAATGAAAAACTTGTTTTTTCTTACATGCATGAACAAAACAAAAGTTTTTGTTTCACCGAATTAAAGCAAAAGAAATGACCGAAAAAACATTGGGTCGACGCTCCTTCCTTTCCTTGATCGGTAGGTTTTGTAGCGTGGTATGCTGCATCAAATGCAATGACGATGTCGGAGACCTGAAGCACTTCTTGAAATGCTACCCTGTCAAGCCGCTACCAATGTCGAAACTATGGAAGGACCCAGTGGCAGCAGCTACAGCCCTTGGCTTGGCTGTCACGCCATTTGATCCAGGAGGAGATGCCGATTCGTGACCGAAGATCGTCAAGGAATGAGTAGAGTTGCACAACAACAACAACAACAACCGAAAAAACATTTTTTTTGGTCCCACCGCTGCTCCTGGTGCAAGGTGCAGTTTGCGTACTGTAAACTTTTTTTGGTGGCCGTCAAAGAAATGATATTCAAATCTTGCACTTTTTGATTTTTTGTTGAACAGTCATTGAATTATGAAAAAAATTTTTTTACTTCCTACCTCTTTTTTCAACCACCCTCCCCCTGTTGACGCGGTTTCGAGATGTCGCGGTTTCGAGATGTCCGGTTTCGAGATGTCGTGGTTTCGAGATGTCGTGGTATCGAGATGTCCGGTTTCGAGATGTAGCGGAGCCTCTGTGCATGCGTCTTAAACGGAAAAGATATTATTTTTGCATTAATTTGAAAAACCCCTGAGAAAAAGAAGATTATCGATGTGATGTGAAGTTATGTGACAATTAACTAAAAACTTTCAAAAACATTTGGTCCGAAAAAAAAAATATATTACAATTTTCATTCATAAATTCAAAAAATTTTCGAAAACTCGCTGTCTCTCAGTCCACTCCTAGCGGCAGAGAGAAAAAAAGACATTTTCAAAAAAGAGAAAGCGTGAGGGTCACAATGTGTATGACTACAAACATCAACATGTCGCGGAGAGAAAAAAAGGAAAAATAGAGTGTGTTGCAGAAAGTGAAGAAAAAGAGAAGAAAGAAAAATAAAGAATGAAGGGTCTTTTGAAACCGGGTGGATGCGATTATAAAGAATATTCTTAAGGGTAATGTAATGATATCTCTAAAAGACGTTTTTTCAAAAACTGATGTTCAAGTTGGGCGGGATACTGCAGAGATAAACAAGACAATAGCAAATTTACTTTGAATGTCTTGAATTTTTTCGTATTTTTACCATAAATAAATTTTTGGGCGGAAACTAAAAAGCCCTGTAAAGAATGTGAAGAAAATAAAGGGGTCAATGTGGGAAGACGTCTGTTCTAATGTAAGACACGGAGCACACAGCGAAACAGTTTGTGATTCGAATAGAGCGCAGGGTGGTAGACAGGGACACAAAAACGTTTTGTAACCTTCGAAACAACTTAAACTTTAAATCAAACAGCTCTTGAAAAAAATAAAAAACTGTCGATAGCATAGACAGATTAACATTATTTTAACTGCGACTGACAGAAAAATCCACTTGAATCGGCCAATTAAATACAAAAATTAAAAAAAATAAAAGCCGAAAACTATAATAGCCTATAATTGCCACAGAATATTCCGTGACCTAATTCCTTTTCTGACCCGACCCGACAAAATTAAAATCAAGAGAACAGGTGGTGACACGGATGGTGCATTGCCCTGCGCACCGCTGCGTATGAGAAATAATGCGGTTGCTACATGGCCGCGCACCCTGTTGTAATGTGGTGATGGGATGACAGAGTCAAGACGATTAATTGTAGCACGTCACTACAGATGAGGTCACGGCATCGATTTTATTTAATAAGCAGGAGCAATCCTTCAATATGATTTTTATTAATGATTAAATGGGGTTATTCACAAAACCGAAAAAAAACGGAACAAAAAAACTGCGGGAAAAATCGGAGAATGCTCCGATTCATCTAAAATCTCGAGAAATAATAGAAATAATTCTCCTGTATATGTTCGGAAAATTTTGGACCAAAATATCGATTTAAAAATTTTTCAGAAAAATCGATATTTTGGTCCAAAATTTTCTGAGAATACCTATTGTGAAAACAAAAAAAATTGCAACGCGGTGTTTGCGTACTTTTGAAAATTCAAATAGCAATGAGAGAAATATCATGGGAAATGAAGATATTTGTTCCAATTTTCGTTGAGAGCGTGACAAAACCGGGGAAAAACGAGAAACCGGGGAACACAAAACCGGGGAACGCAAAACCGGGGAAAAATGCCAAAAACCGGGGAATTCGACACTGTCACGCAAAATTGCGGACAACGCTGAATTTCAAAATTTGTCTGAACATTTTCCGCAATTTGCGCGGAAAATCAGAGTCATCCGCAATATTACGTGACAGTGTCGAATTCCCCGGTTTTTGACATTTTTCCCCGGTTTTGCGTTCCCCGGTTTTGTGTTCCCCGGTTTCTCGTTTTTCCCCGGTTTTGTCACGCTCTCTTTTCGTTTGAATTTTAAAAGTACGCAAACATCGCGTTGCAACTTTTTTGTTTTCACAATATACAGGAGAATTTTTTCCATTATTTGCCGAAAATTCAGGTCAATCTGAGCATTCTCTGATTTTTCCTTTTTCCGCATTGTGAAAACAAAAAAATTGCAACGCGGTGTTTGCGTACTTTTGAAATTCAAATGGCAATGAAAGAAATAGCATGGGAAATGAAGAGATTTGTTCCCATTTTCATTTTTTTTTCACATTTTTTTTCATTTTATCTTTAGTTTACCTAAAATATACAATAAACGAAGAATTCGGATATATCCGAAAATATAAACGCATCAAAGACGAATAATAAACTCTTTTGAAAATTTAAAACTTAAAAACTATCTAAAATTGCGACAAAAACGAACAATTTTGACCGAAAATGCGATGCAACGTCGAATGACGATCGAATATTTGCGAGCGTTGTCTTCGACGTTCGTCGTTGCGAGATCCTAAAGTCACATCTGACTACCTCCCTTTAATTCATACAGTATCCCTTACAATTAGCAAGCATTTTCGTCGCCAAATGAAATATTTATTTTCTTCGATTGTTCGCTTAAATTGTTCGTTTACTTGTTTTTTTTTAATTAATTACAAGCAATTTCGTCATATTTTGTGAAAAGTTTCCAGATTTTGTCTAGTTTTATGGGGTTATTCAGGGTCGGAAAAAAATAGTTTTTTCCTTTTTTTCCTTATTCAAATGACGGAAAAAAATAAAAAAATCCGTGGCCGCGAGAGTTTTTTTCCGTTGCTTTTCTAGGCCATCGCAAAAGTTTTTTAGGCCCTCGGCCGTGAGACCTGCGAAATATCGATTTACGGGCGAATAATTTTTGAAAATTGGACTCGCGCGCAGGTCTCACAGCGGAGGGCCTAAAAAACTTTTGCGATGGCCTAGAAAAGCAACGGAAAAAAACTCTCGCGGCCACGGATTTTTTTCTTTTTTTTTCCGTCGTTTGAATAAGGAAAAAAAGGAAAAAAACTATTTTTTTCCGACCCTGAATAACCCCATTAGTGAAAATTAACCGTTTTCAAAAAACTCTGAAATAGTTTATTTGAAAGCTTTTTGTTCAAATGCAATTCAATGAGGTGAAGGCACTCTTTGCAAAATAATTAACTTTATAACTCGTTACTCAGTGAACGCTTTTGGGGTGCGCCTCCAAAAAACAGTTTCCACTTGAAAATCAGTTACCATCACCGAGTGTAGGCGCAGGCGAGATTTCCGAAAGTGTGAGCACGGCTATCTCCTCGAGCATGACAGATTTTTCGAAACTAAAAACCCACATACCGTAAATTCTCTAATAGAACGGCCTTTATAATAGAACGCCCCCCCTAAAATAGAGCGGCCCCCTAAAATAGACCGGCCCCTCTCATATATGAATGAATTTAACACTTTTTTCAATAATTTGGTTAGATTTTCCAAGTGTTACTTATTGACCGGTTTCTAAATTTGATTTCTCATACATTTGTCTCGTTTTTTTTTTGAAAAATCCTCAAGATTTAATACAAATTTAAACACATTGAAAAGTAAACCTAACTCTATAATACAGTGCGCGTCATAATTATAAGACACCCCCCTTTTTGGGGGTTTTGGGGAAACTAGACGTTTTCACGCAACGGCATGTGGTGGATCTTTTTCAGCGTCCAAAATAACCCGGAAACCCACATTTTCATGAACCTACCACAAAAATTACGACTACAGTACCAAAAAGTCGAAAAATCAGCCGCGTCATAATTATAAGACACCCCCAAAAAAATGATGCATTTTTTTTTTCAACCTTTTTGAACTTTTATCTATTTTTTTTGCCGGTTTTACTGTTTTTTATTACTTTTTTAAGACATTTTCTTACTTTTTACCAATACTTGTGTCCTATTTGACCATTCTTTTCAAGTTTCACACGTTTTTGAGTTTGACTTCAGAATATTTCATGTAGGATGGTCAGAAAACTGTTTATTAAAAGGAAAATTAACCAAAACGTCAAAGAAAACCAGAGAAAACAACAGAAATTTAATAAGAACTAGGCCCTTCAAACTTCCGCATCACTTGGAATAGTCTGTTGTTCGTAAGACTCTCGAGGTATGATGGTTGGATCTTGTCCCACACGGCAGCTTTGAGCTCTGCTACAATTTGAAACTGCTTTCCGGGACCATAAACTGCTCGTGCAAAAAGTCCCAGACATTCTCTATGGGGTTGAGGTCTGGCGAGTTGTTTGGTCAAGCAAGGACTTTGATCTTTTTCGTGAAAAACCAGTTCATTGTCGATGAGCTTTTGTGGATTGCCGCATTATCTTTTTGATGTCTTCTTGCGGTTTCCACGGTTGAAAAAGAAGACAATTCCTTTCTGTAGAGAGTCCTGATAGTCCATGGAGTTCATCTTACAAGTCACAAATTCCAAGAAAACGAGAGTGTTGGAAACTCATCTCACGACAGATCGCTCATCTTGATCATTTAGGATTCTTGGACGTCCAGTGGGTTTTGCTGAGTCGTGAGCCATTGTATCTCAAACGTAGTTTCTTACACAGCATCGTAAACGAGTGATTCTTCTTCTCATCTGCAAAGTACTGAATCCAAGTTGAATCATAATGTCCAGTTGAGCTTGTTCTTCTGAAGAGAGTAGAGGCGAGTCGCATGATGATTGAAATGAGGTGAATGAATGTAACTCATGGCCTAAATCATAATTATCATAGTTTCAGCTGGCCCAAACCTTTGTGTCATATGTTCTGCACATCTTAGAATCACTGTAGTCAACCAAAACCTTGAAGGAGATGCGACGGTGAAAAAGTTGGAAACTTGAAAGAAAGTGGTCAAATATGCCACAATTATTGGTAAAAATTAAGAAAATAACTTCAAAAGTAATAAAAAACAGTAAAACCGGCAAAAAAATAGATAAATATTCAAAAAGGTTGAAAAAAGTTGAAAAATTCATAATTTTTTTGGGGTGTCTTATAATTATGACGCGGCTGATTTTTCGACTTTTTGGTACAGTAGTCGTAATTTTTGTGGTAGGTACATGAAAATTTGGGTTTCCGGGTTATTTTGGACGCTGAAAAAGATCCACCACATGCCGTTTCACAAAAATTTCTAGTTTCCCCCAAACCCCGAAAATAGGGGGGTGTCTTATAATTATGACGCGCACTGTATAACGGCCCCCTGAAATAGACCGGCCCTCCTAAAAGGGTAGTGAAAAATAGAACGGCCGGCCGTTCTATTAGAGAATTTACGGTATCATTGATTGGCCAAGACCGCCGCTTTAAATTTTTTGGAGAACGCAGAAAATAGAATCCACCAACTCTCAGCAAAAACCCACAACGTATACGCAAACTTTGAAGCCTCATGCAACTTTTACACAAACTATGAAGGTTTTGCAACTGTCACGCAAACGATCCACAATGAACACGCGATTTCGAGAATCTCGCAAGGTTTACACAATGATTCAGTGAAATTTCGAAAGTAAGAAACAGATGAAGAGGTGGTACAATGTTTACACAAATTTCTCGCAATAATTGCGCCAACTTTGCCCAATTCGCAACTTTTGCACAATGAATATCTTCCAACAGATGATGTGGCAACATGCGCGATCTTTACACAAACTTTGCACAAACTTTCCGCAAACTTTGCGCGGACTTTGGAAAGTTTTGTTATTGATTTCTTATTTTTCCGGCTTTTGTCAATTTTATAATTTTTATCGTCGGTTTTACGATCTCCATATTTCTAAATGTATTTTTATTTTATTACAGTATCACTACAGTGTGGAGAGCGTTTGACGAAGAATCCGAAAGAAGCGACAGATACAATCGTCCTGCGTATTTCGGTAATTTTTTTTTGTAAAATTTGAAGTTTTTAAACATTTCCAGACAAAAAAATCCGCCAAAATGAAAGTAAACTAATGGGGTTATTCATTTTATGCATTTTGCATTTTTTGTCAAATTTTCCTTATTCATTTCATGCAGAAAATGACATTTTCTGCAGCAGAAAACTGCATTTCGTCGAACTGCAAAATGCATTTTTTTTTGTCGTGAAAAACACACGAAAAATGCAAGAAAAATGGTGGTGTTATGGACCTATTCAAAGTACTGTAGAAAAACGGAAAAAATGACAAAAAACTGGGAGAAAACTCGGAAAATGCTCCGATTGGTCTGAAACTTTGGGAGAAACTGTCAAAAATGCCTCCGGTTTTGATCAGAAAATTTTGGACCGAATTATCGATTTTAGAAAATTTTCAGAAAAAAAATCAATATTTTTTTAAATCGATAGTTCGGTCCAAAATTTTCTGAGAAAGTCCGGAAGCATTTTTGACAGTTTCTTCCAAAGTTTCAGACCAATCGGAGCATTTTCCGAGTTTTCTCCCAGTTTTTTGTCATTTTTTCCGTTTTTCTACAGTACTTTGAATAGGTCCATAACACCACCATTTTTCTTGCATTTTTCGTGTGTTTTTCACGACAAAAAAAAATGCATTTTGCAGTTCGACGAAATGCAGTTTTCTACTGCAGAAAATGTCGTTTTCTGCATGAAATGAATAAGGAAAATTTGACAAAAAATGCAAAATGCATGAAATGAATAACCCCATAAGAATTTCAATCGCAATTTCATAAAATTATCAATTTTCATATTGTCGGCCCGCGAAAATGGTCAAACGCGCTCCGTTGAGCTCAACGCTATGCGATTTTCATTTTGGTCTCCAATTATTTCATTTCACGTATAAATTCAACGTGAAATGAAATAATTTGGAAACCAAAATGAAAATCGCACAGCGTTGAATTCAGCGGAGTGCGTTTGGTCATTTCGGCGGGCAGACAATAGCACTTTGAAACCCGTCAGAAGTGCACCAGTGAAACAGTGGCCATGAAGACTTGGGGAGCAGGCCTTCTCGAAAATGAAAATTTTTTCTCTGGATTCCGTCGGAAATTTCCGATTTTGTGATTTTCTCTCCCGATGTTCCGACGGTATTCCAAATTTTTGATTTTTGTTTCCGAATTTCCGAAATTTAAAATTCTCGTTCCGATTCCCATCGGAAAATAAGGAAACTGAGTATGTTAATAAAAATCATAAATTCTCGACAAAAACAATTCAAAAATTAATAAAAGGTACAGTACTGGCCATAAAGAATGCGACAACTAGTTTTTTGACGATAACCTCTTGGAATGTTAACTTTTTGACCCAAATTTTTTGTGAGATTTTTTCAGCACTATCAGAAACCTTTCTGTCAAGTTGATTTTAAAATTCTGCTGAAAATTATTTTTTTATTCAATTTTTTCGAAAATTCATGAAAATTGACATTTTTGGAGATCTATAAAAATAAGCTCTAGAATCACCGAAGGTCAAAAACAAAAGGAAGGTAACTATAACAAGTGTTTTAATACTTGGTTGGGTATCATTTGGCATCAATAACAGCCTGGCATCTACGTGGCATCGAATCCAGGAGCGTCTGAACCACAGTCATCGGGATCAGGCTTTCTCGGAAATTTCCGAAAAGTCGGAATTCCGTCGGAATTCCGATGTCGGAAATTTCCGATTCCGGTTCCGAGGCAGTTTCACTTCCGAAAAAATTTCCGATTCCGTTCCGAGACAAAATGATTTCCGATGATATTTCCGTTTCCATCGGAAATAATATTTTTCCGACGTCGGAAAAAAACATGTTTTTCTGTCCAAATTTGGTACGAAAATCGTTTTTTTTTGGGAAAAATTCGACCATGTCCGTGACACAAATTTCCTATTTAAAACGGCTCCGCGACATCTCGAAACCGGACATTTCGAAACCGGACATCTCGAAACCGCGTTAACAGTGGGAAGGGGGGTTGAAAGAGAGGTAGGAAGTAAATTTTTTTTCATAATTTAATGACTATTCAACAAATAATCAAAAAGTGCAAGATTTGAGCGTCATTTCTTTGGAGGCCACCAAAAAATGTTTACAGTCTGCAAACTGCACCTTGCATCGGGAGCAGGGGTGGGACCAACATGTTTTTTTGTTCATGCACGTGAGAAAAAAGGTTTTTTAAAGCCGCGGAGGCGCAAAAAATGCCTCTATTTGAACAAAACCGGGGTATGCTCTGAATTGACCAAAAATCTCTAATTTAAAAAAAAACGTTGGAAAATTACCATTTTTTTGTTTTTTTAATTTTTAAATGTTTTAAGGGCAAATAAAACTTTTCTCAAAAAAAATTTGTTCAAGAAAATAATACCAAAAAAAATGTGTATTTCTGCGAGTTAAATGGAAATTTTTCAAAAGTTCGTTGAAAATTAAAGATTTTTTTTCAATTCAGAGCATATCCCGGCTAAGTTTTTGTTCAAATACAGGCATTGTTTTGCGCAACCGCGGCTTAAATAAAACTTTTTTTCACGTGCATGAACAAAACAAAATTTTTTTTGTTTCACCCAAAAAAAAAACAAAACAAACGACCGAAGAAACATTTTTGGTCCCACCGCTGCTCCCGATGCAAGGTGCAGTTTGCGTACTGTAAACTACTTTTGGTGGCCGCCAAAGAAATGACGCTCAAATCTTGCACTTTTTGATTATTTGTTTAATAGTCATAAAATTATGAAAAAAAAATTTTCACTTCCTACCTCTCTTTCAACCCCCCTTCCCACTGTTAACGCGGTTTCGAGATGTCCGGTTTCGAAATGTCCGGTTTCGAGATGTCGCGGAGCCTTTAAAACACGTGTCTACGTATCTTTCCTCAATTATTTTTTAATTTTTTGTGGATAATTGAAGATTTTATGGAGCTATTCAGGTTCATTTCCGATTTTTCCGATCGGAAATCGGAATTCCGTCGGAAGTCGGAATTCCGACGGAAATCGGAACGAGAATTTGAAATTTCGGAATTCCGACGGAAATTCGGAAATGAAAATGAAAAACTCGGAATTCCGTTGGAACATCGGAAGAGAAAATTACAAAATCGGAAATTTCCGACGGAACTCGGAAGAGAAATTTTCATTTCCGAGAAAGCCTGATCGGGATACTCTTCCAAGCAGCTTAGAGTTGAGCGAATTTCTGGTTGGCATTGGAGGCTCGGACTACTTTGAGACGTCGTTCTCGCTCCTCCCACATATGTTCGATGGGATTCAAGTCCGGAGACTGACTTGGCCATTCCAGGAGATCCACACGGCGACGTCGTAGCCAATTGGCGACATGACCCTAAGTATGCTTCGAGTCATTATCCTGTTGAAACACCCACAATCGGCCCAAATTTGCTCTTGCCCATGGTCGCATTGTGTTCTCCAGGATGTCTTCGTACACATAGCGGTCCATGGTTCCAACAATTCTCTTCAATGGACCCATGGAAGTGTCGGAGAAGCATCCCCAAACCATCACAGATCCACCTCCATGTTTTACCGTCGAACATTGGTACTGAGGAGCATATCTGGAGCCAATAGGATGTCGAATCCATTGAATACCATCAGTACCGAACAGATTGAACTTTGATTCGTCGCTCCAGATGTGATTAGCCCACTCTCGAGGTCCCCAGGACAAGTGCTGTTTAGCCCATTCAACGCGAGCTTTCCGGTTTTTTAGACTAACAAGTGGTTTTTTGACTGGTCTTCGTCCGTGCAGTCCAGAAACTTGCAGACGTCTTCTAATAGTCCTTCTCGATGGCACCGGCTCATTTGGAGACGTCACGGAAACTTGAATATCCGTAGATGTGCGTCTAGGATCTTCTCGGCACGCGCGCAAGATATTTCGATCCATAGCTCTGGAAGTGGTTCGGGGTCTTCCTGGAGATTGACGATGAACTACACCATCCTGAATAGTCGAAATTAGTTTAGAAAGCTAATTGAAACCTTACATCATCACGGTTATACTTCAAAATACGGTAAATTTGGCTGGAAGAACAACCAAACTGAGTTGCGAGTATTTTCGGATGCGCGCCTAGTTCATGTCCACGTACGATGCTTTTTCGAACGTCCACAGTGAAATTTTTCTTCCCAAATGGTCTGACCATAGCGGAAAAACAATAAAAAACTAATTAGAACTACTCCCAATTAATTTTCATTCAACTTTATACAAAAAACTGAAATAAACGAAAAAAGTGCAAAAATGAGAAAAATTTAAAAAATTAAAAAAAATTTTTTTTTTTGCAGAATGATGCAATTCGCAAGTACGCAAGTTTTTGTGAGGTTCCATTGCATATACAGTAAAAAATTCAGGTCAAAAAGTTAACTTTCCAAGAAGTTATCGTCAAAAAACCAGTTGTCGCATTCTTTATGGCCAGTACTGTACGTAAACTCGCGTTTTAATTAAGACATTCGCGTCACGGACACGGTCGAATTTGTTTTTACAATAGGACTAACATTTCACTGCACAGCAAATTTCTATGTTTCAGACTTCGGACTCGATGAACTAGCAGTTTTGTTGTTGTTGTAATCCCATTCACGGACAGGTAAATTGTTCAATTTTTTTTTCGAAAAAAAAATCCTTTCTCTCAAGGTTGTCACATCACTGAATCCGGATGCTGAAATCAGAAAGCGTCGTGTTGCTATCACTTGGACATCTTCACTCAATCTTTGGATCCGTGCCAGGTAATACTTGATGAGCACAATGCGCATAACTGACATATTTTTCAGCCGCGTGGCGTGTGTTGTCAACACCTGCGATAGGACTCAGTGAGAAAGTTTCTATCCCGTCTGATGAAGGATGGAATGCCCGACGAATACGCCACGGACGAAGCTTGGAATTTCCAGTTCGCCGACTCACCATAATCTTTACGGTGAATTTTCAACTTCGTTGTTTTTTCTCACTGTATCAGAGCTTTTTTTTTTGTTTCTGCTATATTTTGTTTTCACGAGCTGTTTTTTTTTCTATCGCCATATCTTGTCTTCTCGTTGTCATTTTTTTATTTTCGTTCCGTCTCAATAAACTTTATTTTCCGAAATTCATTTGATACGAAACACCCCTTACGAGCGCACTACACAATTATTGCACAGATATTGCTATGGAATTTTTTTGCACAACGTCAGCGCCAACTTCATGCAACCCTTACACAAACTTTACACAGCTCTCGCGTTGTCAGAGATTCGAAGCTGCGTAACGTCCGTGTAAAAGTTGCAGTAACTTTGCGCTTGAGTTGTGGGTTTTTGCTGAGACTGCTTCATGATGATTACCAAGATAAGCGCCAGATACTGTGACGTGACACCTATGGTGGCAGCAGGTTCAGTGACAAACTGAGTTTTCCGAGGGGGAGTGTCCACAAAGGATGGTGCCGATTTCAGTTAGACACCAGATGCAAAACAGGAATGCAGGTACAGGTTTCAGACCGGCAAATATTGGCTGAGCGACGACCAACAAATCAGCCTCTCCTTCGAGACAAGCAGAAAATTAAAATTGGATTGCGGAAGAAAGATTGTAACAACCGATCAAGGATTTGGTGTGCTGAAGCCATTACTTTTTAAGCGCGGAGCCAATGACGAAGAGCAGATTTCAATCCACGTCAACGGAGTGTTCAGTTTGGCGCTTGTTGACACTGGAGGTTTTTACGGTTGCCAGTAGTGAAGTGTGCTCACTGTTCGGTAACTCCAAACTTTATCCACCTTCAGTTAGCAACGATCTAGGTGGTAACAAAGTAGAAATAGCAGACACAATCAAATTAGAAATTGTGTTTCACACCTCACCATCCTACCGCGTTCAAATGAAGTTCCAAGCTGAGCCCACCATCACTCTGATCCGGAAGAGTTAGCGAGGAAGAGACGCAGAGAAGCAAACAAATATTAAAATTTTCTGAAAATATTTTTAAATAGTTTTTTTTTGGCCTACTAGGTTCCGATAGACCCCCGGTGGAACTTTTAGAAATTAATATTATCAATCTCTGAAAGTTCCACCGGGCGCACATCGGGACCATGGCTGTGCGAAAAATCATCCTTATACAGTGCGTGCAATATCTATAGGACCCCTCTCGATTTTAGGTCTACGGGAAAAACCAAAAAAGTTATCAAAAATCTGTGAATGCCATTCGATTCTAAATCTGAAATAACCGCAGGGTACAAATTTTTATCATCCTACCACTTTCCATACCCGCTTACCACCAAAAAATCACTTATTTGACCGTGCAATATCTATAGGACCCCCTGAGAAATTCGGGTTGGCGACCAATTTTCGGTGGGGTTTTCGTTCATTAATTCGACAATTTTCTTTGTTTTTTTGTTTCTTTCTATTTTTTTCATAAAAACGATTCATTCTATCAGATTCCCAACTTTAATTGACTATTAAATTTTTATAACACAGCGCAAATGCAATCAGATCTACAAATTTGGGTATCGGAAAGTGTATGGATGTTTTAGCTGTGTAAATTTACCGTAATCTTGTTTGTTTCAAGAGTTAGAAGCCCAGGTAAAGTGATACTAATGTAAGCCTAAATTCACCTATTCCTAAAATGATGCATGCCCAATAAGTCACTTGTAATTTGCTTGTTATGGGTCGTGGTCAACTTCTCACCTCTTCTGAGCAAAAGATTAACTCAATGTGATGCAACACCTTAGACCTTCACTTTATGACATTCTTAGTTTTGTTAGGAAGAGCAAAACTGCTTGCCGTAACTACCTCAACGGTCTCCTGAATTATGGTAAGCAATCGAAGTAGCACAAAGGGAAGACAGAGAAATATCACCGCTCGAGAAGAACGTTTAATTCTTCGCGTGTTGCCAAATTCCCCGAAAAGCCTCAGAAAAGTACAAGGAGAGTTAGATGTCAATGTCTGCAAGTCGACCATTCGGAATGTCATCAAGAGAAGCGGAATCATCGTCCGTCAAAAAATGGTCAAAGTACTGGAAATGATGCCACATCACAAAAAAACTCGTCTATGCCCAACAGTATATTTGAAGTCATTCAAACCGGTGGTGACAAAACTTCCCCTGTCATTTTCCAAAACTTCCCCTGTCATTTTCCGGCAAAATGACGTTGCGTTCGCCTCTGGGTAGAGGATAAGGTCAAATAAAAAACAGTTTAGAGATGAGAAAAGATCAAAAATAGTTTTTGATTCAGCCAGGCTTGTAAGTTTCGAAAAATTTTCGAAAAACTTTTTTTTCGAAATTTTTAGACCGAAAAAAACGAAAAAAAATTTTTTTTTCGAGTTTTTTAAGACGAAAAAAAAAACCGAAAAAAAATTTTTCGGTTATATTTTCCCGAAAAAACCGAAAAATTTCGAAAAATGTTGTTTTTTTCCTGAAATTCAGTTAAAACAGATTATTCATTTAATACAGTAGTGACGTATTTACGAATATCATACCGAAATCGCACAAAAAATTTATCTGGTTTTTGGCGGATTTTACAACAAAATTTTAAAAAATAGAAAACCACGGGGAGAACACGAAGTCGAGATTTTCTAGGCCAGCGCGCCCGGTTTTCTAGGCCGGCGGCCGACCGCGTCTTTTCGAAAATTGTATTGCCTTCAGCAATAATCGGTTTTTTTTTATTCGATTTCTTTCATTTTTTTTGCTATTTTTTTGATAAATTATTTTCAAATCGGGCAAAATTGCGCCATGTAAAAGGGAATATACATTTTGACCATTTCAAAAAGGAATAATTTTGGAAAAAATGCTGGTCACCGGTTTCCTAGAGTTTTTGGCGCGTATTCGGCAGGAATTGGCAGCTGTGTGGCTAAGAGCCATGGAAAACGGATAATTGCCATAAAAAACGGCTAATAGCCATCGTATTTGGGACGTGCGCCGCTTAAAAATGGCGAATAGCCATCGAATTCGAGACGTCGCCAAATACATATGGCACACGTGTCGATTCGATGACTATTATCATAAAAAACCAAATAATTTTTTTTTGCGATTTCGATGTGATGTTTGTAAATCCCCCACCCACTACAGTGCGCGTCATAATTATAAGACACCCCCCTATTTTGGGGGTTTTGGGGAAACTAGAAGTTTTTATGAAACGGCATGTGGTGGATCTTTTTCAGCGTCTAAAATAACCCGGAAACCCAAATTTTTATGTACCTACCACAGAAATTACGACTACAGTATCAAAAAGTCGAAAAATCAGCCGCGTCATAATTATAAGACACCCCAAAAAAATGGTGAATTTTTCGGCTCTGGGACGTTTCAAAACAAGACGTTTCAAAACTGGGACGTTTCAAAACTGGGACGTTTCAAAACTGGGACGTTTCAAAACTGGGACACTTCAAAACTGGGACGATTCAAAACCTGCCACTTCAAAACTAGGACGGTTCAAAACTTTGAGTGCAATTGTGCGTCACGGTGTACGCACTAGTGACACCAGAACACACGCACATTAAATGTTTATTTTCGTTTTGTCATTGTTTTAAACTCTTTTCACGTACTATTCATTTTCTTTTTTCGTTTTGTCATTTTTTAACTCTCTTCACGCGTTTTCCTCTCGTTTCGCATTTTTTAAAAATAATTTTTTGCCGGTATTTAAATTTGGTCAAATTCGCCGAGCTCATGAGAAACGAGAGGAAAACGCGTGAAGAGAGTTAAAAAATGACAAAACGAAAAAAGAAAATGAATAGTACGTGAAAAGAGTTTAAAACAATGACAAAACGAAAATAAACATTTAATGTGCGTGTTTTCTGGTGTCACTAGTGCGTACACCGTGACGCACAATTGCACTCAAAGTTTTGAACCGTCCTAGTTTTGAAGTGGCAGGTTTTGAATCGTCCCAGTTTTGAAGTGTCCCAGTTTTGAAACGTCCCAGTTTTGAAACGTCTTGTTTTGAAACGTCCCAGAGCCAATTTTTCAACTTTTTTCAGCCTTTTCAAACTTTTATCAAATTTTTTGCCGGTTTTACGGTTCTTTATTCCTTTTGAAGTTATTTTTTTAATTTTTACCAATAATTGTGGCATATTTGACCACTTTCTTTCAAGTTTACCAACTTTTTCACCGTCACATCTCCTTCAAGGATTTTGGTAGACTAAAGTGATTCTAAGATGTGCAGAACATATGACAAAACGTTTAGGCCAGCTAAAATTATGATGATTATGATTTAGGCCATGAGTTACATTCATTCACCTCATTTCAATCATCATGAGACTCGCCTCTACTCCTTTTTCAGAAGATCAAGCTCAACTGGACATTATGATTCAACTTGGATTCAGTACTTTGCAGATGAGAAGAAGAATCACCCGTTCACGATGCTGTGTAAGAAACTACGTTCGAGATACAATGGCTCACGGCTCAGCAAAACCCACTGGACGTCCAAGAATCCTCAATGATAGAGATAAGCGATCTGTCGTGAGATGAGTTTCCAACACTCGTTTTCTTGGAATTTGTGACTTGTAAGATGAACTCCATGGACTACCAGGACACTCTCCAGAAAGGAATTGTCTTCTTCTTCAACCGTGGAAACCGCAAGAAGACCAATATCTTTCAAAAAGATAATGCGGCAATCCACAAAAGCTCATCGACAATGAACTGGTTTTTCACAAAAAAGATCAAAGTCCTTGCTTGGCCAGCCAACTTTCCAGACCTCAACCACATATAGAATGTCTAGGGACTTTTTGCCCGAGGAGTTTATTGTCACGGAAAGCAGTTTCAAACTGTAGCAGAGCTCAAAGATGCCGTGTGGGACAAGATCTAGCCATCATACCTCGAGAGTCTTACTAATAGCAGGAACAACAGACTATTCCAAGTGATGCAGAAGTTAAAATACCGTAAAAACTGTAATAGAACACCACCTTTAATAGAACACCGCCTGTAATACAACGCCACCCCCAACGTCACTTCGAAAAATAGAACGCCACCCTCTAATAGAACGCCACACTGTAATACACCGTCACTGTGAAAAACTTCGGCCTATAAACACGAACCGGTGTTCCAGTAATTTTTTGCAACGCGGATTACTGTAGCCAAAAGTACGGAAACACCGAGGTGTCCAATGAAAGATGAAGCTAACTGATTAAAGAGTACTACGGTATAGAACTCGCACATAAAAGAACTGCTACGGAATGTAACTGCGCGGAATAGAACCGGCTGAAATGGAGCTGTACTAAAAAAACCAGTGCACGAAATATAACTCAGAGACTCACAATGTACAAAAAAATTCTTTTTGGAATTGGTCGAGCGGTTCTGTGTCGGTACCGCTCAATTTCCGGCAATCCGTCCGAGTTCTATATTACTGCGTCGCGAAAACCTGTCAGAGCAGAGCGCGCGACGCTGCTGTGGCAAGGTGCGCGACGCTGCTGTGACTCTGCTGTGACTCGGCTGTGACCAACACTTTTCGCGGCGAAACCACAACGCTCCGCTCTGACTGCTTTTCGCGACGCAGTAATACCGTAGTAGGATGACAGTGACATGTCTCTTGAATTCGAATAGCAGTACAAATGCATATTGTGCATATTATCGCTCCATGACGGTCAAACGCGCTCCGTTGTGTTTAGTATTTTTGATTTTCATTTTGGTATCCAAATTACTTCATTTCACGTATAAATTCAACGTGAAATGAAATAATTTGGAATCCAAAATGAAAATCACAAAGTACTATAATCGGTGGAGCGCGATTCGCCGTCGTTGCGGGTCGACAATATTTACATTCGTTTTTTTTTTCTATTTTTCTATTTTTCTGTTGATTTTTGTTATTTTTGGTTGTAGAAAAATAAAATTTGATTTTTTTTTTCTAATAATGCAGCTCCGGAAAATACACCGCCACCCTCTAATAGAACGCCACCTCTAATACAACGCCACCCCTAGACCCACTCCGAAAAATAGACCGCCATGGCGGTATATTACAGTTTTTACGGTAACCTATCTTTCTTATATAGAAAATTTTAGATTAGTCTGTGTGTTTGTTTGTGTGTCTCACACACGAGTTTGCAGTCGACAAAACTCGATCTCGCGACCTCTAGATTGACGGTCAAACGTGCTAACCACTATACCACAAGGGTCACGAGAACTTGAGAGAAAAAGGGAAAAGAAATGATTACCATTTCTATTTAAAAAAAAAACAAAAATTAATAAAAAAAATATTTGACGAAGGCGACTTAGTCGCCACAAGCTGCAAGCTTGTTTCTTATTAAATTTCTGTTGTTTTCTCTGGTTTTCTTTGACGTTTTGGTTAATTTTTTTTTAATAAACAGTTTTCTGATCATCCTACGTGAAATATTCTGAAGTCAAACTCAAAAATGTGTGAAACTTGAAAAGAATGGTCAAATAGGACACAAGTATTGGTTAAAAAAAAAGAAAATGTCTTTAAAAAGTAATAAAAAACAGTAAAACCGGCAAACAATAGATAAAAGTTTAAAAAGGTCGAAAAAAGTTGAAAAATTCATCATTTTTTTGGGGGTGTCTTATAATTATGACGCGGCTGATTTTTCGACTTTTTGGTACTGTAGTCGTAATTTTCGTGGTAGGTATATGAACATTTGGGTTTCCGGGTTATTTTAGACGCTGAAAAAGATCCACCACATGCCGTTTCATAAAAAGTTCTAGTTTCCCCAAAACCCCCAAAATAGGGGGGTGTCTTATAATTATGACGCGCACTGTACTACAATTTAAGCAATTTTCCCAAAAAGTTGGGACCTCCTTTAATTGAAATAGGTGCAAAAATATAAAATACATTGATGAAAAAACATTTTATACAAATCTTGGTTATTCTGCGCACATACTCCGCGTCTTGAACGCATCCCAATTTTTCGAAAATTTTCGAAAATTTTTCGAAGTTTTCAGACCGAAAATTTTTCGGTCGAAAAAATTTTCGAAATATGACCGAAAAAACCGAAAAAATTTTTCGTCCGAAAAATTTTTCGCACAGCCCTGATCGGGACCTAGGCCATGCAGAACAAGGTCAGCAGAAATTTCGTATTTTCTGCGGTGAAGATCACGGCGTGCTAGACCCTACGTGAAGGAATTCGCGCCTTTTCGCATGTGTCTGTGTCTCGACAGTGGCATTCTGCCAAGTCTAGCAAAAAGTGTGCGAAAATGGAGACACAGAGACGCGAGAATTGGCGCTCGAAAATTTGATCTCAAAAAAATTTTATCAAACGTAGTCCCGAACACGCCGTGAAGATTGAGAGACGCCACACGAAATGCGGGAAAGTCAGCAGTGCACTGTCTGTGCGCGAGCCGTAGAACTAAATATCAAAGATGGATAATAATAAATTGGTGCTACCTCGGAATAGAACTGACGCGTAATAGAACTGTAGCGAAATTGAACTCGCTTTGGAATAGAACTGTAGTGAAATTGAACTGTAGCGAAATAAAACTGTTCGGAATAAAACTGATCGGAATAAAACTGTTTTGGAATGAAACTGTTCGGAATAAAACTGTAGCGTTTTAGAACTAAATTAGCAATGGAGCGCGATTGCATTGCTTGCTCATTCAAATATTGGAATTTCTCATGCGCGTGCTTTTTTCAACAGTTTTATATTTGAGCTATTCATCAAAAATTGTTTGTTTTGTTGTTTTTTTGAATAAACTTTTATCATTTTTTTCTCGGCCCCCCTTGACGGCCAAGCCATGCAATCGCGCTCCATTGCTAATTTAGTTCCAAAACGCTACAGTTTTATTCCGAACAGTTTTATTCCAAAACAGTTTTATTTTGCTAGAGTTCTTTACCGAACAGTTCTATTCCGAAAGGTTCTATTGCGAAGCAAGTTTTATATCGCTGCAGTTCTATTACACTTCAGTTCTATTCCGAGGTAGCACCAATAAATTAAATGAAAACCATTATTAAAAAAATGGCGCAAAATTCAAATTTAAAAAGAAAATTCATTTTTCGGTCACTGTAACTACCGTAATTTTACAGTAATCTGTGAGAAATTGTGCGGATGATATACCGTAACACAACTGAGAGTTCCCTGAAAGTTTGGTACCAATCGGAATAGTTTGGCTGGTGGTGAAAATTCGGGGTTGAATTTTTTTTTCTACTGTAACTACCGTAATCCCACAGTAACTTGTCTGAAAATTTGTCAGTGTTATATTGTGTTGCCAATAAGGATTTTCTGTAAATTTGGCCCGATGGTAGTACAAGCTGAGTGACTTTGAAAAAATGGGTTGCTGTAGTTACAATAATAACAATTTTAAGTTAAATATGAATTACAAAAAAAAAATTCAATTTGCTTGTCACTCATTTTCTGAAAAAATATAAGGCGGCATTTTTTTGAACCAGAAGTCAGAAAGGCATAATGTTTAACGAAAATTTTGTCAGAATTATACGCAATTTTATCAGCTAATGGTGGACTTCAATATGGCTAAAAATGGGCGAGAGATTCTCCAGCTCCCCTGATCATTTTAAACATTTGTTGTGTGCAAGGCTGTCACACGGCCGGGCCCGGCCGGCCGCGGCCGGCCGAGGCGCGGCCCTGGAGGGCCGCGGCCCTGAGGGCCGCGACGTCGCAGGGCCGCGGCCGGCCGCGGCCGGCCGGGCCGCGGCCTCGGCCCTTGCGTAAAAAACCTACAGAGGGTTTCCAAAGTGAATAATTCATAGAGAAATAACAAAAAAAGGATGAAAAATCAAAAATTATACTAAAATAACGATAATATTCACGAAATTTTGTGAAAATTATAAAAAAGTTGAAAATTAAAAAAAAATTTGGTTGTTTTTTTCGATTGGGATAATTTAAGATAATTTAAGATAGGTATAATTCTTTCACAAGGAGAATTTTCATACTTTTGTGACTATTTTTTGTTTTGTCCACTTTGTTCTAACTTTTTATGATTAGCAATAAAAATGATTTACATTATTCAAAAACTTCTGGTTTAAATCTTGATTTTTGAAATGAAACAATGTTTTAAAAATGAGTAGTGGTTATCTTTTAAATTTATTTGTCTTTTTCTGGCATGAAGAATTATGAAAAATCCAATTGTACCTGAAAAATCGCAATTTTCATTTTTTTTTTGTGTGTTGTAAAGAAGAGATTGAAAAGTGGATAAATGAAACAACTAAATACACAAAAATGTACAAAAACTCATTTCAAAAAAGTTTTTATTTGTATCTCAAAAACTAAAAATTCAAATTTTCTCATTTTTTGAATATATTTTTTATTTTTCACATTTTTCACATTTTTACAGATATTTCTGTAATTTAGAACCAATTTGCTTCACTTTTGTTCAGTTCAAATAGTATTTAACCTTTCTGTAGATGTTTAATGCAAGGGCCGAGGCCGCGGCCCGGCCGGCCGCGGCCGGCCGCGGCCCTTCACTGTGCGGCCCTCAGGGCCGCGGCCTTCCAGGGCCGCGGCTCGGCCGGCCGAGGCCGCGGCCGGCCGCGAGATTTGACAGCCTTGGTTGTGTGGTTGTATTGTGAAAACAAAAAAGTAGCAACGCGGTGTTTGCGTACTTTTGAAATTCAAACGACAATGAAAGAAATAGCATGGGAAATGAAGAGATTTGTTCCCATTTTCGTTTGAATTTTAAAAGTACGCAAACACCGCGTTGCAATTTTTTTGTTTTCACAATATTGTGTTTTCAATCGACTTGCGACATGAGATAGCGAAACTCCGCCAACTTATTTGTGCGCGACCACTCGAACACAGTGTTATTTGAAGAGACGCAGACATAACGGTGAATGCAGACTTGCGTTTTCATGTCGCAAGTCGGTTGAAAACACAATAAAGTCGTTATTAGAGCAGTTTTAATAATATCCAACCAAACACAACTTATTAAATAAAAAATTTTCACGAGTCGCGGAAGAAATACGTTTTTTTTTCGATTATAGTATAATAGTTTCCTGTTTTCTCGATTCGAACAAATGTTTTCCAGCTGAATGATACTAAAGGTAAACAAATATTGAAGTTTGAGAAAGGAAACCTTGATAACACACCCACAACATTTTTGAGACGATTGTCATAACACAAACTGTCACTTTATGTACATTTCCATTTTATTTTTTAGCTCCCTGTCTTGTTTTAGATGTTTATAGGTACGTAATGTGGACGGGAAGTCTTGCACAAAGTCACAGTAAAAACTGTTTGCGATTGAAGTCATGCCTTTTTGCGGCAGTTTATTACGATTTGTGCTCCGAATGGAGCAGCGAAATTCATACACTATCGCTGACTCCAAACGTTTTGCCACTCTTCCATTTTATCATCTTACATCAAATGGCAGTTATCATCTGCGCTCTTTTTCCCGTTTTTAAAAGAGTTTAGCGCTCAATTTCATTTGCTTCCATACTTTGTCTTTTGTTCTATTTCTCAACATCTTTTGGTAATAGTAATTATCTTTGTTTTTGATTACAGGTTGGACTTTTGTTTGTGGATCAGATCATGATGGCCCACAGATCCGACAGTAAGTTTACAGAATTATTACTTTCAGATTATACTCATAATTTAGGTTTGATGGACCAAGTGTTCTCCGCTGTGACCCTGCCAACTGTGGGACAGACAACTATTACGGAAAGTCATCACGAGGAATCGCATGCGGTATTCCATTCGGTATGTAAAGTTTTTGAATGTGTGCTATTGTATCTTTCTAGGAATCTTACCGAAATGTTTCTCAACATGAACACGTGGAATATACCCATGTTGAGGTAAGTTTATAATTTGTATCTTATTTTATTAGGCTAGAAATGAATTTACGTTATTCTTCTGTTCTTATCAGGGTGATTGAAAATCAATTGTTGCTCTTTGATTGCAAAAAATCGAATTTTTTGACGAAACCATATCCATTGATTAAAACGGGGCAAAGAAAAGGAAAGTTACCAAATCTGTTCTAATTTAGGAAAAGTTCGGAAAAGTTGTCGGACACGAAGTCGACGATCAACGTTCTGAGGTAGTGAACGCTTTTTAAAAAATCAAAGAAAAACAGTGAAATTTAGGTGTCTGCAGTTTCCAAGGCCACTTCGGTGTCAGTTCACTCTAGTGTTTCACAGAAATCTGCTCAGCACTATGATTTTCCCCCAATCCAACAATACGACTTGCCACCAATTGGAGATGTGGTAGTCGGAAAGGGTGCCTCTGTTGCTTCTATTAAACCTGAGTACGAAAAAATGCAAATTTTTTATTAGAACTTATCGTTTATTTCTAGATCTCATAATTCTGTTGTGTCCCATCATTCCAATCATTCCTCCCACTCCGCTCACTCCGCTCACACCCATGACAGCGAGTCAACTATCACCGAGGCAACTTTGGTTAATGCTCCAATTGTAAGTACAGTACCATGTGTAAATAATTTTGTAAATGTTTTTTCTAAGATTGTGGGAAATGGTGTCGGAGTTGAATCTCAACCTCCAACTCCACTTGCTGTCGGACAATCATCTGAGCATGACGCCGTTATCGTTCAGTTCAAAAACTTGCACGGAAAGGTACATTTTTTAATAGATCAACCTTGATTTTTTCATTCCAGGCACCATCTGTGGTTTCCAGTGTTGTTCCTAATACTAATTATCTTCCAAGTGACAGTGAAGACTCTGTTGCTCCCTCCAAGTTGACCCATTCTATTGCCGTGGTAAGCCAACTATTACTAAATAAAACTTGGAAAAAATGTTATTTTGTTAATTTTTAGGGAGAAGTTGTTGGCTCTCAAAACCAAATTAACACTCTGAAAAGATCTCATGACCTTTCGTACACCGACCTTATCGCTCCTGTATACTACCAACCACCATCCGTACAGGTAACTTGAATTTTTCCGTTTTTTGTTTTATAATATTGTTTTGTTTAGGGTGCTTTTGATGCTAGAAGCGAGGATTCGTTTGGTTTCGAAAAGGTTGAGTACGTTGAAAGTTCCGAGCAACACCCCGGACAGGATCATGTCAAGCAAGTTGTCCATGACCAGATTATTGAACAGCAGACTTATGAGCCGTACCACATTGTTCATGAGAATCACAACGTACCGTCGGTCGATTTCAACGACGACCAGCATTCCACTATTGAGCACGAGCACCATGATTCCCATGTTACCCATAACTTCACTTCCAATGTGAAACAGTCCCGTTCTAACTCTGCGTCCACCTACCAAAGTCGCCATTTGTTAGCTCAGCACGTCGGTCCAAAAATTACTGAGGAGTTGCGTCCGTCTGTTGTTCGTGAAGAGGATGAGACTCATGTGGAACCGCCAGTCATGGCTTACGTGGCGCCAATCCCAATTAAACCACCACGTACTCACGAACAGAACCACGTCTATAACGCTTACGAAACGGAAGTTCATTACCAACACACAGAAGTTGTCAAGTCTACTACAATCCTTCAAGATGATATCCGATCTGGAAGCGAAGGTATCCAGATCCGAAGGGATAGTCCAGAATTTAATCTTATAGGAGTTAGTGCGCTTCGCGCCAAGTTTGAGCATGGCGCCCCACCACCATTGGCTCCTGTTTTGGACGTGAAGAAGTATGATCACCAAGATACTCAATCTCAACATAACTACACCGAAAATACCGTTGTCGAGCAAGTTCATATTCAGGTCGGCAAACACTTCACTACCGTAGAAAATCATTATGACGTTCCCTTTGAGTCTCGTGAAAAGTCCTCTTACTCTTCCCTCTCATCCTCTTCAGAACAAGTCGAACAGCCTTTTTATGACGTACCAGTAATTGAGAATCTTTCGCATTTGCCAGTTTATTATAAAGAAGATCACCGTGATCACTACTCTTCTCACTTGTCTTCCTTAGCTCAACGTGTCTATGACTCACCAGTTGTTGAAAATTTGCCTCACTCGCCAGCTTTCTACAAAGACGATCAGCACCATCACTATGTTCCGCAAATCAAAGTGATAACAGAGTATCGACATATCAACCCCCGTCATCACTACGTGGAAACACGGGTCAAGAACGCTGACGGGCATAATATTGCGAAGAGTCCACAGTTGCAATCTGTCAATTATTTCAAAGAAATAGATAGGGTTCATCATTACGTTCCATCCACCCCAACTTTGCCGGAGAAGGAAGTACGTCAGATTTATCACCATCACACATACGTGCCAAACGGCGTGGAGACCAAGCGAGAGAGCCGAAGTGTTGAGAGAGTACATCACTATCTTCCTGAGCAGCCAATTAAAGTTGAAAATAACAACCCGATTATCAGAAATCATCATTATGTACCTTTAGAGAAGAGATCGCAATCTACAGAGCCAAAGATTGTTCATCCCCATCACAACTACGTCCCGATTGCCACTAAGAATACATCTGATGAAAATTATCATCAAGCAAACAAAGAGCATCAGTACGTTCCCCCTGAGATAAAACATGAAATAGTCAAGGCGGAAGTGAACCACGAGCACCATTACGTTCCACTTGTACAGAAATCCGCTGATGAGCCAATTCATGTTTCGAGAGAGCATAACTACATTCCTCTCAAAGTTGAGAAAACTCGAAAGTCGGAGGCTGCCGACTTTCACAACCAGTATGTTTCGCTGTCGACAAAAACTGAGGTGAAAACGTTTGATGTAGGACGAAGTCATTCTTACATTCCTCTCGAAGAGAATACTGTGAATACCAAACCTCAGATTCTTCGAGAGCACAAGTACGTCCCCCATGTTGAGAAAAAAGTTGCACCTTCCCAAGTTATCAATCGAGAACATAACTACTTGCCAGCTCATTCAAACGTTGCTTCACCCGAGAAAATTGTGATAAGCCAAGAGCACAGTTTTGTGCCGCTTGCAAACAAAATCGATGAAGCGCCGCGTCATTCGAACAATCTAAGCCATCATCACTATGTGCCACTGCCAACGAAACGCAACGAGGCAACGGCAACTGGTGATAAGATCGGCCACGAACATCACTATTTCCCTCTTGCTCCAAAAACTGAACAAGTTTCGGTGCACTCTGGCCAACAACATCAATACTCGCCTTTAGTCACAAAGTCTTCTGACCAGCAGGTTTCCTCTATTAACCGCCAACATCAGTACATTCCTGTGACTATGAAGCAAGAAAGTGTCCCAAAGCTTCCTCGGGAACATAACTATATTCCGCTAGCTGTTCAAAATGAGTCAAACGAAAAAATTGATTTGGACCATCACCAGTATCTGCCTCCTGTCACTCATGCGGAACAAAAAGAAGCTGTGAAGCTCTACGAGCATCAATACGTTCCACTGCCGCCAAAGCAAGATAGTCACGTGGTGAGAAAAATAGAGGGGAAAACTCATCATTACGTTCCTTTTGTACAGAGCCATGCTGGTGAGAAGCCTCCTCAACTTCCAAGGGAACACCATTACTACCCTCTTGCTATTCGTACCGAAGAGAAGCACCAGAAAACAGCTCACGATCAACATCAATACATTCCTCCTATTGATCAACGTCAACCTCAGCCACAGCAACACCAGGATCGGCAACATGGATATCTTCCAATTGCTCAGAAGTATGAGGAAATAAAGGAAAATGTTCACCAGCATCAGTATCTGCCAGCTTTGAAAAAACCTGAGCAGACGAATGGATACGACCGTAATCATCACTACGTCCCAGTTGTTTCTAATGTAAAAAACGTTGTTCATCACACTCAGGAGAATCATCACTACGCCCCACAAGCTAGTCCACGGAAGCATGTTACGGAGGTGAATCGCTCTCATAATTATTTTCCCGTCCTTCCATCCAAAGATCACCAGTCCCGGCATGAGCAATATCACTCTCACACTTACCTGCCTCCTTCTTCCCAAAACTCTCTTTCCCATCAATCACCACCTAAGCTCACCAACCACTCTTTTGTACCTCAGGTTCCTCTCAAAGAACGGAAAAATGAAGTGGTTCATGAACACGGATACCTTCCCCCTGTGAAAGATGTTGAAGTCAAAAAGAGTAACAGCATCAGGAAACACGAGTATATTCCGGCTACAAAAACGACCAAAAGTCAAGGGCAGACTGATAACTCAAAACATTCTTATCAACCTTCCGTGCCAAGATCGGCAAGCCATGAACAAATAGATTACAATAAACATGGCTACGTTCCTCGGGTATCCCACTTGCAAGATGGTAAGAAAACGGATTATTCCGAACACGATTATCTCCCATCACTTCCAAGATCAAAGAGCCGTGATCAGGTTGACCATTCGAAGCATGGATATCTTCCGTCAGTGCAGCGCTCTGAGAACATTGAGCGTGCTAATCCCTCAGAACACACCTACTTGCCCTTGATGCCACGTTCAAAAAGTCATGAGCATGTTGATCATTCGAAACACGTATTCGTTCCTTCCGTGAAACAGCATCAATCAATCGGGGAAAATGCGAATCATTCGAAACATGGATATGTTCCAACAATTAAAACGGCTAATAATGATTTTTTGGGATTTGAAAGAGAGCACCGTTATGTTCCGGAAACATTGAAAAAGGACCAAATTAGGCAGATCCACCATGATCATCATTTTGTTCCATCTGTCATCGCTGCTAAAAATGATGAAAAGATTGATTACAAAGAGCATCATTATGTTCCCACTGTTCAAAAAGTTAACGGAATAACTTCAAATATTGAGCATCGGCACAACTACGTAGAAACAGTTCCTGAGAAACATGACATTGTTGAAAGATCAATAGAACATCACTACGTTCCTCCGGTTCCAAAACAGACGGATAATCATCAGAGTTCTTTGCAAAAGCACAACTACGTTCCGACTCTTCAAAAGCTGAACCAGACTGGGCGAGCCGACATTCGTCACCACAACTATGTTCCAAATTTGGTTAAATCTCAAGAACAGAAAAGCAAAAATGATCAGCATCACTATGTTCCACAAATTGCGAAACAAAAGGAGATCAAGCTGGTTGACCATGAGCAGCACCATTACGTACCAACTGTTTACCAAAAGGATGTTTCAGAGAAGATTGATCGTGAGCACAAGTTCACGCCTTCAATTATTCGAAAAGATGACCAGAAAACAGTAGAAATTTCAAAACATCATTTTGTGCCTTCCAAAAAAGTTTCCGTAAATACTCATAACGACGTGGTGGTTCACCACGGATACGTTCCTAATGCTCCGAAGAAGGAAGTAATCGATCATGCCCAACTAGGTCATCATTATGTTCCACAGTTACCTCAGAAAGACATCGCACCGGATTATGACCATCATCATCATTACATTCCTTCTGTTCAGTCCAAAGCTCAGCGAACAAGTTTTGACTCTCGTCATCATTACATTCCGCCTTCCAAAAAAACGAGTTCGACAACCGATCAAATCAAGGCTCAAAGGAACAAAGTTATGGGTTCTCAGCCAGAGAACCAGGAAAATCAAGGGGAACAAATGCATTACATCGCCAACAGTTCCAAGAGAACATTCCAGTCAAACTTTGCCGTAACCTCTAATCGAAACAGTTCTTTGGTTCCTGAATTATCCTCTGCAACCGTCTACACCAATTCTAACGTGGAATCGAAAAGCAATATTCCTGATGAACCACCAACTTTTATGCTGAAGAACCGCAGAACTCGTCAAAATATTATCATCCCAGCAGAGCCCTCTAAACCAATCGCGAAACCCCGTTCAATCACATCCCCACCTCCAGAACCTGATTATTAGTTTTTTAAAATTCTTCCTATGTTTATTTTTTTGCAATTTCATTTTACTTATGTTTATTATTATTATTATTATTATTTTAATCCCCCCAACTATCCTATTCTTCTCACTCACCTTTTTCTATTTCCCTTCTATTTCTTTCCTATTCTCATCTTCTCATTACATGGTAATCCGATTAGGTACACATTACCGTTTAATATGTGAAGAAAACGTGTTATTTCCAGAAAGTGAGTGATCATGTGCAGCTAGGCGGCTCACGAAAATCGACGATCCAAAGTAACCATCACGAGAAAACTGAAGATGTTCCTTCGAGACCATCTAGCGTTGCTAGCTCTTTCAAGGTGCTTAGTTTAAAGTATAACGAAAAAATTCCTTTACTTTCAGCACCAACCTCATTCTCGAACTACGTCGGTGAGCACTCTTCGCGACACTCCAGTTCAACGTATAATATTATTTTTCAATACAGAAAAGAAAAACCAAACGTTTTTAGGCGTCCATCCAACTTTCAAGCCGGTTCCAAACCCATACGGAGATCATCAATCCGTTCGGGTTGTCAAGAATGTTCGTGAGTTTGTGACTATTTTTGGAGCTACTCACAAAACCCCGCCACCAACTCCACTCGCTGGAATTCCACGTCTTTCCAACTCTTGTGCACGTAGCCCAATTGCCGATGACACTTTCCATCCAGTTGTGAAGGATCATTCGGTTCAATCTTCTCGTAAAAGCTCAGTTGCTTCAATTGGACAAGGCGTTCAAATTAACAAAGTGAGCAATAATACGCTCAAAATGTTCTTAATCACGTTTTCAGGCCGCTTCGCGAAAGTCCACTGTCTCTTCCTGCCAATCTTCCCGTAAATCTACCGCTTCTAACATTCACGACGCTGTTATCATTGGTGGAAATGTCGCTGCTCCGGTAACTAATTATGTCCCACTTTATAAAAAAAAGTCTTTCAGAGATCCCGCCAATCTACGATCACCCAGGATAATGTCAATGAAGTATAATTAATGCAAATATTTTTTGCTACTAATTTTATTTTTCAGCACTACGATTCTGATACCACTGAGTTGATTCATGTCGCTGATATGCGCCGACTTTTTGAAAACTTTGGACCAGCTCATCTTCCTGAGTACGCCTCGGCTCCAACTGCTTACATTCACTAATTTTTTTTGGATAATCTTATATACATTTCACTTTTTCTGTCTATTAGTTCTAGCTCTATTTCACTTCTGTCTTAATTTTTCTCTGTTTCTCTGTGTTAATTTGTGTTTTGTATTGTAATTATACTGGGATAGTTGGGGATTTTTCTTTGCTTTTTTTTCTAATTTTCTCTACAGTTTATTCTAACAGCAAATAAATTTAATCACTGGAAAATAGTTTAAAGGAATAACGCAATGTCAGTAATTCAAAGAAGAGCAAACTCTCCATTTTCCATCATGCTCTTTCTTTTTCGCACAGCCATAAAAGTGGGCCCAACAGCCTTACGCCGGAGCATATCGATTTTTCTTCTCTTTTCACTTCCTTATTTTTCAGAGTGAAGAAACTGGCCAAACGTCAACTAAATGAAAGAAAATAAAGATAGCGAGATTCTAGAACTAAAAAAGCAGGTAAATTGGGTTTGTTTTATTTGACCATTGGTCCAGGTTCTGTTTTTATTCAGATACTAGCTCTTCAGCAAAAATGTAGCGCAAAAACGGACACCATTGTGCGGCTTGGAGAAGATTTAGAAAGGTGCGAAAACGAGAAGAAAACAATGAACGCTAGAGTAGATACGTTGGAGAGAAATTTGGAAAGGACGGAGGGAGAACTACAGCTAATTTGTGCGGTCAGTCATTCATTTTTTCAGTCGAAGATTTTTAAAAAGTTCACGAACTATTTCAGTGCCAAGACGATATGAAAATTAAATTTGGTACGGAGCGTCAAGATTTGATCGAAGATATCAGTAAATATCAGAGGGAAAACCAAAAATTAAAAACTGAACGACAAGAATTACTCGATGAAAAAACAGATTTGAAAAAAGATTGCAAAACGTTTCGTCAAAAAATTGCTCAATATGAAGTAAAATTTTAAATTCTCTTTTTGGCCTATTATCAAATTTTAGGTTGAAAGAATGGGAGCCGCAGTAAAAAAATCGAATTCTAATGACGAGGAAGATGTCGAGAAACTAGAGGCTCACGAAAAACTTCAATCTAGAGTGCGTTTGCTTTTTTTTTCAATATTTCTATTTATTTTTCTCTTGAATATCCTAATTTTTTTTGCAGTGCAAAGAGCTTGAATCAGATCTCCGGTCATTGCTCGGAATTAAAGAAGAGCTGCTTCTGGAAAGGGATGAAATGCAACGAAAAGTGGTGAGGCTGAGCAACGAGTTGAGTTATCTGCTTAATGGAGATCCTCGCAGAGTAAGTGGCGTCATCCAAAATCAGTGGGTGGCAGATTGCCAAAATTTAGGTAGCCGAAGATTTGGACAGTTTAGTGGCAGAAAACCGGTTTTTAAAAGCCAAACTCAACACGGCAGAAGAAGAAAGCGAGTCGATAAAAATGACGCTTGCAAAGTATAAACAAATGGCGGAAGCAGTAAATGTTCAGGTAATGGTGGTAGATTTTACTATACTCGGTATAAAACTCTGCAAACTAGCTCCAATGGAACAATAAATTTTGCCTGAAATTTGAGTGAAAGTCAGCGAAATCAGAGCGAAACATCGACCACGGTCTCACAATTTTCTGCACTCTCTCGTCGTCAACGTGCACGCGTCCACCACTGAGCGGGTTTGCAGCGCTCCGTACTGAGAATATTGAATTTGAATTTTTACATAATGAACTCCTGAAAAACATTAGGTTGAGTGGTAAGTCCTCGCCACTTTTCAAATGTTTCATCTAAAAAAGTTTTATTTAAAGAATGAATGGTTCAAGTAATGTTCAAGTAGGGGGTACGACAGAATAGAAATAGGCGAAATAGAAATGCTACAAAATAGAAATGCTACAAAAAAGAACTGGAAAAAATAGAACTGAGCGAAATAGAAATTCTACGAAATAGAACGGCTACAAAATAGAAATGAGCGAAATAGAAATGCTACAAAATAGAACAAATTTTGGCGATGGAGCGCGTTTGCATTATTTTTTCAATTGCTCAGTTTTTCGCCGATTTTCCATTTTTTTTTTCTGAAACTGCATTGATTTTATACCTTTCTTCATTTTCGATGTTGTTAAGTGCGTAAAATATCTGAAAATTACTGAAAAATCCTATAATAATCGGAAAATTCGAAGAATAATGCAAACGCGCTCCATCGCACCGATTTCTATTTCGCTCATTTCTATTTTGTCACATTTCTATTTCGCGTTGTTCTATTCCGCTCATTTCTATTTTGTAGCCGTTCTATTTTTTCCAGTTCTTTTTTGTAGCAATTCTATTTTGTAGCATTTCTATTTCGCCTATTTCTATTCTGTCGTACCCCCTCAAGTAGTGATTTGAGTTAACAGTTGAGTGCAGTACATAGACATCCGTGTTGACTGTGACACCGGCTGGGAGAAACTATCGGATTATGAGCTGAGATGAGCAATACAATAATAAAGCAAAGAAACAGAGGCGCCGACTTTTTGCTCAATTTAATATTATTTTGCTGAAATGAGTATTTCTATGTTTCAGTCAATTGTAAATCGATCTCCAAAAGCTGGGGAAGGTGAAGACAAACCAAGTGTAGCAGTTATCAACATGAAACAGAGTTAGTTATTGAATTGCACTTTTTTTAAAAAACTTTTTGTTCTTTCACTATTTTTCATTTTTTAATTCCTTTGTTATTTTCAGTTCGCGAATTGCTCGCCTCTCATGCCATTGAACTGGACGAGTCAGACTATCGAGCGATAACAACAATTTTACTGGACTTGTGCAATGATAAGCAAATGGCGTTGGCACACTCGCGAAGAGCTAATAAGTCAGTTTTTTTTTATCATAAATTGACCGATATATCTTTTTATCTTGAAATTTTACATTCTAATTTGAATTCAGAGTGTTGGGAATGAGACTTCACGAGGTCGAGGCAAAACTGGCAGTGCTAGATATCAAATCGAGAAGTTCAAGCCCACGCCATGATGCAAAAGAAATCAGTGTTCCGGTTCCAGAAAAAGTCTAGATTTTCAAACGAGTTAGGTTGCAAAATATCAAAAATACATATATAGTTGAAAAAGAAACGAAGGATTTATTTATATACAAAACAACTATATAACAAAGAAATGTGTTAAATTATATATATCATTGTGAGAATCTTCATGATTGTAATAGCGGACAGGGAGTAGAAAGTAGGACGTCTTGTGTTCTGGAAAATAATATTTTTATTTTTTATTTTTTGTGGTTATCTTTTTTTTCCAACCTCCTCCAAATTTCACAAGCTTTCAAGTTGAAATAACACGTATTCCGATAAATGTTTCCATGTTGATCACAAGTTACTAGTAGCTCGTCAGTGCATCCAGCAGGGCAACATTTTCCTGAAATATTGAATTCTCATAAGTTAAATGAAAGTTTGGACTGAGATACCTTGGTAATCTAAATTCAAAGTTGTATTCTGTGCATGAATCTTGTCAAATATGCACTTCGAATTATGAAAATGACAAAGAGAATCGTGAGTTCTACCCATTGAGTCACAAACTGGTTGCCCAGTTTTTGGGCATGATGCAAGAGCACAACACTCCCCGGTATGCACAATATTCAAGGATTTCTTGGTGGTCCTTTGGGCCATACATCTTTTCTGTTGGTACCGACAATGATTTGTATGCGTTTGCCCTTCTGAGTCACAAACTGGACCGGAAGTTTCGCACTCTCCGCCGGGAATCGCACAACATTCCCCGTTATAATCAATGTTGATGGTACGGTTGACACGGTCAGCTTCACATTGAGCTATTCTGAAAAATGTATTTGCTTGTTTATTAAAATATTATAAAGTTTTTAAATTCAAAAGAACCACCCGTAGTATTGGTTGACTACTTTTTTTTATGCTCCACCATTTTACAACGTTACAAAAAAAAACGAATAAAATATATTTTTATTGTCTACCTGAACTTGCAGATGTTTGGATACGTAGTCACACCATCACACACTGGAGCATTTTCATCCTCGCAGGGTTGATTGCAGCATTGGCCCTGAAAAAAATTATTTAATGCATATTTTTTTAAATTTTAATGCATATACCTGGTAGGCAACTTGAATAGTTTTCTTGTACTTTTTCATCTGAATGCAAACGTTTCTTCTCATTAAACACTCATTAGCATGTGTGATTCCTTCAGTGTCACAAATTGGAGAAAACGCAGCCAGATCGCAGCTCTCAGTGCTACAACATTCGCCTGAACAGCGAAAACGTTTTTAATTTAGATATATAGACCTTGAGATATTATATTACCATCATAATCTTTGTCAAGCATTTCTCCATTACTGTGTTTAATAAGACACTTGATCTTATTGAGTTCACATTCGTTAATGATGTTCTGGCCATTTGTGGCGCAAACCGGAGAATATTCTTTTGGACATTGTATGTTACATTCTTTCACTTCATGGCAAATCTCAAATTTTTCAATTGTCAACACTTCCCCAAAGGTTCTCTCCGCAATGCATCGCTGAATTCCAAAGTGACAAATGTTCTGAAAAAAAAAAACATATTTTCTGATCCGCACATAATTTTGGTTTAACCTGATGAGTACTTCCTTTACTGTCACAAACTGGGCTGAAATCTAACGGGCAATTTTTGTCGCAGCACGTTCCAGTGTAAGCAACTTCTATCGTTGAGCTTAAATTTTTATGGCTCATATTCCAGAGATTATTTATCGCTTACTTTGAATTGCCACAAATTTCTTTTTGCAATGAGCACGCATTTGTGTAAGTGACTCCGTTTGTTCCACACAATGGGTCATATGAATTATCGCAGTCCATTGAGCAGTTGAACACGTTTTCACGTTTGAACTCAATACTAGGCTTTTCGAAACTGTGAGAATTGGAAAAGTCGTCCGTGAGCATATCTCTAAAAACGTACATACAATGCAGTTTTTAAAATGAAAAAAAAAACTTACTTTTCACAAACACCTTTTGAGACTATTACAAGGTTTGGCTGGTCTAATTTTTTAAGCTTGCAATTTTCAACGTTTAACTCACATTCGGTAAGGAATGTAAGCCCGCTATCAGTGCATACTGGATCTGGCTTTTCAGAATCACAAGATTCTGTTGGGGGACAGCAGGTTCCAATCTGGAAGTTTTCAAAATTAAATATTGTTGTTTTTCCTCCATAGGATTTACATACATATTGCACCGTCAAGTTTACCCCATATCCTCTTTCAAAAATACAAGAAAGCATTTGATATTCACAAAGTGATTTTGTGGATTGATCTTCCAAACATACAAACGACTCATCTGGAGCGTCATCGGCGGGCACGGCACAAGGTGAGTCAAGGCACTCGTTGCATTTTCCTTTAAAAGATTATGTTTATGGTTATGTGTGGGCACTATGCCAAAGAGTATAGTACCTTTGAACAAAACTTCCAGCTCCTGATCCAAACATTTTTGCTTTCTAAACTGACAAAGATTGTCATAAGTGGAAAAATCAGAAGCACATATTGGATGCTTGTCATCAGTACATGGCATTTTACATGCTTCCTGTGAAATGCAATTTTCTTCCGTCGCAATATGAATTTGATGCCCTTTACTAGCTGCCAAGCATCGGGAATACGTGAACTCGCAAAGGTTTCCATGCAAGTTTCCTGCCGAATCACACACCGGCTGACCATCTGTTGGACAATTGGGTTTGGGACAGTCAAAGTAAGCAACTTCAGATAATGTTGAAACTTCGGGGAGCAACGTTGTCCGTTCAGCTGTAATTGCCTCTGGGGTTCTAGTAGTTCCGGTGAATGCAGTCGTAGGTGGACTTGTGGTTGTGGAAGTGGACGTTGTGGTTGGTGAAGTTGAAGTAGCCGGAGTCTCTACACTAGTACTTTTCTAAAAAAAAAACATTGAAGTCTTTTTTCTGGGGGTTGAGCAATTTATTCGGCACATACCAATACTTTCTCAAAGGCACTGACAATAAAAGTTGTTTTCTCTGAAGCAACTGTAGGTTGGGAGACCGCCGGCATTTCTGTGGTTGTTGTAGTGGTTTTAGCCGATTTCATCTCCACATTTGACACTGTCGCTTTCATTTCGACATTTTCTACCGCAGTGTCCACTTTTCGATTTTTCACACATGGTCGCAAGTATCTGAGGTGCGGTGATCGAATTCCCAACTGGAAGAAAACGTTTTAAAAATGTAGATCAGAATCCAAAACTTTTCGCATGTTGCAATTGTACTGCTGAAAATGACAAAGATTCTGATGCGTGTTATTGGCTTCATCACAAACTGGCTTCACGTCACGACTGCATGTCCTTGGACAAATTTCCTCCTGAAGAGCGGGTGTCTTTTAAAGTACCGCTAGACTAGACTATACTTTTAGGTTAAACTGTGGACTTCTCTTGTGACAGGATTTGATATGAACAAGAACTCGGTCATCTTCGTTGTTATTACGGGCTTCGCAGTTAAATTGAATAAAAGAGCAAATGGTGGAATGGGTCTGAACAATCAAACTTTTAAAATTCTTTCCATTTTTTTACATCAACAAAACCTTACCATGTTTTTGTTGTCACAAACAGAAATCGCCTTTTCATCTTTTGGACAAGTTATGCAAGTGTTTCTTCGCTAAAAACTCTAATTTGATCAAAAAGTGTTTTCTAATTAATACCGATTTGCATGCTCCGCTATGTGCAATATCAATTACGCTTCCGTCAATTTTGTTGATCTAAAAAAACAAAAAAAAAATTAATTTAAACCGAATTTTTTAAACCTTGCAAGCGTAAAATTTGAACTGACAAATATTTTTATGAGTTCGGTTTCGGGTATCACACACTGGGTCCCATAATTTATCACATTCAGCAATGCTGCATGCCCGATTGAGATCGTTCCTCTGAAAAATGACAACTTCAAGGTTCAAATTCCTCAAATGTTTCTTTGATTAAGACCAAGTTTTCTCACTCCTCGTTTTTCTACCTTTGGTTACAAAAAAGCGAATTACAAGGTCTTCTCTTAAAAAAAAAGCGAATGCAGTAATCGTTGATACAATCTTAACCTTCTTGAATAATAGAAAAGGTAGATAACATCTCAGTGCTAATTTCTAGCAGATTTTCCCGCTCAATAAATTAACTTACTGCAAAAGAAGAAAACGTATTTGTGAAAAACTGTTTTGGATTCGAATTTTCAGTCGTTATTTTTGCGGTTGGCGCCAAAGTCGTTGAAGTTACTGGAACTTCTACATCGGGCTCATCCGCATACGATGAGTACGATCCTACTCCAGCTATTTTGTAACGACGAGTTTCTGAATCGTAGTTGAATATTTTTTGGAATTGCGAAATCTTCATGCGTCCTCACATTCCAAACCACCTACCTCGATCCTTTAAACAAATTTTCCTATCTTTGGCCAGTTGAATTTTCTGATTCTCTGATTGTAATTCGCATCTTCGCATTTGAAACCTTGAAACGGAACAAAACATGTTTATCAGACTGCTGATCAAATTGAAAAAGGAACAGTTTTACTCACACACACAGATTTCGGTAAATTGAACCATTTGTGTCGCAGACTGGATCAAATTCGGTGTATGTGCAATTGAAATTGCACTCCCTGTCTGCACATTTTCCATCATGGACTTTTGTTAGAGAAAGTCCCATACTTTTTTGCATTATGCATTGCAATCGTTGAAAGTAGCAATCATTTGTGTGGGTTTTTCCTGAAAATGTAAAACTAGTTCATATTGGTTTCAGAAAATGAATGAAAAATATTGGATAAATTGAAAAAAAAAAGACTACTCGTTTCCAAGCTCACTACCGTATTCTGAGTTCCCTCCCCCTCCCTATATACTGACCAAAATTATCACAAAGCGGATTTTCCACAGTTCCACACTCCTCGTGTTCGCAGCAAGTCCCGTTGTAAAAAAAGAGAAGATCTGTAAAAAAAAAAGTAATTAGTCGCCCACGAAAACCTAATTACCTCGTTTCGTTCGTTGAACGCATCGCAAAAAGCACAAATTGTTGTAAGTAATGTTGTCCGTTCCGCAAACAGGACGTATCGCGCTTGGACAGTCGCAATCCGCGTTGGATCCTGTCAAATTTGCATTTTTCTTGTTTCGTTTCCACCACGCCTTTTTTCTCGTTTTGGATTTAGCGTTTTTACCTGACTCGGAGACATCATATAGGACCATTAACAAAGTTAAAAATTCGGGGTTTTTTTATTTTCACGCTACTTTATTTTTAATTTTATTTCCTACATTTCTAACCTTGAGAAATGGGTCAGATACAAAAAGTTATTCAAAAAAAAGAACCCTAAGAAAGAATTTCTTCAAAGTGAGAAAATAGGAAAAAGTAGTAGATAAATGGTAGGTGAAAACGAATCGGAAAGGAAATTGCAAATGTGTGAGGTGCACGGCGCCGATTTTCGATCGCCTAAAAATTGACACCTACCGGAGATGCAGAATAGCAGAAGAAATAAACATAGATGAAGAAACATGTCTTGTCTACGGATCAACATGATCGTCATCAACGGTGTTCAGCATGGAGATATTGATAAATTTTGATTAGAAAAAAAGGGAGAGGTGAGGAAAGTGGAAGGTTATGGGATTTCTGTAGACTTCGTGAAGGGACAACGCTGAATGCGTGCGCCGCCACTGGAGGCCGTCAACTTGCGAAAAGGCAAGTTCTCTTCACTCATCGCCATATCGTCAGTAACTCCTCCCCTCTTCGGGCCGAGGTTTTTTTGGTCTTCTTCCTTTTCTTCCGTCGAGAAAATGAGAAGGTTGGTTTGGCGGTGAAAAAGGAATGGATGAAACAACGAGCTAAAGATTTGAACAGCTGATTTATTGAGTTTACACTGAAGGCAAAAAATGCTTTGAAAACCTCATGAACATAGGCGCATTAATATTAGGAAGAAAGATAATATCTGCTTACAGGTGAACGTTTTGCGAAGTTGTCAAACTGACGGCTGATACCAGATGGCATAGTGTAAGACACACCTACAAAGTTTTTTGAATTAAAATTTTTTATTTGAAAACACGAAACGTTTTGAAGTTCTGAAAAAAAAAACATTTTTTTATGTTATTCGAAGTTTATTAGTCATAGGTAAAATTTCAAGATTTGTGATTGCAGACTGTTACTTGTTTTCCAATTAAACTATGACTTTGATAACTCATAACCAACTTCCTCAATTGTTTATTTGATACTCAACCACACCCATGTTCGAAAACTAAATTTAAGAACCAGGCAATCCTTGATGGCGTGGCGGCGAGTGCAACCACCACTGATAACCATATTAGTTCAATCGGCAAAAATGTGGCAATCGCTTTGAAACGATTATCAAAATTGGTTTATCAAGCAATAAAATTTTTCACGGTTTTACAAAGGCGATAGGACAGTCTCAGTTTGTTGCTGCCTGGTCGTCAACGCCATGCGGCTCTTACTGGCTTGTATTTTACTAGCCACTGGCATTGCAGCTGCTCCTAATCATGGTACAATTTTAATTTTAAACTGTCTTTAACGAAATGAAACACGGAATATTTGTTTGCAGAATCAGTGTCGGCATTCCAAAATCACCCAAACTTCTATCCCGAGCTGAAACACCAAGACCCCCCAGTTCACGTCAGAGCTAAACGTGCAATCTTTGCTGCTCTTGGAATTGCAAACTCTTGTGAAAACGGATGGACTGGAGACGGATGCAAAAACCCCATCTGCAATGACCCACGTTCAGCTCCAACTTCTGAACTTACCGGTCTGATTGAGCTTCTTTTCCTTCAGGGTAGTTGTGCTGGATCGTAAGCGTTTATTTATTTATATCAGATTTTAATAATTACAATTTTGTTAGATACTATATACCAGTAGACTCGGATGTGGGCACAAGCTCTCAATACGTTCAAGTTCATGTGTCCGCTGCAGGAACACCATATGTCAACTTGACGGATGCTAGAGGAAGAGTTTTTGCTCCAACTGATTCTTTCAACGGAGATGGATATTCTTTATCTGTATTTGCTGATCTTCCATCTGGAGGGTACTCTCTAACTGTTGACAATCAGAACACTCCAACTGCCGAGTGTATAATTGAAGTTAACGTGAGTATTGATCAATATTTCTAGCCAAGTGGATTTTTCTCGCTATAAGTTTCATCTTGCGTCAGGAGCGTAATAAAATCAAATACTGATAACGGTTAATTTTCATTGCCCAAATTTCGCTATGAGTTCTGTCGCCTATCAAAAGACGTGGAATCAAATTGAAAGCGTCGTAAAACAGAATATTAAAATATGCAAAGGAATGTGCAGAATGACTAACACAAATTTTCACATTTAGAGTAACAACAACCTTAAAGTGTTGGAAGGGTTCGTGAGGTCTCCACAATCCGATGATACTCCATTTGGAGAATCTGCCATTGATGGCGTTCCAATGTATGTCGTCGCCCACGTGGCCAGTGAGCAAACACCAGCACGTGAGTTCTAGAGTTTTCCATGGGTAAAAAAACAATCAAAACTGTTTAGAAGTTCACTCAATCACAATCCGTCAAGGCAACTCCCTGGATCCTGTTTACAGATCTGCTCTAACTAGAAGGTAAGACCAAAACTAAATAATCTTTTTTAGTTTGCTTATCAGTGAATTGAACATGTTTGCAGATACCAATGCGGTTATGAATACTACGCTGGACAATGGCAATGCCAAATTGGAAACTCTTATTTTTACCACGTACGTGTTAACACAAGTGAAATTGAAACGAATATGATTATTATTTTTTTATTTTTTTAGATTGATGGAGTCGATTTTAATGGATTTAATTTCCGAAGAACTGGAAAATTCTTTTGCATGGGTAAATTGAATAAAAATTGGAACCTAGTTTTTCATTAAGAACTTCAGAACAAATAACAACTAAACCCCCATCAACCACCACTCAAGCTCCACTGACAAGTTGCTTCAACAATGGAACTCTCTTAAACATTGCTGACCAGGGAAATACTTGCTTCTGCTCCGAGCTCTTCACTGGAAAACAATGCGATAAGGTCAACTGTATGAATGCTGGTTTCTCAGATCCGGACGGAAATGAGTGCGCTTGTGCTGCTGGATATCATGGAACAAACTGTCAAGATGTGACTTGTCCATTTAACTGGGAGCCATTCCTGACTGATTACAAAACATTGGTTGTGGTCATTCGTAGTGTCACTTCCATGAACAATAACCTCAAATCTATTTCTGATGCCATCTACAGAGAGGTAAATCTTTCAAAGAAGACTAGTCAAAACCAGTTATGTTATTGTTTCAGCTAACTAGCAATGCAATAAACAACTACGAAGTTTACAAAGGATATGTTCTTGTCAAGTTCGGAAACGGAGCTTATTCGAATGTCTACTACCCAGCCTACGATCAGACAAAGTTCCTCACTGACATCAACATCCCAGCTACTGGTGATGGAAAGTGTGCTGATGCCACTTTTGACTCTATTGCCAGCGTTTTCACCGAGGTCGCAATTTATCAGAAATCGCCCATCTACTTATTCACTGACGCCATTGCTTCTGATGTTGACAAATGGCAGACTGTCATTGAAATGAACACTCGTCAGAAATACCCGGTATCAATAAAGTTTGTAGTTTATTGTTAGAAAATTAAAAGATTTCCAGATCTATACACACTTCTTCGTTCAAAACAACTGCGCGTTTGATGAAATGAATGACGGTTTCCAGGCTATTGAGTACGCTTCTTACTACAGTGGTGGATTGATTTTGAGACCTTCAGCCGACGCACTAGGCCAGGTAAACAATACCAGCAAAATATACATACATAATCTTTTCAGATCTTCCAAAATGTCATCAAAGCTACTGCCTACAAAATGAACTCTGTTCTCATTGATGATCTCGCACAGTGCGCCACCCCAACTAGAGTTTTCTTCGTGGACTCTTCCACTACTGAACTTATGATTCTGGCTGTTGGACAGGGTTTGACTGTTTCAGTAACCGATCCAAACGGACAAACGAACACTGCTTTGAAAATTGTTGATCAGGGAAGTACTCAGTTGTACGAAATTGCTAACCCAGTGGTTGGAGAGCATTTGATTACGGTTGTGTCGTCTGATGTAAGTTTCGTAAGATGATGCAACAAAAATTGAACATATTCAGACCAAAACACCATGCTCTTACCGTGTCCAGGCTCGTTCTGAGTATGATCTGTTCATTGGAACTAGCACTGGAGTCAATGATGATGCCAGTGATTCTGAACCAGTCGTCGGACAATCTGCTCATATTGTTGCTCAGCTCACCGGACTAAAGAACAATGTTGCTGATCCATTCCGTCTTTTCTCTGAGATCTCTGTAACCAGTAATGTGAATACTGATGGCATCTACCAGCAGCCTATGTACTATTCTAGCGGAAAATACCGTGATGGATGCGGATTCCATTTGTATTTCGGAGCTTCCGATTTCTGCAATTTTGTGTCTCAGCCATTCTACGCCACTGTATATGCTGATGATGGAAGAGGTTTCACCATCCAGAGAACCACAACTGGATTCTGTTCTGGATGTAAGTAATTGTATCAAAAGATATCAAAATGAAAAATCTAATATTCAGCTCCCACTACTCCATTGCCGCCAAACACGTGCGTTAACGGCGGTGTAGCCGACCCTACTAATAACGCCACCTGTATATGCCCGCCAGGATTTTACGGAAAATAGTGAGTTTTTAGATGATGAAGAAATAGAAATAACCATAAAAATGATTGACATGTTTCTAAAATCTTTAGTTGCGAAAACATTCAATGCGTCAATGGAGGAACCGCTAGAGGAGGACAGTGTGAATGCCCGGTTGGAACTGCTGGAACGTTCTGCGAACAATGTACAACTTTTGAAAAAATTTTGGTTATTACTTATTTATATTTCAGACATGTGTACCTCTATGAACAATAACCCAGATGTTTCGTTTGATCGACAGTCGATTGCATTTGTGATTTCCACCAGATCCACAATGAAAGATGCTGTAGCTAAGATTGCCAACAATGTTCAAACAATGACACGTGATATGCAACAAGCCTCTGATAAATGGATTAGCAAGTGGATTCTTATTGCTGTAAATTCAAACAGTAAGATTTTGAAAGCGTAGTTTTTATGTTTTGCTTTTTTTCAGCTTCTTTCAATTTGGTAAACTCCAATAGACCGGCCGATTTTGTTGAAGCAGTTCTTAACCTCTCTGCAAACTTCAGCAATTACGCTGCTGATGAAACCACTTGCCAAGTACAGATTGAACAAGCTATGCTCGGAGCAACTCTTCTCTCTGAAAGATGGTCCTCAGTGTGGGTATTTGCGGATTCTGACGGGCCAAACGACTCTTCTTACGTCCAACTGTTTGATGTTGCTCAGGAATACCAAATTACTCTAAATTTGGTTGGAGTGGGATCATCCATCTGCTCCGCTCCCGAGAATAAAGGACAGTATCCATTCTATTTAAGAAATCTCGCCGAAACGACTTCTGGCGAAATCTACATGACTGATAAACTGGATCAAATCCTGCTTTTCATTATCAGCTTGTATAAGTCGGCTGTTTCTCACAGATATTTCATTCCTGATTGCACCAAACCTACTTCATACTATATGCCAGTTGATGGATGGACTCAATCATTGACTCTTGCTGTCACAGGAACTGATCTTTACAATGTTGAGGTTACCTTCCCCGATGGAACCAAAGGACAGAATTCAGATTACGAGTTGGTTGCTATTAATGATCCAGAACTCAAATTGAACCAATACGTTGCTGCTTGCGAAGGAACTTTCTGGAACCACAGACAACAAAATTGTTTGGAATTCAAAACGGAGCAATACTCGTGGCTTGACAACTGGGATGACTGTCATGCTCAGAAAGCGTACCTGCTCCATATTGACAATGCGGATCTCAATCAATACGTTTTAGGTATGAATATCATCAAAATTTTCAAATTTTCAAAGAAAGTAACAAATTTATAGGGCAAGTCCGTGGATATAAGGTGTGGCTTGGGCTTGCTTTCAACAATGGGCAGTGGTACTGGGATGTTCCAGATAATAACTACCCGCAACCATTGGTAACGAGCTGCATTCAGTTTCGAGAAGTAATTCTGTTCGTTTCAGACTGGATACACTAACTGGGCACCAGGAGTTGATCCTGCCAAACCGGCATTCAACCATGCTATTATGAATTCTAATGGATACTGGGAGCCAGCCGACCCCACTCAACAGTACTACGGTGCTTGCATGAAACATAGATACGGACAAGGCTACTATCCAGGAGAGCAAGTCAGTAAGTGATTTGTTTACACAAAAGCAAGAAGGCAATTTAAATCTTTAGATATCGTCCCGGCTGGACTTTGGAAGGTTACAGTTCAATCGAATACTGGAAGCTGTGAAATTCAAGCTCGTTCTCAATCTGATATCCAGGTGTTCTTCGGATTTGTTACCAACCCGAGAAGTGACACTCCAAGCCTTTACGCCAACATTAATTCTAGTATGTTCTCAACAAGGCTATTATTTAATTATAATTGTTTCAGACAGTAATTATCTTGTTGCTTACCCAACGGGTGTTGATCCATACTCACCAGACACCAATCCGTCCTTGGAGGGAAAACTCAATTACGCCATCCTTTTGAGCAACAGAACTATCACCAATTCCCTCCCACTTGGAAATCGTGCTTGTACTTATGCGACCATTTCCACTCCGTTCAGTTGCCCAGTTGACGATGGAGCTGTTTCTGAATTTTCCGTCAAGTTCTCTGGTATTGATCAGTATGGATATGCTTTTGAGCGCTATTCTAATGCTCTCTGTACTAAAACTATTGTGCAATGCTTTAATGGAGGTTTTCAAGACAACGGAGTCTGTATTTGCCGTGCCGGATGGACTGGACCTACTTGCAGCACGCCAGTCTGCCAGAATGGAGGAGTTGAGAAGAATGGAGCATGCGATTGCTCTTCCGTCCCACAATACACTGGAAATTTCTGCGAGCTTGGTATAAATAATTTTTTTTTGAATTGTTTTAATAAGTTTTTCAGCTCACTGCGAACCACCATACCCGACAACGTTTAATGACAAGGAAAGAACTTTGGTTCTTGTTCTTGAAACTTCCTACAACATGGGTGCAACAATATTCCAGTTGAGGAAAAACTTGAAAGCATCTCTTGACAGCATAAACAATGATCCAACTCTTCAAGGATGGTTCACTAACTTTGTCCTCTATCCATTTGACTCCAGTAGGAATATCGAGCCAAATTTCTTTGAACACACATTTAACATTTTATAGCTTCTAACCAAGAATACTGGTATAAGCCAACCATCTCCAAAAACTCAGATGACATTGTTGCCGCTGTCCAAAACATCAGCACCATGTCTTGTCCAGGACCAAATCCATGCTCATCTCGTATGTTGAACAAAGTCTTTATTTTTCAGAATATGTGTTTACAGAATGCCCTCGCCCAATTGTTAATGTTCTCAAAAACGTTTTGAACTTGGATGCTCTTGCATCACCGAATTCTGTAATTCTTGTGATCACTAGGTCAACTCCCGAAGATTACCTCCAAGTTGGCCAAATTGCGCAGAAGCTTCAAGAAACCAAATCCTACGTATGATAGAAAAAAGGACACTCACTCATAATAACGTATGTGCTTCAGATAAACTTTCTTTTCCCAGCCATTGATTCCCCATGTTCCGCTGGATGGAACACTCCAAACGTTGACGCAATTTTCAACATAATTAGCTACTCTCAAGGAAACACGTTCACCATAAATCCTTTTGAGCTGTCTACGAACTTTTTGACCAAGTACATTCCAACTTTGTATTCCTCTGGAGGAATCGCTGCTTCGAGCGGGAATTGCAATAACGATGAGATCATCTTCCAGGTACACAAAAAGTTATGACACAGGACACAAATTTTTTTAGGTGGAGCATGAGATGTACGAATTTTCGATTGACTTCTACCACCCACTTTACGAAAATATAAAGGTGTTCGATCCATCCGGTGATCAAATTACACTTCCGGATAGCATTATCACCTCTGACAGCAATTCCATTATAATCATTCCTGTTAATGAAACTGGTGCTACTCGTGCTGGAACTTATAGAATTGTTCTTTCCGGTGGTGGTGGTACTAACTGCTTTGCAACTGTACGCGGAAGATCTAACCTCGAAATTTTCCTTGGATTTGTTGACACGACTTCAGACGGACACCTTGGGGCTACTAACGATGCAGCTCATTATGCTCCAGTCAATCGTAAGTTACGATAACAAAATCTTAATTCCTTGAATTCAGTTGAGAACAACACAATTGTCGTTCACGCTAACGGTCTTGGACACGGATATGTCAGCTATGTCCAAATTGTGATGCCAGGATTTGGATTGATGCATACTACAGAAATGAAAAAACGTGACACTGAATGTAGTTATGAGTGGTACTCGGCCACTCCATATTCGTTTGATTATGATGTTGGTAAACTTTAAAACGTCCTAGTTACATTTGTTTTTATAGCATTACTACGTTATCATTTACGGAAGTAGTGAGTATGGCAGCAATTGGAAGAGAAGCTTCTATGTGAGCACTATTGGAAAACGACCAGTAAATCCACCACCACCGGCAACTTGTGATTTGAGCGCGGTCAAACAGGATACTCTTTTCTTGATTGATAGCTCACTCAAAGATTCCAACGTCACTTTCACCATTGTACGCGTTTTTTAAAATTTAAACTCATAACGTTATTTTTTTTATTTGTAGCTGAAGCAGTTTGCGGTGCAAGTTGTTCAGCCATACAACTATGTGAACCAATTAGCTCAAGTCGCTGCTCTTTCAGTTGCTGATAAGGCCTATGGTGGATTCTCGTTTAATGCTGGCGAAAACTCTTTTGATAGAGTATCTGAACTTTTGTACGGAATGCAATACATTGGCGTGGATGGTCAAAATGTGACGGCGTACGTGTAGCTTAAAATATAAAAAATGATAAGAAATGTTTAGTGGCCTTCAATATGTCCTCGACAATTATGACCAACCATCTCAAGGATACAGAACTGATCCAGACGTTAGACATCTTTTGGTTTACGTTACCCAGACAAAGTATAATCATAAAAAACAAGTTTAGTCAAATGGTATCCTTTTTCAGCCCTACTGATGCTGATCCATCTTCCCTTGTTCAAACTATTAAACGATCCGGGCTCTATGAGATTGTTGTCCTTTCTCTTGACTTGACTCCATCAGACAAGTTGAGCAACATGGTAAGCTCTAGATGTTTCTACTCTGCAGTGGATTATCATGATTTGATGAACTACGGAGTCAACTTCGTCCAGGGACAATCTTGCATGTAAGCCACTAAATACTGATAATAAAAAATAATAATTTTTCAGGCGTTTCAACTTCTGCAACTATTAGCTTGAATTTTTTATTGGGTTTGAATAAACTTGTTGACTTTTACATGTTGCATTGCATTTTGTAATATTCCTTTGAAAAACTCTAGAATTTACGATATTTTGAACGATTTTTTGCTTACGATTTCTGGAATATCAAAGATATTTTTAATATCGGTAGCTTTGACAACAGTCGGCATTTATTTGACATTATTTTGGTCTAACCGAGAAATTGAGTATAGTTGGCCGTCGGAATATTTGTCTTGAGAGTTTAGTCGCAATCGATTAAGCTTGAAGAAGAACATACTAACACAATATCACAATCGCCCAGTGAAATACGTGCATTAGCCAAAACTAGAAATGGTTGAATCGGCATCCAGATTAATGCAAATATGCACTACTGGACTCCTTCACTTCGGTTGCCGATACATTTTGTAATCATTTTGAAGGTCAAAAGCTATATACAGGCTGCGCCAAAAGTGTGGTAACCGATTTAAAGTGATGTAATCTTTGCACAAAACGTGTACCAACCTTCAAATTCAACTATTGTGTTTTCAATCGACTTGCGACATGAAAGCGCGAGACTCCGCCCACTTTTTTTGTGCCGTTCTGTCTGCGTCTCTTCAAATATCACTGGGTTCGCGTGGTCGCCCACAAATAAGTGGGCGGAGTCTCGCGTTCTCATGTCGCAAGTCGATTGAAAACACAATATAACTTATTGAAAACACTATCTTTCTTATATATACTCGGTATAAAACGCTGATAACTCGCTCCAATCAAACAAAGAATTTCACATGCATTTGGAGAGAGGTTCAGAGAAATCAGAGCAAAACATCGGCCACGGCTCTCTTGATTTTCTGCACTCTCTCGTCGCAAACGCGGCCGCGTCCATCACTGTGCGAAGGGAGCGCGTTTGCAGCGCTCCGTACTGAGAATATAAAAACCCAGATCGGGATGTCTGTGCGCGTCCGCACCTGCCTTTTTGCAAGAAAATGCAGTGGGCAAAACACGAACCCGTCACATTAGGATTTGTATTCACACAGGTGATGTGCGGTAGGCCTGCCGCAGGTGGTCGCCTGCTTTGAGGATGCTTTTCATTTACCGCGAAGGAGAGAGTTCGCAACAGGCCTGCCGCGACACCTGCAGCATGCCTACCGCGACACCTGCGGCATGCCTACCGCGACACCTGCGGCATGCCCACCGCGACACCTGCGGCATGCCTACCGCGAAATCTAGCAAGTGCGCTCCACCGAGCTTCGTTGATTTTATTTCCTTTTTCGAATTATTTTTTTCTGTTTTTCTTTAATTTTGTGCATAATCTCTTTATTTTTTTTGTAAAAAATAATCAACCGAGTACAAATTAATAGAGTTTCGTGGAAATCGGTCTGAAAATGCTTTATCCTAGTCAAAAATCGATATGTTTCTAACATTCCGCAGTTTTCTGCTAAAAGTTTTCTTTTTTATTGAAATCGGATATTTTGTTGGCCTCTCGCCTCTTTTCGCATTTTCTTTCGTGCTCAGTTTACTGCCTGAATCGGCGTGCTGAACGTGGGCAGACGTGCCGATTAGCGGAAGTTTGCCGATTTTGACGGCAACTTACCGATTTTTGTGACAAACCGCCGATTTGGGAGCAAATTGCTACAACGTGCAGGCAAGTTCTCGCCAAAATCGGCAAATATCCGACGAAATCGGCAAATTGCCGCCAAAATCGGCGCTTCTGCCCACTGGCAGCACGCCGATTTAAGCGGCAAATCGCGAAAAATTATCTGAGTTTCTATTTCTTGTCTCCGCATGTGCCTTTCTTGGAAATTTCCAAAAAGTGGGAATTCCGTCGGGAATTTCCGATTCCGTTCGGAGAAAAAATGATTTCCCAAAAAAAAGAAACTGCCGTTTCCATCAGAAAAAAAGTACATTTTTCCAGTCAAAAGTAGGCCTTTTTTTCGATTTTTCTGATTGAGAATCGGAATCCCGACGGGATATCGGAACAAGAATTCAAAATTTCGGAATTCCGACGAAAATCGGAAATTTCCGACGGATTGCCGCCTGCTCCGCATATGTTTCATATTAAAAGTCAAATTTTCAGAATGGAAGACGAGCGTCAGAGCGACGAGCGACTGCCGGGGCGACGGGCGAGTTGAGCGATCAGAGCGGCGACTGCCGAACAGTTGGGTGAGTCTTTTAACAAATTAATTCTGGTAGACCTATTCGCGCTAGAAAAACCGTGCGCGCATTTAGTATTCCACCCTTCAAACGTGGTCAATTGTCATCAAACGTCGGGGAAGACGATTTTTCGCCAAGTTTAGTGCAAATAACTCCAGTAGAAGCTGATAAAATGCTGGTTACACAAGTAACAATTATCGATTCAATTTTCTTGCCGGTTACAATAGGATTTATGATAGCCGGCAAGAAGATTGAATTGAAAATAACAAACAAAATAATTATATTTTCTATTAACACGCCTCGTGCAAAATTAAAAAACATTCATGTTAACAAAAAACAAAGTGGTATGCACCTGTTATGTTTTTTGCAACTTTGGGCTGCAGGAAAAGCGAGATTTTTCACTTTGGACATGGAGTTAAGCGTTTATGTATCGCCTATTTCCAGCTTCTACTGAATCGATTTGCAATAAGTTTGGAAAAAATTCTCGACCAAATGGTGTGAATGGATCAAGTTTGAATGATAGCAAACTGAAAGTACATATGGTATTTTCCGTACTTGGCAACCGGGCCGAGCGGGCCGACGACGGGCAGGCAAATAACTCAGCTCAGAACGAATATTTTTGGTTGAATGCGATGTTTATATCGAATATCTCGGCGAGTTCCACAGCATAGGAATATAATATTGACAGTTTAGTTACTCGTCTTTCCATGGGCCGGTAAATCGGTCCGGTCCGCCTATTTTTTTCCGGCCCGTGACAAAGGAAGTGAATGAACTGTCAATATTATGTTCCAGTGTTGTAGAACTCGCCGAGATCTTTATTTTAAATATCTCATTCAACAAAAATATGCATTCTAATTTTAAGCTAAATTATTTGCCTGCCCGCTTGCCAAGTATGGTGTTTTCAAGACTCGCACCGCCGAGAATCTTCAATTTTGCTTTATTTTTTGGATGCGAGCATTTGTTCACATTGAATTTTTAGCAAGTTACCGCCTAAATCAGCACGTATCGCCACTGGCAATGGCCAGCACACCGATTTTGGCGACACTTGGCTGATTTTCGCGACAATTTGCCGCTTTTGACGGTAATTGGTGGATTTTTGCGGCAAATTTCTGATTTTAGGTAAATAGCGGCAAATTGGCTGCGCGTGACAGTAATTTGATCTCTAAAATCGGTCAGTCGCTGAAAATTCTCTAATGCTGGGTCCAAAGTTAAATAAGTTCCTGAAATCAGTTTTTTTTAATCCAAAGTTCCACAAAAAATCCCAGAAGTAACAATCAATCACAGCGGAAACCAACGTTATCGTAGTTGCTTCGCTGCAAGACCTTTTATTTTTAAACTTGAATTTTCCCACAGTTGCTCAATTTGATTTTTTTACGGGACAATTCAAGTCTAAAAATAAAAGGTCTCGCAGCGAAGCAACTAACGTCGGTTGCAACTGTGACCGCCTGTTATTTCTGGGAATTTTTGTTGAACATTAGACAACAAAAAACTCCTGATTTTAGGAATTTTTTGAACTATGGACGCGGCATGAGGTTTGCTGTGGTGGCAACTGTATACGCAAACTTTGGGCTATATTTGCTAATAGCCGTTTTCGTGACTATTGAAAGAGTGCATTCAGCGTTCTGCCTGCTCCTCTTCGAAATTCTTATTTTAGGACTCGGGTCGGAGGCAACAACGTGGCACAGAAGTGGTAGCAATGGAAAAGCAGTCCAGAGCCACGAATACTTTACAAACTAATACAACGGCATGTCTTTCTATTGTTTCATTTTATCACAACTTTAAATAAAACTATTGTTCAAAGATATGATTATTTATGTATTACATGAATAAAGTGAAATTCCCCCTCCCAAAGCAAATTTTCACCTACAACAGGCCTACCACGAACGACCAGGGTGGCCGCGGCAGGCCAAATGCATCCTTCGCGGCAGGTCTGCTGCATCCGTTAGTATCGCGGCAGGTCGAAAGCAGGTTCGGGGTATGCATGCCACAGGCGATTTTTCGCGGTCGGCCTGAAGCAGGCCTGCCGCAGGCATCTAGCGAGGTACTCTTTTCACCTGCCCGCGAGCTGCTTTCGACCTGCGGCAGGCCTACCGCAAATCACCTGTGCAAGAGCACTACCGACTGAGCCACAGAGGACAGAAATCTACCAAAAACAGAGTGCGTATAAATGAATGAGGAAGAGTGGAACGCAAAAAAATAGAATGTGGCGACAAAGTCGCCAATACGCTGCGTCAGCAGCCGCGCAGGACTGCGCAGCAGGCTTGTAAATCAGAAAATATCAAAACTGTTTGATGTGGTTGCCTTTGTTCTTCACAACATCCTTGAGTCTCTTTGGGAATGCCTCTACTGTGACACGGAGGTATTCTGGAGATATCTTGGCTAATTCTGCTCTCAAACTTTTCTTCAATGACTACTCAGGGAATTTTTTTTCAATGACTACTCAGGGAATTGTCAAAATCGGCAAGGTGGCAGGTGGCAAGAAGACGGCAAGCAAAATGAGTTGTAGCCGCAGGGAAACGGCAAGGCGTCGGCAAGGGGCTCCCGTTCAAATATGCGCAAGAGAGCAACAAGGATATACACGAGATCGGCAACGGGACGGCACTGGCACGGCAAAGATAGCTTTTAAGATGCGCCAGCGAGCGCTTTACGCATATTTTCCATTTATTTATATTTAATTTTTTCGGGCCTGTTTTCAATATTTTCTGCGCCGTCACAAGAAATGGAAATACCGCACCGTTCCCGATAAAAAATCTGTGTGAGTATATTGTTTAATTTTACAATAAAGTTTTATAAAAGTATGAATTTTCAGGCTCGAACTCTGGCCGCGAAATACTTGACACAGAGGACGAAAGCGAAACTGACATGGAAGCATCTGTGGAATGCGAAGACTACGAAGCTGTAGGAGAGCCTATTAGCTATGTGAAAAGTGAAGAATCAGATTGTAAGTTTTTCGGTTTTAGTTTTTTTCTCATGTCGCAAGTCGATTGAAAACACAATAAACGGTTATTAAAAATATGAATCTCTCTCCTTCAAAACGACTCGATTTTTTCGGCTTGAGAAAAAAATAGGTGTTCGTGTTCATTTCTCATCAGAAAGAAAAAAAACGGTGTATCGTGTATTCAATCGAGTTCCATCATCACAAAATGAAACTCGGGTAATGGGCTTATTCATTTCATGCATTTTTTTTTTCATTTTTTGTCAAATTTTCCTTATTCATTTCATGCAGAAAACGACATTTTCCACTGCCCCCAAAAGCGGGAAAGCACGGCGTGCTGGCATCTACGTTTTAGTCTCATTTTATGAAATTCGATTTTTTCGCGCGTTCAATTTTCTGCGTACGTTCCGCGAAAAAAAAATTAAAACATGTTTTTTTCTCGCAGATAACCCTTATATTTTTAAAACATTTGATACAGCAGCAGCGTTGGCAGCGCCGCGAGGGAATTTTCTCTTAACACGCGGGTCACAGTGTTTCATCAAACGTTTAGTGTTATTGGGGCGCGTTTGCACTGAGGTAGGTGCTAGCATGCCGTGGAAAGCGCCAGCAAGCTTGACGCACTTTGCGTGCCTTGGCGCACTTGCCGACGAGCGCTCATTTTCAACAGGAAATGTGGTTTTCTCAATTTTTTTATTAAATTAGAAACATTTGTGTTATATTTTCTAGATACGTTTGTTTATACAGGTATATTCGACAATTTACGAGGTCGCTCAATGAAATCGGTGGAGAAATGAGGACGAAATATAAAAAAATCGGAATAACGGCAAAATCACATTTTTTCAAATTTTCAGCCGAATGGGCTAAATATTCCTAATGTCTTAGACATAGCTTTGTAGGCATGGTCGAGACACACATTTTAAGCGCAGAATCGGTCGGAAAAGTTCAAAACTGGCGGCGAAATACGAATTTGAAATGACGGACAATTCCTCACACTGGTGAAGCGCCACGGGCCCGCAGCGGGCCCGCCGCGGGCCCGCCAGCGCACCGCTGGCAGCTAAAAGAGTACACGCGTGGTGCACGCAGCGGGCCCGTGGCGGGCCCGCCAGCGGCTCGCTAGCTGCTACATCGCGGGGGTGACTCCCTTCTTGCTTTTTTCTTTATTTGATATTTTCTCATGAAAACTAACACAGTTTGTGTTTTTATCAATATTTATTGAAAAAAAATAAAACAAAAATTCAATACAGAAATTATTTATATTATTCCAAAATTCGTCGCTGTCGTTGTCCCACTCATCTCAGCATCGTTCGTCCTCACAAGATGTGGCACGTGTCTGAAAATTCAGTAAATTTTGCTGTGTAAGAGATGCGGCATCCCGGAGGATGATAATTTCTTTTTAAATTTTTATTAGGCAAAGCGCTCTAATTTGTATGAGGCAACTTCCGTTCAATTCAATTTCTTTCCTTAATCATTTGAAGTCCAAACTTAAAAATGTACAATTGCTTGCAACGGACATTGAAACATATTCGTTTTGGCTTGAGGAAACGCGAACGAAAACCGCTATCACATGGGCATGAGACAGCAAACGTGAAAATTTTTACAAAAAACGCCCAAATAGTGTCAGTTTTTATATCATTTAACTTTGTGCCTCCTTTGTATTAATTTTCAGTTATGCTTCGAGCGCGTTTGCTATCTGCCGGTGCATGAGTCTGTGGCCCATAACCGTTACAATCAATTCCTATTTTTCGAGTATTTTCACGGTCTATAGATGGATGGACTCGTTTATTCAAGAAGAAATATCAATTTTTCAATGCTTGACAAAATTTAATGAAAAAATATTACTCAAAACTCATATTTTTGTTTTATTTTTACTAGAAAAATTTCGGCGGCTTTCCCCGGTGTAACGGTGAAAATACCACAAGTGCCTTCAGTATGCTACACTTAAAACTTAACCGATTTGTACCAAACTTCGGCAGCCTCGTGTCACTTGGTTTTAAAAATGTTTCGCCAAGTTTGATGCAAATCTGTCCAATAGGCGCTGAGAAAATGCTTTACACACGAAATCTCACACGGACACAGATACAACAGACATGAATAAACACTTATATTTTTATTGAAAAAACAAAAATGTTGAACAGGTACTACTGAATTAACGGTTTACAAGTCACATAGGTGTTTTTGTTCGTAACAAAAGACGCCTAATTTTATTTAACGATGCTTTTTTTAAAATATTTTTTCCGAAAATGCTGCACTTTTGCATTTTTATTGTATTCAGCGATGTTTTTTTTTAAAACTTTATTTCAAAATTACATTATGTTATCTTGATTTTAGCTATTATATTTTCGCGAGTCAGGCTTGGTCGGAAAAAAATTTCGAAAAATCGCATATCGGGCTTTTCTATGCCTTTTTGAAGTAAAATAGTGTTTTAAGCAGAAAACTTTCTTTAAATAACAACATAAAACTAATTTGAAAAAACCAAAAACCACTCAAGACCCACGTTCAGTCCAAAAAGACATATTTTCCGAAAATGGCCGAACGTAGGACTCACAAAAATTTTAAAAGCAACTGAGAAATAGCAAGATATGCAATTTTCGTAATGAAAAAAATTGGATATCCGATATTTTCGAAAAGCATCCTCAGGATTGAAAAAAAAAAAAACTCAGGTATTCGATTTTCCGACCAAGCCTGGTGCGAGTTACTGATTTTTCATGTTAAAAAGATAGGTACGCCTTTGACAAACAATCATTTCCCACTGTTCTTTTCCTACGTTTTATCATTTCCTACCTTTTTCAAAATATATTATGTCAGTATAAATCAAACCATCGAAATAAATTAATGTTTTCTGTGTTCGAATATCGTTTCTCAGCAGAATATGTTTAAAAAAATTGGAAATTGATCATTTTCGGCCAGTATACGAGTATCATATTTTGGAAAAAGGTAGCAAGTGATAAAACGTAGAAAAAGAACAGTGAGAAATAATTGTTTGCCTCAGCCTTAAACCTATTCAATAGGAAGAAATCGATATTTTTCGTAGCGGCGTGCCGCATCCATTAAAAATCATTTTTAGGGCATACCCTATTTAAATCCGCTCATAAATTTCATTTCTTTTTCTTCTTTAAGACGTTTTTTTTTTTAAATTTTTGACAGTAAGAAAAATTAAAAAAAAAAAAAAAAAAGAAAGAAAATCTTACCGACGTCGGCGGTGTCGAATCTCGGTTGTCCTGTTGGTACCTGAAACAAAAAAAATAGAAAAAAGTTATCGGGCATTTTCAAACAAAATTAATAAAGATTTAAAAGAAAGATAAATGATTTAAAAAACGCCAGAAAAACATAAAAAAGTAGAGTTTTTTGACAAAAATAGTCCAAAAATGTTAAGCCCCGCCCACTTTGCAATCTGGGCGCATGATTTGGCAACCATGCTGCGCGCCTCTTGTAACACGAATAACTGGGCAGTATTTTTTGCTTCCGTTGTTATTTTTGGAATATTTTTGCTGAAAGATCAAAAATGAATATAAAATAACTGAAACCAACTGAACAAAAAAGAAAAATTACATGATAATCGCCTTAAAATTGGGATATTGAGCGATGTTAGCCTGCGCTCAACTCATTTTAGACGTCAATCCGCAGACACCGATTGTCATCGTTGTTAAAGCGGTAATTGCAGTATTTTAGGCTGTCAAGCCTGCTGCGCCGACGTGCACTCGCTATTGATACTGCATTTAGGGGGGGGGTTGAAAAAAACAAGGCACGCTAAAAGGCGATAAAGGTCTCTTTAGCAGCCGATGCTACACGCCGTAGAAATTTTTTTTCTATAAGAACTATAATGATTAAAAAACGCTTAACATCGTGACAATCTTCGTAATTGATAATGTAAATTTTAATAAAAGCTGCTAAACTATTGTTAGCAGATACTGTAAACTTTGTCACTGAAAGTGCACTTCTGTTAGAGTAAGTTTATTGTTTATAAATACGAATCATTCACAAGACATAAACTTCATTCATGTCATTTATTATTCATATCTGAGAGTTCCACCGCTCGATCACGCAACGTGAACTGCAGACTTTCCTTTTTTCGAACACCGCCTACTATTGCCTACATCTGTTTTATTTGAATGTTCGTATAAACTAAAGATTTCTTTAATTAGAAAAAAGTTCTTAAACAAATATCAAAACAAACTAAACGTTAATGCAACTTATCCGCGGTCGGTCAAGTCCAATTCTTCAAACAAAGTCTACTAAATATCTCATCATACGCGATATCATTCACATAAAACCAGGAAAAAAACATTTATAAACTTTCTTGAGACAAAAAGTTTACCATCGTCAACTGGCCGCTAGCGGGCCCGCGGCGGGCCCGCAGCGGGCCCGCCAGCGCATCACTAATGAATGCCAGGATTTTCGAACAAAAACTCAACTAACTTGTGTCTTATGTGCAATTTTACATGGTTTAAAATAACCAAAGTTCATTTATAAACCAATTGGAAATAAAAAATTTTCAACCTTTCAGTCACCTGCCAGATAGCATAGCCGCCGCGGGCCCGCCAGCGGCCAGCGAGGGCACCCAAGCGCTGGCGGGCCCGCTGCGGGCCCGTGGCGGGCCCGTAGCGTCTGCGGAGCCGCCGCGGGCCCGCGCGCGGTTCACCAGTGCATCTGGCACAGAATTTCAGAAATTCTGATATAAAATGAGGTTTTTTGTTTCTTTTGTACTTTGTGAAAATACATTAAATCAAAACATTAAGAAATTCACAGAAATATAGCTGCAGCGCCTCAGAAAACGGTAAAATCCGGCGTTTTTTAAAATGCCATTTAACCGAGGGTAGAGAACATTTATTATGTGTTTAATGTTTCGAAAAAATAACTTTAATTGTTTTATGTCAATTTCATACATTTTTTCTTCAAAAAAAACCAATTTTCTTCCCGTTTTTTCGTTATAATCAGAAGGTGCAATTATTCTCGGCGAGGTACGGTGCAATTGCGCTCTATCTGCACGCATTAGAGATCAGAGGCGCAGAGGCGTTGTGCTAAATTCTGTATCTCTGCGTCTGCAAACGCAAAGTGCGCTAGCCAATGTTGTTTTGCGCTTTCACGGGGCGTTGAGAGGTACATGGAAATTAAAATTTAAATTCCGCGGGAAAGTTGCCACGTCACTCGAGAAAAAAACGCGCGAAATGGCGTGTTCAAAGTGTCGTTACTGCGGCGCCACAGCAAATTTTATTTATTTTTTTTTCTTATGGGTTCATATATTGTCGAACCGCCAAAATGGTCAAACGCGCTCCACTGGACTCAACGCTAAGCAATTTTCATTTTGGTTTCCAAATTATTTTTTCGGTTTTTCTTTGATTTTTTGCATAAAATCTTCTTTTTTCGTGTTTTTTCCTTGTAAAAATAATTTTTCGAGACCAAATTCATGAAGTTTTGTCAATATCTTCCGCATATTTCCGAAATTCAGTGAAAAATCAATATTTTTCGATTTCTGTGCACTTTAAAAAAATTCATAACTCATTTGTTTGGAAAGATTTTTGTTCAAACTCCATCATTATGATGTTTGTCAATGTTTTCTTACCTTTTAGCCCGAAAAGTACTGATTTTATTATAAATTCCACCTTTTTTTCCGCCGAAACGGCAAATTTTCACTAAAATCAGTATTTTTGTGGGTTTTTCTCCGCTTTTCCACTCTTTTTCTCTCTTTCAATCGTGTATATTGTTTGTATTTTTAATATTAAAATCTTATTTTTGCAGGAGGAGACCGCACAGCGACACGAGGCCGTCAACTTCTGCTGAATAGTTGGGTGAGTTGATTGTCAAATTTATTGTCCAAAAAATCCAGAATTCTTATAAATTTAGTTCAAATTATTAAAATTAATCTTTAAGCCACTTTAAAAAAGTGATGAAAACCTGCATTTTTATGCAAATTTCACAAAGATGCAGATTTTCATTAAGCTAAAATGGCAGAAAAATGATTTTTTCGACTATTTTGCAACAAAAACGTATTTTTCGGGCTATCTTTATTTCTCACGAAAAAAATTCATGCTTTAAATTTTTATTTTCAGACGAACCGCCGACGTGACTCCGGAAAACCAATTGATTGATCAATTTTTTCTTCGTTTCTTCACGGTGTCCCGGACGGGAAAAGCGCCGCTAGAGATAACTCAGGCATTTCATTTCTTTAATTATTAGAAAATTTAGGGATTTTAAACGAACGATTCAAGATTATATTGTGGCTTGATAAGAATCATAAAATACCTGATAATATCCGTAAAATATCTGGTCAGATTCGCATCGCCTAATATTACCCTTAAAATTTCTGATAATATCCGTAAATTTCCTAAAATAATTCGTGAATTTTCTGATAAGATCCGTAAATTTTCTAAATTTATTTGTAATTTTCCTGGCAAGATTTTGTCGTATCAACAATTATTGATTTTTCGAAACAACATAAAAATGCAGATAAATTGCCATACAAATACGTTTTATTTAACGAAAAGTATCATAAAATAAAAAAATATAAATAGAATACAAAAATACAAATTATTGAGAACTCTATGCAGAAATTGAACGCGTCGTTTTCGATCTTTCCGCGTATTCCATTTTGTATGCCATTTCATTCCATTCTGTTGTCGCTTTGGCAGCTTGTCTCCATCTCGCGGTCGCGCTGAAAATAATGCTTATGATTCAGAATTAAAAAACAATTCATTACATCAAATATTCCAAGGAGACCTCGACGAGAGATCCACACGTCAAATCAAACAACAGTTTTGACCGAGTTCGCCAAAAAATCTTCGAGTGAAAAGGAATGTCGCTCGTGGCACGAAATAACCATTTAGGCCTAAAAATGCAAATATTTTCATAATTAAATGAAGAAGCGCTAACCTGCGACAGTTATCGATAGGTCATTGGTTCAAGACACAAATACGATGCACATGACTTCTGAAAAAATGTTATTGTTTTTAAAACTTCGTCACCTCACAAGCGGCGTGGACTTTCGTGAGCCTATTCAGCGATATGTCCACAATAAGAAAACAATTACAAACAATTGGGAGAAAACCCGGAGAATGCTTCGATAAGCCTGGAACGGGAAAAATGTTAAAAATTTTGAACAGAGTTTTATTCCAATTGTTTGTCATTTTTCCCTTTTTTGGATACTTTTTTGACAAGCCCATAAAATTCGGCCCCGCTTCTTTCCTCAAATTTCAACCTTGTTGCAAAATTTCCACGGGCAAAATAAAGTAAAAGTAAAATCACCTGAAAATTGAGCAAAGAGGTGAAGCCTTAATTTAAAGGTATCGCGGATTGTGAAGTGGCACATTTTTTAAATCAATAATAAAAGAATATCGAATATTTAGTTGATAAAAAATTTAAATTAAAACAAACGAAAAAATAATTTAGGCCAGAAGAATGAAAAATGATTTTACATTCAAACTCGTATGGCGACACGCGACGCAGCCCAACGCGCTGCGATCGGAGTAAAATAAGATCTGATCAGATCCGTAAATTTCCTGATAATATGCGCTTATTGCGAAATCGATACGAATCTTACAAGATCTGTTTAAAATTCCTAAATTTCCTGATATTTTCTAATTTTTCTAATTTTACTCGGGTCTCCTAATATTATTCCCATTTTTTCTGATATTTTTATAATTTTTCTAATAATTAAAGAAATAAAATGCCTGAGAACTGCTGGCGCATCTCTCGTTCTCTCTCCCTCCCCACCTCAGCGCAGCTATTTTTTCAACTGGAATTTGTTTCTTATTTGATTTTCAGCAAAACTAGACCACTTTTTGAAAATCTGTAATTAAAATATATTTTTCAGATGAAATGCTTCATTTTTATTACAAAAACAACACGATTGGTGCAGAATTGTCGGAGGAGATGCATTTCAAAATAAGTGGTACAGAATTTTACTAAAAACTTAATTTTCTGCAACATAATAATGCATTTTAAATGTCTCCCTTGTGCAGAATGTTCTCCCGAACATTTTAATACCATGACCAGCTCGAAACGTGCGAACTCGGTTTTTTTCTCGGTGTTTCAAAATTTTAAAATGCATCTTCTCCGTCAATTCTGCACCAGTCGTGATGTTTTTGTAATCAAAATGAAGCATTTCATCTGAAAAATATATTTTAATTACAGGATTCCAAAAAGTGGCCTAGTTTTGCTGAAAATCAAAAAAGAAACAAATTTCAGTGGAAAAAATAACTGCGCTGAGGTGGGGAGGGAGAGAGAAGAGAGTGCAGACAGTTGAAGACATTTTTCCACTTTGGGACACCGTGTTCTTCTGTAATTATGTTTCAGATTCATCTGTTGGATATTTCTGTATTTTTTTAACTTTCCTTAATAAAATTGGACTCTATCCAACATGAAATTTGCAAATTTCCCTTACAGAAACGCAAAATGGAGCAAATACCGAATTGGAGCAATGGAATTTGAGTTTCCCAGAGATTTTTTCAGGTTTTCTTCTCAGGCTTAACACTGAGTCAAATAGTCATTCTCCAATTGAAGCTTAAATGCAATTTTATTGATAAAATGGAAAAAAAAACCAAAATTAAAAGAATCAACCGAAAAAGTTACAGAAACGAAGAAAAAATTGATCAATCAATTGGTTTTCCGGAGTCACGTCGACGGTTCGTCTGAAAATAAAAATTTAAAGCATGAATTTTTTTCGTGAGAAATAAAGATAGCTCAAAAAATACGTTTTTGTTGCAGCATAGTCGAAAAAATCATTTTTCTGCCATTTTAGCTTAATGAAAATCTGCATCTTTGTGAAATTTTGTGCAATTTGCATAAAAATGCAGGTTTTCATCACTTTGTTAAAGTGGCTTAAGGATTAATTTTAATAATTTGAACTAAATTTATAAGAATTCTGGATTTTTTGGACAATAAATTTGACAATCAACTCACCCAACTATTCAGCAGAAGTTGTCGGCCTTGTGTCGCTGTGCGGTCTCCTCCTGCAAAAATAAGATTTTAATATTAAAAATACAAACAATATACACGATTGAAAGAGAGAAAAAGAGTGGAAAAGCTGAGAAAACCCCACAAAATTACTGATTTTAGTGAAAATTTGCCGTTTCGGCGTAAAAAAGGTGGAATTTATAATAAAATCAGTACTTTTCGGGCTAAAAGGTAAGAAAACATTGACAAACATCATAATGATGGAGTTTCAACAAAAATCTTTCCAAACAAATGAGTTATGAATTTTTTAAAGTGCACAGAAATCGAAAAATATTGATTTTTCACTGAATTTCGGAAATATGCGGAAGACATTGACAAAACTTCATGAATTTGGTCTCGAAAAATTATTTTTACAAGGAAAAAACACGAAAAAAGAAGATTTTATGCAAAAAATCAAAGAAAAACCGAAAAAATAATTTGGAAACCAAAATGAAAATCGCTTAGCGTTGAGTCCAGTGGAGCGCGTTTGACCATTTTGGCGGTTCGACAATATTTTGCATGATTCTTAATATTTATGGTACGTCCAAAGTACAGGGTGGCCGATAAGTATAGGACGTTTTGAAAGTGCTCCCATTTTTTCAATTTGAGGATTTTTCGAGAACAACCTTTATTAAACAACAAAAAATAAGCAGAAAATTTGATTTTACAAGAGAATTTCGAAGTTGGATCCACGAGCTTTGACACAGGCTCTCAAACGTTTCTTCACCGAATTGACAGTGCGCCGCAGGTATCCGTCGTCGATCGAAGCCCATGCTACCTCGAGAGCGGCCTTCAAGTCATCGACAGTAGCAAAAACTTTTCCCGCGATCTTCCCTTCCAACATGCCCCAAACGCTGAAATCCATCGGATTGAGATCCGGGCTGGAAGCAGGCCACAAGTTCTTGTCCAGGAATCCAGGGAAATGCGCCTCCAAGACGGCCAATGTCGATCTCGAGCCATGGGACGGTGCCCAGTCTTGTTGAAGGATAAATGGACCACCAGCAAAGTGCTGAGTGACCCAGGGTAACAAATTATCCATCAACACAATCTTTTGGTACACCTCCGAGTTGATTTTCACATTTCTTTCAATGAAAACCAACGGAGTTTTACCGGTTGCCGTGATACCGGCCCAAACCATGACACTTTTCGGGAAAAGGCGGTTATGGGCAAGACGACGTTTCGGAGACATGCTGTCATCCTTTGACAATAACTGTCTCTGGTTTTGACGGTTGGGAAGAGGTTCAATAGTGAAGATCTTCTCGTCTGTCCAGATAACGTCAGAGACGCGGCGCACTTGAAAGTGCTGGAGTAATTTTCGGCATTTTTCGAGTCGCATCGCTTTCGATTTGTCCGAGAGGTACTGTCCACGACGTAGTTTGTAACTTTTGAGCTTCAAGTCGTTCTTGACAATCGATTGGACAGTGGATCGGGCAATTCCAAGCTGTGACGCCATCCTATTGAGACTCAATCCATCATTTCGAATGATCCGTTTCTTGATGATTGCACGAGTATTCCGGGTGTTGACAGAACGTGGACGTCCGCTTTTTTTTACTTCAGAAGCATCTCCTCGCTTTTTGATAGCAGCGACAACGTTTCGAACCGTCGAAGACGAAATTTGAAGGCGTCGAGCGATCTCAGCACTTCCGAGGCCTCTCTTGAACAAGAGTTCAATGGAAGGACGATGAGGAGAACTTTTCATAGCTCGGCGATATGGAGAAGTGAGAACAAATGACTGAGAAGCTTACTTATATAGTCTCTGGACTTTCGAAAAGTTTCGAAATTTTTCGAAAATATCCCTTGGCACCGTGCCAGGGAACGCTGAAAGCGAGCGTCCTATACTTATCGGCCACCCTGTATAAAAAAGCGCGCACTTGTAAACATAATTACAATTAATTTTTTGCTTGTTTGGCGGTAAACAACAAAGAAAAAGACGCAAAAACAAAGTTACTTTGGACGCCTCTTTTCGTCTTTTTTTGCGCTTTTTTTCTACTTTGGACGTACCATTAAGAAATGTTACCCTATTTATTTAATGCAGAAAACGTATCCCGCCAGCGCCTCGTTTTTGAAAATCTAAACTGTTTCAACTCTGTAACAACCGCGTTTCCTCAAATCTGTGTGAACAGTGGAGCGCATTTTCACTATGTACTCTTCAACACTCCGTGCGCTTTCCCGCTTTTGGGGGCAGTGTTTTCTGCAGCAGAAAACTGTATTTCGTCGAACAACAAAATGCACTTTTCGTCACGAAAAACATGCGAAAAATGCAAATAAGGTCGTGTTATTCATTTCATGCAGAAAATGTCGTTTTCTGCATGAAATGAATAAGAAAAATTTGACAAAAAAAATGCAAACTGCATGAAAACAAAATATTTAAAGAGGCAGCAAAGAGGAAGTAGCTTGCGCAAGAATACCCTTATGGGGTTATTCAGGGGTAGCAAAAAATTTAAAAAAGCAAAAAATGGGGGCCGCGAAGGTATTTTTTGCTGGTGTTTTCTCGGCCAGCAGTGTGGGTTTCTCGTCCCCGCCTCGTGATTTCGGGTTGATTTACGCAGATTTTTTCGACATTTCAACGCGCAGAAATTTTTTTAAGAGATTTCGACGATTTTTATCGCTGCTTCTCTATTTAATTTCAGGTTTTGCTTTCGAATTTGATGGCTGAAAGAATTTTTTCGAGGAAAGTATATTTTATATGACCTTTAATCGACTTTTTTCCACTGTTTTCCTTGTAATTTCAGATTTCTGTTGACTCTGTGTCGTAAAATGTTATTTCATTATTACTGATATTATGGATTCGTGAATGGGCGATAAAACCGGGTGAATTGTGGGGCAAAAGGTGGCTGGTCTCACCACGATTTTGACAGACTACGGTTAGCGCGAAAATATTTTTTTAAATTCTTTTTTTTTAAATTAAAACTCATTTTCATAGTTTTTTTCTCAACAAAATGTGTTTTTGAAACGAAATTACCCATTCCAGGTTACACAAAAAATTTTAATAGTGAAAAAATGCTAGTCAAAAGGCAAAAAATCGCGTTTTTATTAAAAACAAAAGAAGAAAAAATATTTTTCGCGCTAACCGTAGTCGGTCAAAATCGTGGCGAGACCAGCCAACTTTTGCCCCACAATTCACCGCGTTTTATCGCTCATTCACGAATCCATAATATCTGTAAGCAGGCAAATTCAGATGCGCAAATGCGTCGTGACGGACCATTGCCGAGGATTTTGAAGAACGCATCGCATTCACATCTCAGGTATCGAGTCAAACTTTTTCAAACCTTTTCATGTAACAATAAAGCCATTATTAAACTTTTTCAAACTTTTCAAGTTTTCATACTTTTTCAAGACACGCTTAAACTTTTTCAAGACGTTCTAATATTTTTCAAACCTTTTCATGCTAACATCAAACTTTTTCAAGATGCTCTCAAACTTTTCTAATCCATTTTCAAACTATTCGGATCCATTTTGAAACTTTTTGAAGCAATGCTTATTTGTTACATGAAAAGGTTTGAAAAAGTTTGACTCGCGATACCTGAGATGGAACACTCTTCTTTTACATTAAAATAATTGTTTCTCCTGAAATTTATTAATAAAGCATTTATAATCAATGAGAATAAGAGGAAAAACTGAGTTGGTAGAGAATTATGTATTATTTTAGCAGAAAGTTAAGTCAAAGCACTCCGAAAACGGGGTCACCCTCAGAAGTGTGATGAATTTATTGGTTCATAGATATTTATGAAAAATGATAAAATATTATTTTAACAAACATAGCCAACAGAAATTTGAAATTACAAGGAAAAAATGGAAAAAAGTCGGTTAAAGGTCATAAAATATACTTTCCTCGAAAAAATTCTTTCAGCCATCAAATTCGAAAGTAAAACCTGAAATTAAATGGAGAAGCAGCGATAAAAATTGTCGAAAACTCTTTAAAACTTTTCAGCGCGTTATTGTGTTTTCAATCGACTTGCGACATGAGAACGCGAGACTCCGCCCACTTATTTGTGCGCTACCTGTCTGCGTCTCTTCAAATATCACTGTGTTCGCGTGGTCGCGCACAAAAAAGTGGGCGGAGTCTCGCGTTCTCATGTCGCAAGTCGATTGAAAACACAATAAACACAGCCTCCCACACGAGAAAAGCACCAGCAAATTTGTATTTCGTCTGGCACTCTCTCTGCCTCGCGCCGCAAACTTGCATGCGCCTTTAAACAAAACCTTTTTTAATTAAATTTTCTCTTTTAAAATCGTTATTTTTCGGCTATTTTTCACTTTATTTTTGTTCTAATGTCTAAAATAGTGTTCCAATAGGAAGGAATAATATTTTTTGGTGCACTTGCTCAATCTTTCGTAAATCCTAGCCGTTTTATATCTAAAAAATTGCTTTATTTTACGATAAATGACCTCACAATTGTTATTTTTACAGATAGCTCAGCAGCAAAATAATGAAATCAGCAACCTAGAAGGACAATCGAAATTATTGGGGCCCGGAAATTCAATTTATACCAAAAATCGGTCGAAAACTATTTTTTGTTAATTTAATTATTTAAAAGGTGCTATAAATATGATGGTTGCTTTTCAAAAATCAATAAATTTGGTTTAAATATGTTTCTTTTCTGTTGAATACAATCTATGACCCGGAGTAACTAAGTTTTCATCGAAGATCAGACGCTTCTTCCGCCCACTCTGTTGAAATTCCGAGAAATACAGTAATCGAATAAAATATTCCCGAAACTTCTATTTTATATGGTTTAATAATGTTTGCGAACAATACGGACCTATTCTAACGGAAAGCGACCATCAAGACTGTGATTGAAGCGCTTGAGGGACCGAATTCCGTACCTTCAGATGTCCACCGATCCATGACTGAAAATCTTAAAACCCTATTTTTTCCGTCCATTCTTGACCAAATCGGCCGGTTGAGGTCGCAAAATGACCGCAAGAAAATTTAGAAACTTTCCTCGGCAGCCGATTTTTGATTTATCTTCTAGTTCCTCAGAAAAAAATTAAAAACCATCGAAATTTGCCCATTTTTTCACTTTTTCAACTGAAATTGGTTTTTCAACTACCGAAGCCATTTTTTGACGAATTCGTTCGTTCAAAAGCGAAAAATGCTCGCCGTAAAATTCTCTACAAAACCCTGGGAGCCGATTTTCGAAAAAATTTTCGAGACGAAATTTAGGAGCATCTGAATAAGACTTCGTGCTCGAGCGGCCGAAAATTCCACTGTTTGGCAAACAAAACCGCTTGATTTGTCCTTTTTCAATGAATAAACACTTCACTATATTATTCTTGACATGTCTTTATCAAGTATTTCCAAAAATAATAGTGAATTTTTCGAAAAATCTCGAAATTCGTGAAAAATCTTTGTTTATAGGTATTTCCGTGAAGACAAATTATTATTTCTTCTATGATATCTCAAAAAATCGGCAATTTTCTGTTGTGTCTATTTATATTCCTTTTTCAATAGAATTTCCGGTTTTCAGTGTTTCCGACGCATTCTTAAATTCTGAACATTCCTCCAGGAAAGGCGATGCAAGCGCGCTCTATCTGCACGCGCGAGAGAGTGCGAGACGCCGAGACCTTCTTTTTAGGGACCAGCGGTGCGCATTTCTCGTGCGGGAGGCTGTGAATAAAATGCCGAAAAAAGGGACGAGAAACCCACACTGCTGGCCGAGAAAACACCAGTAAAAAATACCTTCGCGGCCCCCATTTTTTGTTTTTTTTGCTGCCCAAAGAATAAAGCAAAAAATGCATTTTTTGCTTTTTTTGCTACCCCTGAATAACCCCATTAAAAAACATACTTTTCAGAAGGACAAGGCAACCCTGTCGACAGAGAAAGGAAAAAGAAGACAACAATCCACCACTGTTAAAGCCGATACCAAATAGGGTATACATAGGCACCACAACATAATTTTCAAACGGTTTTTTGCTCAATATTTTCGATATAAATATGTTCAACTCTTTAATCGAAGTACGTTTTAAAAATTTCAGCTCAAAATATTCATTCGTTTTCGATTTACAGTTCTTTTTATGCCCCTCCAATTTGTACTGAATTTATACCCAGTGAGGGGTGCGGGACCAAATCGCAACGCGCTGATTCTCTGCGTCTCGAAAGGCCGACCGTGTTAAGAGAGTCGCAAGCGATTCGATTTTCGTGGATATTTCACTGAAAATTGGTTAAACTGGGAAATTAATGTTCGAAAAAGTTTGTACTTCGTAAAAAAATAATGGAAAATTGTCGCAGAATTTTAATTCACACAAAGAAATTGGCAGAATTCATTTTATTTTCTAAATACGCAACAAAAGTATAGCTTTTATCAATTTTCCGACTATTTTTTGTATTTTTTTTTCTTTAAAGAACTTAAATATGCAATAACCAGTCAGCAAAAACCCGGAGCAGGCCAGAAAACGCAAAAAAGTTGTGAAAAAAATCGAACCACGGCGACAAAACTTCAAAAACTAGCGCTTTACCACTGCGCCATGCCGACAGCGAAAGAGGCTGGGTGCGACTGCCCGCATTTTATAGCGGCCCACGGAACACCACTGTGTGTGTGAAATATAGTCGGCGAATAGATCATCAACCTCGCTCTACTGCAAATATCTTGTAAAACCGTGTGGCACTTGCAATATTAACTCGAATTCTAGTTTTTATACTTCTTTTCAACCGAAAATGACGTATCCGCAACGAGTTGCAATTAATATTTGATTTTTCGCTTAAAAAAAGGCGCACTACACTGTTGAAAATTGAAAAGTGCCGTAGAGCGAGGCTGATGATGCATGCGCCGACTATAGCAGCCGCAATAGAAATTTCGGTACTTTTTCACTTAAATTCTCACAGTGGCGGAATTTGACACCTCCAAATGCTCGTCTAGTGGAGCGCACTTGCATACCTCCTCCTTTGGCACCGATCATATAAACGCCCATTGCGGCACTATAAATGTGTACTGTGATGCACAGGTGATTCGCGTGACGCAAATTATTTGTCAAAAATTGTTCGCGCGTTTGCGAAATGGGTACGCGTGAACATTACTTTTGTGCGCGTACAATTCGCAATTCGCGAAAATTTACATGTAATTTGCAAATTGTATGCGCATCCCGAAAAAAATGGCCAACAATTGGCAATTCACGAAATGAAATTTTCGCCGACAATAATTTTGTTCGCACACAACTGGCAAATCCCGAAAATTTTCGAATAATTAGCCGTTGAAAAATTCACGGTTCATATAATTAGTTGGCTTGTAAGCTTACTAATTCTATATGTGTTTTGTAACAAGACAAAACATGTTATTTTATTATATATAATTTATAATATACAACTATAAAAAATTACATGGTACCACCAAACACAGGTTTAAAAAATCATTAAATACTAAAAAATTAAAAATAGCCTCTAGGTTTGGGGGGGGGGGGGGTTATTCAAAGAAATATCAATAAAAAAGAATAAACGGTTGGGAAAAAAATGCGAGAATCATCCGATCAGTTTGAAACTTTGAGCAAAATTGGCGAAATTTCTCCCGCATATGCAAAGTTTCGAACTGATCGAAGAGTTTTTTGAAATGTCTCCTAATCGGGTGCCAAATTATTTCAATTAGTCCTCGGTATCCCTCAGCTGACGAGCGTTGTTTGCAGCTGCTTGTTGATCGTCCTTGTCCTGAAAAAAAAAGTTTTTGCGAATCGGTATTCGGTATTCCCCAAGAACTTGTTCGTCCATGCATTCGTCTATTATTAAAATTTTTAAACACCGACAAAATGTGGGAAATATATTTTTACGGCTAAAATTTCTGCCTCGTAAACTTTTTTAAACGATTTTAAATACTAGAACAGTAACTTTCAGAATTTAATTCAAATACGGTGAATTAAGAAAAAAAAACTAACTAAAAAAAAAGTGTGCTAAACCCTTTAGAATTGTTTTCAAAAACCTAGTCTAGAGAACGATGTGGAAAAATGAGAATTTCTTTCCTAAATTTTGAATGATATTTCAAAAACATTTTTAAACAATAAGTTGTTCATTACTGAAGTTTGAAAACTCACATTTTTATTGGTTGCCGCGCGCCTTTTTAGGGAATGACTGTCGGAGCATCTGTAAATATAAAATTAACGAAGGAAAATCAGTAAAAAAGCAAGAAGGAATGACAATTATAAAAATATTGAAGAATTTTTACGAAAAACCCAAGAAAAATAGCATAAAATTAACATTTTTGAGGGAAAAATAAATTAATTTGGGCCTCAATCAATGATCAACAAAGTTTCGCTGCGAGAGTTCGTTCGGGATTCGCCAATTGTATTTTCGCGATTTGTCAATAATTTACCCATTATTGGGAAATTCCGACCATATGTCGACCATGCGTTATTTACAAATTGTGCTCAAATCGCGATTTTCTTCTTCGCGATTTGTATACAATTTTTAAATTGTTTGTCTGCGCGTATAATGGATAAGTCGCGAATCACCTGTGTGGTCTAGTGGTGTACATTTTCGATCGCCGATCTGGAGGCCTGGGTTCAATACCTATTGGTGCACTTTTTTTTTGTTTTCTGTTTTGAACCACAGATTCAAAGCAAGCTTCCGCCCAGCTCCCTCCGGTCGCCCATTTTTAAGGTTTCACACATGCTTCCGGCGTTTTGCGGCTGAACTTTCTGGATAAAAGTTATTTTCCCGAGGGATTTAAATAAAACTAACGAATTTAAAGCAGTTCGAAAAAAAAAGAAATTTAATTGTTTTTTTCAACGTTTTCCTCCAACACGCAAATGTAATTTTTTTGTGGTATTCGAAACAAAAATCCATAAGATTTAGCGTGAGCAGATACGGAAAAATAAAAAAAAATAAAATCCGCAGAGGGGGATCGAACCCACAACCATCAGACACAGGTAGTGCGCGTTCAACTTATAATAGGTTGCGCGCAAGGCCTATCGAGTACACGCGAAGGGCAGCGAAGTAAGCCTGTAACAGGCTGATCGCGGCTCGACGCCTCTAATAGGCCTAGAATAAGCTTATCGCGGGTGATTTTCGCCTACAATTTCCTTTCCGCGGGCGACAGTAAGTCAGTTTTGCGCATATAATAGGCCTTTCACGGGGCATTCCAAACTTGGAGCCTTGCATATACTCGGCGAATGCATCATCAGCCTCGCTCTACGGCACTTTTCAATTTTCAACAGTGTAGTGCGCCTTTTTTGAAGCGAATAATGAAATTTTAACTGCAATTCGTCGTGGATACGTCATTTTCCGTTGAAAAGAAGTATAAACACTAGAATTCGAGTTAATCTTACAAGTGCAACACTGTTTTACATGAATTTTGCAGTAGAGCGAGGTTGATGATGTATTCGCCGACTATATATATGGCCTACCACGAATCCGGGTGGCTCATAAATCCCACATATGCTCGCATTGAAACCCATATATCCAAAATAAAAGAAAAAACTTTGAAAAACATAACAGATTTATTGCAAATAGAAAATTAAATAACAATATTCGGTTCTTCAAATGGTTGGAATACAATATAAAAGGATACATATAAAAGCAACAAATAATTAATGACAAAAACCAACAACTTAAGTAGGGTTATCAGATTTTTTTTTAATTGGCCAACATTTTGAGCGTTAATTTTAATATTTCATCTAACAACAATTCTACTCGGTATTTCTCTATTTTCGCGTTCGAAGTATAAAAAAAATCATAGGCAGGCTTCCTCGGAATTTTCCGATTCCGTTCTGATGAGACAAAATGATTTCAAGAAAAATTATGTTTCCGCTGGAAATCTTTTTTCCGTAGTGAAAGAAAAATAACATTTTATGCTGTCGAATATGGAACGAATTTTTTGTTGTAAAAGCAAGGATTCGGAATTCCGTCCGAGAAAATTACAAAATCGAAAATTTCCGATAGAACTCGGTAGAGAAAATTTCTTTTTCAAGAAAACCTGATCATGGAGTCATCCATTTCAGTAGTAGGTCTCGCGAAATTCAGTCAAAAACTTAGGCGATTTTCACTCTTTTTGATAACTGCCTGTATTGTGTTTTCAATATTTGAATCACTTTATTGCGCGAGACCGCAATCAGTGTTCTGCTTGGGAGGTAGACAGAACGATGAATTCAGGATCACATTTTCGTGATGCAACTCGATTGAAAACACAATACATATCAGCTTCAGCGAGATTTGAGTATGGTTCTGGGACATTTCAAAACTAGACGTTTCAAACCCGTTTCACATAGGAAGGCAAATACAGTAGAGTTGAATTGAAAACCACGAAAACGTAAAATTTGCGGTTGACTAGCAAGTAGTTTTGAATATAGTCCCGATTACGGCCCCATCCTTGTTATATGGTTTGAAAAATCTGGTTTTAAAATGTCCCGGAGCCTTTAGTGTGGTATCTATTTTTTTAATAATTTTTTCAAAGCGCAGAGGTTCAGATCATGATCCACGATGCTAGCCAATTAAAAAAAATCTAAAAGCTTTATAGTCGGCGAATGCATCATCAGCCTCGCTCTACGGCACTTTTCAATTTTCAACAGTGTAGTGCGCCTGTTTTGAAGCGAAACATCAAATTTTAACTGCAACTCGTCGTGGATACAGTATTTTCCGTTGAAAAGAAGTATAAACATTAGAATTCGAGTTAATCTTGCAAGTGCAACACTGTTTTACAGGAATTTTGCAGTAGAGCGAGGTTGATGATGTATTCGCCGACTATACCGATTTATTATCCAAATCGTAGTTCGCTGCTCAAATTGACATCATCGTCGTTATCGCTGACTCCAACATTCTCCCTGCCGACAGACGTCCATATGGGGCTCCGGAAATCCTGAAATTTGTAGTAGGAATATTGCAGTTTTCGAAAAAGATATGCGCCAGAAGCATGTGAGTCTTCATGCTGAAAACGAAATTTTATGTATTTTTCCACAAAAAATGTCGTTTTCTCATGAAATGAATAAGAAAAAAAAAGGAAGACGCACGATATGAATAACCCAATAATTAAGAGATGCGAAAAATGGAAACGGGTTTTCTATTAATTTATTAATAATTTGAATTTTTCCAGAAATCATAAGAGGAAGATAACGTTTATTGCTTCGGGTAAACACTTCTTTCCCACTGTTAGTTAATTTAATACCTTTATTTTCAAAAAAAAAAAAGGTGTATACTTGAATATTTACCGAAAATGATCAGTTGTTCACTTTAATTGACAAATTATTGTTTGAGAAAGGTAGGAAATGATGAATTGAACGAAAAGAACAGTGGAAAATGATTGTTCTCACAACTCAGGTATCGCGAGTCAAACTTTTCTGATCCCTTTTCAAACTTTTTCAAACCTTTTCATGTAACAAATAAGCAATGCTTCAAAAGGATTAAGTATGGCTTGAAAAAGTTTGAGGACGGCATGAAAAGGGTTGAAAAGTTGAAAAGTTTGAAATTTTAAAATTGTCCCGATTTTGTTTCTCAAAAAGCCTGCTGCGCAGGCTAATGATGGCTGCTGAATCAGCATTATTGAATGACGCCTTTCACTGTATTTCAAACTTTATTTCGGTAACAAAAATATACGTATAAAGGCAGTAAGATATGAGACAAAAAAATTCGCAAAGCAATTTCGGCGAATGTTGCCTGATGCTTCCTTGTGCTCGGTTGTTGTTTTTTTCCGTTGAAGAAGACGCCACCAGCCGATGTTGTGGAGCTCTGTAAATAATACTTTTTTCTCCAATTTTTATTCTACGTACAAAGTTTTTAAACAATTTCTAAAATCAGAATTTTTATACAGTCCAAAGTTCCAACAAAAAAAATCAACAAGTTTACCACAACTAGCAGGTTTTCGGCGGCTTTCGCTGGTACAATGATGGAAAACTTTAAGTTCTAACAGTATGCTACATTTCAAACTTATCCGATCTCAGAAAACGATTTACACAGCAAATCTCACACGGATGTATTATTAAGCGCAATTGTGGTAAAAAAATTTATTTAGTGGAAAACCACTTTTTGAATTGAAAATTACCTTATCAGTTTTTTTCTACAAATAAATTACTTTTTAGAACAATAAAGGGAGTAAAAAGTCAAACTATTATTTTTTCAATAGAAAAAAAATTAAGTAAATTTCAATTTTAAAATGATTATGGGCCGATGCAGATGAACTTTCCTGTCATTTCTTCCTGCAAACCTACTTTTCAATGCAGGTTAATCAATTAAAATGCAGCTGCATAAGAATAAAATCACAGAAAAGTTCATCTGCACAGGCCCATAATCATTTTAAAATTGAACTTTCACTAATTTTTCTATTGAAAAGGGCTATTTTTAATGTTTTGTTCGCTTTTAATGTTCTAAAAAGTAATTTATTTCAAGGGAAAACTGTTGCGGGAAACAATGTTTTTGTGACGAACTGGCGTTTGCGTACTTTTCGCCTTTTTTTTTAATTAAAGTCTGGAAAAAATACTCACTTTTTCACTTTTCACCTCCACTGTTAACTCGATTTCGCGATGCCCGGTTTCGAGATGTCTGGTTACGAGATACCCGGTTTCGAGATGTTGCGAAGCCTTAAAACGCTAAGTTCATTTAGTATTGTGTTTTCAATCGAGTTTCATCATGAAAACATGAAACGCCCACCTTTTTCACGCAAATATCAAATTTTAGTACATTTTGAATTTATGCGTGAAAAAAGCGGTCGAGTTTTCACGTTTTGATGTCGCAACTCTATTAAAATCGCACTATAATGGATTCGTGGCGGAGTGACAATTTTTTCACGTTTTTGTTCGAAAAAATGAAAAAATAACTGAAGAAATGAGGAGATTGTTCGTCTCCCACTTTCACGTGAAATATCACTCCGTCACGAACCGGTTCGAACCCATTATACTTACAAATAATGGGGTTATTCACGAAATGGCAAAAAATGGCAAAAAACGGCAAAAAACTGCGCGAAAACTCGGAAAATGCTCCGATTGATCTGAAATTTTGGGAAATGAGGGAAAAAACTCTCCCGGACATTCCCACAAAATTTCAGACCAAAATATCGATTTTTAAGAAATATTGCTTTTTTGTCTGAAAATGCTTAAAATCGATATTTTGGTCTGAAATTTTGTGGGAATGTCCGGGAGAGTTTTTTCCCTCATTTCTCAAAATTTCAGATCAATCGGAGCATTTTCCGAGTTTTCGCGCAGTTTTTTGCCGTTTTTTGCCATTTTTTGCCATTTCGTGAATAACCCCATAATAATATAATGGATTTGTGGCGGAGTGACATTTCACGTGAAACTGGGAGACTAAAAATCTCTTAATTTCGTCAGTGATTTCTTCATTTTTTCGAATAAAAACGTGAAAAAAATTGTGACTCCGCTACGAATTCATTATAGTAAAGATAAAGATGAGGAAAATGAAAGACTCTCAAAATATATGGGCGTAGCCTAAAATCGCCCAAAGATCGGGTATTTTGAGTTACGGTACGACATCACTGTTTTTTTCCGTCAAAATAAAAATTATGAGATGAGAAAATAGAACAAAACACGTAATCAGAAAAAAATTGCGCAAAATAATTTTCAAAAATATGAAAACGCGCGCACGCGTTAAAAAAGTCTGCTCTCTCTCTTATTTTTGCACACTATCATTTAGTACGCAGTTCCCAAACTGCGGAACTGACGACAATTGGTAAACCGTATACGGCCGCAAGCGAAGTTTGAAAAGGTTTGAAAAAGTTTGAAAAAGTTTAAAAAAGATTTCCAACTTGTGCCGGCAACAAAAGTTTGAAAAAGTTTGAATAGCGCTCAGAAAAGTTTGACGAGCGACGTTTGTCTTGAAAAGGTTTGAAAAGGTTTGAAATGCGATCAGAAAAGTTTGACTCGATACCTGAGAATCAGGTATCGCGTGTCAAACTTTTTCAAACCTTTTTATGTAGCAAATAAGCACTGCTTAAAAAAGTTTAAAAATGGGTCAGAATAGTTTGAAAATGGCTCAGAAAGGTTTGAGAATATCTTGAAAAAGTTTGATGTTAGCATGAAAACGTTTGAAAAAGATTAAAACGTCTAGGAAAAAGTTTATACGTGTCTTGAAAAATATTGAAAACTAAATATCTCTTGAAAAGCTTGAAAAGGTTTGATAATGGCTTATTGTTACTGAGAAAAGTTTGACTCGATAACTGATATTGCCTAGTTCAGAGTAGGAACCAAACTACTCAGGAAATTTTTGGCGCGTTATGGCAAGATTCGGCGTCTAGGTGGCTAATAGCCACTGAAAATGACTAATAGCCGCCTGAAAAGGCTAATAGCGGGCGATAATGGCAACTAGCCGACGAATTTGGCTATTAGCCGTCGAATATGGCTATTAGCCGCCAAAAAGGGCTATTAGCCATTATTGGGTAATGTCGCCATCTATCAAAAATTCGTCTGTTGGAAACACAGCTATAAAATGTTTACTTGCAACAATTAGGGGAAACAGTATTCGCGCTTACTCAGTGCGTTTGCGACTTTTTCCAGCCACAAGATGACCGAAATTTGAATTGGAAAATTTTTGAAAATGATAGCCGACTGAAACGTCTAATAGCCATGGAAAACGGCTAATAGCCATCGAATATGGGGAGTGTGCCAAATACATATGGCACACGCCCCGAATCGGTGGCTATTAGCCGTTTTCAATGGCTATTAGCCAAAAATTTCCTGAGTACACAAATTAAAATTCCTCGCAAGTAAAAGTTCGAAAAAGCTGCTAAAAATTCGCGAACAGAGCCAAAAAATCAGTTCTTAAAGTTCCAGAAAAACAAAAAAAAAATACGGAAAACGGAAACGGGGGCTAAAAAATTGAAAACTGAAAGGGAAAAAAAAGAATTTCCGTGCAATACTGATGGGAAAATGAATTATAAGCAAAATGTTAATTTTAAAATAATAATTTGTAAAAAAAAAATGAATTAAAACGGAAAACGTACTCTAAAAAGGAGACGGAGTAAGGAAAAAGGCCCAAAAATTTAGGCAGCTCAAAAATGTCTCTGCTTACGCTGCGTCTCGTCTCGTAGCCGTCGAGCGCGCTTGCATCGTACAGCCGGCGTGGCGGCGCCTCTTGTAATAGGCCTAACGCGGTCGCCGCACACACCGTGTGCGCGATAAGTCTGTTGCAGGAGGGTAGCCGGCGGCTACTAGCCGCTGCCACCCGCGATATACTTATTTTAAGCCCAGAACAGGCCTACAGTAGCGGCCACTGAAATATCCCCTTTTGGTTTTTCAGCTATAACTTTTTTTAGAGAAGAGCTAGGAATTTGAGGTCAACTGTGAAAATGTTCCAAAATAAGCCAGAAACATGACGCAGTTTAGCTTTTACCGATAAAAAATTTGTTTTTCAGAAAATTCCAAAAATTCGATTTTTCGATTTTTAACAAAAAACCTTTTATTGAGATTTCACCCGGGCAACGACTTGTAAATGAGGTAATAAGCGATAGAAACAGTTTCAAACTAATTAAGACTAATCTGCAAACCCTCGAGAATCGATAACAGCTTGACATCTTCTTGGCAGGTTGGTTAGAACAGACTGTGGAATCTGAGCCCACGCAGTCTGCAACTGAGAGAATTTCTGGTCGGCATTTCGAGCACGGATGCCGGAAACGCATCTCTCAAGCTCTTCCCACAAGTGCTCGATAAGATTGAGGTCGGGGCTCTGGCTGGGCCACTCCATTACGGTCACACGGTTGGTGGCGAATTAATGGTTTGAGACATTTCACTCAATTTTATGTGGTTGAACGTGTGCTTCGGGTCATTATCTTGTTGAAACGAGTAACGAACCCTTAGGGAGGCACGAGCAAACGGTAGCATTACATTTTGCAAGATCTGTTCGTACACAAAGCGATCCATGTTGCCTCGGATGCGGTGAAGAGGTCCGAGCCCATGACTGCTGAAGCAGGATCATACCATCACGTTGCCGCCATCATGTTTTACGGTCGGAGTTTGGTATTTTCGGTTGAATCTGGTCCCTACTGGTCGTCTGACATAAGAAATTCCATCCGAACCAAATAACATGAACTTGCTCTCATCACTCTACAAAACTCGTTCCCACTGACTTTGAGTCCAGTTGAGATGAGCTCGCGCCCAGGCCACACGAGCTGCTCTATCGCGGTCAGAGATGTACGGCTTTTTCACAGGTCTTTTGCCAAACAGTCCAGCATCGTTTAGGCGCTGTCGGATCGTTCTGCCGCTTGCCACAGGTGATCCACGGGGAGAAACCCGATCGAGGACTTCGGAGGGCACTGGGTCTAGGGTTGCTTCTCGATGCGCGTACGATGTTTCTGTCTGTTAGATGGTTTGTAACTCAAGCCCATGGGTGTCTTCTCTTCACTGGTTGTCTATTTTGAGCTCTCCAGCGCTTCAAAAATGTTCTAATTGTGGAACGATCGAAGTTGAACTGCACAGCAAGTTGCCTGAGAGTTCGTCCCTGCTCGCGTCCTCTAGCAATTGCAAATTGCTGGTTAGGGGTCAAATATACTTTCAATTTAATTTTTGTCCTTATCTAAATCAATAGATATTGAAGACTCTGGAAAATATTGGAGTTTTGTAGCTTTAAAAAAAATAGAAAAAACGATCAAAATCGTGAAAATTGAAAAAAAAAATTAGAAATATTTTTATCGGTAAAAACTAAATTGGATCATATTTCTGGCTTATTTTGGAACATTTTCACAGTTGACCTCAAGTTCCTAGCTCTTCTCTAAAAAAAGTTATAGCTGAAAAACCAAAAGGGGATATTTCAGTGGCCGCTACTGTATATTTGGCTTACACCTATTATAAGTTGGACGCGCTTTACCTGTGGATTGGCGTCCGCAAGCTCTCACCACTAGGCCACCGCTGCACACATTTTCAGTTCCCGCAATGGGCGTTGATATAGGAGCGGCGCGAGGAGGTATGCAAGTGCGCTCCACTAGACGAGCATTTGGAGGTGTCAAATTCCGCCGCACATAAATTCTCAACTTTAAACATCTGTATCGAAAAATGGCAAAGTAAAAGTTTGATTTTTATTTCTTTAATCGATGTAATTTTTCACGGAGAATCCGATTCCAAAATAAAAACATGCGTGTACGACCTACATCAACCCGAAAAACGCAAAAAAACCCGAAAAGTGGATGACCGGTGCCTATTCAAGGGCAAAAAGTAGTTTAAATTGATTGTAGGGCTCTGAAATTTTTGTTGTGGAATCTCTGACATTAGTTTTATGAATTCCATCAATAAAAATAGGGGGTCATCGCTGAAAATTTTCCTCAAATTTTTGTTGAAGTTTGACGGGCTGTACCAAAAAATGGCAAAGTAAAAAGTCGATTTTTATTTCAAAAATGGATTCAGCATGTCAAAAACTATCGGAATCAAAAATAAAAAGTACCGTGTACCCCCCTAGAAGGACCCGAAAATTTCAAATTTCTGACTTCCGTTTCAGTTTTCTGAAAATTTCAGCCAAAATTTGGGGTTTTCAGTAAATCCTGATATCACCAATCGATTCCTTAGGGTCGATTACATATGAACAAGTTGTAATATCAGCCATTATGTATGTAGTATTGGCGTAACAGACTCAGAAAGATCCAAAACCAAAGTGGGTAGAAGAATATGCACGCTCCGTCCCCTTTTCATTGCGCTGCCTAGGTATACATACAGTACCGGACAAAAATATATCATATTTTGGTTTTTGGAGTAAAACTTTTGAATGGAGAGGGTTATCGTTCTGAAAATTTGCATGAATCTGTCCCGTAATGTTTTTGACAAGCTCCAAAAATGGATTTGGTCATTTTTGAAAACTGCTGATTTTTCAAAAATTTTCAGATGCCAAATTTTCGACCCAAAAATAATTTTTTTTTTCAGATTTTTCAGGACTCGATATTTATTTTTAAAATAAAGTTTCAAAACTAAAAGTATGATTTTATTTGACTATGGGTCAATCGGACGAATTTCAGCTGACTTACAGCACTTTGACTATCAGGGTCCACATGGGTAAGTCAACTATAACTTTTATTGAGAATCACCAAAACCAAAGAAAATCAGAGCAAATTAGATAAAAACTTTTAAAAAGCAAACTTTATTTGATTTTATTCGGTTTTGGTGATTCTCAATAAAAGTTATAGTTGACTTACCCATGTGGACCCTGATATTCAAAATGCTGTAAGTCAGCTGAAATTCGTCCGATTGACCCATAGTCAACTAAAATCATACTTTTAATTTTGAAACTTTATTTTAAAAATAAATATCGAGTCCTGAAAAATCTGAAAAAAAAAATTATTTTTGGGTCGAAAATTTGGCATCTGAAATTTTTTGAAAAATCTGCAGTTTTTAAAAATGACCAAATCCATTTTTGGAGGTTGTCAAAAACATTACGGGACAGATTTATGCAAATTTTCAGAACCATAACCCTCTCCATTTAAAAGTTATACTCCAAAAACCAAAATATGATATATTTTTGTCCGGTACTGTACATATTTTAAATGTGCCTTCACTGAAATATTGCCTCACCAAATAATTGTCAAATAGTTTTGAGTATTGTCGACCCGCAGCGACGGTCAAACGCGCTTCTCTGAACTCAGTACTTTGTGATTTTCATTTTTCCAAATTATTTTATTTCATGTTGAATTTATACGTGAAATGAAATAATTTGGAACTCAAAATGAATATCACAATGTACTATAATAATGTACTCTAAATTCAGTGGAGCTCTTTTTTTCGTCATTGCGAATCAACAATGTAGAATTCAAACCGTTTTAGGTATAGAATCAAATTGTTTTAAGTATAGAATTCAACACCCATAATATTTGCCGACTTCTCGGTACAAATGGCCATTTCACAGAGCTTTTTACTGTATATGAATAGGCCTACTTACGATTAAGGATTCAGTTATGCTTTTCACGTGTTATTTATTCAATCTAAAAACGTCATTTTACTTTCTTTTTCAATAGTTCGTTATGTTTGCTAATATGTTAAATTACAATAAAAGTGTTATTGTCGGGCCGCCAAAATGATCAAACGCGTTCTGCTGAACTCAACGCTATGCGCTTAACATTTTCATTTTAGTTTCCAAGTTATTTTATTTTAAGTTGAATTTATGCGCGAAATGAAATAATTTGGAGACCAAAATGAAAATCGCGTAGCGTTGAGTTCAGCGGAGCGCGTTCGACCATTTAGGCGGGCCGACGATACAAGAAATTTTAGAATTGAAGGGAAAATGACAAAATCGGCAAGCGAACGGCAAGGCCACGGCGCGGCCAAATCGATGTGGCCGAGAAAATTTCGGAAACTCGGCCACCTCCTTTTTAATGCATTGCGCCGAGAGGCAACTATGAAACTTCGTTTTTTTTTTCTGTTTTTTTTTCTTGTTTTTCATTATCTTTTTGTAAATAAATGTTTAAAAAAACTTTACTTTCAGGATAACTCACAACCGAGCTCGGATTTGTTCCGTACACTTCCCTTCGCGAGTCTTCAAAAGTAGTGAGTTTTTATAAATGTTTTTCTCGAAAAAAATTTTTTTAAAGTCTCTGAGTTTTCGCCAAAACGTTCTCCAGGCAATTGTCTTTCGTTTGATACCAAATATTTGAAGCTGTATGTGAATTTCGAAAAAAAAACCACGAAAAGTCGAAAAATGTGAAAATTTTCAGACAAAAAAATTTTTTTCTCGAAAACCAATCCTTTTAATTTTCTGATTTTTTGGCACAATGTTCTCCAGGCAATTCTCTTTCTTTTGATAACAAATACTTGAAGCTGTATGTATGAATTTCGAAAAAAAAACAACGAAAAGTCGAAAAATGTGAAAATTTTCAGACAAAAAAAATTTTTTCTCGAAAACCAATTCTTTTAATTCTCTGATTTTTTGGCACAATGTTTTCCAGGCAATTTTCCTTTTTTTGATAACAAATACTTGAAGCTGTATGTGTGAATTTCGAAAAAAAAAAACCACGAAAAGTCGAAAAATGTGAAAATTTTCAGACAAAAACAATTTTTTCTCGAAAACCAATTATTTTAATTCTCTGATTTTTTGGCACAATGTTTTCCAGGCAATTTTCCTTTTTTTGATAACAAATACTTGAAGCTGTATGTGTGAATTTCGAAAAAAAAACCACGAAAAGTCGAAAAATGTGAAAATTTCAGACAAAAAATGTTTTTCTCGAAAAAAAGTCCTTTTAATTCTCTGATTTTTTGCCACAATGTTTTTTTAAGCATTTCTCCTTCTTTTGATATTAAATATTTAAATCTTCATGTACAGATTTTCGAGAAATACCACGAAGAGTCGAAAAATGTGACAATTTTCAGACAAAAACCATTTTTTCTCGAAAACCAATCCTTTTAATTTTCTGATTTTTTGCCACAATGTTCTCCAGGCAATTCTCTTTTTTTTGATAACAAATAATTGAAGCTGTATGTATGAATTTCGAAAAAAAAAACCACGAAAAGTCGAAAAATGTGAAAATTTTCAGACAAAAAAATTTTTTTCTCGAAAACCAATCCTTTTAATTTTCTGATTTGTTGCCACAATGTTTTCGAGGCAATTTTCCTTTTTTTGATAACAAATACTTGAAGCTGTATGTGTGAATTTCGAAAAAAAAACCACGAAAAGTCGAAAAATGTGAAAATTTTCAGAAAAACTACAATTTTTTCTCGAAAACCAATTCTTTTAATTCTCTGATTTTTTGGCACAATGTTTTCCAGGCAATTTTCCTTTTTTTGATAACAAATACTTGAAGCTGTATGTGTGAATTTCGAAAAAAAAACCACGAAAAGTCGAAAAATGTGAAAATTTTCAGACAAAAACAATTTTTTCTCGAAAACCAATTCTTTTAATTCTCTGATTTTTTGGCACAATGTTTTCCAGGCAATTTTCCTTTTTTTGATAACAAATACTTGAAGCTGTATGTGTGAATTTCGAAAAAAAAACCACGAAAAGTCGAAAAATGTGAAAATTTCAGACAAAAAATGTTTTTCTCGAAAAAAAGTCCTTTTAATTCTCTGATTTTTTGCCACAATGTTTTTTAAGCATTTCTCCTTCTTTTGATATTAAATATTTAAATCTTCATGTACAGATTTTCGAGAAAAACCACGAAGAGTCGAAAAATGTGACAATTTTCAGACAAAAACCATTTTTTCTCGAAAACCAATCCTTTTAATTTTCTGATTTTTTGCCACAATGTTCTCCAGGCAATTCTCTTTTTTTTGATAACAAATAATTGAAGCTGTATGTATGAATTTCGAAAAAAAAACCACGAAAAGTCGAAAAATGTGAAAATTTTCAGACAAAAAAAATTTTTTCTCGAAAACCAATCCTTTTAATTTTCTGATTTGTTGCCACAATGTTTTCGAGGCAATTTTCCTTTTTTTGATAACAAATACTTGAAGCTGTATGTGTGAATTTCGAAAAAAAAACCACGAAAAGTCGAAAAATGTGAAAATTTTCAGAAAAACTACAATTTTTCTTGAAAATAAGTAGGTATAGTATTCTGAAACATTCCCCCAACGTACTCCAAGTAATTATCTTGTTTTTTTGTCAAAAATATTAGGTTTTCAAGACATTGTTATATATTTTTTGTTTTTTGTGGCTATTTTGATACTTTTCCTCGTTTTAAATTAAATTTTAAATTTTATTTATTTGCTTTCAAATGTACATACATGAAAATGATGAAATACGAATAGAATGATCGGGGCAAATAAAAATAAAATGACCGATCGGACCAGCAATAGTCCAGTTGGTCAAGTGGAGGGGGGAGTTAGGATGGCTAGAGGAATAGCGCCTAGGCGCGCAGCAAAAGCCTTTGGATGCAATCTCTTTGGCATTAATTTGGCGACATGGTTCCATAGGGACAAATTGGCATGAAGGAAGCCTTTTGAGGACTTTCCACAAGCCGTTAACATATATGGGAATCTGGACGACCGGGACGGTTTGACATACACAGAAAGGGACGGAAAGTGATATTCATTAGTTATAATTTTATGATACATACGAAGTGTTGCTAGAATTCTTCTGTGAAACGCGGACTTTGTGTTGAATTTGGTTAATCTTTCATTATATGACGAAAATGGAATATTGCATCTCTGAAATACACGCCTCGAGAAGAATCGTAGGGGATATTCTAATTTTTTAGCTTGAGATACTGAGTGGAGATCGATTAGTTCACTGCCATATTCTAGAATGGGTCTTATATATACATTATACAATTTAAAATAAAATTCAGGTGATTTGGAATGGAATGCGCGTAAAAGTTGTCTAGATTTTAGTAAGGCCAAGTTAGAAATATTATTTACATGTTTGTCAAAATTGAGTTTGTTATCGATTATTATTCCAAGGTCTCTGATTGAGTTTTTTTCTTCAATTTTATGGTTATTTAACAAGGGAAGTGTTTAGGGTCACCAATTTGGAAACTTCTGAAAATTTAACCACACATTAGAGATGGTTTGAAAACAACTCTCAAAAATTTCTAAAAAAGGGCCGCCACTAGGAACCGAGATATGAAGCTTCAAAGTTTGGGCCACGCCCCTTTTAAAAGTTAACACAGGAAAACGCGATTTATCAGTAGAAAGAGCGGAAAATACTCAGCGCCAAAGTCACTGCCTTCCTCCCCCGTTGATTTCATCGGTTCGGTGGTCCAGTGGTAGAGGTTTCAAGTGGTAGTGGCAAGGCGCTGGGCTCGATTCCCGCATAGTGGAAAAATTTTTGCATTTTTTTTTCAAAATTTCAGAAGACGTGATTGAAGGTTTTCAATCAATTTCAGGACTTTTTATTACCCTTTCGTAGTTTTAAATTACTTCAAGAACTATTTCACACGTTTTTGAGGAAAATTTTTTTTTGAAAAATTTACGAATTTTTGTCCACCAATTGATCATCATTTTTGAAATTCAAAAAATTTTGAAAAAAATTGTATGATTTTTCCATAGCGAAAAATCATAGACACCTTTTTGTTTATTGACAACGTATTTTAAGAGAGATAATTATAAAATTTCAATTGGTTGATCGATTTATCAGTGCAGTAATTAAAATTGTTGCCCAGTTTTTGGGCTCTAGAACGTTTCCAAACTGTTTTGCTTCCCAGTTTCGAAATGGTAGACTTCGAAACTAACTTCCCAGAGCCAGTTTTCGATTACAGCTTGTTATAATTTTTTTTTTCAAAATGTTTTGAATTTCAAAAATGATGATCAATTGGTGGACAAAAATTCGTAAATTTTTCAAAAAAAAATTTTCCTCAAAAACGTGTGAAATAGTTCTTTAAATAATTTAAAACTACGAAAGGATAATAAAAAGTCCTGAAATTGATTGAAAACCTTCAATCACGTCTTCTGAAATTTTGAAAAAAAAAATGCCAAAATTTTTCCACTATGCGGGAATCGAGCCCAGCGGCTCGCCACTACCACTTGAAACCTCTACCACTGGACCACCGAACCGATGAAATCAACGGGGGAGTAAGGCAGTGACTTTGGCGCTGAGTATTTTCCGCTCTTTCTACTGATAAATCGCGTTTTCCTGTGTTAAATTTTAAAAGGGGCGTGGCCCAAACTTTGAAGCGTCATATCTCGGTTCCTAGTGGCGGCCCTTTTTTTTAGAAATTTTTGAGAGTTGTTTTCAAACCATCTCTAATGTGTGGTTAAATTTTCAGAAATTTCCAAATTGGTGACCCTAAACACTTCCCTTGTAAGTAGTAAACAGTGTGCGGGTTATTTTTTCCAAAATGTATGACAGCCGTTTTGTTTTCTGCGAGATTTAGGCGCCAGACATCTCACCATTCGGCAACAATGTTGACGCATTTTTGGAGAGTTGCTGGGTTGGCGGCGAGTAATTTCAAATCGTCGGCGAAAGCAGTGACGTGAACATCAGGTGGAAAACTATCGAGTAGATCATTTATGTACAGTAAAAATAAAAATGGCCCGGTGACGGAACCTTGAGGCACTCCAGAGAGGTTTTCTTGTTGCCCAAATCTTATTTTATGATTGTATTTTATTTTTCTGTTGTTTTTAAACATTTTTAATGAAATAAAGCAACTAATTTCGCTGTTAAGAACTTTAAAAAGCAAAATTAAAACCAAAACGAATTGGTGATGACGCGCAATCTGCACTGTTGCGCCGCGGTGTTTGCACACCAGTTTCGCTGCCAATACTGATGTACCACGGTGATTCTTTTACTACCGGCCACGCATTTCTAGTCCCCCGATCGCAAGTATTTCCCCTCTACACCTCGCACTCTCTCACTCTCTCATCACATGAAGTGGGCCGAGTTCCCTCCCCTTTTTGCAAAATGCGGCAAAAAAATTTGCGGAAATCAGTTCGGCTACCACGGAAAACCAGTTTCATTTGAAATTGTACGTATAAAAACGAACGAATTTCGGTTTAAAATATGCGCCCTAATGAGAGCTAGTAACGTGACAGACAACTTTTTGATCAGACGTCATTTACAAAATCGCGTCAGGAAAAACCTAATCGGGGGACTAGAAATGCGTGGCCGCCAGGAAAAGAATCGCCCTGTATTTGAAATTGTACGTAAAAATTCAGACCAATTCCGGTTTTAAATATGCGCCATAATGAGAGGAAGTAATGTGACAAAAAACTTCTCGATTCGAAGTCATTTAGAAAATCTCGACAGAAAAAACAAATCGGTGGACGAGAATAGTGTGCTCGGTAGTAAAAGAATCACCGTGTGTACCATTACAAGTTTTTCCTCGGCCACGTCGCGTTGGCCGGGCCGTGGCAAGACTTATGCCACGTCATCGGCCAGTTTCCGCGAAAAACGGCAAGTTGCCGGGAAATAATTCCCTGAGTACTAATCGGTATATGGGTGTGCTTGAACCTTTGACTAAAGAACTCCACATACAGAATAGTCGGCTTGGACGACTTTTTTCATGTGAGCGGGAGCAGAGTCTTGTTGGAATGTCCAAAACTAGTTTCCGGAGTAGGATTTGGTCCACGCTAGTGTGGATTTACGAAGCAGTTTCGATAAGTTCTTCGATAAATTTTTCGATAACATCTCAGGTAACGAGTCAAACTTCAAACTTCAAACTTTTTTAAACCTTTTGAAGAAAAAAGGGGAATTTTAAACTTTTCTGAGCCGTTTTCAATATTTTTGTCGTCGAAATTGTTGTAAACTTTTTTAAACATTTTCAAACTTTTTTAAACTTTTTCAAACCTTTTCAAACTTTTTAAAACTTTGTTTTCGAAAATGTTTGAACCTTCGAATTTATTGTTTTTCTTCCATATTTTTCCGCATTATCTTACGATTTTTTATATTTTTACGCTTTTTCAAAAGTTTATCTGTTGAAAAAAATGTTTCGGGAGCTAAACTACTTTTTTTTTCTCAATTTTCAGGAAGACTCGTGAGAAATGTCATCTCGACCCAAGCGGCTCCGTTTATCTTGCCGAAAAATCTGTGAATTGTGGTTTCCTGATGGTAAGTAGGGTTCGTGTTTGTCACAAATTATGTTTATTTTTCAGATGCACGGCCTCCCAGACTCCCAACGCGCCAACCAATCACTGACGCATTTCTGGTGTTGGCGCACAACTCGACGGCGCGCCTTTGAGCGCTCTGATGTTCTTGTGTGCGATTTTCTTGTGAAATAATAAGTTTTTAACAAGAATTATATGCGGAGATAATGTAGAGAAACGTTTGAAAGAACAAAAAGGGAGGAAAAGCGTCGAAAAACTCACAAAATCACCGATTTAATGGGAAATTAGCCATTTCGGCGAGAAACAATTACAATTTTCATTGAAATCAGCTATTTTCGAGCAAAAAATAACACAACTTCAAAACAAATCACCGTGATTTGATTTGAACCAGAAAAAAATCCAGAAAAAATTAAGTTGAACTTTTTTTTTTAATTTCGAAAAATGGAAGCATATTTTTTTGGCGAAAATTATGCAATATGTGACTGATTATGACAAAAATTAAAGAATTTGGTCTGGACAAATCATTTTTACATAGAAAAAAAGTAGAGTTTCATACAAAAAAATAAAGAAAAAATTTGGCAAACGAAATGAAATTAACGAAGTACGGAGTTCAATTTAATTCAATTAAACGCATTTGACTGTCGCGTCGCTCTGGGCCGAAAATACAAAGACGAAAAACGGACAAAATATAGGCAAATTCATAAGAATACAGTATTTTTAATTTAATTATTAACTTCAAACTGTATCTCCTTCTCCTACAGGAGTTCAAATTCTTAATTTTAACGCTTATTCGAAAGGTTTCACACTCCTTTTTATTTCGCCGAGAATTTTATCGATAAAAAATTATGGGAAAGACAAAATATTTGACGATAAGTAAATTTTCAGTACTAAATTAAAAACAAATTTGAAAAAACCAAAGTTCGCGCCAAAAGGAGCGGAGCGAGCTCAGTGGAGCGCGATTGCACTGCCTGGCGTCCTGGGAGGCCGTGAGATGAGACAAATCCGGATGAGTGCGATGGAATCGGTGACAATCCCATGGTAAATGAAGAAACTGAAGGTTTTTGGGAGGAACATGTCGAAAACACTGAACGTCACACTAGGATGGGATGGCGTAAAAATTTCAAGAAATTCCTCGTATGTCAAAATCTTATGGGCTTATTCTCGAAACCAGCAAAAAAAGCAAAAAATAGAAAAAACCAGCAAAAAATTCAGCGAAAATTCGGAGAATGCTCCGATCGGTCTGAAACTTTGGGAAATCATTAAGAAGATACTTCCGGTCATTTCCTGAAAATTTCAGACTGAAATATTGATTTTTAAAATAATCGATTTTTATTTCTGAAAATTTTCAAAATCGATATTTTGGTCTGAAATTTTGAGGAAATTACCGGAAGTATCTTCTTAATGATTTCCCAAAGTTTCAGATCAATCGAAGCATTCTCCGATTTTTCGCTGAATTTTTTGCTGGTTTTTTCTATTTTTTGCTTTTTTTGCTGGTTTCAAGAATAACCCCATTATCAATAAATTGCAAAATCTAGTTACAGAACGGAATTATGGCCGTTTACGGCTTTGTGTTTGGACCTTGAAGACATCGAACGCTCAAAACAGGCGGCCAATATGCTGCTTGGCATTTTTAGAAGCCAAAAGAAGCCCGCATACAAAATTTTTGATCGTATTATCATTTATATGTGTCATCAGTTCAACAGTATCCTTGACTGGAATGGAATGAGAGTTCTTGTGAAAGTTGTTAATTTAAGCTGTGATGACCAGGTAAGTGTTACTAATCTGTGGGGCCTTTCCAAAAAAAAGTCAATTTTACCAAATTTTCGGAAATATCGAAAACACAAAAAATCGAAAATTCGTCAATTGAATATCGAAAATAGCATACTTGTCGTGGGCAGGGCCGATTTGAAAATTTGAGGGCTGGGAATTTCAGCTGCCCGCGCAGTTATTTTATAATGCACGGCGTGTTAGGCATCAATTTTGTAAGACTATTTAAAAAAAAAAGCTCCCATGTCTATTTTTCAGGAAGAATGCATCTTCGGCGGCGAAGAAGGGGACTAATTCGAAGGAAGCACTCCAAGGAGGCGGCGATGGAGCTAACCCGGCGTTTAATTAATCAAATACGCTGTTTTTATTTTATATGTTCAATTTTCTGTCATTTTGTTAACTTTTTGTGCTGAATTTTTAATAAATATGTTACGTTCCAGCGTAATTATCACCAAAAAAAGAAAAATTAATAAATTTCAAGAAAAAATAAAACTTTTTCAATCTTTTATAAGACATCCACAATCTTTTTAAAGATATTTTCAAACTTTTTCAAGAATATTTCAAACTTTTTCAAGAAAATTTTAAGCAACGCTTAATTGTCACCCTAAAAAGTTTAAAAAAGTTTTCGAACGGCTTAGAAAAGTTTGACTCGTTACCTGAGATTATCTAGGAACTATTGATAATAAAATATCGAACATTATCCAAAACAGTTTCGATGAATTCCTCGATAATTTTTGACATTATCGAGAATTATTACGTCACGGTGATTCTTTCACTACCGGCCACGCATTTCTAGTCCCCCGATCCCAAGTATTTCCTCTCTCACCCCCGCACTCTCTCACTCTCTCATCACATGAAGTGGGCGGAGTTCCCTCCCCTTTTTGCAAAATGCGGCAAAAAAATTTGCGGAAATCGTTCGGCCACCACGGAAAATCAGTTTCATTTGAAATTGTACTTATAAAAACGAACGAATTCCGGTTTAAAATATGCGCCCTAATGAGAGCTACAGTGCGCGTCATAAGTATATGCCCACCCCAAATTTTTGATGTTTAGACCAAACTGAACTATTTGGTTGAAAACCGTTCATGCTATTCGATTCAGCATGTCAGATAACCTATGTGGCCAATTTTTCATAACGATACAATCAAAATTACGTGTTTCAGGCCAAAAAGTTGAAATTTTGATCGCGTCATAAGTATATGCCCACCCCGAAATTTTGACGTATTTTCGAAAAAAAACATGCATTTTTCTTTGTATTTCATTCACAATTTGATTTTTTTTGTTTGTTTTTTTATCGATCTAGGCGGTTTTCATAGTTTTTAATGTTACCGAATATGTTCTCGTTGGAGCAGAGCTCTGAAAGTGTTGCTTAAAACGAGTGTAGCTACCGTACCCTCAAAAAGCCAAAGGGGGCGCAAGGAACGCTATCAAGTGATTTATCGAACTGATAAGCAAAATTAACAACTGTCTGTTGTAACTTCCAATGCTTCTCTTGGATTTTTCCAACAGTTTTCTCAGCATTTTCCAACTAATATACCAAATGTAACAAATCTAGTAAATTGAGAACATGGTCACCTGGATATTATGTTGAAATTCGGACTATGCAAACTCGTAAGAACAAAAAAAATCTAGTGAACTTGCGGTATCATGCAGTTATCTGTCAAATGTTCATTCAAATATACAACACTCTTGATGCGCTCTACCAAAAGACAAGACAAGCTCAATGTGATTTGGTACCACCAATTAAACAACAATTCCATCAGAAAGCCTCAAGAACTTCGATGTCCACATTACAAAACTAATTGTATTGAGAAGTCATAATGGTTCGTATCACATTCTACATGACGTCTGCTCACTAAGCCCACAGAATGAAGTCAGAAGATCAATGCTCGCGAGTGGCCAGATTTCAGTCCCGATTTAAAGCCCATCGAAGCCGGCCGTAGTCTTTTGGATGGAGTGGTCAATGCCGCAAGCACATCATTAAAAAAATCCCGCTTTTCTGCTTTTCTTCCAGTAATTATAATTCTTAACAGTGTCGAAAAATTGCTGCTTTTATGTTCGCAACTCCATTGAAAGTTTAGGATTCTAGAAAATTCTGAGAAAATCAACTGAAAAAGCAGAAAGACGAATGGGAAGTTAAATTAATTTAATTTAAATTCTGTTTATCACTTCAATACATCATTTGATAGCGTTCCTTGCGCCTCTTTGGCTTTATAAGGCTACGGTAGCTACCAGTGATGAGCGGAATTTCCGTTTCCGTTTCCGTTTCCGTTTTCAGTGACGTTTTTGGGAGGGTTTTTTCCGTTTCCGTTTCCGCGGAATAAAAAATTATTTTCCGTTTCCTTTTCCGTTTCCGTGAAAGTATAACTGTTTTTCCGTTTCCGCTTCCGTTATCCGCATTTAGACGGAAAATGTTTCACGGCATGCTGGCACCTACCTCAGTGCAAACGCGCCCCAATCACACCAAACGCTTGATGAAACACTGTGACCCGCGTGTTAAGAGAATATTGCCTCGCGGCGTTGCCAACGCTGCTGCTGTATCAAATGTTTAAAACATATAAGGGTTATCTGCGGAAAAAAACATGTTTTTATTTTTGTTTTCGCGGAACGTACGCAGCCAATTGACCGCGCGAAAAAATCGAATTTCATAAAATGAGACTAAAACGTAGATGCCAGCATGCCGTGTGTTTAGCTTGAAATATCTGATGTTGTCCACGTGTACTTCACGCAGACGACACTCCAAAAATGCTCGTAGTTTACCGTAAACAACTGTTTTTTTTTTTCGAAAATTTCAACTTCCTCCGCGAGACCCTGACACAACCGGGGAAAACCACGAAACCGGGGAAGACAAAACCAGGGAAGACAAAACCGGGGAAAAAAATGGACAAAACCGGGGAAAAGTTGCAAGTCTGCGGCGCACTTTTTCAACACTTCCAGTACAAAACATCGTGCAGCGGTTGCAAAAGGGGGCGGAGCCTCTTCCCCGGTTTTGTCCATTTTTTCCCCTCAGAATTTTACGCGGCTAAAATCTATGGCCCAAAAGCTTCTAGCTGTGCCAGCCACTTTGGCTAAAAGTGAACGACTCTTTTCAATCGCCTGTCAAATTTTCGTTCCCAAACGAAATCGTATTGGGGAGGAAGCCCTGTAGAAGTTTTGATTTTGCTCACTATTTTCGGCCCGCCAAAATGGTCAAACGCGCTCCGCTGAACTCAACGCTATGCGATTTTCATTTTGGTTTCCAAATTATTTTATTTCACGAAAAATTTATACGTGAAATGAAATAATTTGGAAACCAAAATGAAAATCGCATAACGCTGAGTTCAGCGAAGCTTTCCGTTATTTTCCGTTTCCGTTTCCGCTTTTTTTCCGTTTCCGTTTCCGTTTCCGTGAATGATAAAATACGTTTTCCGTCTCCGTTTCCGTTTCCGCAGAATTAGAAATATGTTTCCGTTTCCGTTTCCGCGTTCCGTTTTTCAGAAAAACAGGTTTCCGCTCATCACTGATATTTATGTTCAAAATGAAGTTTCAAAACTAAAAGTATGATTTTAGTAGACTATGGATCGATCGGACAATTTTCAGCTGACTTACAACACTTTTAATAGCAGGGTCCACATGGGTAAGTCAACTATAACTTTTATTGAGAATCACCAAAACCAAAGAAAATAAGAGCAAATTAGATAAAAACTGTTGAAAAGCAAAATTTATTTGATTTTATTCGGTTTTGGTGACCCACAATAAAAGGGTGCTACCTCGGAATAGAACTGAAGTGTAATAGAACTGCAGCGATATAGAACTTGCTTCGCAATAGAACCGTTCGGAATAGAACTGTTCGGTAAAGAACTGTAGCAAAATAAAACTGTTTTGGAATAAAACTGTTCGAAATAAAACTGTAGCGTTTTGGAACTAAATTAGCAATGGAGCGCGATTGCATTGTTTGGCCGTCAAGACGGGTCGAGAAAAAAAAATGATAAAAGTTTATTCAAAAAAACAACAAAACAAACAATTTTTGATGAACAGCTCAAATATGAAACTGTTGAAAAAAGCACGCGCATGAGAAATTCCAATATTTGAATGAGCAAGCAATGCAATCGCGCTCTATTGCTAATTTAGTTCCAAAGGCTACAGTTTTATTCCGAACAGTTTTATTCCAAAACAGTTTTATTCCGATCAGTTTTATTCCGAACAGTTTTATTTCGCTACAGTTCAATTTCACTACAGTTCTATTCCAAAGCGAGTTCAATTTCGCTACAGTTCTATTACGCGTCAGTTCTATTCCGAGGTAGCACCAATAAAAGTTGTAGTTGACTTACCCATGTGGACCCGGATATTCAAAGCGCTGTAAGTCAGCTGAAAATTGTCCGATCGACCCATAGTCAACTAAAATCATATGTTTAGTTTTGAAACTTTATTTTAAAAATTAATTTCGAGTCTTGAAAAATCTGAAACAAAATTATTTTTGGGTTGAAAATTTGGCATCTGAAATTTTTCGAAAAATCTGCAGTTTTCAAAAATGACAAAAACATTACGGGGCAGATTCATGCAAATTTTCAGAACCATAACCCTCTCCATTCAAAAGTTATACTCCAAAAACCAAAATATGATATCTTTTTGTCCGGTACTGTAGTTTATTTTCGTTTTTTAAAACTTGTATTTTATACTTAGGGGGTTATTCGGTGCTACCTCGGAATAGAACTGGCGCGTAATAGGACTGTAGCGAAATTGAACTCGCTTTGGAATAGAACTGTAGTGAAATTGAACTGTAGCGAAATAAAACTGTTCGGAATAAAACTGATCGGAATAAAACTGTTTGGGAATGAACTGTTCGGAATAAAACTGTAGCGTTTTGGAACTAAATTAGCAATACATTGCATTGCTTTCTCATTCAAATATTGGAATTTCTCATGCGCGTGCTTTTTTCAACAGTTTTATATTTGAGCTATTTATCAAAAATTGTTTGTTTTGTTGTTTTTTTGAATAAACTTTTATCATTTTTTTTCTCGGTCCGTCTTGACGGCCAAACAATGCAATCGCGCTCCATTGCTAATTTAGTTCCAAAACGCTACAGTTTTATTCCGAACAGTTATATTCCAAATCAGTTTTATTTTGCTACAGTTCTTACCGAACAGTTCTACAGTCCGTTCCATAAGTATAGCGCCCCCTCGAAGTAGTCTGTCGTGGAACTCCCGGGCAAAACTGCAACATGGGACATAAAAAAATGGATTCAGCATGCAAAACTACCCCGAAAATATCCGTTTTGTGATATTGTGCCTGAAGACATCCATGAAGCAGATAGATGTATGAAAAAATGGCTCCTGCAACCGTAACATACAGGGTGCGTCAAAATTACGTGCACTACTTCAAACGCGCATCATGACAAAAGTGGAAGTCCAAAACACATGAAAATCAACAGAAAGTTTATTCAATAGTTTAGAAATATAATGCCAAAAGAATATTAAATTCGGCCTTTTTTGGCGGCAATGACAGAACGAAGACGTCGTGGGTAAGACTCCACCGTGGCACGGAGGTACTCAATTTGTTCCATTCTTCGACAAATGTCTTCTCTGAAAGGTTCCAGACTAGAATGGGGTCTTGCACATACTATATTTTGAAGTACTCTCCAGATGGAGAAGTCGAGCGGATTTCTATCCGGTCACGATACAGGCCATCTATCTTTCTTTATGAACGCCGGCAAGTGGGCTTTTCACCAGTCCTGGGTGTACTTTTCCGTGTGAGGAGACGCTCCGTCTACCTGGTATAGAAAAATGATGCAATAATGAAAATATAAGTTGAATATTGTGCGCACGAAAAGTGCATCAGCACGCGTTGCCATAGCGTGAAAGTTTAGTGCACGTAATTTTGACGCACCCTGTAAGTATAGCGCCCCCTCGGAAATTTCTTTAAAATCCCTATTAATGAGGAAATCTGTGCCTGGATTGTTTCAATTTTATGCTTTATGCGCTTTTAAAAAAAATGTGGTTATAGTTCTCATATTTTTGTCTATATTGTGAATAATTCAACCATGTTTCGTGGAAAACACTTTTCTGGTGCCGAACAACTCCAATCTGACGTCTGCAAAACAGCCGGGAGGTCAATTTGAGTAATTACACAACACTCGAAGTGTTCAAAGAAGTGAATCAACAATTTTATTAAGAATCCGAGCCGTTATAAGCTGTCTACGAAGTCTGGAGCACCACCAAAGAGACAAGGTGAAACATCATACGGCATGCTTCGAACTCAATAAAGACTTGCATTGCTATGAAACGAGAGCTGAACCACGATGCTTTCAAACAGAGCATCTGGAGAGCCAACGACATGGATCCAAACCCTGTCCAGTAAGTTATGAAGCCCGCTCCACGTCTCACCGATCCTTTTAAGGTCCGTGATTTTGAGTTCACGCATAAAAGTTTTTCTAAAAACTTGAATGAGGTAAATGTTGCTAGCTAGTTGCTACAAAACTCGAATCAGGAACTTAGATAATCTTTTCTAGGGTTAAAAGCTTAAATGGAGACGGTTCGGATTGTTACAGTACCTATGTTCACTATGCCTGATAAAAGGAGTATTTTCACTTGCTTGATAGTTGGACCTAACGTTTGTCTCCACTCGGATGATCTTTTCCGAGTATGAGGAAGTCATCAAGAACCACCTATTACTATTCAGACGTCTTTTCAACCGGTATTGTTTTGTTTTTCAGCGAAAAATGCTGCAATCCATGTGAGTATCTAGACTTTGGACTGGTTTAAATCTAAAAATGTCGATTTGTTTCTATGTTCTGGGTTTGCACACGTCTTGAATCTTATGGAGAACACCTGAGGAAAGCTTGTGCAAAGATTTTCTGCCCAGAGTAGGCAATAAAACTTTGTCAATTTTATGAAAACTGGACATTTGTACGAGTGGAAGCAAAAAGAGCATGAATTCGTGAACAGGATCATCCAGTACATCCCAAAGTTTATTAATTGTATGCCAAATTGTGTTTACAATCTGGTTACGTCTAATGAACGTCAATAAAGTATTAATTTTATTATAAATCTTGATTTTTTGGAAATTTCCGAGGGGGGCGCTATACTTATGTTACGGTTGCAGGAGCCATTTTTTCATACATCTATCTGCTTCATGGATGTCTTCAGGCACAAAAGTTATTTCAGGGGTACTTTCGCATGCTGAATCCGTTTTTTTTAGGTTTCATGTTGCAATTTTGCCCGGGCGTGCCAAGGCAGAATACTTCGAGGGGGCGCTATACTTATGGAACGGACTGTATTTCGAAAGGTTCCATTGCGAAGCAAGTTCTATATCGCTGCAGTTCTATTACACTAGCACCGGTTATTCATGTAAAAAACAATATTTTTTTCCAATTCACGCATTTCAAAAGTTGTAAACAATCTAAAGTGCCCCAAGTACGGTAGATTGTTTACATGTATGCATACACCGATCGTGGCAAGACCCATTTTACGGCATCTAACGTACTCGGGAATACGTAATATCAAAATTGTTCGATAACACGGGCTGTTGGAACCCAGCTATTTGGAAGCTATTTGGCAGTTTTTTGGCGGCTATTTGCCAGCTATCTGGCGGCTATCTGGCGGCTATTAAAACTGCCCGGAATTGAACTGCCTGAAATATAACTGTCCGGAATACTGGCCTATTTGTTTTTTTTTGTATTTAATCATTTGAAAATATTTGTTAGATTTTTTAAATTTTGTAACAGGCTATGTCAATTTTATTTTTTAAAGTAGTTCTATCTCGGGAAATTTTATTTCGGCAGTTCATCTTTCAAAATCTCACACTTTTGGTGTCTACCTGCTTTATATCTGGAGTTTTAAATTAAATCGGCAAAATATGTTCTTTTTGCGAACATTTTTATTGTTTATAAACGCTCCCTGTTTTTCTGAAAATGGAAAATGTCATCGAACCCTCAACTCAAATACAGGCTAGAAAACAGAATAACATATCAATTTTCAGTTTTCTGTGGAAGATAAGTATTCCTTAAAGAACGTTCTGTTTTCAGCCGTCACTTGATGTGAGCGTTTCACAAGATAAACAATGCTTGTTTTTGTTAAACTACGTGTTTTTTGGTAAATGATTTATTAGATTCAAGCCGATGGAAATAGTACGTTATGAGGTAAGCGAAGCAAGATTCAGAGGTTGTAGAATGGAAAGAATGAAAACACTGAGGTATTTGAACGCTCACAGGGTACAAAAGTAAACTGGGGCAAAAACTGGACACAGAATACATAAATGGGGCATTTTAAAGTGGTTTTTAAAACAGTTACATAGGAAAGAACAGAGTTTCGTTTAAATTTTGGGCAAAATGTGTCACATAAGACTTTATAATACGAAAAAAAAATAAAGAGTATTTTAAATGAAACAATAATCAAAAATGGGGGAAAAATTACGACAATTAAAAGAAAGAAAAAACACATTTCGGCTTTCGGTTCAAAAGAAAAAAAAACATTTTTATGACAGAGCAACATTCATCAGAAAATATCATCATGTTTTGTGATACAGAATAAAAAGAGGGTCCCTGAGTTGGATTCGAGTTATTTTTTGACGAGGAGGAGGTTTTTGGCTTGCTCAACAACTTTTGAAAATTCCCCTGACTGCGAACAAGTTAAGATCATTTTCAAAAAATTCCTGAGCTGGGTGACAATAAAAGCTAGAGGGTGTAGAATAAAATACTAAAAGTGTGCGGACTACAGCGGTTTATATGACGGATATAGATATTTGGCCCCAAACAACTAAAAAGTGGAGTGAGGTAGGTTCCCTGAGGTAGAAAAAATTCCTGAGTTCAATGAGAAAATGTGGATCCCTGAGTTGGTTAAGAAGAGAAAGTATTTGTAATGACGAGAATTGACGGGAGGGTAGTTGAAGAAAGAATCTAATCGACAAAATTAGGAAATAGAGGGAGGGGTGGGTTGGAAGAGTTGTGACAAGAGGTAAGATATAGATGAGAGACCAAGGTGACAAATTCCTGAGTTTTGAATGTTCCTGAGAGCAAATTTTTGAGGTGAGTTTGAGATAAAGTGGGGTGCAGCAGGAATGGCGGTATCTCTCATCAATCCTAACAAAATGGCTGATTTGTTTCCAAAAATATTTCCCTAATTGAGAGACACTACCTAGAATGATACGGGGAAGAAAAATTAGATACAATTCGAACGGCGCCTAGGAGAATTTCGGGTCTAGGAAAACAGAACAACAGAAAAAACCAAATTGACAGATAGAAAAAGAATTGATGGGTGGTAACAAAATACAACCATAAGAACTGCGAGGTAGAATTGTTGCATAATAACGAAATTTCAGAGTTAGAAAAAAAGGGGACAAAAATGAAGGCAAAGCGTAAAAGAAACAGCGGATAGAAATCTGAAGCCGAAAGCGCTAAATGCTTGTGGAAAAACATGTCGCACGCACAAAAAACTATACATAATTGTTGGGGTGGGAGGTTCAGGATTGAGTTGGATTGTGATTGATTGAACTATTTGGAATGAGCTTGCATTTTTTTTGGACAGTGGTAAAATGAAGGAAGTCAATCCAGCGTGGCAGAGTTGGGAGTTTGAATAGGGCATAGAAAGGGTATTTTCAAGTTTTCAATATTCTACAATTTCAACAATCGTTGGGGCGAATCAGATTGCTGGCTGACAACCCTGTCCTCCCGGAAATTTTTTTTCAAATGTCTCTCCGAATATCTTTTTGCCTTTCAGAATAGATGAGATTGCAAAATTCCGAAAACTTGAAATTTTTTGAATGAACAGGGAAGGAAGAAAAGGATGGGAGGAAGTGTGTCACGGGGATTGTGGCGCAATCGAGGAATGAACACTGCCCAATAGATTGGACTGGCAACGGGTGTGGAGAAAACTGGTGGCAGATTACTGTGGAGACGGTGACGGCTGCTCCAAATTTTTGTTTTGGCGGAGCATTTGAAGAATGCTACCCACCAACTCATGACTCGCCTCGTTGGTTTTTCGCTAAAATCTGAGAAATAATGTTTGGAAGGTGTTAGAGTTATTGTGAGTTATCTTACATCCTGTGTGAGTTGAGTCAAAAACGTTGTAAGCTGCGTGATTGATAGGCCATTGATATCACCGCCATTTGGTACATTCTCCGCAGGTGGTTCTATTTTTGGCTTCAAAAATCCATTTTGTGCAATGTTGAATGGAATATCCTCTCCATAACTGAAAATGTTCGGTTTAGACAAAAATAATTGCTTTTTTTTTCATTTCACTACCGTTTGCTCAGCATTTCAGCCTGTGCTTCTTCTCTGTTATGCTTGGTTTTCTTGGCATGCCTAACCCTACGGCATCTAGCTGCCAATTTTCGCATAGCCTCCCGAAATTTATCCCAGAAGTCCTCTTCATGTTCAAATTTGTCCAGAAGAACTTTTCTGCACACATCTGAAAAAAAAACTTAGAGTTAACTAAACTGAATAAGTATAATTATTACGTTGAATGTAGCAAATCCCCTTGATTGGAAGGTTTGAATAATTCGAGTGGTTGAGACCGGCAACAGTGGTCTGGCTCATCAGTCGTGGTCCAAACACTCGCTTCTCAGCAAGTTTCTTGCACAATTGAATCATGCACTCCCCAACTTCCATTTCTTCGTACTTCTTTCCCTGAATAATCTGCTGAATGATCTGCTGCTCAGAGACTGGACGGAAAGCTGAAATTTTAAATTTGAAAATCTAAAATTCTCATGGATTCTGTACTTGGATCTGATTCGAGAGCCTTCGGCACTGGAATTTCGAAAGTAGAGATGTTTCTCTCGCTTAAATCTTGATTGCGTACAATCTTGACAATATCGTCATTCACTGGCTTCCTGGGTTTTCTCTCTGGACCTCCAGCTCCTGGCTTCATTCCATTGGCTCCGTTAGTAACAGTGTTTCCATTGGTTGGTGGTGGAATTCTGACTGGTGCTGGCTCAGCTGGAGCTGGAACTGGGAAGAGGTATCCTGTATCTTTGAGGGCATTGACCAAATTGGCTGCGTTTACCAAACTCAATGTGTTTTTAATATCCTGAAAATAATTGTACTTATTTCTTTTACTTTTAAACTTGCACATGTATTTTAGAAGCTTTTTCATAACTATGCCACTCCATATAATATTTTTAGCGCACGCGGCACAATAGAATATGCGTTTTGGCTTATCAGTGCCGAAAATGTTTATAGTTGGCATCGAACCAAATTTTCAAGTTTCTAATTCGAATAACGTCTCTTAGTTTTGTCTCAGTCTTTGCTTTTTGCCGCGGCGAGTTTCTGCACTACTTGACTACATATGATCAAATAACGATAAAGAAATTCGACTGCTGTTCTCCTGACAAATGTGTTAGAAAAAGCGCTTGCGCCAGTCGGTCGGTCACAGGAGAGTCAAAAAACGAAATGACGAAAATTCAACTGTTCAAACAGAAGAATCTCTCGGCTCTCCTGCCGATGCTGCACTGCGTTGCGCTCTGATTGCAGTGCAAATAGAACGCCGATGAGAGGAAGAAAAAATTGTTGGAAGTGTGCCAACTTTCTCTCTTCTTTTATTTTCCCGAAACTTCTCGTTTTTCTTACTTGTTGACTGTGTGTCGAGGAGGTTGGTGATTCGCTGCCATCGCCAATGATATCAATGTTTTGGGTCTCGCCGGCGGAAGCTTAAAAATATTTGGTAATAAAAATATATATGGTTGGGCTCTGATACTATTTGGAAAAGGGCCCTTGATCCCTCAGAACGCTGTGAACTCTTACGCGTGATCTCTTTTTCGTTCGCTCATGCAACAACTCGCGACCAAACTTTGCGAGACGAGAGCAGTGTCCTTGTTTTGCACTTTTTCAGCAGGCACCGACTCGTACATTCTAATCAAATCACACTGCTCTCTGGAGCAGCGGAAAAGCGCAGGCTCTGTGAGAGAGAAGAGAAGAACTTGAATGCCAACGTGCTTTTTCTCTCTTTCATTTGGGACGCAAGCGTGCGTGTGCTGGAACGAGCCCGGCTCCGGGATAATGAATTCTTGAGCGCTTTCTTTTATTGAAATCGCTAGTTACCCACATAGAAATGCGCAGCGTGTGACTAAAGAGAACGAAACCTTCCATCTGAATCTAAATTTAATGATGGATGAAAAGGTGCTGTGAATGAAAAACGCGCTACTGAAAGAAGACTATTAAAATTTATTCTCTGTTTTCCTTTGTATTTGGAGATTTTTTAATTCAAAATTATATTACTACCCATTCACAACACAGGCATAACGTTACAAGTTCTGTAGTTCACGTGAACATTGAAAATGCAAAGTTTATGATCAGAGTACAACTTCTGTTGAGTTCGTTCCAAATTCATCGCTCTCATTTATGAACTCTCTTATCATGTTCGTTGTGAATTTTAAAATTCTGTTTCTCTTTGATCTCACCTGCAGAACTGTCTGTTTTCTGTCCGTTACTATCCACGCTGGAAGGACTGCTCCATTTGACTGGTTGTTCGTCTGCACTTGCAAGCTGTGTGTCACCAACTGCCGCCGGAATGCTTGCCGTAGGAAGGGTTGGCGACTGCGGTTTCATCGTCGGTGGCATCATCCATTGGTTCAAAAATAAATTTTGCAATCCTGCTGCTGAAAAGAAAAACGCAGATTACACTTCTGCTTTCTCCGATAGGCAATGGACAGATAATGGATATATCATTCTATCATTCGTTGCATGTCCGGAACAAGTGGTGCTTCTCTCATTCTATTCTCACTTTTTTTTGCTCGTTGGGTCAGTCAGTCAGTCAGTCAATGAGCGCAAGTCAAGCTAAACAGTTGGTTCTTTTGAGAACTCGCGCCCTATCTCTAACTGCCACATCAGCGCGCCAGTGTTCGTGCGCTTTCGGGACAAAGTTCTTATCAACTGTTGGCACTCATGACACATTGAAATCACTATTATCGTAATGATCGCGTGGTGCCACTGGCCTAGAACACTTTGAAAAAGAACATATTGATAAGAGAGGGAAAGGACCAATTTCTGACGCCAAGATGGCGGCAATCAGATGACCAAAAATGTAAGAACAGAACAAAAAAGGTTAAGTTTGAGTGTTAAATTTTTAAATTAATACTTACTATTATTTAGTACTGTCCGCATTGTAACCGGGCACTCTGGCTGTGGAACGGATGGTGTTTGAGCTGCGGGTCGCTTGCGCAAAATACTTTGTTGTATAATGTTTTGAAATGGCTGTGTTGCTAATCCAGCGGCTAAACCATTTGGAATTGGCGGGTACAGCGGTAGCATCGGCAATATCATGTTGACTGCCGTTCGAAGATCATTAACTTCTCTGAAAATAATTTCTTTGATTATTTAGTTCAATTCCTGGCCGGATATTAATATTTCAATTGAAAATAATATTTGATCTAAGACTCTTTTTTTTAATTTTCATTATATAACTCAAAAACAGGTGAAAAACCAACGTGAATGCGCTCATGTCTGATTTAATAAGGTAGTCCGAAGCCTTCATGTTGTTTTGAACGAAAAGTTGCGGGTAGAGGGCAGCAAGTGCCGGCAAGAGCGGAGTTTGTGCAGTTTGCATTGGTGGAGAAGTTGGCGAAGAATAATAAACGGAAAGAGGGTGAACGAGATCGTTTGATGACGTTCCAGGTAGATCCATAATTGGCGAAAGGCTTTGGGCGGATTCAGATGGCGTCGGGTTGGTTGAGCTCAGCAAGCAATGTACTTCAGATGAAAGTTGTGAAGACGTCAGGGTGATGATTGTTGGAGTTGAATGGTTTGTTGTAATACCGGAAAAGGACGAGAGTTGGTAGGAAACAGATAGATAAAGTGACACGAGAACGGCCGAAAAGTGAGGAGAACATTATCAGAACAATTTTTCCTGGCCGACCCCGCCTCCACTCTCCCACCACAAGCTGAATTTGATGTCAGGTGGCGTTAGAGTTTGGGGACGGCGGAAGCATATAGAAAGAAGGAATGCTCTGAAGAACACAAAAAATGGTAAGTGGAAGAAGATTAATGGGCTTTACGGACATTGGATACATGTACCAAAAGAAATTATAACGAGAAGAAGTGTGGAATGTAAAGTGATCTGCTTGAATAACAAATTACTGTTTGAACAGAAAAACAAGTAAAAAATAGAGGCTGAGGAGCGGTTAGTGAACCCGATCCATATACGGATTCTAAAAGAAGCATTGGCAATGGGCCAAATTGAGAACACAAGGAGTCATCATTCTTCTAGTCAAGTACATATCAGATTCATATCTCTCGTCGCGTATTTTTTTCTCAATTTTGCTACTCACAATTGCGCTGAAGGTTGACCCGAAACAGTTTTCAGTGTAAAGCGTGCGTTTTCTCGAACGTAGACCTTGAAAGAATGTCACCCATGGCTTTGTATCTGTCAGGCGAAAGTTTCAATATGTAGGTAGACCGCCGCAAAAACTACTGAAGGTCAATATCATTCTCTAGAAAATTGCAATAGGAGTTCATATGTGTTATCAATCTTTATCGGAGTAGTCGAAGTTCTTCTCCGTGTGTTTTTCGCAAAGAATGTATTCATCGAATCCCACACGGATGTGAAATGATAAAAATGTGAATGAACTACGGTAGCTGTTTATTAGAAACTAGAACGAAAAAAGTATGTTTTTTTTTAACTTTTGGGAACAAAATATTTCTCGCTCAATCATAATTTCTGCTACCGTCTGAAACGGATGGTAAGCGAGGAAACCAACAACGACGGACGGCGATTTGAATTTTTACGGCAGCCGCTGCACGTCTACTACTGAAACTGGTCGGACAAAAAACCTTAGCGAGGTTGCGCGAAGAGAAAAGACGAGACGATGGCAAGGTCTGATTATGTTGAATTCAGGGCTGAACGCGGAGTAGAAGAGAGGGCGGCGGGACAATTGATAAGAAGTGCATACTTTTGATGAATTCTTTCGTATCGTATACTACTGCAAGTTTGCACTTTTGTCTGCTATCACTTCACCGGTTGAAAAGAACGGAAACCTCAATAACATGTGTCTAGGAATTCAGGAGCGTACATGATGAACCAAAACCTATTCTAAGAATACGCATGTAAAACGTCACGCGGCTCGGCAAACTAAACTGCGAGCGAGCAAAAGTTCGCCTCGGAGCCGCCGACGGGCGACAAAACTGAAGGCACGAAAAAAAAGAAGAATAGCACAGAAAAAACCTAGTTGTTGCGTCGCTACGAACACGCGTCGCTAGCGATCATCTTGACAAACACCATGCACTTTGCGCTTTTGAAAAAAAAAGAAGAGAGGAGCCAATGGAGCAGATACGAGTTAAAGAGAGGCCTGTGGGTGAGAGTAATGTATGTGAGTGTTTGTAAGTGAACGAGAGTGTGCGCGAACGGATTGGGAGCGGAATTAAAAAAAGTGCACCTGTACTATGCCATAAAATCTATCACGAGTCACGATTGACATCAAAGGCAGCATTTTGGACGAGTTGTGTTTCTGCAACCCACAAAACGTCTAGCGCTCATACACTTGTGTGTGTGTGTGTGTGTGTGTGTGTGTGTGTGTGTGTGTGTGTGTGTGTGTGTGTGTGTGTGTGTGTGTGTGTGTGTGTGTGCGTGTGTGTGTGTGTGTGTGTGCGTGTGTGTGTGTGTGATTTCACGTCGTTCCGCCGTTCATTCATTGCCACCACACGCACTTTCAGATAAGCACTTCTGTTGGCGACGGGATCGAAAACCAAGTGGGGGATGGAATGAGCGACATATTATTTCTTATCTGATTGAAAAGATTTTGGCAAAGAGCAATTTTTCTAAAAAAATAAATACAGAAAAAAAAAGAAGTAGAAGGCGTCAGAAAAGATTCGGAAGTAGAAGGAAGACTCGACTGAAAGCTTGTGCACACTTGCAGTAGATGCACTTTCTGAATAGGCGCGCAAGAGCAGAATGATCGCATAGGGCGCCGCGACGACACTCCCCCACATCTCTTTCTTAGATTATTCATCAGCCGAGGCTCAAATCAAACTAATTTGAAGATAGAAACTAAGAAGTTCCGGGCTCATTCTGCATTCATCATTCAGATTCAGTGTTACAATCCGTATTCCGAAGGCAAAAAGTGGCTGTCAAAAAAAAGAAGAAGGACTGAGAACTTTCGGCTTTGAAAACTTGAGAATTAGCTTCGCTAAGATGGGTTTATTTCTGGGAAAACAGAAAGCAATTGAAGATAATGAAGAAACAGTGAAAAGATGACTACTAACTCGAAAAAAAGACAAACACACTTTTCTGTTTTAATGATGGAGCTCATCGGAGCAGTGGATAAGATGTGAGAACCCATTTCTATTCCATTTCATTCCACCGAGTATTGGAATGAAATTAGCTGTCCCTGTTCATAGAAAACCAATGAGAAACAGAACAAAACGAGAGAAAAAAGAAAAAAAACCCACAATTCGGCGGGAGAAAAAGTGGGAAAAGCAGGAGCAGACGCTTGCTCCTGGGGGTGAATCTTTCCCATGCTTGATCTCGCGACTCTTCCTTTCTCTCTCATTCGAAAATGTGTGTGTATTTTGTCAACAGTCTTTTCCGCGCGCCCTGTCTGTTCTTTTTTGTTTCATTTTCTCGTCAGCAGCGAGATAGACAAACGGCATAAAATATAAAGCTGGTTTTTATGCTGGTCGCCCATGAGAGATGAGAGCGGAAACGTCTCTCGTTCCAACAAAAACTTTGTTAATGCTATTTTAATGAGGCACTTCGCGACACAAAAGAAACAAAATTAAGGTTTCGGCATCTTGACACCTCGTGTTCGCTCTTTTTGAGAGCTGCACCGGTAAATGTCAGACGGAGCCTGAATGCGTTTCTAAATAATTCACAGGAGCAGATGCTCTTGAAATAGTGGCTTTAAAAAAGGACATACATGATTATTCTAATCTGTACAGCTTGTAGTCTATGAATATCACAAGACAAATCCGTCAACGTCTCGTTCCAAAAATGTTGCTCCGCGAACAACTAATCTAATCCGAAAAAGTATTAGAAACGTCAAACACATCTGCCCAGTGTTCTATTATACGATATATCCCAAAAAAGAGTTTTGGTTTTTAGACTTGTCTTTGCGCCTGTTCCCGCCGATATTCAATTTCAATGCACCCTTGATAAAAATGAGTGACGAGCTTCAAAAAGCTCGATGCTCAAAAATAAGAACGATGCTCTCTCAGAGGCTCTTTTCTGGATGAGAGAGAAAGGAGCAGTGGCGGTCGGTCCAATTGGATAGGCGCTTTTAAGAGTGTATTGGAATGAAAATGGAATCGGGCACCCGGAGGAAAATAAATGAATGCATTTGGACGAGTGAGTGCAGCACGGCTCTGTTGTCCGAAGGGGACAAAAATTCAAATGAAACATGGTGGAATGGATAAAAATAAAAGAATGAACGAAAATAAAAAAGACCCAGTGTGCGCGCCAGTTCTAGCAAGGTCCCGACGAAGCCCCATAATGACGATAAAAAACATTCACCAAAATGAGCACGCATAAGCACGAGAAAGAGCAATTGGTTTAGGCTCATTGGACCGCACTTGTCATACAAGCATGCAACATGTGCACACGGGTTCCACTTTTTTGGGAAGAGAATTCTATTCTTTTTTTTCTTTCGCAAGTGCCATGAATTGAATTGGAAGTAGACCAGAAGCGCAAAAAAAGAAGTTGCTGTTTGTTGGTCAGTAGGAAGCAAAAGGTTCCAGGGACCAATGTCCAGAAGCATAAAACAGAACAAAATTCGAACACTTGGATTTTTTTCATTTTGCTTCTTTTCTTTTGTTTGCCGAATGATTGCAAAAAAAGTAGGCGGGACTTGGCAGCGAGAGCTTTGAGTGCGAGCGAGTGGAGGTTCTATGTTCAAACCAAAGAAGAACAGAAACGCAACTACAGGAATACTTTTAACTACTCCATACTCTAGGGGGTTCAAAAAGATCTAAGGGTGGCTGCACATCGTAGTGAAACTGGAACCCTTGTTCACTTGAACATTCATTAGTTAGACGACATCTTCGCCTGAAACTTGATAGTCTTGCCAATTCCAAAAACGTGCTCGGTTCTAGAAAAACTAAGAGAGACGGGCGGAGCCGATGCGGAAGAAAAGTTCAGAACGAAAAGCAGAAGAAGGAGAAGAAGAAGAAGAAGAAAAAAGAAAGAAGATACATTTCCTCATCAACATGAGATCACTGAGAGTCTAAAAAAAGAATAAAAATGAGACGCATCAAATTAGAGAACGGAGCGGGAGCATGAAAGGAAGTGAATCCAATCCAAATGTCAAAAGTAAAAGTAAAGTACAAATCCGCATTAGTCTCCGGAAATTCGCTTTTCTACCGCGTGAAAAGTAGAGAAGAAAAGTGAGCACCCGCTTCCGACAGCGGCAAAACATTGGCATAGAGCTATGAAACCAGGAGTAGTGGTTGCGCAACGCCAGCCACCCAAGACGGAGAAGTTTGCTCCCTCGAGAGCAACGTCGACAAGTCCGTCAACTCGATTTCCCCCCCCCCCCCCCCCCCTCTCGATGGTTCGATATATTAAGAGCCCCAGGCGCATTGTTTCACGAAAAAGTGGTCAGGAAGGTCGGAGAGATTGAAAGAGTGAAGCGAGACGGATTTATTTTCGATGTGACTACTCTGCATGCCTAGGTTTCAATTTTGCGGCTCCTAGCCCTACACACGAGCTTGGATTGAAAACTAAAAACCTAATCAGTTTTAGTTTCCTTTTTCTCCAACCACGCATTTTTCAATTAACTGTTTAGCGATTTATGGAGACACGGCACATTATACATAAGAAAGTGATTGGGGTTGTAGTATGTGGCAGCCGAAAGTTGTTCTGCTTAGCTAATCCAATTGGAAACATAATCAGGCGTTAGGTGTGTCGGGTTGGTGTCGGACGTACAAATGGAGACTGAGAAAAAGTGAAACAAATACCAAGAAAAAAACAAGAGAAACGCATTCACATTACTAAAGCTGTATTGTTATTTACTGATTAGTGAAAGTAGACACGTCCTCTCTTTGGAATGTGGCCAGAACGGAAGGGTTGTAAGGAAAGTATCTCTCGAGTTTAGTCAGTTTGATAGAAAAAAGAGAGAAGAATTGAGGACTTTAGGCAAATGTTCATTAGCCGTCCGGCAACGCAGAAAAAGAAGCAGCAGAAAAAAAGAAGAGAGCGGACGACGTCGACTACGAAACTAGGAGAAGGAGTGAGATGCGTGTCCTGAATGAGGACAGATAGAAAAGAATTGAATAGAAACTTGTAAACATGTTTCTATTTAGATTGGTCACACACACACACACACACACACACACACACACACACACACACACACACACACACACACACACACACACACACACACACACACACACACACACACACACACACACACACACACACACACACACACACACACACACACACACACACACACACACACACACACACACACACACACATGCACAACTCATGGCTCAATTCTGATTGTGAAGTAAAGTAGAGTGGCAACGAAACAAGTTGCCAATCTGGAAGCGGACTACGGTAGCCTGGCCTTCCCCCTTTCCCATTTGTTCAATCGGCTGATATAGAGAGCACTTAGTTTCATTTCTCTTCGTATCCTGACTCAGCTCACTTTGTGCAGTTGTTCTCTCACACCTGCATACGCTTCCGGTCCAACCCAGGATCTGGCTCTGATTCAAAGAAAATTTTTCATTAGATCAAAAGAGATTGCAGACATCACATGTTCCCTCTCATGTTGCGAGACTCTTGAGACTTTCGACATGAGAAAACAGACAACCTTTCTTCCTCCCCTCATTTCTCTTCTCCTCCTACCGAATAATTTGAAATGTGGAAAAAAGGTGAAGAGAAGAAGAAATTCTGCCATGTGACAGTAGGTCTCTAATAGACGATTCAAATCAACCTTGCCATTGTGTCCTTATATTGTTCGCCTACATATACGGTTGACGGTGAAAGGGGAGAGGGCAGCTTTCAGTCAATCTTCAAAATGAATTTTGCATTTTTCTCTGTTTCACACTTTTTTCACCCCTCGTGTACAGCCATCGCGCAAAATTAGCGTTTTTGGCCAGTTCGGCATGTTGACAACCGGTTGCCGATCCTCATAGAGAGCTTTGCGGCAAAGCAGTGATGCCGATTTCGTACAGAAACGCAGATGAATCCGTAAGAGAGAAAGAAGAAGAAGAAGAAGCGAGGCATAAGTGAGAGGAATAGGAAATGCAACACAGGCGACAGTGAGAACGCATACGGGTGTCGAGGCGCATTGTTTTGTCTCTCCGATTGCCGTGATATTTTGGTTCTACACATAAAAAGGAGGAAGAAGCAAAATGAAAAGCAAAGAAGAAATGCGTAGCCTCTTGGCCACAGGAAAGTATTGAACGAGACTCATCGGCAGGCTTAGACGCCACTGTCTACAAAGTGGGTGGTCTTTATCAGCGAAAAAAAGAAGAAGAAGACTGACAGAAAGAATAAAATACAGAAAAGATAAAAACGTTCCAAATAATACTTATGATTACTGTAGCCTGGTCACATAACTGAACATCCAACCTCTGAAATTGTTTATCACTATAATAAGGGACTAGTGCACTATATAATTAGTAGTTGAAAGCATTGATGCGAATAAAAAGTTGTTTCGAGTTGGCGTTTAGCCAAGTTTTTGAGGGAGTCAGGTGCATTTGGGCGAAACGTTCGAGCAGCTGGATTGAGAATACTTGTGGACGCTTATATGAATGTATGTGCATGTGGGAGCTCTGGTGAGGAAAAGAAAAAGCAGGAAAAAGACAGAAAGTGACATAGGGGGGGAGGGGGAGGGAATGTTTATAGGCGAATTGCTCTTTTTTCTGTGCGTGTCCCTCTCCCCCAGGGCAGTAGTGCGAATGTTGTGTTGTATGTCTATTTTTTCTATCCCTTCTTCTTCTTCTGCTCCTGCTTCTTCTGCCTCACCCTATGCTCACCCCCAGGGCGCGCTTCAGAAGCCGAAGGGGCGAGCACTTTGAGGGCGGCACCATGCATGTGACCTACGACCAGCTCTTTCTCTCGCGGCGCTCGCGCTCCTTCGGCGCTCGGAGCACGCTTCTCATTGGTCTCCCTTCGTAGTACTAGTCACTTCTGGAACGAAGGGCGGTAGAGCGACCGACGACTCTGCCCCTGTTGCAAAAAGAGAAAGAGAAAAAGAAGCAGAAGAAAGAGAAGAAGAAAACGAGGACAACGGCATCGTGCGGAATGTTGAATGCCCTTGTGCTCAGTTTCTGCGTCCACTAGAGACCTAGAATGTGCATGTATGCGTGTGCTCTCTTTTTGGATATGTGCTTCTACTCTCTCCGGAAAAAGAGAGGGGACAACTTTTTTCGAGCGCGCACTTATACGAATACATAAAGCAGTTACCCGCAGGCTATGTGGAACTTTTTTCGAGGCTTGCATCGGTGAAAGTGTAATTTCGCTAGAGATTTGGTTTTCGGATTTCGAATTTTGAATTTGCAGTTGCTGTTCTATGAATGAACTTCCTGGAATTAGAATAGAAAAAAACAGACAACATAAACTCTTATTTTTAATTGTATGCAAATTTTAAGTATAGAACAAAAGGGAAAAAGTGAAAGCTTTGAGAACATCACATGGCAGTGGAATTACGCTAACACGAACAAAGTCCGACTAAAAAGAAGGAGGACTAATTGCGAGAACGTTTCCGCGAAAGAATTAATTTTCCCTCTTTTTCCAAAAACATTGCAACGCCCCACCCAACCTCTCGAAAAATTGAACGATTCACAACGTTTTCAAACTTCACACATTTCTGTCATGTATGCTAAAGCCACAATCTCCAAATAGAAACCTACAAAACGCTCACTTGCCAGAAGGAACATTTTCTCTGCGTCTCAGCGAGCCCTACACGTTACAAATGGGCGTGTCGCGTTTACGTAAAAAAAACGGCTATGATTGGTCGAGAGGTGGAACACTGTCATGTGATCGATAATCGCTCACTGTTCGCTTCGGGCGGGTCGCTTTCGATTTCGTCTTTGGTTTTGCCTTCTCTTACTTTTCAGTTTTGTTTTATTACTACCTACTTAACCGAAAATATTTATTACACCTGTTGCCTAAATAATTTTGCATTCCACATGATCTCTTCTATGACCTTTCCGTAGTCGCATAACTAGTTTTGAAAAATTGAAGAGGAGCTAATACGTATAAACTCGGAAGCGTTCATTTCGAAGTTATTAATAGTCACCATGGGTGCTGTTATGTCTAAAAGTTCAGACATTTAGACACAGGGGAATTTGGAACAAGAATAAAAGATGGAAGATGTAGAAGAAGAAGAAGAAGAACAACGAAATAAAAATGGAACGTGCTCGCTTCCCAAGGAACAACTTTTTGATGGATGAAGACTTGCGTTTTCTTCATCCTTTTTCTTCTATATTTTCCGTGAGCTCATGTCTGCAGAGAGCACTTGCTGTTCAGTGTTCATGTTCTCTTCACACTGTTTTGGCGCATCCGAGGCGCCGGAGGCAAAGGAAGCGATGGCATGTGACAAGTCCGCGAGGGCATGTGATGACTAGTCGAACAAACGAACACGTGCCATTTGAAACAGTAAGTAAGTAAGTACTTACATTCATGGCAACTTTTTCACATTGCGCAGGACCGACTAACATTCTTTCAAGATGAGGACAGAGGCAACTATTAACTACGTACAACGATTCACGAAAAAGGAAAAAGAGAACCTTTCGCAAAAGAACAAGTATAGTGCAAGCATCGGTGAAGGGGAGCGAGGCAAAGTTAAGTTGCAGTTGCCACCAGAACAGAAACAGAATAAACGAGTTTTTGCGCAGAGGCAGCACGCGTTTTTCCGTATAATAATTTATAATAAACTCTCGTTCTTTTTTTCCTCCCTCTCTTTTTCGAACTTTTTTCATACACACATACATGCATATAGGCACTCGAAAGGAAACGTTTCTAGAAAAGTGGAGGGGGCCTGGTGGGCAAACGTAGAATAGAAAAACGAATAACGATGAGTGAAACGAACAAGAAAGTGAGTGAGTATGAAAGAGAGTAAATCGCTGAACGGCGAACGAACCTTTTCAGTGTTTACATTTTCGGAGGGATGGGGAGAAGAAAATTGAAAAAAAAAAACGTGAATTCGTCATGTGACATTTATAATACAGACACCTCACCGATCGTTTATCGTTCTGAACATCAGATTTGCTTTGTTTTGTTTCGTTTTGTTTTGTTTTAAGTGGTAAATGAAGAACTCAAATTTTTTTAAGAAAAAAGTCACGAGCAGTGGAAATTGATATATAAACATGGATAATAAACAATAATTGTGGGTGGAATTTTATTTTTCTATTTTTGTTGTTTTTCAACCTTTTAGAGTCCTATGGGACGGATGCTATAAGATGGGCTCAGGAACAAAATTAGTTTCCCTAATCGAAGTCGTACACGCATGTGCATACAACTTAGCCGCCGGAAATGGGGAAAAAATGAGAGAAAATGAAGAACATCTAAGCGATAAGATGCCCTATGTTAAGTAGTTGGTTGTATAGCATGCAAGTGTTTATGCAGATTGGAGAAGCCTTGAGCCAAAAAGTTTCCAACAGCAATACTTCTTTTCAGAACGGGCAAACAACCATGTGGTATCTTTAGTATTGTATAATCCCTAATCCGTTCTCCTCGCTTTTCAAGGAGCTTAATCCTTGGACACTCCAAAAAAAAAGAAGAGAAAATAGCTACAGCAGCTTTTGACAGGATAGTGTTGAATTTCAAAATTGTCTTTTCTGTTCCTGCTCGTCATAAGCACGTACTAGCAAAAAAAAGAGGAAAAAGGGAATGAAAAGGGTCCGTTGCGCGGCGGAAAAGCCGTCCGAGGCCCGTGGCAAATAGCAAACTCTTTGATCAGAAAGGCGGAATGTTTCCAAAACGTTTCAGGGGGACGGGGAGTGACACGTTTCCGGTGCCGACTTTTTTGAGCTCTTTTCATCGTGTGTGTGCTCACAATTCGGGCCTCCGAACAACATGTATACTTGATTTGACCGATTGTCACCGCAATTTTGGCACAAAAGAGCAACTATTTGGTGGAAAAGAACGGAAGATGGACAAGGGAAGAAAGAACGGAAAGAAAAAAGAAATAACAAAAAATTGAGACGAACTGCATTAAAAAAGAGACAGCTAATGCGAGTATGTTTACGAGACGCTTCTGTCAATACCCCATACCACAAACATCATATGTTTCGAATTTCGAGGCTCACGTGTGATTAGAAAAACATTGCGGAATACGGGGATATATGGCGGGTTCAAAAATCGCTCAGTGTCGTTCCGAAGTTTTTTTCGGTCCTGTTTATTTTTCGAAAAATAAACAAACATTTTTTGTCGCTAAACAAAAGATAGATAAAAATAAAAGGAAAATTCTGCCGGAAATTATATTTGAAAGTAAAGTACCGCTTAGTTTTGAAAATTTCATGGTGCAAATTTTTGCAAATACGTGAAACTGCCTAAAAGGGCTTCAATATTCAAGTCCAAGAGAGAAAAATTGAACATTAATTAGAAATATTAAAAAAAAAGCTTCCTTCAAAAAAAAGGGTGAGAAAGTTAAAATTCGATCAAACAAAATGTTCAATTCTTGATGGACTAGAATACAAAATACAAATACATTTACAAGTTTTGATAAAAACCAAAATAAGTGAAAAAAAAATAAAATTTTTTAATATGTACAAAGAGATAAAGACTAAAAAAAGTGCACAATTAAAAAAACAAAATGAGTGCAAAATGCACATGATTCAGAACTAATTCTCTTTTTATAACACACATCACATATACATACATTCAATTTCAGTTTAAAACAAAATCTGATAAATGCATTCCTAAGTATATGTGACCAATCCGCTTTGGCCTGAAAAATCACGAAAGCGAACAAGAAAACAACACTTAACTAGCACGTGAGCCCTCGTCGGCCATGGCAAACCACATGAGAACATCACCAACAAATAACAACAACAACTAAGAAAAGGGAAAAAAAAGAAACGTTGGGGTAGGCAATTCGAATCGGAAGTTGGATATTTTCCCTGTTTTTGAGTATTGGAAAAAATATTTGTTTTTTATCATAATCACATTAACCTGAGAGTGTTTCAGATAAAGATCATATAATTTTTTTGTAAAAGTGTACTTCGAAAATGTATATTTTAATTTGTAAAATCTGAAACCAAACAAAGACTAAAACGTACTTCCTCAGCTCAAGACATCCCTGACAAGCAGCAAGAATCTGTGCTTTTTCCGTTCCGTTTCCCCATTCCTCGCAATTCATTTCGTCTACCGAGTTTGTGTGGCAGATCTGCAGCAAGTTCATTGCCACTGCAGTCCTGAAAAAAAGGTAAAAATTTTCAGATTAGAATTCAATTTTTTTTGTGATAAATTGCTGCGTTGAAACAAAAAAAAACGTTATTTGTTCATTCATATGGTCTGGTTACAGTGTTTCACATCATCACAATCAGATATTCGTTTCACCTTGTCGCGGGAATAGAATATCAACGGCATTTTCTAAGCAAACACCGGTTCTCTAGTTTTATTCTCATAATGAAACTTCTCGTTGTTCATATGCTTTCCCCTTTATATCAAGGTCTCTAACGTATACGTATGTGTATATTTTATTCGTTCTCCCGGCTGTTTCCTTTCCTCATTCCTTTCGAGCAATTCTAGCAGAGTTGCTCCGTTTCCTCTTCTTCATCTTCTCCTTTTTCTCCTTTTTCTTTTTTCCATGTTTGTGTGTGTGTGTTTGTGTGCATGTGCTCCGCCCCTTTGCAGAGCGCGTAGGACCTTTACGAATGGGAGCAAAGTGTACGACGAACACAGAATAAGAAACAACGAGTGAATATATTCAGAAGCACGCTTTCCCGGCAAACGTTACGGAGAGGAGAGAATTGGAAAACATTCCGAGAGCAGGGGATAGGAGCCAAAGTTTCCTGGAGATCGGGGATCTTTTGAGAACACTGGCAGGAACAAAAAACGAATATGTAAAATAAAAATTGAGGAAGTGGTGACTGAGGGAGCTAAACTGAATACAGGTTCTTAGAAAAAAAAGGGGTCTGATTGAAAAAGAAATCCATGCGACAAAAGGACATTAAAATGAATATAAAAAAAGTTCTTAGACGAATGCAATATGTATTCCAATCACAAATTTAGACAAGACAATGTGAAACACTATTGGTTGACACTATTTTTAAATTTTAAAAATTAAGAAACATAACTCTTAACGATATGAGCAAACAATGAAGTTTTACAGTAACCAATCCGTTCCCACTAAAAACTCTCCAAAATTGATACCTTTCACACAAATCGATGACCGGCGGATCCATCTCGGACTCATTGTTTGTATTGCTTTTACTTGTGCCCATGATGGATACAATTCTGAAATGGACAAAACTGTAAAGAAATACGGTAAGCTACTGTATTTCAGCAATTAGAGAAGAATTTAAAAATCAATTGTTGTTTACATGCGTAATTTCAATAATGTTTCATTCTCACTTTCATTTCAAACACCTCACGCTCCGCCCTATTACTTTTCAGCGCTTTTTCTTTTTGCTCCTTACAGCGTCCCGTCATCCGAATGCATTTATTCGTCTACTTTTGCGCTCCGTTTTCTTTTCCTATACGCGTTGCGCAACCTTATAGCCGAGTGTCACTAGCACACTAGTAGCCGCATCTCTCTTGCACACTATTTTCAGTGCTCCGTCCTCTTCTCCCTCATTCCCCTTCCTTCCGCAAAATTCCATGATGGCGCAACGCTCGTTGCCTCACACTACTTCGGCACCCCCATTCGAAATGAGAAGAACGTGTGGGGTGGGCAAAGCAAAAATGCAACACAGCATGTGCGGCAAAGAGAGCGCGAAGAAAAATGTGCTCTTTTGCTCACGCGCTTCTCTTTTCCTCCCTTCTCTTCTGCCTCGTTGTACGCTCTGCCATTGCTTTTCGTACTATTCCGACAGCGCCGAATGCAAGTTTGCATGCATTAAATAAATGGGTGGCAAGGGGAAGACGGGTGACATAGAGAAAAATGAATGAACATGGCTGCGGAAACAGAAAAATTTGCAACACAACAGAGAAGGAAACCTAAACGAAAAGTGTCAACCAGTATCATTACCTTAGTACAGGCTTCAGAATTATCGGGATGGAAAGAAGAATAAACTGGTAAATTGAGCAATAAATAATGAGAGTCTCGTCCTCGTCAAAAAAGCAAGTTCCGGAATAAGAACAGGCGACACTCGAAAAAAAGAAGAGAAAAAAAAATGTTTGATATTAATATCAGAACATACGTTGAAATCGGAATGGCAAAGACAGATGGCGCGTGATTGTAAGTACACTGAAAGTACTGTGCCAAAAAAACGATAAAATTTTTTTGAAGAGCCTATGAAACTGACATTTGTTCTCATTTGGTCTTCTTTCTTCGCCAAGTCGCATTATAAAATTAGTAATCAAATATGAAGGAGCTCATAGAAAAAAGGGACTAGAATTGAAGAAATGTAAAACTTTAATATTGAAAAGAGTCGGGTCTAAAATTCATTTAAATCGAGAAAGAGTAAAGAATAGCCCCTTGTTAACAAAAAAGGTTAGAACAAATAGTAAGTTTTAATTTATTTTCATCTTGTTGACAGAATCGATGAACAAAAACAGAAAACACAGTTACGTTCCACTTTTTTCGGAGCCAACGGGGTTTTTTATTCTCAAGTTGTTGCGAACGATGGCGAAGCGACCGTATTTGTTCAGGCTAGTTTGTCAACAGCAAAAAGAAAAAAAGTGTCATCAATGAACGCTCTAAATTTAAAGAAACAATGCAAGTATGACAAAATAGTTTTAAACTTTAAAAAAGGACAGTCATTGGAAAATTTTTGACAAACAAATTCAGTCTAGGATAAAATTAGATTCATCCAGAGAGGATAAACAAATTGTCTAAAATTACGTGACACGCCGAGCACGGCACTAAGAAGTGCCCGGTGGCAGTTAATGATCGGTACGAGAATGATAATGTTTCCGCCGCCGCACTTACAACTGAACTTTTGTGGAGACGAGCGCGTTTAGCGACGGAGACGCAATTGGTTAATATCAAAATACTGATAAAAGCTGTTCTGACAACACTCAACAACTCATCCATTTACAGACGTATTATTTGCTCAAGCCTTCCACGTTGTGTTTTCAATATTATCAGGAATCAAAATCATTGTCGGGTGAACGGACGACAGAAAACGAACATTGTTGTGATAAATGTTCACATAGTAGTGACCAACGTGAACAACTATTATGATATCAAAAATATCAAAAATTAAAATAAATAAATAAATAAAAGCAAACGTAGAAAAAGGAGAAGAAACAGACAGCGGTAAACTGGATTTTGTCTGCGGAATGGATGAAGAGGTCGGAATTCAAAATGGAATGGCAATTTGAATTTGGAAATAAATTCGGGTGGCGGGTGAAAAGGAAAGATAGGGAAAGACAAAACATAGATTAATTTCATTAGGATTGTCATTTTTTGTGTTGCTCTATTGTTTTGAGATGTTTTTGTTTCGTTCATAATGTTTGCTTAATCATGTGACTGGCACCAATAGTATGAATTCGCATAGTTTTTCTTTAGTTCGTTGTGAGAACCTCAGTAACGTTATAAAAAATGAAAAGCTTACCGAAAAGATTGCAGATTTGTCAGATCTGGGAATGGAAGAATGCCCGGCGGACACCAGCGTGGAATAGACGACTAACTGCAGAAAGCGCACGAACGCGGTACTTCGATAGAAACGGAGAGAGGGCGCCGGACGACGAGACACACTCCCCTGCAGAGATCTATTGCTATTTGCCACCAAACATACAATGAAACGTGGAGACTCAGAGACCACCCCGCGCCCAAAGCTATGCTGAATTCGGAGAGAATTTGAGAAAACGTCCGAAGAGGTTGCCCGAGCGCTCCCACTTTCTCACTCTATTTCCACAGCCCGCCATGCCTGCGCCTCCCTGTCGCGAAATAAAAAAGAAAGAACATATAGAACGGATCGCGGCACTGTCAAAAGACTGTGCTAGATCAGGAGACCGGGAAGACACAAAACGACAATCGCGTCTTTAGCCGCCGCTCCCTCTCTCCTTCGATTCTTCTTCTTCGTCCTCGTTTTCTCCTTCGCCACCTCAGACCCCCCGGCCCGATCAACTGCAATTGGCACGATGTTGCATTTCATTTTGGCGGCTATTCCTCTTCCTCAAATTTGAACAAAAAGGAAACCGAGTGAAACACGATATACACACAAAACCAAAAAAAAGAAGCTTGTTTCATTTGTATGTGGTTGGTCCCCCATGGGACAATCATTGCGCGACCGAAATGGTTTTATGGGTTTTGTCGTCTTCTTTGTTTATTTAGATGTATTTTTCAAAGAAAAACTATGGAAATAACGATTGCACCTTTCTGACAAAATATGCTATAGGGGAGCCAGCTCCAAAGGCCGAACCTCACCAAATTCATTTTTCATTACACATTCATCCTGCTCATGTGTTTCTGTCTGTTTATTTCATGATTTTGTTCTTTTCTTGCTGCAGACGCACTTTAATCATCACAATGAGTCTTGTTTCTTTGCCACCGTCCAGAACATTTGATGGCAGGGACGGGCGTGAAGAATTGAAAATTAAATGGATAGGAAGAGGATAAAGTAGAGGGAAAAAAGAGATAAAGAAAAAGAAGAAAAAGCATAAGACAAGAACAAAATCCCAAAACATTAAATGTACGTGCGGGAGTCCTTTGGTGAAGAACAATATGAGGGGACCACTTATTTTTGTTACCCAGGGATGATAAATATTTTGTTATCTTGTTTTATTTTTTCTTCCAAAATTGTTGATATTTTAAGTTAACTGGGACCAATAAAAGTCCCATAAAAATGAATTTAATTTTTTTTTCAATTTCAGTTTCAGCTTGTTTCAGTTCGCTTTGCTTTTAGCAATGACTGCACTTAAGTTATAAGTGTGATAAAAATTTTTACATGCGAGCGTCGTCAACGACTACAAAACTGATAGGTACATTAAAACACTCCGCCTATAGTTCTCTGGCTTTCCCGCTTTTTTTTTTCGTAAAATTCGTACATAATATTCAGAATGGGCAGAAAGAGAGAGGAGAAGAAAAAGAAAACGCACATGCATATAATGATATTAATTGAAAGAGTCTCGCTTCTTTTTACGTTTCACTTCGCTTTGAGTGATAGAGTGATAGCAAGGATATATTTCTGTGTGAACGAGTGAGAAGTCGAACATAAACTGATAAGGTGATGATTTTCGATTAAAATATACATTTAAACTTTGATATGTAACTTTAAAATTAACAAAAGTGACGACAAGTTCCAAAAATTGGGAAAATTGTAGCACAAAACGATGGAAATAAGACATCGAACGAAACAGATCAGAACGACCAGTCACCACTGAAATGCTGAATCTTGAGCTGTGCTCGTCTGCCTTCAAATGCTTTTCCTTGGTCTTGAAAAAATAGATGTTCTTGCGGAAAGAATCCTACACAGTTGTACTTTCCGGTGAAAAGAACAGTTGTCCGTGCTCATTTTCCCTATCACTTCACCTGTTCCCCATGCATCTTCTGAACATTGAATTGATTGTATTGTGCAATCTGCTGACGTAACATCCCGACGAAACTGAGAGAAAATTCGATCCGATTTATTACACACATAGTTCTACTTAGTGTTGTCAGTCTGTGTTCAATTAGAATGTATCAAGCTCCCTGCCTTCCTTCTGGACAAATATATGAAGGAGAAGAAGAAGAAGAAAAAGAAGGTGGGCAGTCAGCCAGCACAAAAAGTGTCGGTTGAATTCTTCCGTCTCTTTTGAAACATGCTGCCGCGCCACCATCACCATCGCAGCGCGGTCAGCTGTTTCAATGCTGATTGCGAATGAGGGAATGAATTCGCAAACGCTTCTATTTTATTTCAAAAAGTCGTCGCGTCAGTCGGCACGCACGGCGGTTGCCTGAATGAAAACGAGGGATCAAAAACAAACCACCCGCAAAATGTTTGAAAATGGAGGAAAAGAAACAAGTTGTAACTGATCAGTTCTGTTCAATGGTATAGTTCTGAAGCCACTCTTCACCGACAAAAATAGTATTCGACGAAACCGGATGAACAAACCTAGCTGTATTTGTACCGTATTCTATCTCCTAGTTGAATTTGTTCTTCCATTTCCTTACATCAGGGGTTAACTTTTAGTGAAAGGGTATCAGTGAATGTGCACTCTACCAAAAAAAAACGTACTAAGAGGAGCTGCGTTTCGCATTGTGTACGTTTCAAGCATTCATCATTTTATGACTCAAAACTCCAACATTCATTCGTTTCTTCTTTGCGCTTCGTTTTTCTCTTCTTCCGAGATGAATGAAGCGCCACAAGGAGGGGACAAATGGCCGCCGGAGTGAGCCGCTAGAGCCTTCATAAAACAGAAACACATAAACAAACACAAACAGAACGAAAGAAAGCTTGTTTGTATAATAAATAATAAATAAAAATGCGCTTCAGAGAACGAAGAGGAATAGTGAACGAATGTGATCTGGAGAAAAATGAGAGGTTCTAAAAATTCACATTAGGAGAGAAGCTGTTGCAAAATTACTTTTATCGACATTTAAAATCTTTTTCCGAATCTAGATCCCTGTAACTGGATATAATTCTAAAAAAAATTTAAACCAGTATTTAATTTTCTTATTCCAGTCTGATTGTCAGGGTTGTTTTATTTTTTCTTCCAAACTCATGTTTTTTCTCTGACAGTTGACCCTTCACTCGTTTCTTTCCCCTTGGCAACATCATAAACGTTTTTCTGTCGACCTTTCATTGAAATGCAACGTTCTCAAGGTAGAATCGAATCAGAAGAATGCAGGGAGAAAAAGAAAGAATTACTATTGCCGTCCGGTCGTCGACTTTTCTGACGCCTTCCTCTGCGCAACTATTCCATTCCATTTCATTTCCACTTACCATTCCGAAAACTGTTTCACTCTTGCGACACACAGAGTTCCTGCGTCCTTCAAAAAAAAAAACGATACTCAATTTGGAACTACACGGCAGGAGAGAAATGTCTTTTAAACCAAGTAAATATACTATGAACGCAAAACAGGTGAAGGAGATTTGAGTTGGATAAAGATTCCAACTTGGATGAGGAACGTCTGTTCATCTGTTAAAAATTCCTTTACAAATTCCAGGAAAACCGTCCGTCCGCAATTCATTCAATTTATTTTCTTCTTTCTTTCCTTCCTTTCCTCTTCTTCCAATTCAAATGGTGACGGACGTGGGAAGGGGAATATGAAATATGCAACATTTGGCGAGGGCAAGTGAAGATCCAGTTGATCTGTCCGCGCGCCACCAAATGCTTGTTCTCCTGTCCCTTACGGGCGCATCCATCCATTCTGCGGGATCTAGTTCTCGTTCTTGCGCAGCGGTGGCCGCAGACAAGCTTGTGCACGCAAAAAGTGAAAGGTGAACATTTGAATGTCTATATCACATATGACATGCCAATATATCTGGAACGAAGGGAAAGTTACACTAGGGAAACGTTGTTAATCAGTCGACGGCAGCGAGAGATTGAAATAAAATGCGTTTTCTTTAGTTTTCCTTTTAAATGCTGAAGAAATGATAACACTGAACGGATACTGTTCACTAAAAAGGATAGGTTTTAAAACTGACAGCGAAGGAAAAAATATCTGAATGTTGAAACTTTGATTTAAGGAGTGGTTTTAAATCCCTTAACAACACCTGAAACTAAACAAATTGCTTTAGCTGATTATTTTAAGTTTCCCATCAAAAATACACATGTGTTTTATTAACACAACGACACTATTTGCTATTAGGCATGACTCGACTTTTTGATTCATCATTCTGCCACGCCCTGTCTGCACAAGCATTTCAGCCATGACCCCTCTGAATCGTCCACACTTGGTAAATCTATAACAAATAATTTTAAGTAGTGTCCCGCCTCACCCTCCCGGGGTCACCCATTTTCTAATTGGGTAGTAGAGAAGTGTACAAAGACTTCTCGGTCGTTTCCCCAGCCAGGGATTGATTTAAATAATTTCTGGCTCAGAACGGTGCACCACCAGTCGTCCGAGAACACAGAAGACCGTGATCAGGCTTGTTCGGAAAATGTTTTTCGGAAAATCGGAAAAGAAAAATTTTTTCCGAAATAATTTTTCGGAAAATCGGATACCCGAAATTTTTTCCGACTTCAATTTTCGGAAAATCGGATATCCGACATTTTTTCCGATTTCATTTTTCGGAAAATCGGTTATCCGATTTTTTCCGACTTTCGAAACTAAAACTGGATTTATTTTAAAATTTTGTATTTTCCGAAAAAGATTCTTAACAATTGGCTCATCTCATTTCTTTGAAGAAATACGAAAATCAACAAATTAACCAAAAATTCAAGAAAAAATCAACAATTAACAAAACATTCAACAAAACATTCAGTTTTGAGAAGTTCTTGGTACTTAGAAGCGGCACCTAAAAGAACTGCAATTTTCCGATCATTTTCGGAAAATTTTCCGACGGGAAAATTTTCCGGATAATTAATTCGGAAAATTTTCCGACAGGTAATTTTTCCGAAAAATAAATTCGGAAAATTTTCAGTCGGAAAAATTTTCCGAAAAAAGTCGGAAAATTCGGAAAATCGGAATTTCCGTTTTCCGACTCCGACCAAGCCTGACCGTGATTCACAGTACCTTTTCACAGTATGCTTGAAGAACGGATCGACTTTGTAACTTTTGTTTGTTGTTGTACCATAATTAATGAAAGTGTTTTTTTTTTGCTTTTAACCGAAACTAATGCAACCAAAAAACCAAATTAGCATGTGAGTTATTCACTTTACTCATCAACACTACCTTTCCAGCCTTGGGGAAGCAAATTAGTTCCCCTGGCAATTAACTAGGTTGGGAGGAAAGATTGATATCTGCTTGTTTTGCAATTGTTATTCTACAGTGCTTGGGTTCTCAGCGATCTTTAGGATTGCAGTGTAGCCTTTGTTTTTTTAATGCATATTTCAACACACGGTGTGTTGAACGGTGCACCGCTGCGAACGCGCCCTCTCGCACTACTCATTGAAAGAAAGTTTTATGGTTACGGTCACTGTTTCTGAAATATCGCATTAATCAATAAATTGACGTGATTTTCTATATTTTTTGTACTCTTTCGCATAAGAAAAAATTAGTGAGTCGATTAGAAGCACTTTTGGTTGAATTAGCAGAATTGTTTCATGTGCTTTCAATGAAAATGTTTTTTGAATTGTCGTACGTTTCGGCGCATGCACAGAAACCTGTAACGTTATAATTTGAAAGCGCATTTGACGGCAATTTGCGTACTTTTTATTATTTTCACGGTGATTCTTTTACTACCGAGCACACCAATCTCGTCCACCGACTAGGTTTTTCTGTCGCGATTTTCTATATGACTTCGCACGGCATGCTGGCATCTACGTTTTAGACTCATTTTATGAAATTCGATTTTTTCGCGCGTTCAATTCGCTGCGTACGTTCCGCGAAAACAAAAACAAAAACATGTTTTTTTCCCGCAGTTCACCCTTATATTTTAAAAACATTTGATACAGCAGCAGCGTTGGCAACGCCGCGAAGGAATGCTCTCTTAACACACGGGTCACAGCGTTCCATCAAACGTTTAGTGTGATTGGGGCGCGTTTGCACTGAGGTAGGTGCCAGCATGCCGTGCTTCGGATCGAGAAGTTTTTTGTCACATTACTTCCTCTCATTATGGCGCATATTTAAAACCGGAATTGGTCTGATTTTTTACGTACAATTTCAAATGCAGGGCGATTCTTTTACTGCCGGCCACGCATTTCTAGTCCCCCGATTAGGTTTTTCCTGTCGCGATTTTTTAAATGACGTCTTATCAAAAAGTTGTCTGTCACGTTACTAGCTCTCATTAGGGCGCATATTTTAAACCGGAATTCGTTCGTTTTTATACGTACAATTTCAAATAAAACTGGTTTTCCGTGGTGGCCGAACTGATTTCCGCAAATTTTTTTGCAAAAAGGGGAGGGAACTCCGCCCATTTCATGTGATGAGAGAGTGAGAGAGTGCGATGGGGAGAGGGGAAATACTTGCGACCGGGGGACTAGAAATGCGTGGCCGGTAGTAAAAGAATCACCGTGATTTTTGAAAAAATGTACGCTTCAACACACCGTGCAACAATTCGCTGTGGGGAACTGAGATATGTCAAACAGTAAATACGTAAACAAAAAAAACCAGAAAAATATTAAATAAAAAAATGAAAAACGTTTTTTCTGATGTATCCGTTTTTTTTTGTCCCATTTTCAGTGCAAAATAGTAATTTTCTGAGAAAGCTTTGTTGAAATGCACTTGGTTTTCTAGCTAGTGTCCCCAAAAGTTTTCCCCAGTGTTATGAATGTTTTTACCGTGCTTTTTGATTTAAACAGCCAAAAAAGTGACTTTTTAGTGGTCTAGTGTTATAGAAAATAAATAGAAGAATCGTGGAAATTTTATTCAGAGAATTTTTTTTTTAGCTGTAACTTTTTTTAGCTGTAACTTTTTCATGGAGAGGAAAAACTAAAAAAAAAAAACCAAAATTTATTGAAAAACTTGAAAAACTGGATGAAAAACAAAATATAGTGATTTGAATAGTTATGAGGGAATAAAATTGCACTTTTTTCAATAGAATCTTCCATGTGATTCAAAAAAAAGTGGCGGTTACTGATACTCAGGTAATTTTCGGCATGTGCACGGCACACGAGCAGCAAGGTGCCGTGAAAAACGGCAGGCTGCCGGGTAGGAGTACGCAAAAAAACGGCACACGAGCAGCAAGCTGCCCTGCGAAACGGCAGGCTTCCTTGCGAAACGGCAGGCTGCCGTGCAAAACGGCAGCGTGCCGAAGGGGTGCCGTGCTGTCGACAAAGGCGCCAGCATTCTTCTCTGGCGCAGTCTGCGCGATGACGCAATTTTTTGTACATGAGTTTTACTTTCGCGTTCATTTTTACGATTATTTTCGTATTTTTCTTCAATTTTGTGGAAAAAGTAAGTTTTTATAATTATTTCATGTAGACTAAAAATGTTTTTAGAATTTTCCTCGAGGTATCTGCTCATTTCTGCTGGCCACGATGGTTTCGGCTGTGATCGATTTTCGAAAAGGAGTTTCCAGTTGGTTCCAGGTATTTTTTTTTATTATGCCGCGCCTAAGATTGCAAAAAAAAAATTCTTAGAATCACTTGTTTTCAGTTAGAAGTTCCAGAAAAAATCGCAGAAATAACAGGTGTTTACCATGATATTTTTTGATGTGCGCGAAATAAGGCAAAGAATTGCAAACAATTATTTTTGCAAAAAATGAATAACCCCATCAGTTATTTCTGGAATTTTTTTGGAACTTTAAACTACAAAAAACATGGTTGGAGAAACTGTACTTACCGTAAAACCTGTAATTGAAGTACATGTACTTCTATTTTTCAAAACTCCTAAATGGGTGTACTTCTAATACAGGTGTACTTCAATTAGAGGGTGTACTTCTATTTTTCAAAGGTCTTTCAAAAGAAAAATAAGAAAAACGATTCGAGACCAGGCTTTCTCGGAAATTTCCGAAAAGTCGGAATTCCGTCGGAATTCCGATGTCGGAAATTTTCGATTCCGTTCCGAGACAAAATGATTTCCGAAAATAATTCCTTTTCCGTCGGAAGAAAAAATGTTTTTCTGTCGAAATTTGGTACAAAAAATGGTTTTTTTTTTTTTTTGGAAAAAGTTCTACCATGTCCGTGACACAAATTTCCTATTTAAAACACAAGTTTACGTATCTTTCCTCAATTTTTTAAACTTTTTTGTGGATACTTTAAGAATACCGACGGAAGTCGGAATTCCGACGGAAATCGGAACGAGAATTTTCAATGATTTGTTCCTCCATGAACGTGTTTGGACACTTGTGTCGCGGGCATTCAAATGATTTTCGATTCAAAAATTCTTTGAACCAATGAAAAACGGAAAAAAGCTTCAAAAATGGAATAAAATTTTTTTTCAAAATAATTCACCCGATGATATACCTCTATTAGAGGGTGTACTTCAATTAGAGGGTGTACTTCTATTTTTCAAAGGCCTCTTGGGGGTGCACTTCTATTAGAGGTGTACTTCTAATACAGGTGTACTTTAATTACAGGTTTTACGGTATGAACAATTACTATACGGAAATGTAAACAGTAAATGTTTTTCCGCGGAAACTTTTTTTATTTCTAAAAGAGATTTCCGAGACAGTGGGATAATTACAAAATAGCCACCAATATATTTCAAAATAGGTACCCATTTGACTCGCTATAGTATAGCCATCCACAGTCGGCGCCGCGTGGGTGGCTATTCTGGAATTATGGGTGGCTATACTGGAATTTTCCCGAGACCCTCACAAATGCGGGTAAAACCCCGACACCGGGTAAGTCAAAGCCAAGGAAGACTGAACCGGGGAAAAACTTCAGAAACCGGAGAAAAATTTTCAAGTCTGTGGCACGATTTTCCTGCATTTTATAACAGTTTCTGTACAAATCTCGTGTCTCTTGCATTTTCAATTTTTGCCGGTTTTGTCTTGACTTCCCCGGTCTGGTTTTTTTTTTCCGATTTTGTCAGGATCTCGGATTTACGGACCGTTTATAGTACAAACTAGCCAATAAAATTTCATAAATTAAATTAATCTTCCAGAAAACCATTTAGTGTTTTTATGTACCGTGCGGTAAACGTTCATGAATACAGACCCAGTAACTTTTTAAACTTTGAGCGGCAATACATCTTTAACTTTCTTTTTAATGAATAGCTTCGGTTTTGAAATTTTTCTTGCAGTTGATCATCTACTCGTCGATATGCGGAAATGGACCTTGAAAAACGATATGATTCGATATTGGCGGATTGTACGATGCTCCGTAAACATAATTAAATTTTTTGCCATGATTTTTTTTGTTACCTTTTAATGTTTTTTAATTAATAAATTCGATTAATTTCAACGAATAGAATTGATCAAAATGGAATCAAAAATAAGCAGGGTTGCGGCAGCTTGCCGTGCTTTATTTCGGCACGCTGCCGTGAAAAAAGGCAGGCTGCCGTGCAACACGGCAAGCTGCCGCTGGCAGGTGGCACCCCTGCCGATTCGTGCAGCAGCTTGCCGTTTTTCACGGCAGCGTGCCGTTTCGAGGGGCAGCTTGCCGAAAATTACCTGAGTATGTCTCCAAAACGTGCAATTTTATTCCCTCACAACCATTCAAATCACTTTATTTTGTTTTTCATCCAATTTTTCTATTTTTTCAATAAATGTTGATTTTTTTTAAATTGAAGTGAAAAAAGGATTGAAAAAATCCTTAAAATTGTTTTTCATTAAAAATTAGAAGCTTGGAATGTCAAAATATCGAGTAAATCATCAGGTAGCCCCCATTATCTCTAGTGTAAACAAAACGTATTGCAAAACCTGCAATTCATAACCTCAATCCATAATATATTCACAACTATTTTCGTTGCCAACGTGCACGCAGTGAATAGATGCCTCTATAGATAAATTCGGCTAGCTGCAATGCAAAGTACTCGCTCACCGATTTTTTGGTATTTTCGTGGCTCTTGAAGTGTTTCTCAGCCAGCGAGTGCTGAATCGGCCGAAAACAATGGACATCTGATGGAGCAGTATCAGTGAACTTCCCAGCCAAACTATTCAATTTGATGCGCTGTCATCTTTGCGACATGCGGCAGGGCGTTGCCATGAAGCAATTTGGTTGGATATCATAACCACTATTTACGACGAAGAACTTCTCAGGGAATTTTCGGCGAATCGCCGCCAAAATCGGCGAATCGCCGTGAAAATCGGCGCGACTGCCGATGCCCTTCGGCAGTCGCGCCGATTTTGTCGGCGATTCGCCGATTTTGTCGGCGATTCGCCGATTTTCACGGCGATTCGCCGATTTTGGCGGCGATTCGCCGTTCTAAACAGAAACTCCTTCCCCCGGGGCTCCTTCCTTTGACCTCCTCTTGATGATAATATTCTTATACACGCTTTTTGTTGATTATTGACACAGATTTATTTAAAAATATTATAATTAAATTGGAAAAAAAACTGATTGAAAACCGATTCACGAAAATTGATCAAAAGTGTTATTTATTCGGTATAAAGCGCTGCGAATTCGCTCCATTATAACAACCAAAGAGACGGCCGCGTTAGCGGCGAGAGAGCGCAAAAAATTGAGAGGGCGTGGCCGATGTTTCGCTCTGATTTCTCCAAATCTCACTCCAAATGCATGCTGCTACTTTGGAATAGAACTTGCGCGAAATCGAACTATAGCGAAATAGAATTCGTTTCAGAATAGAACTGTAACGAAATGAAACTGTTCGGAATAAAACTGTTGCGAAATAGAACTGCCTGAAATGGAGCTGTGGTGAATCCGCTGTACATGGTGGGTTATTGAGTTCAATTTCGCGCTGCGGTCGGCGAATCGCCGTGAAAATCGGCGAATCGCCGACAAAATCGGCGAATCGCCGACAAAATCGGCGCGACTGCCGAAGGGCATCGATTTTGGCGGCGATTCGCCGTTCTAAACAGAAACTCCTTCCCCCGGGGCTCCTTCCTTTGACCTCCTCTTGATGATAATATTCTTATACACGCTTTTTGTTGATTATTGACACAGATTTATTTAAAAATATTATAATTAAATTGGAAAAAAAAACAAAATATTGAGTTACCGTGTTTACTCTAATAGCCAACATGCCGTACTAATTTTTATATATTTCTTCAAATGCCGGGAATTTGGAGGATGGAGCGCCAAACTTCGGCAATCTCGTGCCTCTTTGGCTATACTTGGTATAAAACGGTGCAAATTGGTCCCAATCACACAGTGAATTGCGCATGCATTCTAGTGCTACTTCGGAATAGAACTCGCACGAAATAGAACAGTAGCAAAATAGAACTGTTTCGGAATAGAACTATAGCGAGATAGAACTGCCGGAAATGGAGCTATACAGGAAAAACCGCAGCGCGAAATTGAACTCAATAACCCACCATGTACAGCGGATTCACCACAGCTCCATTTCAGGCAGTTCTATTTCGCAACAGTTTTATTCCGAACAGTTTCATTTCGTTACAGTTCTATTCTGAAACGAATTCTATTTCGCTATAGTTCGATTTCGCGCAAGTTCTATTCCAAAGTAGCAGCATGCATTTGGAGTGAGATTTGGAGAAATCAGAGCGAAACATCGGCCACGCCCTCTCAATTTTTTGCGCTCTCTCGCCGCTAACGCGGCCGTCTCTTTGGTTGTTATAATGGAGCGAATTCGCAGCGCTTTATACCGAATAAATAACACTTTTGATCAATTTTCGTGAATCGGTTTTCAATCAACCAGCATTTGAACAAACACATAAAAATAGAACGGCATACCAGACTGTTAGAGTGAATACGGTAAATGATGATCGTAGTGGTCCTCGACAGCAGCACATCTATTTCAGTTCCTTTTTTGAATGGTGTCGATGAAGTTTGGTGAACACGGCAGCGCTGAAATGTATAATCAGATAATCAAATTCGGATTTTCGTTCGATTAAACGCGAGACGAAAGCCGTCTTTCTGGAGTCCGAATACTATCAAATTTACCCATTTTATTCATGCAGAAAGGGTGAAAATTTCGGAAAACGTGCGAAACCAGTTTGCAAATCATCTCGAACCTTCTTACACTCTAATCTTTAATCCAAGCTCTTCTTTCCAATTTTTGAATTTTTCCAAAAAATGCGAATAATTTTTGAAACAAAACATCTATTGTCGGCCCGCCAAAATGGTCAAACGCGCTCCGCTGAACTCAACGTTTTGCGATTTTCATTTTGGTTTCCAAATTATTTCATGTCACGTGTGAATTCAACGTGAAATGAAATAATTTGGAAACCAAAATGAAAATCGCATAGCGTTGAGTTCAGCGGAGCGCGTTTGATTATTTTGGCGGGCCGACAATATGTGAAAAAAATCAAAATATGTTTCGCACTAGGTGTGAAAAATGCGAAAAACCATACTTGGCAAATTTCGGCCCGGCCCGGTCGGCCCGCCTTGAAAAAATAAAAATCTTTTGGATTTTTCAACGATAATTTTTTAAATTTATTAACTATTTTTCACCAGTAGTTTTAATGGCATTCTGAAATATCACAGAAAACTGTTATTTACCGTGAAAACGAACATATTTTCTTCAAATTACCTTGCATTTTTTCTTATATTTCTTCGAATTTCTCTTTTTTTTTTTCTCATTTTCTCTTTTTAATTTAATTTTTTTTTTCACTTCTCATAATTCTGCACCCAAATTTAAAAAAATTCATGGAATTCCTACAAAAAAACCGGCGCACAGCTGGAAGTTATGGTATCATAGAGCCTCTAGAGGTAGCGCACCACGACTTTCTATATTCAAACCCTCCAAATAATACTTTCGAAGATGAAAAATCCTGCTAGGCTTGTACACTATTGGAATTCTTATCACGCCGGGGAAAAAGGGGTTTTTCGGTTTTTTTCCCTAAAAAATGGGAAAAAGTCATGGCGACCCGCGGATTTTTTCATTTTCCGAAAATATTTAGCTTTCTCCAATTTTTTCTCTGAAGAAAGGAAGAAAAACAATGGAACAATACTTTTTTTCGACGTGAATAACCTATTATCGATCCAATTTTCTTGTCAATTTTTGCTGGAAAAAGATTATTTCGTCCAGTCGGAAAATCTAAGAGGGTGTGGTCTTGAATTTTCCATGTGAACTCTTACTGTTGTCGGCAAGAAAATTGGGACAATAAGGCCTATTTCTAAGTTTCTTCAATTAAATAACTCACCACTGTGTTCTCGTTCCATGCGAGCCAAGCCTGAATGAATTTTTTCAAGATATTTTTGAACAAAATAAATTACTTACACATTTCGAATCGGCTTTTCCTTGAAAAAAATCATAAAAATAGAGAATATATTGAGAAGTAGGTAACGAATATTCACAACAAATAACAAGAATTGTGCGCCAAGCGCGTGTTGACGCTTTTCCCGACGACCCCTTGCCGCGCCAACGCCGTCCTCTTGCCGAGTCTCTCACGATTTTCCTTCGCCGACGTCGCGCCGTCCTCTCGCCGTCCTCTCGCCGTCCTCGCGCCGTCCTCTTGCCGCCTTGCGAACTAGCTGTGCGGAATAGTAGAGGGAGGATGGAGACTCCCCTATTCACGCCATACTTGTGCGATAGGATGTATTGATAACACGGTGTCTTCGCAGAGAACCATTTATTGGAGAAAAGGAAACTTTGGAAAAACCTTTTCTACCCCGTGTGGTGTGCTACAACTTGGCATGGAGCACGTGGGGTATCTCTGGTATGTTGACAATAAAATAAGAGTAATGAGCGGAAAATATAAAAACGACGGAGCAGAGAAAATTAAGCAAGAAGGAAAAAAAAGCCAATGCGGTTGCCAAATTTGCTCTTGTATTTGTGTTGTGAGAAGTCGCTGCAGAAAAGATGAAGACAAAAAAGGGGTAGAAAAGGTCCTGAAACTACGGTTAATATTGTGGCTCGGAAGCCTATAGTTAGGGACCGCAAAAGGAGGGGGCGGAGCCTTTCATTTTTTTCTCCCCAGGGCATTTTTTGAAGTTTGAGGCTTGATTACACGAATACTACCGAGTTATCCATATACTTTACAATGTTTCTGTATGTAATTAACGACAAGGAATCGATTGGTGCCATCAAATTTGTCTGAAAATGGCTAATTGTGGCTGAAAATCAAGAAAAACTGAAATGCAAGTCAAAAAATCGATTTTTTTGGGAGTTTGTAGGGCCGGTTCGCGGGCTTTTGCGATTGATTCCGATAGTTTTTGACAAGCTGAATTGAATTTTTCAAACAGAATTCAATTTTAAATGAGCGCATTTTTTTTATACCGGTTCAAACTTCACCTAAAAATTGTGGAAAATTTTCAGCGATGACCCCCTATTTTTATTTTTCGGATACTTTAAGCAACCCTTCTAGTAATCACACAAAAATTTTTAGAGCTCTGGCATAAATTTAAAGCACTTAAAAGCTTTCCAAAGTCGTGACCATTTTCGAAATAATCATGTTTTTTGGGATTTTCGGGAATATGGAAGTCCGGTTCGCGCGATTTGAAAGCATGATCAAATTCAGCAAAAAATTCTCTATCGAATACATTCTTTAGATTGAAAAAATAAATGAGCGCATTTTTTTAAATGACACTTTTCGAAATTAAAAAATACTTTTCTATGTCATTTCAAACAATTTATCAGGCCTTGTCAACGCGGAGGGAGAGCGAGCACATCACAGGAATAAGGCGGCAGCTAAAATCTGTCGGGGTAGTTTTGTGGTTAAATGTGCTGCGCATTGTGTGCGAGGTCAAGGGTTCGGATCTCGTCCTTTTGATTTGTATTTTTCAAAAAGCTTTTTCGATACTTAAAAGGTTATTTCTTACGCAAAAGTATTATTTTTTCGGAAATTTTCGAAATCAACCAAGAGAATATCCATTTTTTGTGGAAAACCGATAGGGGTTTCCACTTATTTACGTGTTCCCGCGTATTTCAGCCATAAAATCATAGTATTTGAGTAATGTTTATCGCCTGGTATAAAAAAATTTAAAACATTCCAAATCCGATCTTAATTTACACATTCCTCAGCAGAAATCCGCAGAAATTATCGCATTCAATGAACAATGATGACAAAAGAGGTGGTCGGCAAAACCACGCCGCGCGCATGCAGCCGAAGCCCCGCCTCCCCCGCTGGGGAGAAAATCAGTGGTAAATAATCGCGACTTTGAAAGGCTGAAACTCGGGAACTAGCGGGAATTTCGCTGAGAAAATTTGGGATTGTACTAATATTGAGGCGTAGAATACAATGAAATCAGTAGTTTTTCGAGATTCTCACGTTTTTCAAACTCGTTGCGGTACCTACCTATAGTTTTGTGGTTTTGCGACCTATCGGTACCGTGTTTCGAGACGACGAATGACCTGGGGCCATGTCGAGTCGACACGTTAATTATTTTAGGCCCGCTTTCGCGGGCGCGGTACATTCTCAAAGTCCAGCAGGGCGCGGCTGCCACAGCAGGCGCGGACGTGGCCGCGACGCTGTAGGAGCGGCCGCCGGCCGCCGCAGGAGCGATGAGAGAGTGCGCGAGACAGCGAGAGGGTTTTTATTGATTATTGTATTTTGTACTGTATTTTACTTTAACTGTCTCGATTTGGTGATTTGGTGAGTATTTATTATTGTTTTGTGTGGTAAAATAGGTGATAGACTATAATTAGTTGAAAAGAGTCGTTGAATAATTATTAGCTAATTTATTCCGCGACACTAGCGGCGATTCGCCGATTTTTACGGCAGTCGCGCCGTCCCCTTGCCGAAAATTCCCTGAGTTCATCGACATGGTCAAATTGAAATCAAGAAGCCCAAAATAGACGAGGCCTTCACTGTTCCAAAAAACACAAAGCATAAGCTTTTTTCCACAAAAATCCGGTTTTGGCCTGGGTTTCAGGTGCTCGCCAATGTCCCACCACTGCCGTTTTCTTGTAGTTTTGCCACTTGGTTCAAAAAATTTATATTTCTTGGCACTACAGAGAAAAATCCCGACAGTCGTCACGCTAGTCGCTTTGTTGGCTTGCTGAGCTGGTGTGGAATTAATTTTCCACATCGATTCGTTTTCCCAATTGCGTGCAAGTGAGTTGGTCACTTTTCTTGTAATATTTTAATATTCAAAGCTTTCTCGAAAAAGGAAATTATAGGGACGACGGAATTTTACACATTGATCTGATCTGCAAAACCATATCCGGAGAATTTATCCCAAGCGTCGCACATCCAACGATTGCCCCGATTTACTCGGTGGGCGTTACACTGTCTGGGGGGCTACACTGGTATACTAATATACCAGAATAATTCCCCACCAGTAGAAACGGGGGGTTATTCTGATATCTTAGGTAATTTATCAGATAAGCCCCCCCCCACACTTCTTTATTTTTCTTGCGAATTTGGTTAGTTTTCCATATGAATATCGCCCCCGTTATATCAGAATAATCCCCATCATATCAGAATAACCCCCGTCATATCAGAATAGCCCCCCCCCCCCCGCTGTATCAGATTATCCTACATATACAGGGTGCGTCAAAATTACGTGCACTACTTCAAACGCGCATCATGACAAAAGTGGAAGTCCAAAAGACATGAAAATCAACAGAAAGTTTATTCAATAGTTTAGAAATATAATGCCAAAAGATTATTAAATTCGGCCTTTTTTGGCGGCAATGACAGAACGAAGACGTCGTGGGTAAGATTCCACCGTGGCACGGAGGTACTCAATTTGTCCCATTCTTCGACAAAAGTCTTCTCTGAAAGCTTCCAGACTAGAATGGGGTCTTGCACATCCTATATTTTGAAGTACTCTCCAGATGGCGAAGTCGAGCGGATTTAGATCCGGACACGATACAGGCCATCTATCCTTCTTTATGAACGCCGGCAAGTGGGCTTTGCACCAGTCCTGGGTGTACTTTTCCGTGTGAGGAGACGCTCCGTCTTCCTGGTATAGAAAAATGATGCAATAATGAAAATAAAAATTGAATATTGTGCGCACGAAAAGTGCATCAGCACGCGTTGCCATTATGAACATTAAAACGTTTAAGTAAAAATAGAAAGAACAAAAGGAAAACATTGTCAGAACGTAAATTGAAATGAACATGTTCATGGGCATTTCCTATGGAAAGTGACTCGAAAACGACCGAAAAAATATGAAAATGATGAGTAAAATATGAAAAATCATGACAATTCGGCGTCCTCTACACGAAGTACATATTTCAATTCGGTGGAGCGCGTTCGCATCTGCGGGGGGCTATAGCCTCCTTTTTCAGCGGGGGTTTTACTGGTATTTCATGGAGGGGTTATACTGTACTTATACCGAAACTTTGACTCGAAAATATGAACGACGCGAAATTAAGTCCTATTATTTATTGGCCAACCTGTAGTGTGAGCCCGAATCAGAACAGGCATTGTCTCACTGGGGTATGAGGAGGGAGTGAGTAAATGCGCCCGGGCGCACACACGCAACGCATCCAAATAAGGCCCAAAAAATAAAAAATGACGCGCGAATAAGTTCACATTATCGGAGATAAAAACCAAAGCAAAATCGTGAAAATTACGAAACTCTATTCAAAAATTTTTCGCGCGCGTTGCTTTTTCTCTCCGATAATGCGAAATTTTTCGCGCTCCTTGTTTATTTTTCGGGCCTCATTTGGATGCGTTGCTTGTGTGCGTCCGGGCGCGGTTACTCACTCCCTCCTCATACCCCAGTGTTGTCTTTGGTCTTTGTCAATGTTTTTAAAATATCAAAAGATGAAAAAATAACAGAAGAAATGATTAGATTTTTTTTCTCATAATTTGCCGTGAATTGTCCGTCTTTACGAGTACGTGATAGAGAGATTGCAAAATCCTGAAAAAAACCGTTAGAGAGAAAACGTAGCTAAACTATGCTTCAAAACCCAAAAGGTTTAATACCTTTAAATCATTAAAAACAACCGTCATTTTTTATGTTTTTCTCAATTGTCATAACCAGTTTCGAAAAAATACACCATGCCTAATTCTAAATAGTAAAAAATTTTCAGATTACTACAAGCAATTTTCCGAAAGAAAACTACTTAAACATTTCATATTCTCAGTACGGAGCGTTCAAACCCGCTCCCTTCTCACAGTGCGGCCACGTTGGCGACGAGAGAGTGCAGAAAATTGAGAGAGCGTGACCGATGTTTCGCTCTCTTTTCTCCGAATCTCACTCCAAATGCATGTGAAATTCTTTGTTCGATTGGAGCGAGTTTGCAGCGTCGTATACCGAGTATACAATAAATAAATACTATTCAATTCTTTATACAAATCGACACATCAAATTTTTTGGTTTTGCAACAAAAAAAGTGATCATAACCAGAGTGACACACATTTTTCCCTAAACAACAACAAAAAAATGGACCAGGAATCGGATAGCATTACGATGTAGAGGCGACAACACCATTATTGTCACTTTCCATAGGAAATGCCCATGAACATGTTCATTTCAATTTACGTTCTGACAATGTTTTCCTTTTGTTCTTTCTATTTTTACTTAAACGTTTTAATGTTCATAAAGTTGGAGGAGAGACAACCAATAAATTCAAAAAAAAAACACACACAGAAGTAAAAAAAATGTAGGCGTGGCATGTCAAAATCAAAACAAAACACAAAAAGTGTTTATGTCTGTTCTGCAGCTATACCTGTTAAAAAAAAAACTTTTTTTGATGATGTTAGGTGTCTCCGGAAGTGGTTTTCCTCCTTTCTTAACTATTTCGGGTGTTCTTTTCTCCCATTTAATGACACGAAATTTTATTTCCGGTCAAAGCAAAACAAAACAAAAAGGAACTCAGGGCAAACTATAAACACAAAAAATAGCATAGTTCTTGGGAAAAGAGTGAAACCTTCATCTTCTTCTTTTTCACTTCGTCCAATTATGTTAAATGCTCTGATGTCATCATCTAAACACAAAACCTTTTTTTCTTTAAATAGTTTTAGTGTTGGACTTTAATGGTTTTCTCGCAACATTTAGCTCTTATTTTCCTCATTTCAATTAATTTTTTTTTCAAAAATGTTACTTCCGATAAAAAAGCTTTGTTCTTATTTTGTAGCGCGGTGTAAGATCTTTCAACTAGTTTTAGACTGTTTTAGCATTATTCATTTCATTTGAGGAAAGTCGATTTTTATAGGAGGAGGGGGACGTTTCTGTGGTAGGTAGGTGTCCTACTGCGCGAGGCGCCCGGTTCATTTTCATGAATAAATGTTCTTTCTCTGAACTTTGCGCCTGATTTTCTTTGTTTTTCCCGCCCCTTATTTGAAATTTGCTTCATTATTAATGATTTCGAAAAAGATACAGAAATGTACTTCACTCTCATACTTCTCGTTCGATTTTACTTGAATCGGACCCCTATTGCATGTCTAGCGGAATAAAGTAGAAAATTATACCCACTTCCAACCGATTGACCCAAGACATGTAAATATGTATATGAAGTCTTTTCCGTCGCCTTTGCATAGCCATTCCTTGTTAGTGTAGTCGAATTTTGAACCGCAGAACCACGTGGATTTATTGGTCACTGTCTGGGCACCCGGACGTCATATTCTTTTTCAGATCAATAATCGGTCATCTATTTATCATCGGTTACTTCCAGGTGAAAGTTATATTTAAAGTAGTTTTCCGTTGATCACATTTCACATTCAATTTGGCGGTTTGACAGTATTGACATTAGATATACTCATTCTATCTATGTTCCCTTTTACATACTCGTAAACTATTCATCGCAAAATCTGATCAACCTCGATACATACTGTATTTATGCATGCGATCTTGATTTTATGTTTTTTTTTATCTTCTCGTTTTGTTATCATTTTGTAACATTCTATTTTTATAAAACTTTTGTAATAAATATATCTGCAATTTACTTTTTTGCATGTTTTGTTTATTCAACTTTTTGAAAAATTTTGGTTTCACTATTTTAAAAATGCACACTTGGTTTTTTAATAATACGAAAATTTAAACGTTAAAAATATTTTAATGCTTAAAAAAAATCCAAGAATGCACTAAACTTAAACTGCATTCACTTGTTAAATAATTTTTTATTTTGCTGCTAAATAGGATCACTGTTTTCAAATTTATTCTCTACTCTATTTCTATTTTTTTTTTCCAATTCTTCACTTTTCTCTAGAGTCCTATTTTTGATATTTACACGCCGTATGGGTGTACGTATTCGGAAGTGACTCTGATCCCACATCATTCTTTCTTAATACCCACTTGTCGGAAAGACACTGCTCCAGCTCATGTTTTACCTCATTTCCGATCTACTCTGACATTTTGAGTTCGTGGATCAGCTCAGAAAAGCAACGCAGTACTATGAGTCGTCGTGCTTCCTAAATTGACAAGATTGTTCTGACAAGTCGCAACTTTTCCTATAAAAGAGATTTTTTGTTGCTTTTTTACGTCAGCACAGGCAAACAAATTTAATCCCGATTTAGCTGAGATACTTCTTATTCATCGCATCCGTTTCCGTTCTTCTCCAGTTTTTGCAACTACTTTGCTAACTGGTGGTCCTAGAAAACTCTCGAGGTAGTGATGACGTTAAAGAACCCTCAGACAAAATGAAAAGTTCAAGTGTTTTCGGTATAGTCAAAGAAAGAAAAGAAAGGATATAAAACTATGACGTTGGGCTCAACTCAACTGCTCCCGAATTCGTCCTTCACAGATGATGTTTGAAGCTTTCTACTCTTTTTAGTTATTTTTTACGCATAAACGAACTCGAATAATTAATGCGTTTAGTATGAAACACATTTCTCCTATTTCTCATTCATTCATCAAGAGGCTCAGAATAATGATATTGGTGTTGACATTGATAACACATAATACTTTAGAGGTTTAAAATTCCTAACCTTTTGTTAGCGAGTTGGGTCGAATTGCAGAACGCGTGATCGCCAATCGCCACGACAGCAACATTCTTGCTCTTCTTCTTTTTCACTGAAAACGGCTGATAACTGTTGCGAAGTTGGGGCAGGTGAAGCACCATAGCGGTTGAAGATGAAAAAGAAGACGAAGAGCAGAGCAGTTTTCCGAAAACTCGTATCGGATTACGGCCGAAACCTGAACAGATGTTAAGTAAAAGCCACTCGTCGACGTCTTTCGCTGTCTGATTTCTGTTCACAAAGTAGTTTGGGGTAGATCCCCATCGGACGCGACGCGCGCCCCCGGTCCGTGCCCCATAACCCTCACCACCTTGTCATTTTCCCAGAGACGGGTCGGATGAATGAGGCACGCCGTCGCCAAATGACCGTAATTTCCTAATTAAACAGTTCCTGCCCTCTCTTTCTTGCCTCGCAACCACCTCCTCATTCTGCCTCTCCCAACCAATTCGTCTCTATCTCTTCAGCCATTAACCCTCTCCTCTTGTTTTCTAAAGTCTGGTCGCGCCGCTTCGTTTCCGGTGTGCCGTTCCAACCTTATTTGATTCCATTATCTTATCTGATTCTTATTTTTCACTCGTTTTTCTTTTTGCCTAGAACTCCAACATAATGCAACTTAAAAAATCATTAATTTCTTATTTTTCTTTAAGTTTGTAAAAATTTCAGATTACCTTATGAATACGTAAAATTTTCCAAGTTTGGGCATTCATTCGGATCGAGTTCAATTGTTTGCTTTTTTTCTCCCAAAACTGTTTTCCCATCCCAAAATTCTAGAAAATGATTGCCACAACCATTTTCGGATTAATGCTGATGCACGTCGGAGCCGCGTCTAGTAAGTACTTCTTTCGTGTTTTTTTTTAAAAGAATGTCATTCCAAAGGCATCTGTTCGAGTGGGTTTTATGTTTCGAACATAACTTTTATGACCACCACCACCGGCGTCGAGAAAACGAAAAACGATTGAGTCATTTGCGAATAAAGAATAAATCGGTGTTTTGCTTTTTGGTCCAGTTTTCCTTTCCTCTCATCTTCTTCCCACTCAAAGTGCCTTTGGAAGACACCGGACAATTAACGGATTATAGAGAAGGAAATGAAATTTTTTTTCTTTTATAGTCCAATCTTGTCTCTTCTTGCCGAACGTCATGCTGAATGGTGGTACGGTAGACGAGTTCCAGACACACGACATCACGAAATGTTGTGTGGAATGCTCGACAAACAATTGCTGTGTCGCGTACACTTACGATACTGTCAAGAGGAGGTTTGTTACATAAGTTTACAAGCAAAATAAAAATTTTCTATTTAAGGTGCTATCTTAAAAATGCAATAGGATTTTCTTCGGAGGATGGTACCAAAACGAGTGGGCTCAAACCAAACTCACGTTTCGGTGTGTTAAAAGTAAAGTTATGAATAATTTAAACTAAAATTTTACAGGAAAAGGTGTCACGTTGCGGAACGTCAAAATTCTTGGTGATCAACAGAATCGGATTGAGCTCAGATCCGAGGAAGAATGTCGACAGTACTGTACCGGTAAGTTCATAAAAAAATTATTGTGAAAATTTGTGAGTTTTTTAAAAGAAAAAATAGACTGTCTCTTTATTTATTTGTTGTTTTTTTCGTGTAAAAATCGCAAGTGCGAATTGTCCTTGTCACTTTGGTTATCTAGTCAATTGCGATGACAGTGACACCCATTCACATCCCCATTCAAAAAGGAGTTTGATCGACGCGGTTTTCGCGTGGCTGTATAACATAAACGACGTCTAAAAAGCGACGCTAAAGTAAACTTCCGACGGGCGTTTCGTTTTAGAAAACCTGTCTATTTCTTCCAATTCTTTCTCAAAGGCGAATACAGACCTCCATTCTTTTCTAATTGACTAACGCATTTTCGGTTGGTTCACTCTTTTTCATCATAATCAAATCAAGCGTGCGTGCAATTATTGGGAGAATTAAACGAGAAAATGAAAAATAGACATGATTTTGATTGATTTTGAATGGAAAAAAAACTTCAAAAGAAAGGGAAACATATAAAATCAATAATAAAGACAATCAAACAGCTGTCGGTCATATCATGACATATTTGATTACAGTTCTCTGATAAATCGCCGACTTATCATTGAGATATGCTTCCGCTTTGGGTCAGCGGAAGGCGGAGGATTGCAAGAGAAAAAAAAAAGAAAAAAAAACGGAGAATTCTAAGAATAAACTGTTAGCGGATATAAAAAGAGAGTTGTTCATTCACACAAAATAAACGTTATCAAATCAACGTCGACCGTATTCAATCGGAAGTGAACATTTTGGTTCGCTTAACAATTTGATTTATTTTCCACATAATGCTTATTTTCATACTTGACAAGCGAACCGAGCGGACCGACGAATAAATAAGTTCAGAATGAATGTTTTTGTTGAATGAGATGTTCAAAATGAAGATCTCGACAAGTTCTACAACATAGGGACATAATATTGACAGTTTAGTTACTTGTCTTTCCACGGGCCAAAAAAAGTGGCCGGGCCGGTGAATCGGCCCGTCCCGCCTACTTTTTGCCGGCCCGTGGCAAAGGAAATTAATAAACCGTCAATATTATGTTCCTATGTTTTAGAAATCGCTGAGATCTTCATTTTAAACATCTCATTCGACAAAAAATATTTTTTCCGAGCTGACTTATTTATTTGCCGGTCCGTCGTCGGCCCGCTCGGCCCGGTTGCCATGTGTGCTTATTTTTATTTCGATTGCCAATGGGACAAATATTAAAAATTTCAGCCTACCAAGTGTTTTCATGGGCTCCTCCCCAAGATGAAGAGATTGTTCGAAGTGGCGAATGTGCGTGCACAATGAGAATCAAAACTCTCCAATATGAGTATGGATGCGTCTCCGAAATCAACCCACCTCAAGCTTGAACTTTAAATAATGAACTCATAATGTTTTTAAAATCTTATTTGCTTTAATATATAATATGTTGTAGAAACTAGTACATACGACTACGAGCTAAACTCCGACTGAAAAATTTCAAACTTTGAACCTTTGATTCTAGCTCTATTTTTTCTGAAAATCTTGCAACAAAAAAGTACAATTTCTACTTGGACTTGTACATTGAACCGTTTTATTCTATTCCTTTTCTTGTTCATGTTATTTTTATATTTTATGTTTCAAATAACTATCTCAATTTTGAAATCCCCACTTGCGGATTGACCTCCACAATCCAATACAAAAAATTTAAAAAAGAAGTTTTTTTTAGTTCCCAACTTGAAAGAGAAGATGAAACAACTAAAATTTCTCGATCTCATTTACTATATTGTACTCTGTGAAATTTGAAATAAAGAGAACGCCAAAGTGAAATTATTATCTTAATATTTTATGTGTGGAGAGGCAGTATAAAAACTTAGGTACCCACAGCAACTAAGAAGTTTCCATTTTTATCTAAATTTCTGAGAAAATAAAACTATGATTTTTGCTTTTTCATGGCTTGAGAAAATCTACAGTAAGAATCCACATTTGTTTTATTTTTCTTCCCACTGAGACAGAAATAAGAGCTTTGTTGACTTATAAAGTGAGTATATTTTTGATATCAGAAAGATCTTCAAGTGTTTTTATATTTTTTCATTCTTTTTTTCTCTCTCTTTTTTGAGTGTTTTTTATCTGTCTACTGTACTTGATATAAATGTCGGAAATCGGAAGTGGTTTCGCAATCAGAAGATAGAAATAATATAAGATGATTATTTCTCATCCTTATACTGAGTGACTTGATTCAATTTCTCCGACAAACTCATTCCAAACTGATATTTCCTTGACAGATCATGATGGCTATCCGTGAGTCATTATGAATCGAAAATGTTATCAAAACTGACGTGAGTGTGAATTTCTCCGTTTCCTGGTTTCCTATAGTCTTGTTCATCGAGAAAGTGATTAAGATCACTTATTGATAAGGATGACGGTATAAAAAGACCGGCCAGCTGAGATTTGTAGTAGTAGCATGCGCTCCCAAAGCCGAGGAAAGGAAACATCTGAAACAAAAGTTCCAAAGCAGAGGCCACCATGTCTCCGTTTTACACTTTTTTTGCCGTTTTCCGATCTTTCAAACATTAACCTAACCAACAAACGAACGATCTGAAATCAGCGGAAATAACAAAATAAAACATAAAAATAACCACTAACTTTTGAACTGTCCGTCTGGTCTTTCAACTAACAACTTACGTAATTGTTATGTTTTTTTCGGTTATTGGATTTCACTGTAAGTGACTTCAGTAAAAGTTGCCGTCTAAAAAACCTAACACACCAAGTCTATTGGAACAAAAATACTGAATACAAATGAAAAATTACGGTAGCTTTATCAAAAAGAACAAAAGAAAGGAAGAGGGAAAGGGAGAAAGAGAGAGTGAGAGGTGAAGAGTCTAGTCGAAGCGAAAATTGAAAAAAACCGAAATCAATAAATAAATCTTAGCCAATAAAGTCTGGTGACGCAGAATGGCCGAAGATTTTTGGAACAATGGCTTTTGGTGTGACCATCAAACTAATCAGCCATGCGCGTGGCGCCCACATATTTTTCTAATCCACCTACGTCCTTCACGTGAATTTCACAGCGACCGCACTGTAGATGATTTCATTTTAGCTCTATTTCTTTTCTGTAAAAGTTTTCGTTGAGTCAGTCAACAAGCCACACTTTTCACACAAATCACAGTTCGCATAACCTTTTTTATCTCTTTCAGTTTTTTTGCATGATGTTGATTTCGGATCATGATCTTTTTCCTAGATTCCTCACCACATCAGTCATTGACACTTGTTTCCCAAAATTGTGAAATATTTGCATAGAAGAAAATGCATTGAATTGCGAGTTCGCGGAAATTCTGAGTCAGCTCGACCTGACAGGGGGCATCCTGTCATAAAGTGTGGTTAAAACGGCGTGTCCAGAAAGGCGTTCCACGTCATCCGCCCATATAAGAATAGTTTGGCGCTTCCAACTCATACTTTGATTTATCAAACTAAGATCAACCCTTGTCCGTTTAGGACGTAAATCTTTTTTATTGTTTTAGACGCCAACAGCAATGTAGAAATGAGATTGAGAAGAGAAAGGAGGTGTTTGACCAGAGAGGTTCCTCACTTTTGTATTTTTCAAATCACACCAAAATTGTTAACTTCTAGAATTGATTTGCCATTTTTAAATTATCTGGATTAATTTTTTAAATTTCTAGGATAGCTAGCTAATACTCAGTGTCTAAGTTTTTTTTTTAAATGTAACCTTCAAACTTTTGATTCTGCACTTTAATATTAAAATTTTGCACTCTCGTCCTAACTGTAACTTAATTATAAATACAGCAAAACAGCTAGTATACCAGAACATAATTCAAAACATTTGTATTTGTGAAACACTACACACTACATTTTCACATCTGATGACAGTTCTCTAGGCTAGACTCGCACTTTTTGATTTTTTTGCGCAAAAATTGCAATCAGCCACAAAAACCAAAACGAACGCGTGGGTGAGTTGATCCTAAGAGATCTTGTTCTCGTCCACCATCTTTTCCGACTCCAAATATGAAAAGCTGTCAATTTTTTTGAACTCAGTGCAACGCGACCGCAGCGATCTGTTTAAATCCGACTATTTGCTCGATTCTCAGCAGGCAGTGGCCGCCCACACAATGATATCAGCATAGGTGATATTTGGATCAAAGTTTAGCAAGCTGTTCGAAAAGTTTATGTTTTTATTTCAATTAATATGGTTTTGTCTATGAGTTTTGTTAATTATACGTATAGCGTCGGCTATTTCCTTTTTTGTAAAACAGAAATATCATGAGTGATAGCGAGAACGACGTTTCTTTTGTTTCACGTGTCTGATTTGCAAAATAAAATTAATTCCTATTTAAAGTCAGTTATAGTTTTTTTGTAATTTTTTTACTGTTATGTATCGTTTGGTGGATTGCGTTTTCTAATATTCAATTTCTGTGAAACATTTTTTTGTTGATAATTTTTTCAAAACTTCAAAAAATGTGAACTTAATCAAAAGCTGCGTGATACATCATCAACCTTGCTCTACTGCAAAAGTCCTGTAAAACAGTGTTGCACTCGCAAGATTAACTCTAATTCTAGTTTTTATACTTCTTTTCAACGGAAAATGACGTATCCACGACGAGTTGCAGCTAAAATTTGATTTTTCGCTTCAAAACAGGTGCACTACATTGTTAAAATTGAAAAGTGCCGTAGAGCGAGGCTGATGATGCATTCGCCGAGTATATTTTCTTTAACTCAAACCAAGAGCCTTTCACGTGATTTGCACTATTAAAAAAAACTAATTTCCAGTTCAAACAATGACGCACAAAGTCATATTTCTACCTCCTAACGAAAAAAACCTGCAATAGCTCGCTATCACTAAGCATGTTCGCATTTCGTCGAATGTTTGCACTGCACACTTCGGTGTTATCATTTTTCTTTCGATTCATTCTTTCCCGCCTTCGTTTCTCCATTTCAAGTGGTACGCCTGTAAATCTGTAAATACACGAAAATTCAAAAAAGACGTGACACGTAGGTGGAGCCTTGTGAGCCCCGCGGTCCACCTCTTTGCAAGCCACACCATTGCTCTAATAGTAAGCATTGAAATAATTTTAAAAATGCTCTCCTCTCTTCACTTTTGATTATTCATTGTTTAAATAGCATTGCCTCACTGTGACCATTTTTAGTCATACGGGTATTCCCACTTTCCGCAGACTATGTAACTCCTTATCAGTTTTCACACGCATTTTAATTATTCACTTCTTTTTCTTTTTGATTGTTTTTATAAGCATAGCGTTCAAGGTACAAATAATTAATTCCCATAAAAAAGTTTTCTCGAAATTCGGAGCCGGCACAGTGATATTTCGCAATTACCAAACTGGCGCCTATCCTAAAAACTGTTGTCAATCCGAAAATAAATAACATTACCAAAAGCAACGTCAGCCGCTTCTAATTTGTTTTTAGTCAGTTTTATCAAATTTATTGTTTTTTCTCCATTTCCTTTCCATTTCCCGTGTTGTCAAACCATACCAAACTAGTTCACAAGAAGTCGTTCACATCTGCATTTTTTCTGACACTCCCTCAGATTCCTGTTCATGAACACTCATTACAGACAACATCATTTCCTAAAACATGAATAATATGGCACAAATTCTTCTTTTCCTGAGCGCGATTTTTGGATCCGCTATTGCCGGAGAGCACATTTTGAGATTAAAAGGTATGTTTATGTGCTTCTTTTTTATTTGTTTTAATTTTAAACGACAGTATTAAAAATTGAAAATTCAATACTGAAAACATTGTGGAGTCATGATATAACAGCGCAATAATATTTGAGAACTGACGGTTTTGAAAAGTAAACATTGTGCTTCATTCATGACCCATCATAACTTATTTTCCCCAAATAATGCATTAAAATTCAAATTTATCAGAGGGCACACACGCAGGCACCACACTTATCGGAGTTGAGCAATCATCCAGTGTGCTCATCCGGTGCGAACATCCCGCCGGAAAAGTGGAATCATTGCGATGGCTACAGGGAGGAACTGCTATTAAACCAGAATACGTGAAGAACAAATCGTGAGTGACAAGCCAGCTTAATACCAGTCAGTCACAACCGGTTCTTAACTTCCAGTGATGCTTCTTACGTTGAAATAACCAACTATCAAGCTGAACAAAACGATGGAGTTTACGAGTGCTCTGCGGTTAGTCTTAACTATATATTTCTATTAAAATAGTCTGGATAATGCAAATACTAAACTTGAAAAATTACAAGTCTGGTGGACGGAAGAATTGCAAACAAGTTTCAGTTAAAAATACTGTTATTACTGGACAAAAACAAGGATATTGTAATTTTAAGCCAGGAATGTCCGCATCGTACCGTCTTAAAGGCGAGAAGAAGCACGTCCTCCCAGAAGGTTTCCGTTACTGCTACGGAGAAGAAATGGCCAGCTGCAAACACGCGGAGGAATGTCTCGTCGAAATCTCCACAACTCACTTTAGCTGTGTGTATGTTTCTTTCACATTCTTTTATTTCACTTCATTTTCATATTGATTCTCATGACCCAAATTCTTAAATTTCAGCTGCGAGAAGGGCTTTTCCGGAGAAGCGTGTGACATGATAAGCGACATGGTCAGAACTCATTCTATTACTACTGCGCCAGTCTGCGCTTACTGTATGTCTTCTTAACAAATAGCTCTAACTGGGAAGGTCTGAAAAGAACAGAGCCTTATGTCCTGTTCTAGCATATTTGTGTTTTATTTTTATTTTTCTTTTCTTTTAATTTTTACATTTTAAAATCTCTAAGTAACCAAAATCTAACAATGTATTTAGGTGTGGGGTGTTTTGTTAGAATCCTTTGAGTATTTTTTCAAGTAACAATTTCTTCTCTTTAGGGCCCCCTGTGGTGACTCTCCTGGCTTTCATCGCTGTCATTGTTCTTCTTGCGTATGGCTTGTACAAATTCAAAGTACGCAATCCGCATCACTACTCCAAGTACGTCACGACGGTTACCAACAATAACAACAATAAGCCGCCGATGTGAGTAAAAACAACTTCTAAGCACTCTCTGTCATTCATTTTCATTTATTTCAGTCTAAACTTATTTACTTGAGATGTTTCTCATATGTTTGTATTTTCAGGGTATCTGGAGACTACACAGCGGTCCATCAGCACCCTCCTGGAGTGAAAAACGGTGACGTAGTGGCCGACATGGTCTAACTCACAGGGACCGTTTTCCGGCTAGACATTTCTATTTTATCTTGTTTTAATCATACATTACTCACTTTTGATTGTGTCACAAAACTGAAAACAACATATTACTTTGAAATGACAATAACATAAGCTTTCGTTGTTCATCAACTCCCACCCAACTCGATAATGTTGATCTCCTACTTATTCATTATAATTATCCGCCTTCTTGTTATGGCTAACATTGCAATTTTATTATTATTTTTTCATTACGGTACAACGCACAGTTTCATGTGTTAATAAATACTGGAGTTATTGGGCTTTCAGCAATTATTATATGGATATAATTAGGTAGCACAACGTGTTTTGGAAACATGAAAATTTCGCCAACTGTAGACAAAAAAAAATAAATTCCAGTGGTTATATTAGAGTGTTCTCAAACGTTCGTTTTGAAACGTTGGTATTCGCTAGAGGGGGCTGAGCTGAGTGTGCGGGCGCAGATTTTCAGTGCTGCTATCGCTCGCTATTTTTCCATTGTAAATGGATGCAAATGACATTTAACTTTGAAAAATATTTATATTGTGTTTTCAATCGAGTTGCGACATCAAAACGTGAAATCCCGTTCAGCATTATTTATTCGCGAATTAATTATAAACTCCAAGAAAGTTTAGTTTTTCGCAATTTCCGTCAGACAGCAACATATAAATAATAATAAAAAAACAACAAAATAATCCAAAACGATTAGTAAGACTGGGGATGGAATAAAAAATATACAGAAGTATTGATCCACCTAAAACATGACACGGACGACATCTATTCTGTAGGCGTTGCAGTTGTTTGTGTGGAAGAGTCTGGAAATAGAATGATTCAAGTTTTAAATCCTTCTGCAACAAAAGTACAATGGACAAGCCGCTGACACACGGTTCAAAAATCTAGGAGATCAAGACAATGACAAGCACCGGCAGCAGATTGGCAATCGAGACTATCCGACTAGAAGTTTCTGCAAATTTTTGCATAATATATTTATTTATTCATCAGCAAGTGTAAAAAAACAAAAAAAATGTATCTTGTCTGGGTAATGGTTATAATAGACCCACAAGAATCATAAACCACAAAAAAAGTAATGAGGAGAACTATAATAGAAATGGTACTAATCTGATTGTGAGAGAAATCATCCAGAAGCTAGAAGGTATTCTTGGAGAATACAAAGGAGAGATCAAACATCGTATTGATTTGTTGGAAGGGTGGCAAATTCTACATGCCAAAATCTATTGGATTCCACTGGAGAAGCGTGTTGATGGTGGTGCAAATACTTCTTCTTCAAAAGGATAGTCTGGCAGTTCGTATTTGAAGTGCTTCGTGTTTTATAACTCCGACAACTTGGACATAGTTCTCGTTGTTGTGTGGTCTGTCTGGGTAATGGGCATAATAGACCCACAAGAATCATAAACCACAAAAAAAGTAATGAGGAGAACTATAATAGAAATGGTACTAATCTGATTGATCCAGAAGCTAGAAGGTATTCTTGGAGAATACAAAGGAGAGATCAAACATCGTATTGATTTGTTGGAAGGGTGGCAAATTCTACAAGCCAAAATCTATTGGATTCCACTGGAGAAGCGTGTTGATGGTGGTGCAAATACAGTACCGGACAAAAAGATATCATATTTTGGTTTTTGGAGTATAACTTTTGAATGGAGAGGGTTATGATTCTGAAAATTTGCATGAATTTGTCCCGTAACGTTTTTGACAAGCTCCAAAAATAGGTTTAGTCATTTTTGAAAACTGCAGATTTTTCAAAAAATTTCAGATACCAAAATCTTCGACCAAAAAAAAATTTTTTTTCTGATTTTTAAAGACTCAAATTTTCGTTTTAAAATGAAGTTTTAAAACTCAAAGTATGATTTTAGTTGACTATGGGTCGATGGGACAATTTTCAGCTGACTTACAGCACTTTGAATATCATGGTCCAAGTGGGTAAGTCAACTATAACTTTTATTAAGGATTACCAAAACGGAATAAAATCAAATAACTTATGCTTATTATCAGTTTTTATCTAATTTTCCCCAATTTTCTTCGGTTTTGGTGATTCTCAATAAAAGTTATAGTTGACTTACCCACTTGGACCATGATATTCAAAGTGCTGTAAGTCAGCTGAAAATTGTCCCATCGACCCATAGTCAACTAAAATCATACTTGAGTTTTAAAACTTCATTTTAAAAAGAAAATTTGAGTCTTTAAAAATCAGAAAAAAAAATTTTTTTTTTGGTCAAAAATTTTGGCATCTGAAATTTTTTGAAAAATCTGCAGTTTTCAAAAATGACTAAACCCATTTTTGGAGCTTGTCAAAAACGTTACGGGACAAATTCATGCAAATTTTCAGAATCATAATAACTCCAAAAACCAAAATATGATATCTTTTTGTCCGGTACTGTACTTCTTCTTCAAAAGGATAGTCTGGCAGTTCGTATTTGAAGTGCTTTGTGTTTTATAACTCCGACAACTAGGACATAGTTCTCGTTGTTGTGTGGGGTTTCTGAACAGGGTAATTTTGTGAATATTGACCCAACTTTTTGGCTATTAGCCGTTGATTTCGGTGGTTCCAAATTCGATGGCTAACTCCCACTTTTGTGCCAATCGCAGCCAGGATCAACGGCTAATAGCCATGCAAACATTCGATCATTCAATTCACCGTTCATGTCTCCAATTTTGCTGTTCAATAAAGCAGACAATATGAGCTGGCAGTTAACCGTCGGTTTCCGTGCCCTCAATGCATGCACAGAGCCTGCCCAGAGCATCATCCTGAATATCCAGAAAATTATTGATTTCTTCGGAGGACAAGAATTTTATACCAGTCTAAGCTTCCAATCGGGTTTAGCCAAATCCGCGTTGAACGGGAACACTGCACCAGTTTCCTTGGAGAATTTTTGCGGATGCCGATCGGATTTAAGGGTTCTCCTGGCACGTTCCAACGTTGCATGAACGAGATGATGAAGGAAGTTCTAGCCTAAATCTTCGCTTTCATTCACGACCTCATCATCACCTCGAAATCCGTTGAAGAGCATCTACATAACGTGTCGTCTTTCATGAGCTCCTTGACACGATTCGTCGGTAGTTCTCGTTTCGTAGAAAATCGGTTGATCACGTTGTTTTTGCGTTTTTCTCACCGCAACCTCTTTTCGCCTTGTCGCATGTTGTTCCATCAATTTGTGTCCAAATGTTCTTGTGTAGCCTCCTTGCTCCGATAGATTCAACACAAATGAAGCTCGACGTCCGTTCGCCTAGCTGAAGGAGCCTATACGATCTTTACATAGAGTCAATCCTTGCGCCTTGTGAATTTCGCCTGCGTACGCAATAACAATTGGGAACTTCTCTGATCATAATTTCCTATTTCTCTTGAAAAGGGGAGTTTTTCCTAGCGATCTGCCACGGTGTATCCGCATTTCTGTCGAACTTCACAAAATTTTCTTTTGAATACAGTATTCATCTTTGCAAAATTAGTAAGAACGATATTTAGAATCTCAGAAAAATAATATGCATTTTCTTCAGTACTTAAGAAGTAAAGTAGGACGATCTCAGACAGTCTGGAGAAAAGAAACACAAGACTATAAATAGCTAAATGTGATTTCAGTCACTTTTTATACTGCCCAAATAGCCGCTAAGCGTATTGCAATCAATATTTATGAAAGTTAAATGATGGTTTTATTATGTGCAATGTGGTGAAGAATACTCGAAAAAAAATTAATTTGTTTTCAGATCGCCAGTCGATTTTCGGTCGACAATTTTGTCCTTCCAATCGACGTTTTTCCTTTAAAGCTCCCAATAAAAATATAAAAGAAAATATTTACTCTCGTCCTGTTTTTGAATGTGACGTTTGCTTTTATAGCGAACTTCTTGCATATTTGCAACGCTTTTCTGTTCCCATTTCTTTCTGGTTTAAAAAGGCCTGATTTTCACAAGAAAATTGTTGAAATCTATCTCAAACATTCTCCTTGTCCACCGACAATCAGGAATGAGGACACAAATGTTGATTCCAAAAAAAATATTTAACTGAAAGATGAACCACGGTCGTCGGTCCTGTGAATATGTATAAAGTTAACAATTTGTGTGAATACATCGAAACTATCATAATTAAATTTTATCGAAAAAAAAACCATAAGTATGTACATAGTTTTGTAAATTCAATAAAAAAGTTAATAAACGATACTTGTTTCTCAAAAATTTGCAGTCACTGCTTGAAATATTTTTCAGTTTCGTATTTATGTGCATGTCAATAGAATGGAGTTTAACTTTTTATAAACGTGTTTATTTTATCCTTTCTTCAAGTGTTCCAAGTTTCAGCATTTTTAAGATTAAATATTCTCAGTACGGAGCGCTGCAAACGCGCTCCCTTCGCACAGTGGTGGACGTGGCCTCGTTGGCGACGAGAGAGTGCAGAAAATTGAGAGAGCGTGGCCGATGTTTTGCTCTGATTTCTCTAAACCTCACTCCAAATGCATGCGAAATTCTTTGTTCGATTGGAGCGAGTTATCAGCGTTTTATACCGAGTATAAAAAGGTGCAACACACCTTGACCCAAGGCATTGTTACTCCGTTTCTTGGCATAAATCCAGAGATCGGGGAAATCAGCTTCAGCAGTTTCATAGCTTCATGTTGATTCTATATAAATCCTGCTACAATCATTCCATTCTTTGGTCAGAGCTTTCTTGCAAGGGTGCAAACTGGTGTTGCTTTCAAAGTTGATTTTGTAATACAGCACTGAAAGAATTTTCAGAATCTCTTCGTATTTTTGGCAGAAAAATCGAAAATCGATTTCCTGTCGAAAAATGAAATCGAAAAATGTGGAGATGTGATGATAGAAGAGCGATTTGGACTAGGTATTACTATTTTCCTGACAGTGAGACATAACCGATTGAGGGGAAACTCTACAAAACAATAAAAATAGTGAATTATTAATTCAATTCAATGCAGAGCTTTATACCGAGTATATTGTGAAAACAAAAAAGTTGCAACGCGGTGTTTGCGTACTTTTGAAATTCAAATGGCAATGAGAGAAATAGCATGGGAAATGAAGAGATTTGTTCCCTTTTCCATTTGAATTTTAAAAGTACGCAAACACCGCGTTGCAACTTTTTTGTTTTCACAATACCATATGAAAAACTTTCGCGAGTCATATGGTATACTCGGTATAAAGCTCTGCAAACTCGCTCCAATTGAACAAAGAATTCCGCATGCATTTGGAGGACTTCATTGACGTTTCCCACCATTTCCCATGCTGGTTTTTTGAATTTTTAAAATTTTTAAGCATTTCCTGAAAGTTTTTTTTCTGATGTATGGGAAAATACGAGAAAATCATCCCTCAGAGGCGGAACATACCAAGAACGTTGCGAATTGCAATCTAATAGAAAGGGGAGAAACATACAAGTGATAGAGATATCCCGAAATGTTTGTGACGAGTGATAATAAGATAACTCGATCTTATAGTGACCATGAACGGGTGGCGCGTTTTATACATCCGCCGAAACTGTTGTTCCGCAGAGTATGCGGGCGGCAAACATCTTTTCGTCTTCCACAAACTTATTTGATTGAACGGTTCAACCTACTTTCCCGCACATCATTTTAACTATTTTCGCAGTTCAAGGATGTTTCTCAATGTTGCAAGTAAAATCAAATCAGAACAACAGTTAACACTTTAGTGATTGATTGTACAACTTTTCCGTTCAAAGTAGGCCGAAGTTTTGCATGTCCCGTTGCTAACTCTTTTCAACTTCCACCAGATTTATCTGTTTTTCGTTCCATTCCTTTTCCTCAATCCATTCAGTGGTATGTTAAAAATTGCGTTAATCACATTGTGTGATTTGCAAGTCACTTTTCTGGTCTCTTATCATTTTTTGTCGAACATCCCGCCTTGTCTTTTCTAGTCGACGAATATTTTCTTGTTTTTTCATGCCACCCGCCTCTCGTATCAATACTTTCTTCTTTTTGTCCACTACTTATGTTTCAGATCAAGATAAAGACAAGTTAACTGAAGATTTGAGTGTTTCTATCGGGTTTTTCAGAAATGGAAAATCTCATTGAACTTGAGTATGTTTTACATTATTTTTTCACAATTTATTAATTTTTCTAGAGATCAATCTGAAGCCGGAATTTCGCAAAAACTTCATGAACTGTTCAAAAATAACCAGACCTATGTTCGTTTTGAAATTCACAATATTTCCATTGAAATCACAATTTTAGACAAAAGCAAGTAATGTTTTGGTATCGGTGAACAATTTCAAAAAAGTTACCGAAAAAGGCGATCAATTGGTTTTTGAAGAGCACCAAGCACATACAAAAAAGTGTCATATATTTGGCATAGCGAAAAATGCTCTTGCAAAAGTTTCGACCCTGTCCTCCAATTCAGAAACGATTGTTTTTGGGTAAGCATTTACAGTAATTCTCATTCTAATTTTTTTTTAATTTTATTACAGTGGCGAATCTGGGTCTGGCAAATCATACAATGCTACTAAAGCTTTCCGATTTTTGACTTCCCAACCTAACTCAAAAATTACGCCTAAGCAAGCAGACGCAATTCAATCCGTTTTTCGAAGCTTTGGATGTGCGAAGACATTGAAAAATGAAGAGGCAACAAGATATGGTTGCTCTATTGATTTGTTGTACAGAAGGTGATTTTAAAATTGTATCTGTTCTGATTTACTTTTGTTTAGAAATGTTTTGTCTGGATTGCACTTGAGATACACAGTTCCATTAGAGGTGTCTAGATTGATCTCCCAAAAACCAGGAGAGAGGAATTTTAATGTTTTCTATGAAATTTACCATGGGTTGAACGATGAAATGAAATCAAAGTTTGGCGTCAAAGGACTGCAAAAGTTCTTCTACATCAACCAGGGAAACTCCACTGAGAACATTCAACATGATGAAGACCACTTCAAAGTACTGGAAGAAGCGTTGGCTGTTCTGGGCTTCTCAGAAGATCATCGCACCAGTATTTACAAATTGATAACTACTATACTGCACATTGGAAACATTTACTTCCGTACAAAGCGGAACCCAAATATTGAACAAGAACTTGTGGAGATTGGAAATACATCTGAAGTGAAATGGATCGCTTTTCTTTTGGAAGTTGATTATGACAAGCTTATTAACTTTTTGCTTCCAAATATGGAGGATGGTACTACAATTGCTCAAAATGCAGCACTAGACAACAGGTTTGTAAAATAAATAGAAAATTGTTTGAGACATTCAATGACGAAACCATTCAGGGACTCTTTTGCTATGATGTTGTATGAAGAGTTGTTCAAATGGATCCTCAATAGGATTGGTCTTCAGTTCAAATGCCCTGTCCATACTGGTACAATTTCCATCATTGATCACTATGGATTTGAAAAGTACAATAACAATGGAGTTGAAGCGTTTTTGATAAACAGTGTCAATGAGAGGATTGAAAATCTTTTCGTGAAGCATTGTTTTCATGATCAACTTGTTGACTATGCTAAAGACGGAATTTCGGTTGACTACAAAGTTCCAACTAGCATTGAAAATGGGAAAACTGTTGAGCTTCTGTTCAAAAAACCATATGGACTACTTCCACTTCTTACTGACGAGTGCAAATTTCCAAAAGGGACATTTGAGACATACTTGGAGCATTGCAACTTAAACCACACCGATCGCAGTTCTTACGGAAAGGTATATCAAGCATGAAAGGAAAAACTGAGGTTAACTAACAATTATTTAGGCAAGAAACAAGGAAAAAATGGAATTTGGAGTTCGGCACTGCATTGGAACTACTTGGTATAATGTCAATGATTTCTTCTCCAGAAACAAACGAATGATATCCGCAACTGCTGTTCCATTACTTAGAAGTAGTAAAAACCCAGTGATTCGTTTACTTTTTGAGTGCTATGCTTCAAATACCAATGATATTGTGGTTTCGCAAGCTGATCTGGTTCTTCGTGGGACTCATGAAATTGCTGAAAAAATCAATGCGTCGCATGCACAGTTTGTTAGATGCATCAAGAGCAACAATGAACGGCAATCAGATAAATTTGATATTCCAATGGTAAACCGTCAGATCAAGTACCTTCTTCTTGCTGAGCTTCTGAGTTTCCGCACTAAAGGATACCCGGTGAAGATGTTAAACACCTCATTTGCAAGACAGTGAGTTTTCAATTTATCAACACTTCCTTAACTTTCCAAATGGTATGTAATTCAGATATCGATGCCTACTCCCGGGTGACATTGCAATGTGTCAAAATGAAAAAGAAATAATTCAAGACATTCTTCAAGGACAAGGTGTCAAATACGAGAACGATTTCAAAATTGGATCCGAGTACGTTTTTCTGCGTGAAAGACTTGCGGATCGCTATGAGAGTCAACAATATCAAATTTGCCGGGATGCTGCCATTGTAATTCAGAAACATATAAAAACATTTGTGGCTGAAAAAGTTTACAAACGCAAAAGAGCAGCAATCATCAAACTTCAAGCTGGACTGCGAGGTTGGAAGGCTAGAAGAGACTACATTGCACAACGAGAGGAAATGTTCAAAGCAATTGGGAGAACTACAAAGAGAAACAAGCGTCTTGACGCATATCATCAAGCACTCGGCGGTAATAACTCAGAACAACTTCAATCCACACTTGTTGGATACATTGATATCAATGAAGAGGCTAAGAAATGCTTAGATAGACCTGCTTCCGACTCAGAGGCTACTCATACCATCACCCATTATTTGACAACAACTTTCAAAAATTTCCTCCCAAGTATGAAAAGTGTTCCCCTTACGCAATTTGCAGAAGAGAACTTTAAGGTTATTTCCTCTTTAATACTCCCCACTTCACAAAAAATCTTTGCAGGGTCACCTTCTTGAACCACGCCGTGAACCGATTATGACACCTTTTCTCCACAAAGAATCCGATTATGATTTCCGTTTGTCTGTGGAAATTTTTAAATTGATTTTGAAGTTTATGAATGACCGCAAACTTTCAAGAACTCAACGCAATGACCTCGGTCGGTACATTGTTCAGCAAGGAATTTCAAATCCTTGTCAACGCGATGAAATTCTGGTTCAAATTGTGAATCAATTGAATGGAAATTCGGATAAAACTGCAGTCGAATATGGTTGGAAGTTAATACATATGGCAATTTCTGTTTTTCCACCAACTGAGAATTTGATTCCAATGCTTATCGAATTCTTTAACCAAGAACCAGCTCCATTGAAAGATCAACTATTCGCAACTCTTCAGAGACGATTGAAAATTTATGATAGCGAGGTGAAAAATAAATCAACAACAAATTATTTACTATTTCAAATTTTTTAGATTACCCGTGAGCTTCCACCATCTAACTTAGAGCTTCTGGCTACTGTTAATGTTCCAAACACAGCTGCCGAAATAAATTGTTACGATGGATTGGCATGCGATATTCATTTGAATCCGTGGAACACTGCAAGTGATGTAGCAGAAAGAATATTAAAACAAAGAGGCGTTGGAATTTCTCTTGGTTGGACTGTAGAAGTTGAGACACCCAACAGAGTTTATGTTCCAACTGGAACCCATTTCATTCATGACGTGTTCTCGGAAATTGATGGTAACAAGTTAGATACTGAAAACGAGACACCGTAAGAATGCGAAAAGAAAATAAAAAGATTATACTTATTTCAGACACATTTTCTTCAATTTTCCACCTGAAAAGTTAGTGAAAAAGAATCCGCAAGAGCAAAATAAAGTTCAAGAGCAACCAACTTCCATTACATCCCAAGAAACTGCAACAACTCCTAATCTTCCCGCAAAATATCCAACTCCAGCAGAATGGTCAAAACAACTACCGGTTGACAGCAGAAACACTCCGATCATGTAAGAAACGTGATTTTCAATAAATAAGAAGTGGTTAATTGTTAATTTCTAGTTCACCTCGAAAACAAGACGATGAGTCTGATGAGTCTCTTGTTCAAGATTACAATGAAGAAGCAGAATATGTCTACACTTTACCAAGAAAGCATCAGAACCAACAACCGCAACTATCTATGAAAAAGAATAGTAATCGCACTTAGAATATAATTAATTTAAAAACTATATATTTATAATTTTTAGGTGTAGAAACATCAGACAGTGAAAGCGAAGATGAAGGTGGTGAATCCATTGGCAATCCAGCTAAATATGAGCCAGTTCGCCCGCAAGAGAACATGAAATCAGTTGACACCATTGAGGATCATTCTCTCATCTTGAAATCGCCAGTTCTCCCCCGCAAAACATACTCAAGGTACGACCAATTGTTTATCAAATCACTTTCATTGTTTTTAGAAACGAACACCACGAGGAATACACTCCAATGAATTTCGCGCCGCCTCCAACTTTCACGTATCCACAACAAATGCCTATGATGCAGTACGTTCCTGTCATGATGACTCCTTCAATGATACCTGGCCAACAAATTGCAATGATTCCACAGCAAATGATGATGCAGCCGCAATTTTCCTATGTTCCGCAATATCCGCAAAGTAAGTTTAGTTTATTAAAAATAATATTGTCCATTCGCGAAGCAAGCAAGTGCGCTCCACAAAACTTACTACTTCGTGATTTTCATTTTCGTCACCAAATTATTTCATTTCACGTAGAATTTAATAAGTTAATTTATTTCAATGTCTTTAGTTCCTCAATTCCATCCACCGGAACCAATTCTTTCCCCACAAAGTGTTCGGTCAGAAGTCCCTCCTGTTATGCAATCGAATTTTCATGACGGACACGAATCCACCAGATCACGAGACTTTCGGAGAATGAAAAGAGGAGAAATACCTAGCCAATACTCTACTATCCGGAACATGCCAGTTCCTGAGCATGGAAAAGACGTAGATCAATTTTTAGACGCTGTATTTGATCAATGTCTGTCAAAAGATGAGCAGAGAGCTGCAGAATTTTCAACTCATCAAATAGCCAGCACCATTAAAGGAGGGAAATGGAGTGAGCTGGAGGTTGAAGTTCCAAAGCTAACAAATGATATGTTCGATGTTCTCAACGCAGTTTTTGACAAAGTTCTGACTAAAGAAGAGCAGAACGTTGCTGACATTTCTACTGATAAATTAGCCAATATTGTTAAAGGCGGAAAAGTCAGGCCAGAAGGATACTATGAGCCGCCGCAAACTTATTCACCGGGGTCTATACGTTACTCAACAAACTCTCTCCGCCGAGTGGACGACTCCCCGAATAGAAGTCGTGCAAAAAGTCTTCCACGTGTCATGTCACCCCCAAGATACGACCACTATGCCAGACGACCACAATCTCGTGTAAGTACACATAACCTTTTCTGATTTGATAGCAAGTTGTTTCATTCATCCTTTTTCATTGTTTTAGAATTCGTACAGCAATGAATCTACCTCCTCAGACGAACAAGCACAGTATAGAACTAAAAGCAGAGAGAGGTCTCTTCCGCGATATCATTCCACAAATGGATACAGTTATGACCCATCACAACCTGTTTACATGATGCCAGTTCAGATGAATGGGCATGGTGAAATGATTTTATTGTCGCCTGTGGGTTCAGAACAGGTAAAGGCACATAATTATAAAAAATACTACTGGTTAAGATAGATAACCGACTTCTAACGGGACCCGTTAACAAAACTATTGTCGGCCCGCCAAAATGGTCAAACGCGCTCCGCTAAACTCAACACTATGCGATTTTCATTTTGGTTTCCAAATTATTTCATTTCACGTTGAATTTACACGTGAAATAAAATAATTTGAAAACCAAAATTAAAATCGCATAGCGTTGAGTTCAGCGGAGCGCGTTTGACCATCTTGGCGGGCCAACAATGTATCTTATTTGTTTTAATGGTGCTACCTCGGAATAGAACTGAAGCGGAATAAAACTGTAGCGAAATTGAACTCGCTTTGGAATAGAACTGTAGTGAAATTGAACTGTAGCGAAATCGAACTGTAAGGAAATAAAACTGTTCGGAATAAAACTGATCGGAATAAAACTGTTTTGGAATAGAAATGTTTCGGAATAAAACTGTAGCGTTTTGGAACTAAATTAGCAATGGAGCGCGATTGCATTGCTTGCTCATTCAAATATTGGAATTTCTAATGCGCGTGCTTTTTTCAAAGAGTTCTATATTTGAGCTATTCATCAAAAATTGTTTGTTTTGTTGTTTTTTTGAATAAACTTTTATCATTTTTTTTCTCGGCCCGCCTTGACGGCCAAGCAATGCAATCGCGCTCCATTGCTAATTTAGATCCAAAACGCTACAGTTTTATTCCGAACAGTTATATTCCAAAACAGTTTCATTTTGCTACAGTTCTTTACCGAACAGTTCTATTCCGAACTGTTCTATTGCGAAGTGAGTTCTATTTCGCTGCAGTTCTATTTCGCTTCAGTTCTATTCCGAGGTAGCAACGTTTTAATAAGGCACTTTTGGTTTTTTTGTAGGAACATTGATTATTATCGGCTTGAATCATCAATATAAAAAAAAAACCAAGTACGCTGCGAAGCTGACTCTCCATTTAAAGAAATATTCGGATGCAAAATGACCAAGACCGTCTATTGCGGTGTGATGCTGAAAGGGTTTCATACAAAATAGATATTTGCTGGCATATTTTTAGTACGGGAAGTTGCCGTTAGCTTTTGCTCCTTAAATGTTTTTCTCTTTGTTATTATTTTAAGAAGCGCGGCTGATTGCCCGCTTACAGAGTATATAGTCGGCGAATACATCATCAACCTCGCTCTACTGCTAAAATCCCTGTAAAACAGTGCTGCACTGGCAAGATTAACTCGAATTATAGTTTTAAACTTCTTTTCAACGGAAAATGACGTATCCGCAACGAGTTGCAGTTAGAATTTGATGTTTCGCTTCAAAATAGGTGCACTACACTGTTGAAAATTGAAAAGTGCGGTAGAGCGAGGCTGATGATGCATTCGCACTATACTTAAAAACGACATTCAACAAATTTTTTTCGGTACTTAAAAAAAAAATTCAAACAAAATTTTGCAAAAATAAGAAAAAAGTTTCATTCTGCCTTGGTTTCGCATCAGAAAACACAATTAAAAACTGGCTGGGCCGAGCACAAGTGTAAAAAGATATCCTTTAAAAAATTTGGCTCAATCAATTATTGTTTAACTATTGAGAGAATTCAGAGAGCAGCGATCCGTCATGGAGCTCACCATGACCGATCTCGTCGTCAAGCAAGCGGAGTTGAACGATATATTGCAAAACGTTCCCCGTCAGTTGACAATGCACAACCACCCTTGTCAAGGTTTGAACTATTCAAAAATACAATTACGTATTCCCGAGGTCCTGAGATGTTGTAAAATGGGTTTTGCCACGATCTGTATATGCATAATTGTGAGATAAACGTAAAAAATTTACAGTACTTGAAATACTGTATATTGTTTATATTTTTTGACATGCGTGAATTGGAAAAAAAGTGTGTTTTTTACATGAATAATTTCCTTTCGTAAGTATAAAATATAAGTTTTAAATACAAACAAATAAAATGAAAAAAAAAAACGAAAATTATTTATTGAAAAAATTCGAAACCAAGTATTTAAATCCACAAGTATGCAAACACATCTCACGAACTCGGGAATACGCAATAGATAGATCGTTATAAATGTTTCAGAAGAACCCCTGAAACAATGCATAGTCCAATACACATTAGAGAGCATTTGGTGAGTTTTTTGTTTACTCCGCGCTCACTTGCAATGACAATCAAGGAAAATGAAATAAAATAACGTTTTTTTTATCAGTCAAAATTCTTTCTTTTCTCTTTTTTCGGAGCTAGTTTCTTTTCTAACTTTCTTTCAATTGCAACATTTTTCGTATCGCCTTTTTTATTACGCACGCCATTTATTTTCTGTTGTGTATTTTATTTTATTCCTAGATATTTGTTTACCTTAAATTCCTTCATGCACCTCAGTGGTTTGGGTGTGTCCTTTTTTTATTCTACCATCTTACTTACTTGCTTTTTAAATGAATAAGTAAGAAGGTTCACTTTATTTCAGAACTTTTGACATTTTTACTACACTTCCATGGGTGTTAATCATGCTCTCTTAGATAAAACCTTACCATTTTTGAACCTTAAAGGGGGTGCCAACTTTCTGGGGAAAGTGGCTTAAAATATACTCTTGGGTGGGGGATTTACGAATATCACATCGAAATCGCACGAAAAATTTTTTCTGATTTTTTATGAATTTTACAAAAAAAAATAGAAGACCACGGGGAGTACACGATTTGGCGCGAAATTCAAACGCCATTTTTCTTTTTCATCATTTTTCTCCCGTCTTTTTCCAATATTTTTGCATTAATCTTTGGGAAATATATTACAAACATCATTTCGTGACTTCAGATAGCAAATTAATGTGTGTTGATCACAAAAGTAATGATAAAACAAATTCCAAACAAAATTCTCATACCTTTAATTTTTTCCCGTTTTCCTGCTCACTTCCGCATTAAATTCACTCTTTTATCTGTAACTTTTATATTCGAGCAAAAATTTTCACCGGAATATATTCAGAGCGTTGAATCGAACAACAGGCAAATATCGATTTTTCGATATTCATGACTAAAATGTGTTTTCGCGATTATCTAAAATTTTAATAAGTGATTAGAGCATGATTTATCGAAGATCGATGATAAAAACGAGGAAAATTACAAGAAAAATAAATATTTCTCGTGAAAATGGAAGTTTCTAGAAGCCGCGGCTGCGGGTTTCCTAGGCCACGGCCACCATTTTTTCGTGTACTCCTCGTGGTCTTCTATTTTTTTTTGTAAAAATCATAAAAAATCAGAGAAATTTTTTTGTGCGATTTCAATGTGATATTCTTAAATCCCCCACCCAAGAGTATATTTTAAGCAACTTTCCCCAAAAAGTTGGCACCCCCTTTAAGCTCGGTTACTGATAACAAAAACGAAACGCGAGAAAGAAAAGAAAGAGACCCATTTTTCACACACGTCGCCGGCCATACGTAATTTTATCTATTGAAAAGTGTATACAACCCTGTATATTTTAATGGCAAGCAGACAGAATGAATGAACAATGGAGCAAAAAATGAAGAATTTTCCAGCGTTTCCTTTTATATATTTTTCTTTTTCTTTTGCAATTATCTATTCCCTTTTACAGGCTCGGTCGCCTGTTGGTCGGCAAACGGGTCGCTACGACGATTTCCAAACGGCAAGAAGCGAGTCGCGATCACGTGAAAGGTAAGGTTTCAAGCTAAATGTTGTGTGTTTTTGCATCATATCATATTCCAGAATGGAAAATCCGCTTATGGCCCGCAGAAACATCTATAGTTATCAAAACGGAAATGGACACTCACCGGCCAGCTACCGTTCACCGTCCCCTGCTCCAATACCATCTGAAAGAAGAGTAAACATATTGCACATTTCGTAACAAAATATTCTTTGTTCTAGGGACTGAACCGTCTACCACAGGAAACATATGTAGAGCCAGCTGTAAAAAATACAGCTAATAATGCTGAGTACTTGAGTCCTCACCGTTTCAACCTGGATGAGCAAAAGGCTGTGATTCGCCATGAGAAGGAAACCGCAAAGAATGCGTTGAGCATGCTGAACAATCAACTTAAGGTTGTTTCTAAAATACTTTTTAACAATAAAATAACTAACATTCATTTTTGTTTACTAACAGAAATTACCACCACCGGTCGACAATGTTCGGCTTGTTCGTCCGACTACACCAGCTAACCGTACTCCAACTCCATCGCTTGCTCAGTCTGAGCCAGTCTTTATAAGTACTCCAGTATGATTTCATGTATTTTTCTATCAATCATATCCTATTATTTTTGCATTCAGAGCCCACCAGCCGTGCCAACTCCCCCGCCACAACCAATTCGTCAAGAGTGGGTTATCAGAGACTCTGTGGAGAGGCCAAGCGAGACACAAGAACGCGTCAGAGGCGCTTTTACGAGTATGAAAAAAAAAATTTTAAAAAAGAGGCGCAAACTCCTTAAATTAAAAAAAAAATTATTCAGAAGAACCTCTTCTTGCTCAGCTACCGAAAGCCCCAGTAGTTGAGGAGAAGCCCGCTGTTAAATATGTAAAGGCCCCATGGAAGTTAACCATCCGTAAAGAAGTGAATTCTAAACAATTTAATCAAGTCGAAAAGTTATTTTTAGATGTTCTATCCTGGAGAGGTTCTCAACGACATCCAGATTATTGACCAGGTATTTGCCCAAATCGTCGAAGATTGCAAAAAATCTTACCCTTACCGAATTCGTTTCCAAGATCGTAAACAAGTCGAAGATGTTTTGAGTGAGTCATAGATTTTGCACTTTGAGAAAAAATAGTTTATTAATAACAAAAACAACAGGAGCTCACCAAATACCACCATCCGATCTCAACAATCAGTCAAACATTCATCCAGATGTGAAAGTTGCCGTTATTGAGAAAGCTCGTATGTGGCCATTGTATTTTAACCAGGTTTATGAGGTTAGAAAGTAAAAATTAAAAAATTAAGTAATTTTTTAATGCAATTATGTTTTTTAGGTTGTTGAAAAACGTTCTGAGGAGTCAGTAAGTGTGATTTTCGCTATTTGTGAATTTGGAATTCGCCTGATTATTCATACACCACATGACTTGGAACACCCGTTAAAGATTCAAGATTTCTTCCCGTCAGTTTACATCATCATATTGTATGACCATTTGAACGTCTTTAGGTTTGATACCATCGCCGACGTCTCACTAGATGCCAATGATATCCTCACGATTCATGTACGTCATGAGAACGAGGAGAATGCGTACTCGGCGGTCCGCATCAAGACCAACCAGGCTCCCCAGATCAAGAAGACGTTGGAGAAATGCCTCTCGGGTGATGTCGTTCAAAAGAGAAATTTTGTTCGTGCGCTTGAAGATTATGTGACCAGCGAGGTCAACCATCTCTCGTTTAAGAAAGGAGACGTTATCGAATTGGTAAATGTTTAAACCAATATCAGCCACAAATCATAATTGTAAACTATTCAGTTGCAAAAGCCAGAAGGAGATAGTCCACCAGTCGGTAATTGGTTGTACGGTAGAATCGACAACAGATTTGGTTATCTTTTGGCGCAATATGTGGATACCACAAATGGTGATAACATTCCTACGATCAGATATGAATCCGGTCTGGAAAAGGTAGTAATGATGGAATACTTACAGCAAAAAGATTGAATTTCAGGAAGATCGTGTGCAATTCTTTGATGACGAAGTTCCATTCTCGAGTGAAAAATACACAATGCTTGATTTTGCAACCAAATATTTCAGAAAACCGAAAGATAAGAAAAAACGTAAGTGGTCAATTTATTGTGTTTTGCTCTGGAATTGAAACAAAAAATATAACAATTGAAATACTGAAATTTCAGAAGAAGAATGGACTTGGGATGATCTTGCTCAGGTTGTAAAATTCAGTGAACGACCAATTTCCCAGTCACTTTTGAAAGATTTGGGAAATGAAGAAAGCAAACATGCAGTGGAAACTTTCCATTCTATTCTAAAATTTATGGGAGATGAGCCTTTGAAAAAATCAGAGTCAATGACTGATGTTGTTTTCAAAGTTCTTATCATTTGCCATCGTCATCCGACTTTGAGAGATGAAGTTTACAGTCAACTTATCAAGCAGACAACCTCTAATAACTCGGCCAAGTACATACAAAAATAAATATTTTTAGAGATAGATTTTTCAGGCCAAATAGTGCCCTTCGTGGTTGGAGACTCCTCTCCATTCTTACTGCATATTTCCCATCTAGCTTGACCTTGAAACCGTACATCCTTCAATATTTGGGCGATAACGCTGATGACTGGCAGAGACCGTATCATGGTGAGTCAAAAAAAAACACGATCACTGGTTTTTTCTTCTTGTATTTATAAATATGTTACGTAGGTACCGCCAGAATTTGCCAAACAAATATAATTCAAACTTTCAAGTACGGAGGTCGAAAAGTCTTGTTGAATGCTCTGGAAGTGCAAGAGATTACGGTATGGAAAAACACTTGAGAATACTCATTCATCAAGTTGTTTGTGGTTTAGGATGGACGCCAGCTTAGACGCCAGTCATTTTATCTTACTCGTGATCACAGTATTAATCAAACTCTTCGACCGATTACAGTTGCAGAAGAGATGATTCAGGAACTCTGTAACCTTTTGAATGTCCGATCCCTTCATGAGCAACAAGAATTTTCTTTGTGCTACACAGTTGGAAAAGGTGTTTAGCTTAGTTTTTCGTTTTTTTTTTGTTGGAAGTTTTAATTTTCCAGACAAACGTTTGAACTATTGTAAAAACGACAACTACCTCATGGACATTATTACCGAGAATGAACACAAAAAACTGTCGTTCCAATTCTACTTGAAACGAACAGTTTGGGTACATCCCCTCCGATATGATAACGCTGCCTACATTGACTCGATGTTTGACCAAGTCAGACCCAATTTGTCGCTAATTTGTGAAAGAACGTATCTGTTTTCAGGTGATCGACGATTATTTGCGTGGATTTATCATATCAACTAATTCACTTGGCCAATTGACCGCTGCCACTACTGAGGAAATAATTAAACTTGCCGCGTATCTATTTCTACTTCTTCCAGAACAATCAAAGGGGCTCACAACGTGAGAAATAAAAAATTTGTATTGTGAAAACAAAAAATGGCAACGCGGTGTTTGCGTACTTTTGAAATTCAAAACGGCAACGTAAGAAATAGCATGGGAAATGAAGAGATTTGTTCCCATTTTCGTTTGAATTTCAAAAGTACGGAAACACCGCGTTGCAACTTTTTTTTTTCACAATCCGAGCTGAACTAAAGGTTTATACTGTTACAGCAAAATACTACCACAAGTTGTACCAAAAAATTTCATCGAACATAAACACAGACATCAGGAAGAAATGGTGAATAGAATAAACAATCAACTTCGAACGTTTGGCGGAAGAATGAGACCTGCCGAGGCAAAGTCTAACTTCCTAGGTATTCCGCGAATTTCTCCAAACAAGAACTTAAAATTCTCAGAATTGTTGTCCACTTGGTCATTGTTCGGCGTTCAGAACTATCGGTTGAAGTCAGTGGTAGAGAATGGAATTCAACTTCCGGAAGTAATCCTGGCTATAAATAAATCAGGCATTGAATTACTGCAACCAAAATCAAGAGAGGTTTTCAAGCATCGCAACTATAATCAGGTTGGAGCTATATGAACTTGGAAAAAAAATTAAAATAATTTCTTGTTTAGATTGAATCTGTTGAGAGTGTGAGGAAGACATCGTACAAACTCGTTCGGTTGGTAATTAATACTTCGGAAGGCGAGGAAACGTTGGACATCAAAACAGATGAGGTAACTGAGGTTCTGAAAACGGATTTTCACTTATCAAATTGCCACAAAATTGTAAATGGTGGTTAATTAGTGAGAGCGCTCCACCCATTAGTAGTTTGACCCTTGATCTACAAGAAAGAACCAACTAGAGACAAAACCCTTTGTTTAAATAGGTTGCAAAAGAAGACATTTGCTAATGGTTTATGATAGGAGACCACATTGTAGTAAAGAGAAAATAAAATAGTGTTTTGATTATTCTGATCGTGATCTTTTTCGTGCTTTGATTGTGATGGTCTTTTCAACTTTATTCTTTTCAGGCCGATGAAATCTCCCATATAATTGGCCAGTATATATTTGTAACATGTGGAATTGAAGACAAAGGCACGGAGCTTTGAACAATGCAATGAATCAAACATATTATTAATTTATCTCAATTAAAAAAAACGCCAAAATACTTTCATTTATTTTAAAATATCATATTTGTGTTTTATGCTATATCATTTCGTTTTAAAATTAAACTTTTTAATTTCATTTTGATTCCAAGTTCAAGAATAAAAATCAAAATTACCGAAACGTTTAATATCACTGAAGTTTGGCGAACAGACTTATGCGCTTTTGCAAACTTGAATAGCACAAAACTTTGATCGACGGATGATCTGTTCCGCGAACTGAGAACAGAATCGGTTTCGATCGGAAATTTGAATAGAGAGTAGTTGCGAGGGAAAAGAGTTAAAAAAGAATAGGATAAACACAGTATATTCAATTCCAATCGCCTTCAAGGTGCGCTCCCTTTTTCTCCATTCTCTGACGCTAATCGTGAAATTCGGCGAATTGGAAGGCACATGGCGTCCCCAGCCTCTCTTGTTTTCTCTCGTTCTTCTTGTTGAGTATGCTAAGGAAAATGATCTCGGGCTTTTGCACCGCCCACTTTTTTTGATTTTAAGACTTTTTATAGGCCACAAGGGGGTGGAGAGTACAAACATTTATATAAAACATCTGTGTCAAAAAAGTTGAGTACACACTGGCCTTAAAAGATTGAAATTTCTCGCAAATCAGCATTAACGCGCTATCTGACCGCCGCTCTTTTTGATTCACTATATTCTTCTTCTAATTTATATTTATTTTGAACTGAACTATGAACGTGGTTCTTTACATTCTCGTTCTTTTTATAGTTCTTTTTGCTGGAGGTGATTGCAGGTGCGTCTTCTTTGTTCTATATATCAGTTGCTTAGTTTGAAAATATTTCGTCTAATAAACAGAAAAACCATAAAATCGTAAATATCAAAATCAAGTCAATTTTCCCCTTCTTTTTTATCAATCTTTATTATCATTATCAATTTTCAGACGACGACGCATGATTGTCGATGACGTGATTCGACACAAACGCGCACTTCTCTTCCGGAAAGATTGGATAGTAGCAAACGACGGCAACCATTATTAACTTTTGCAACTTGTACCTAGTTTTTTATCATATCGAGTCACTTTGAAATGCTTTAAAATTAATGTAAATTAATCTTGCTTGAATTATTATTATTATTTATTATTGATTTTCAGAATTCAGATTAATAAGTCTTGACTAGGAAATATAACGAAAACCCAGACAAAATTATGAAAAAACAATAAAATACGGTTTTTCATTTGAAGCACCACATTCCTACAAAATGATCTACAGAAAAACGATAAGAACGGTCGTTTGACTCTTTCTCGGCACCATTTAACATGACATTCAACTATAATGCGATAACTAATAATAGAATTATCTCTTAAGAGCTCTTTTCCACAATGCCGTTCTAGTGAGCAGTGCTTATTTAAACTTTTCATTTTTGCAATCTTTTCTTGATTTCAATTTCATGATTAAGCAATTCGATTATTTACTTGACTCTCACATTTTGAATCAGGCGTTCTATTTTCAAAACAGATAATGAGCATACACATTCCGTCCGCGTCAAATTCCCGAGGCTATGTAACTTCAAAAGAGATGTTGCTCACCTACATACATAATATGGCAAAAGCAGATGTAAGGAAATTATTGCGACCGGTTCGAGATGGACTTTTAACTGAAAACACTATTTTTCATATGAATACGCAGTAAGTTCCAGTGCAATTTAGAATTTCTGATTGTTCATTACTTTGCAGAAATTTCTCCATTGACCACGTAGTTGTTCCTATTTCGATCGCAGATTTCTTGAAAGAGTTAAGTCCAGAATGGATGCGATGGATTCATACCGGTACAACAAATTTTGTTCGCAATTTTTTGATCACTGATTTTATTTTTCGATTCTAAACCAACTCGTGGAAGAATAGTCGTAAAATATTAATTGATAAGCAATTTCAGCTCCCGGTGAATCAGAGCTAGAGGAAAGACACTTTGCACCACATGCTACATATGATTATCATGGTGATGTTCGTAAGAAAAAATAGTTAATTGAAGAACAAATAGTCATATCCACTTTTAGCACGTGGATAATGATGTGATATTAGACTATGTTACTGCAATGGACAAACATCAAAAACGAGCTTTATTGAACTTAATCAGAGAAGGTGTACTCACTGATGAATGTTTTATTAACATTGCTACACATGTTGGTCCAGAAAGAGTGCAAGTGAAGCAAATGTTCTGCTTTCAGAGTTTAAATTAATCTGTTTAAGGTCCCTATTCGAAGAGTTGTGGATGCTATGAAAATTATTCAAGAAGGGGAACAAGAATTGCAAAAGGAAAAACCGACACTGCTAAAAATATTCACAATGAAGCATTACTCTTCAGCATCATTTGAAAATCATTATAGAGCAGGTATTTTGTTTTTCTTTTACCAATAAGTATTTTTTCCATTGTATCATGAACTACAACGGTTTGTTGATTAAAAAAAAACCATTTAATGAACCTCACAATTCCAAAATGAAATATTTCTTGAAAAATACTCATTTGACATCAAATGATGTGGCTTCGCTAATTTCTATATAACAGTTTTGATACGAAAAAATTTTTAAAAAGAAAGGTGTGGGCCGTATTCATGAAAATTTACCGTATGGTAAATGCAAAAGTAAATGGAGGGTATTGGCCAAAAATAATAGAACCGTTATTGTGTTTTCAATCGACTTGCGACATGAAAACGCGAGACTCTGCCCACTTATTTGTGCCATTCTGTCTGCGTCTCTTCAAATGTCACTGTGTTCGCGTGGTCGCGCACAAATAAGTGGGCGGAGTCTCCCGTTCTCATGTCGCAAGTCGATTGAAAACACAATATTCCTGAAACAATTCACGTCTTGTTCTCAGTGTCATGAGCCCCCTAAACATTCCAAAATGTTAAATTTCAGTCGAGAAAACCATTTATCTTTTTCATTTGCCGTGCGGTAAATGTTAATGAATACGACTTCTGATTTGGGAAAGTTCGGATTCGAACAGTTTCAATCCAGGACACGATTTTTATTCATGAACGTTCTGATTCGACGTAGCCTCATTCTGAAGCCGATAAGAGCTGAAATTCTAGATTGTACTACATAATTGAATTTCAGATCTTCAAGTCCGCTCGTTAACCTCCGCAAGATACACTATGCCTTTATGGTACACCATTTTCTTTTCTCTTATGACACTTGCCACGTTTGCATCTCATATTTGGTCTCAAGTCACAAATTACTCAGATCTTCAGGAAACATTGGCAATGGCATTTCCAACAATTTTACTGGTGGTTTCAAGGTAGCAAAATAATTATTTGACATATTTGCCACACAGTGACAAAATATGACAAATTTTCGATTATTGTGATTTCTTCGGTTGTTCACAAACGAGTGGTGCAAACGACGCTCCGATGTTTCGCCGATTATCACTGCGGTCTCGCAGCAAAAACTGCGGAACATCGGAGCGTCGTTTGCACCACTCGTTCGTGAACACATAATAATTAACCGCTTTAAAATAAATCAGTATTTTTTCACCTAATTTTCACAACTGACAGCGGTGTTCCGCAAACACTACTGAAATGCTTTTTTTTTAACTTCACAACGAAAAGACTTGAAAAAATTTTCCAGTTTATTAATCGGAATGTTATTATACTTCAATATCTACATGGTTGGATTTCTTTGTTGCTGTGAAAATAACTATTGGAACAAGTTGGTGACAAAAGATTTAGACTATTCAGTGTTATATGTTCATTTCTGGTAAAAAAAAATGGGTAAGATTAAAAATAACGTAAAACTTTAATTTTCAGCGAACTGAACAAATTTGAAATTAGGATCTACTGCGTGAAAGGACTGCAGTTAATCTTGCTCTGCTATACAATGCTTTTGGCAATTTACGCGCACGAACATGACTTGAATATTTATCCTGCATTGGTTTGTGTTCTTACAAACGGGTTTGGCCTAATGTTGTTTGCAAGGTTTTATATACAAAAACATATTTTTGTGGTATATGAGTTGAAATTTTTTCAGGATGGCTGAGTTTTTCAGGAGATGTCGAAGAACTCGAAATGGAACGTCGATTGCCGCTCGATAACTTGTTATATTTTAATTTTCCTTACGTGTAATTTTTAACTTTGTTTTTGTGATGAAAGTTAATATTGTTTTTTCAATCGACTTGCGACAAGAGAACGCGTGACTCCGCCCACTTTTTTTCGCGCGACCACGCAAACACAGTTCGATTCGAAGAGAAGCAGAGAAAACATGTCTTTTTATCTTTCGTTCTCATGCTGCAACTCGATTGAAAACACAATATTTACCACATTTCCTTTTAATAATGCATAAAGATGAGCTGGATTAAAATTAAAATTTTTATTTTTTGGGCGGACCAAAGAATTCCTCATCAATCTGATTTTGTTAGTATTTATTTGAAGGTCAACTTTTCCATACATTTTGACAAGCTCTTGAGTCATTCGTTTTGCCGTTCTGGGGTTGTTGGCGATCAGAGAATGACGTCAGCGAACCTCAGATGGCTGAGATTTTGTCCATCGATTTGCAATCCGGCCAAGTTTCACTTCCGACTTTCGAGGCGTTTTCTGGGGTTACCCTCTTTTTTTTTTTCATTTTTTAAATGTTCATTTCCGCCTTCCGCCAAATGTTTTACTTCTAACTTCAGGTTCCCGACTTCCGTAGGAAAATTTTCAATTCGACTACCGTGTAAAAATATTTATTTTTAACTTCCGGATACGAATATTACATTCTTTTCAGGGTTTCCCCGATTGCTTGCAATTGAACAATGTCGAAGGCTTTATAAAAGTTTATAAAGCCAAGTGACCGCGGTATCTGTTACTCGAGTACCGTGCAGTAAAATATACAGTACTGGCCAAAAAGAATGCGCGTTTCGCTGTTTTCTGTTCGAAATGACCAACTTTTAGTGTGTGCCACGAACTATGAAAGTGCACTACTAATTTAAAAATGTTTGTGTTGAACTTTCCAACCTAGGAATACATTTTACGAGTTTATAACTTTTTTTAATGACTACTTTCAAAGGCACTGTAGATCGCAGTAGCGATAATTCTCAAAAATTGTTGCAATTTGTGCAATTTGTTGAAAGTAGTCATACGAAAAAGTTATCCACTAGTAAAATATAATCTTAGGTTGGAAGGTTCAACACAAACATTTTTAAATTAGTAGTGCACTTTCAGAGTTCGTGGCACATACTCAAAGTTGGTAATTTCAAACAGAAAGTAGCGAAACGCGAATTCTTTTTGGCCAGTACTGTACAATTATACTGTTTTGACTATAACTTTCGAACACAAATTATTAGGATTCTGGAAAATTTTATGCCTATGTTCCGTAATGTTCTTGTCAAGCTCCCAAAATGGATTTAATCAAATTTTTTTTCTCTGATTTGCCAGAACTATGCATATGTTGCCTAATTGAAGTATTTGATCTGAAAGTATGATTTTAGTTAAGTTCGAGTTTTACCAATTATTTTGACTTACTTGCTAGAATCTGTTTAAATCCTACGCAGTTTGCCTGTGTTGGCGGCACTGCTTCCGCAATGCTTTTAAAAAGGCGGAAACTGCGATGCGGCTTACAAAACCTGGGAAAACGAAAAACTTTAAGTTGAATTTTCAAAAAAACTAGACGAGATACGGAAATTCTGACGACAGCATCGCAACCAGCACACTTGGAAGTCAATCCTCTCAAATTTTGGTGAAATTCTCAAAACCCCGTATGAAAACGAAAAGAGTGAGACGACAGACCCTGCGTGAAAAGGCTAGCACGTTTCCCAATGTGGAGACCGTGTAACATCTGCAAAGTCGCAAATGTTCAATATTTTCATATCGCACGCATTTGAGTTCTGAGGCCGTATTCATGAACATTTACAGTACGGTAAATGGAAATGGTAAATTATCTTTTTGACAGAAAAATGAAATTCTGCAATGTGTACGGGGTTCATGACATTATAACCGTGAATTGAAACCGTGATAACCGTGAATTGTTTTAGAAAAAGCGAAACTTAATAATTCCCTCAGAAAACCCATTTACTCTTTCATTTACCGTGCGGTAAATGTTCATGAATACGGTCTCTGAAATAAGGCGTACTGGCAGTAGCTCATAAATTGTGCCGGCGATTTACGTTAGAGTGTTTTAGTTTCCTTTCGTCAATATTTTTTGCGTTTTTTTTAAATTCTCCACTAAATAGATATGGAAAAGACAATGATGCAACATTACGTGCCAAGTTCAGTGAGTTTATCTTCAATGCAAGCGTCTTTACGTTTCTGAGACCAAGTTTTAAACCTTGAATTTTTCATGTCGTTGCTGGCTCTAATTGACTGACAATGCATTAAATCGTAAAAAGTTTCAATTCCAAATGTTTTCTGGCATTTGATGTCGAATTACACAACAACAACAACAACAACAACAACAACAACAACAACAACAAATGATACCGTTTAAAAATGTTGACTTCAGTGATCAAGTACGCTGACGTATATCGACAGCACTAAGCGAGAGGTGAGTAAATGCGCTCCATTGAATGGCGCCAACTTGAAATCATCCACTGTCACGCACCGTTTATTTTCTCTTTGCGCATTAATTTCCTCCTATCCCGATTCCGTCGTTTTCACCACTTTCTTTCGAAAATTAACTAAACAATTTTAATTTGGGGGTAGATGGAGTTGCAAGCCACTCAAAAAAACTTTTTTTCGTTTTTACTGGCGATTTTGAATCGCTTTTGATTTGTTTGATATATTTATCTTATTCAGAATTTATTTTTGTCCGGAAAGTTCAGCGACAAAGCGCCGGAAGCATGTGTGATACTTTAGAAATATGCGACCGGAGAGAGCTGGGCGAAAGCATGCTTTGTCTCTCTCCTCTCTCTTTTTCGGCTCACCTTTAGTCTGTAAATCACAAAAAATACCCTCACAAAGCATGCTTCCATCCAGCTCCCCCCCCGTCGCCAAGTTGAAGTGTCACACATCCTTTCGGCGCGTTGCCGCTGAACTTTCCGTGCATCGATAAATGCTTTGAAACGCATTGTGAAAGCGTGTACGAGGCATATAATTCGGAGAGTATAACTGATTCGGTGGTACAAAATGCATAATTTGGGGGTAATAAATTCAATGATACCATACTTTTTGGGTACATTGACGTCGTGGTACAATATTTCAATGACTCAGAAGCACAAACCAAATGATTGAGACTGTGAATTTATTACCTCAAATGTTGCATTTGCTCATGTACGGCAAAAAAAAAGCAATTTTACAACAAAAAAATAATTCATGGTTCAACGAAAAAATCGATGCGCAGAGAGAAAAATAATGTTGCACGACAGTGGAAAATTTCAAGTTGGCGCCATTCAATGGAGAGCATTTACTCACATCTCGATTAGTGCTGTCGATATACGTCAGCGTTGATCAAGTCATTCAAACTATGCTACACGCCGTTTCTCATTATTTAACATTGCAGTATTGATTGGCCGGTGTGAGTACGAATGTCTCCCGGTCACTCAACCTGCTCTCCTCTCCGTTTTATGCCTTGCGCGTCAGTCATGATGCAATCAAGATTTAGTATTTGGTAAATACCATTTTTTCTTATTTGTCAAATGATATTTCAATTGGTTTAAAAAATAATTTTAATATCATTTGGCCCAATTGACACGTGATTTTCTTTCGTTACGTTCGATCACATGCTCTTGAACACGTTTTCGTTTTTTTTTTTTTAAATGAATGACATCTCCAGCTTTAGTTTTTTTTAGTTAATAACTGTGCATGTTTATCTTGTTTACTGTTTGCCTCAAACTCATCCACGAAAGAAAACGTTGCCTAATAGAACGGGAATGTTCGGGAATCTGATCAAGTATGTGCGAGCGAAAGAGACGGTAGAGAAAAAGAGACAGTCGCCTTTGCGGGTCGTTGGCAAAACACGCGCTAGCACTGTTGTTACGTCCTTTTTTCCTCTTTCCTGCCGCGTATGCGTTTTTTGGAGATTTTAACGCACGTCTTCTCAACAAAAGCATTTAAAATTATCTTTATTTTTTAACTTCAGGTGGAGATGCCATTCTAACCTATAAACACCTCAGAATGTGTAAATCCTGCCTAGTTTTAGTGATTCTTGTGATGGCTTTGGTGCCATTCTGTTCCAGCCAACAATACATCAACGAGAACGATGACTTGGAAGTTGTTAAGACCTGTGGGGTAAGTTTTCTTTTAAGCAAGTGCAAAATAGTTTTTTAACAGTTTTATATGATTTTTCATAGAATGGCTACAGCGATCAGCTTTGTGAAGAATCTGAACCGTACAACATCATTATAGCCGCCACTTTGAATGGAGCAGTCACCGCTTTGGACGGAGAAACTGGTGAAATGCTGTGGAGACATCAAGATTCACCACTTTTACAAGGAACTTTGAGCAATGCTGGCGTGAGTTTTATTTTAGAAAAAAAAATTAGTCTATCCAATTTTTAAATGTATTTTTTGTTAGGTGAGGAAACTTTCCCAGAAAGTAAAAAATATTGATTTTCTACCTGACAATCGTTTTTTTTCCTTTAACTCGCTAAGAGTGATCTGCATTATTCCAAAATCTAGCCTTTTTCAATTCACCAATCATTTACACACAATAGTTTTATAGCCTATTGACATTGGTGGAACCAGTTTACAATTGATGCCAACACTCGATGGACGGCTTTTCTCCTACGCACATGAAATCAATCTAATCGAACCACTTCCTATCACTACCGAATCTTTGCTTGAATCAACGATTCGCCTAGGACGAGATGCCGTGGCGGGTGGTAAAACTGTATCGACGAAAGGAATTGATTTGTTTAACGGCGAGGAAAAGTTCGAATGTTCCGTAGATTCGTGTGGAAAGGCAGCCACAGAGCTGCCGGAGAATCCAATTCTTTTGGTTAAAAGAATCACCAATTCTATTCGCGCGATGGACACTCTCCGGGGTGTGGAGCGATGGAATTTGTCAACCACAGAACTGGATGTTAGTCTTGCTCATGGAATTTCTATGGGAACTTTGCCGACGACGAAAAACCGGAAGATTTTGCTTCAACCGCCAGATGGAATTGTTGTAGCTATCAATTTGCACAATCGTGAAAAGTGGAAGACTGACGTAGGCGGGCATATTGTCAGCGTTTGGCAAGTGGTGGGGAACAGAATCGAAGAGGTGAGCATTTCAAGCTAAAATCAAATGTATTTGCTTTTCATTTTAGATATCCTTATTTGAACCTAGCAACATTTACACAACGCAACATGAAGTGATACATCGAGAAGAGCGAAACATGCAGTCTCAGTCGTCTTTACTTTACATGGGAACGTCTGACGGATACCCGTTTATCATTCAAAGCCCAAAAGCCAAACAGAACCTAAAACGGAAAATGAACTTATTGCCGGAACTTTCAACCATGACAGAGCTCACAAATCCCCGATTTTGTTCGGCTAGCGGAGCTGCTAATAGTGTTGCGTACCAATTGGATGATACTGCTTTGAGTAAGTTTGAGAGTAGACGAGTAGAAACGGAAATTTGAAAGTCTTCAGGAGTTGTTCTTAATAATGCATTCAGTCTATCGCAAAGCAGAGCGATTGAAGAAAAGTCGTCAAACGCGGCAGCACCAAGAGGGAAACTACAAATCATCGCACCGAACGAGGATCCATCTGCTTTGAAGATTGGCACCGAGAACTTAAGGTCAACTTCCTTGTCAAAAGGAGGAGATTATGGCTACCTGGTGCTGGAATCAGAAACCCGTCGCAACAAGTTCACAGTTCCGTCACCTATGACTTTTGTGAATACATTTGCTAGCTTTTTAAACCCGGCTGTTTTGCTTAGTTTCTGCGCAGGAGTTTTTGGCGCAGCTTCTCTGGTTTATCACCAATTTAGGCGACCAAATCAAACAATGATCGCTGGTAAATCCAATAGAGAAAGCACCGAAAGCGAAGAAGCCAGCAGTTTGCAAAGAACTTTGACGGTAAAATAGTAAATTCACTGTAGATGATTGTTTATTTTCAGACTTCTTTTTCTCCTGCTGACGACGAGCTCGAACTTTCTGAGAAAGAGGAATCTGAATTGAGTGGTTCTCGTTTTGATAGTCCAGTTAAATCGATTGTGGTCTCTGTAAGTTGTTTTTATTTTTTAAATACAAACTATCTTCAATTTGTTGTTTTTTTCAAGCCGATGGAAAAATCTAACATAGAAATCCGAAGTTCTCCGCAGGCGAAACCAAAAAAACGTTATGCTAAAACTGATATTGATACTGATGAAGCCTTCTTTGATGAAGATGAAAAGAAAAGGCTGGCAAGACACCGGACGATCTCTCGCTCAAGTCTTGAAGGATTTACCAGTCGCTTTGCCAACGAGTTTGAAGTGAAAAAAGTGATCGGACATGGTGGATTTGGTGTCGTTTTCCGTGCACAAAGCATAACAGATATGAACGAATACGCGGTGAAGAGAATTGCTGTTGCAGATAAGTGAGTTGCTAACAACTTTTGTTGAACCATACGCTATATCATTTATTTATAGTGATACAGCGAGGAACCGTGTGCTCCGAGAAGCCAGAGCTCTGGCTATGTTCGATCATCCGGGAATCATTCGTTATTTTTACGCCTGGGAAGAACGGCCACCAAAAGGATTTCAGGACGAGAAAGATAAAGAACTTTTTGGGAAAATGAAAGCTGAAAAACTGGCAAAACTTCACGAAATTCGACGAGATAAGAAAGAATCAGGAAAAGCTCAGAATATTAAGTCTGCCGAGACAGTATCATTTGCTGAAACTTTCGAAATGCCTCCAGTTGTGGGAAATACAAAGGAAATAGATGATAGTTTGAGCATTTCAAAACCAGGTGTTGTGGGAGAACAGCGCACGACTTCAGATAGCAAGAAACGGCTTGGTGAGGTTCTTTTTTAATCGGCTGTTCAAAAGTTTCTCATTTTTACAGTTGACACTTGTGAATTTAACAATTCAAATTTTTTTTCGGATAGTGAAGATGAATCTGACACATCTGAGACGACATCTTCTAGTTCGTTTGACAGCGCTGAGCCGGGAAAAGTCGAGATTTTCTCATCATCTGGCGGAATTGAGTTTTTCAATGGTTCATGTGAAAATGCAAAGGATGAAGAAGACGAGGAGAAAAAAGCAGAACTTGAGTTGATAGAGATAGATAAGCAGTTATCTGTTCACAATAAAGTAAGTTTCGGTAAGGATCAAAAATATGTATTTTCTTGCAGGCAATGATTGTGGAGACCGAAAATCAAGAACTAGAAGTACGCCGGACAAATGACACTGGTGATTGCGCTTATTTGTACATTGTGATGCAGTTATGTGCTGAAAAGACACTTGAGCATTGGATAAAACGAAATAAAAATCCGGAGAGCCGCGGCTTGGTTGTGATGAAAGATTGGGTTAGGCAATTGGCAAGTGGGCTTAATTACCTTCATAAAAAAGGATTTATTCATCGAGATCTCAAACCAGGGAATGTTTTTTTCTCCCTCGACTCGAAGCCAGATCATCAAATCCTCAAAATCGGGGATCTCGGCCTGGCAACAAAGACTGACGGAGTTCCAAAAATAACTGTGCGTCAGGACTCTAATAGTGATGCGAAGCATACAAAAAACGTCGGTACACGTTCTTATATGTCTCCCGAGCAACTTGGGCACCAACAATACACTGAGAAAGTGGATATTTTTGCACTTGGACTCGTGTCAACAGAACTTTTAATACCATTTTCCACTGCAAGCGAGAGAATTCACACATTTGCCGATTTCCAAAAAGGCGTCACTCCGTCAATCTTGGATAGTCATTCAGAATCGGTTTGTAAAAATGGAAAGTGTACCGTTTGAAAAATGTTGTTGTTTTTAGAGAAGTTTTCTTATGGAGCTGACCAATATGAATCCAACTGAACGACCTTCCGCTGAGAAAGTGGCTTCTCATCCATTCCTGCGCTGATTTGCTGTAAATACTGATGAATATTGTATCGTATCATCTCATATTATCCAACTCTAATAGTTCGCACACATACAGTTCACTGCCGACTTTCCCGCAATTCGTCTGGCGTCTCTCAATCTTCAACGCAGAAAATACGTTTTTCGCCGCTGGCCTTGTTTTGCATGGCCTAGGTCCCGCTGTGCGCCCGGTGGAACTTTCAGAGATTGATAATATTCAAAGAATGACTTTAATTTTGGTTTTTTTCTCCTCAAAATATTTAACTTGATTTTTCGAATCAAAATGTATGGTTTGTTTTTTTTGTAGACTTTCGATGTTCCCGTTTTCAGTTTTTTGTATAGAATTTTGTTTGTCAACTTTTGCTGGCACCTCATGTTATCATATCACGAATCATCACTAGGTCTGTTTTTTCTGTCTTAATTCGAGGTTTTACTGCCTGTTTGTACTCGGGTCGCTTGTTTCCACGTGAAAATAAACGAATGAATTTTTTTTTCTTTTTTTTTTAGGAAAACAATTAACTAACTTTGCAATGCTTAAAAATATAAAAATAAAAACATTTCTTTTTCTTTTTTAAAATTGCCCAAACTTCGATTTTCGTAAAAATGTATCCTGCAAAAACACCAAAAACCCACTTTTTTAGCTCCGCAATGCTAAAAACGATTATTCCAAAATGGTGGCTAAACCAAATTCGACGTTTTTAGGCTTAAAAAATTTTCTAAAGACTTCAGCTATAATTCTATTGGAGCACATTTGGGAAAAAATTAAGAATTATGCTTTTCTTCCCGAAAAACATAAAAAATGTCTCAAAATTTGAATTTCGCAGGAAAAAAATCCAGTGGGGCGCGTTTGCTCGGCTCCGCCCACTTTTCAAATCCTGGACACCGAGCGTTGCATCGTATTTTCGGTAAAAAGTTTTCGATTTTTCCGCAATTTTAAATCGTTTGTAGGAGTAAAATTTTCGAAACTACCGTATTTCCTCTAATTTAAGCGCATGCGCCTCTATTTTTCAAACATTTATTTCTGAAGAAAATTCAGGTTATCATTGATTTTTTCAATATTAGTAATCCGTCTCTGCACACATTTTCGGTCAACATAAATTTCTTGGCGGCATCTGAAACGCTTTTTTTTAGTAAACGAAACGAACGCATTCTTACTCGGCTATTTCTAACAACTGTTCTTCGCTTTTTTGGTGATTGTTCAGCATCTGACAATTCTACGAATTTGCTGGGTATTGACAAAAATAAAACAAGAAAACTAAACGATTTAAGAACAACTGCAGAAAACCGAAAAAAAAGAAATAAAGAAAGTTCGCAAAACTAAAAAAGAAAAATTCACAGCCAGTGAGTTTGCTTCAATTAGAGAGTGTGCCTCTATTTTGCGAAGCACCTTTTAGGGTGCGCCTTTATTAGAGGTGCGTTTCAATTAGACGTGTGCATATATTAGAGGAAATACGGTATATAAAATCCGTTTGGGTCTGTAACTGAGTTTCTTGGTGTGCCCGTTTCCAAACTACTTGACGGAAGCGAATTGAGCGTCCGAGACCAACAAAAACTCGGCAAAAACTTATTGACTACACCACTCTTTGACTACATGCATTCATTGACTACACATTCTCATTGACTACAAAGTCTCATTGACTACACCTGTCTCATTGACTACGCTTGACTCATTGACTACACTTGACTCATTGACTACAAAGTCTCATTGACTTCATGTTGCTCATTGACTATGCTGTGCTGATGCTTTATCGCGCATGGAATAAACAATATACCGTAAATACTGTATTATAAGCCCATGGGCTTCTATTTTTCAAAGGGGTCTCAAGGGTGGGCTTATATTACAGGTGGGCTTCTATTACAGGGTGGGCTTCTATTTTTCAACCCTCTTTTTTATCCACAACAAAAAAAACTTCAAAAAACCAACAATAAGTTTCATAATATCAAATTCTGATTGCGAGTCAGAAGTTCTAATTCAAGAGCACTAACAACATAAAATAGATGTTTGTAACTTCAAAAATAATAATTTTCGTAATCCAATGGTGTGTCGCTTTATCTGCTTTTATTTACGACACAATTTTCCAAATTCGGAAATCATTCAAGATGATTTCTAAAAAAAAAAACTCAACGTTTTTCTCGATGTTAACTACAAAAACTAAACCAAAAATTGCAGCATTGTTTTATTTTCGCCATTTTCATTATAATTTTTCATATTATTACTGGTTTTAGTATTGTCGGCCCGCCAAAATGGTCAAACGCGCTCCGCTGAACTCAACGCTATGCGATTTTCATTTTGGTCTCCAAACTAGTTCATTTCACGTATAAATTCAACGTGAAAAGAAATAATTTGGAAACTAAAAGGAAAATCGCATAGCATTGAGTTCAGCGGAGCGCGTTTGACCATTTTGGCGGGCCGACAATATAACAAAAATCTGATCCTCAAGTCTTGGCTTACAGACACTTTAAACTGTTCACAAAAAGCATTCAAGAATACGGCAACCAATAATTTCCGCCCGAAAAATCATTTACTGTTTTAATTTACCGATCTGTAAATATTTATGAATACAACCTCATATGTAGTCAATGAGCAACATGAAGTCAATGAGACTTTGTGTTCAATGAGTCAAGCGTAGTCAATGAGACAGGTGTAGTCAATGAGACTTTGTAGTCAATGAGAATATGTAGTCAATGAATGCATGTAGTCAAAGAGTGGTGTAGTCAATGAGTTTTTGCCCAAAAACTCCAACTGTGGTCTGTTGCTTACCGGTCAGGAAATTTTTGGCGCGTTATGGCGAGAGTCGGCATCTAGGTGGCTAATATTAGCCGCCGAAAAGGACTATTGGGCATTATGGGGTAATGCCACCGCCTATAAAAAATTCTTCTGTTGGCAACGCAACTATAGAATGTTTACATGCAGCAATTATAGGAAACAATCTACGTGCTTACTCAGCGATTTTGCGACTTTTTCGAGACACAAAATGTCCGAAACTTGAAATGGAAAAAATTTGAAAATGATACTTGATACTTGTGAGAAAATGGAAAATGGAAAACGGCTAATAGCCAACGAATATATGGTGTGTGCCAAATACATATGGCACACGCCCCGAATCAATGGCTATTAGCCGTTTTCAATGGCTATTAGCCAGAAATTTCCTGAGCGGGACAGCGTTTATCCGACTGCGCCACAGGGCACACGCTAGAAATGAATGCAAAAGTTATATATATAAAATGAAATATACTCGGTATAAAACGCTGAAAACTCGCTCGAGGCGAACAATGAATTTCACATGCATTTGGAGTGAGGTTTAGAGAAATCAGAGCAAAACATCGGCCACGGTCTCTTAGTTTTCTGCACTCTTTCGCCGCCAACGTAGCCGCGTCCTCCACTGTGCGAAGGGAGCGCGTTTGCAGCGCTCCGTACTGAGAATAGAAAATAATTTTAAAAATGAAAAAAAAAATCAAAAGTAGCTTTTGATAAAGCCAAGCTTGTAAATTTTGAAGAAAAACCACGAAGAGTAGAAAAGGGTGAAAATTTCAAACAAAAACTTCTGGAAAAATTATTGTTTTCAGATGGCACAGAATATAGAATCTATGTTAGTCAAAACTGCTGAAAGTAGAGCAGAAATGTCCCAATGAGTATCAAGTATATTAGTTTGCAGGAAGGTAATAAACTGTTAATCGAGATTTTATTTTAGTGGGAGCCTTTGGGAAATGCGAGTACTGCAACTGAAGAGCTGAATATTGAAAAGATTCCCGGGCCGATGAGTTCACCAAACGACTTTTAGATGATACTGAAAAATACACTGTTACAAACTTCATCTGTTCTGCAAAGTGTTAAATGCGTGAGTTAAATTTTGACAAAATTTGTTGTTTCATTGATTTTTTTCCAGAACTCTTTAAAAATGTGTGACAAATCGACACAGGTAGATTTTACCTGTGAGATAACCGCCACAGAGTTTGAATTATTCTCGGATGAATTCTATATACATATTGAGGGAAGAAAACATTCGGATAAAACAGGAAAGAGAATCATCTGAAACCAAAAAGATAAACCAAAGAACGGGATTTTTTTGAAGCTATATCTGCCAGAAATCGATTTCGGCGACAGCTATCCGCGAAGAGCAAAAAATTGGATAAAGTCAATTCCAAGTTTAGCCAAGTTTCCACTGAGCATCAAAAGTCGATAAAGATTAAGAAAAATTATCTGCCACAGTCACAAAATGTATACAGTTCACTTTCCAATGCAACATTCAAAAATAAAAAAAAGTAGCTTGGTTATACAGTATATTCAAGATGTGACGAAGGAAAAAAACATTTGTGGTTTCTTGGGCAGGGCTAGGCGTAAAATTTAATTTTTACGGATTCAATTTCAGAATTAGCCGCACTAATTCGGCAACTTAGTTTTTGTCACTTCCTGCTAACCACGGCAAGAAGAGGCAAACACGCTACATCGGCCACGATTTCCCGCCATTTATCATCCCGCGAATAATAAGTCATCAGTCAAGTTTGACCTCCTCTTTACCGATTGGTTTGATCTTTTCTTAGTCATTGAGTCAGCCGCTCATGTATATTTTAACGTTTAAATCCGGGACTTTGGCCGATGGACTTCAATCTTGACGACATGATCCGCGGTTAATCAAGCGCCTCCATGGTGTATCGACGACGTGATTGGGAGGATTTGAATCCTAATAGGACGACCAGGAAAAAAACGAGACATTAGGTAGGAAAATATACATACGCAGGCCAGAAAATTCACTTCTTCGATGGAGCTCGTTATCTGCGCTCTGACAATACAAAAACATGTTTTTACAAAATTTTGGATGCCAAAGTGCTTTCTGAATTCATATACGTATTTATTGTACCAGCTGGAATGTAAGTATGACTCACTGTTAAGCACATATGAATCAAGCAATAAAGTGATCAGTGCGCGATCAAAGTGACACGTCAATCTCGATCTTCCGTTGGATTCTCGCTCTTATCACACCTATCACTTGGCGAGGCATCAGTGCATGAGTCACTGCTAATCACGAGTGGCCGTCAATTTACAAGAAGCTGACCATTTGTGTTACACTTGTTACACTATCGACAAATCAATGAACGTTTCTTTTAATATGATTTTTTGATTTTTTCGGATGATTAGAAATTAGGGAAACAACTGGAAAGATTGTTTATTTGATGATGAGGAGAATGTTTATTCAATTCAATGAGCCGAAATTTTCGAGAAGTACGAACCGGAACATGACATCATGCAGAACGGTGGGAAATGATTCGTATAGTTGGATTTTCTTTGAAAATTTTTTGAACGATCCTAAGAAAGATGGATGTGTTAGATGTTTGATGCTAGGAAAATTTAAAATTTGACTGTTGTTAGTACTAAAAGTGATTAGCCAAAATCTGATACTGAATCAGCTTACGTTATCAATGGAAAGAAAATGCCAAATATTTGGCACATAACTCAAATAACAATCAAAAGTTTTTTTTGGTTGGTATTCCCCAAAAAAACAAAAAATGATTTTTTGTACTAAAATGAATGCATTTTTTGATAATGACTAACAAGTTTTAACAGAAAAATGAAAATGTTTGCAATTTTCCAAAAATGGAAACAAAAAATTTTCTAGATGATTGTGTCGAAGACCAATCAGTCCAATTTACCTCAAGCATTTTTCTTTTCATTTTTAAGCTTTGCTTGCTTGTGTGATAAATTGTTCACTCTCCCCTCTTTTTCCTGCTCTTCCCAGGACACTATAACTTTTATCGTCTCTTTTACTTTTGACGCCACAAACGTTTGTGTTTGCTCTTTGGGAAACGAGAGCCGCCAAAACACTTCGCTCTTTTTCTCTCTGCTTCTTTTCTTCCTCTCGTCTTGTAATAAACTCCGCCTTCTTTTAAACGTATAAAATGGGAGAGTAAAGCGAAGAATATATCACCAATTCAGTTCAATATCTGTTTGTTTTTTGTTTTGTTTTTGCAAACTTTTTTTTGCCCGCACCTTTCCCTATCCCTCGGTTTTCTTTTTGGTTTCTTTTTTTCTGCTGTGATTGTCTTGCAACTAACACAAGTGTTTATAACATAGAAAAGAATGAATGCGTTTTTCGGTTTTTTGGTGTTTACGGTGGTGGTCACTATTTATTTTGCAATAATATTTTATCGCATTCTGTCAAATTCTTGTTTTCTCGAAAGAAAACTGTGTGCAGATGTCAGCAAAGACAAAGTTCTCGACAATTTCAGCAGAAAACCAAAAACGTGAATCAAAATGAACAAGTTCATTATTCTCGCTCTTGTTGTAGCTATCGCCTACGCCATGCCAGTCGAAGAAGGACTTACTGGAGGACGTTCCGTCCCACACCCAAGTGAGAATCTAGCTAAACATTGATTGAAAATCGGTTAATATTCTAGACTCTGCTGCTGGACAAGCTCTCGCTAACAAAGACCTTTCCGGAGGAATCACCGGTGGATCTGCTGTCCCACACCCAAGTATGTCATTAATTATCTTTGTTTTCCTGAAAATTGAAATTCTAGACTCTGCTGCTGGGCAAGCTCTCGCTAACAAAGACCTTTCCGGAGGAATCACCGGAGGATCGGCTGTCCCACACCCAAGTATGTCATTAATTTTTTTTTATTTCCTTTATACATGAAATTCTAGACTCCGCTGCTGGACAAGCTCTTGCTAACAAGAACCTTGAGGAGAAGTCGGTGTTGGAAGGAGGAACCCAAGTCAAGCCATGGCTCAAGAACCAGCCAGACCTCACTGCTGCCCGTCAGAACAATCAGCAGCAGTAAAAATGTTAAGATAACGTTGTGATATCTTCTGAAAATATTGTATTTGGATGTATTTTAATGTATTTTTTGTTTGCATTTCAACATGAACACGGACAATTCATGAATGATTTTATTAAGGTCATATTCATATTTTCGAAAGAATATGAGAAAAATCAGAGAAACTTGAATGTAGACCTTTGAAATGACGTGAAAATGAGAAAAAAAAAAACAATATGGGTCAAGTGTTAGGCGCACATACTGACTTGAATGAGATATTTCGTATCTGTGATATTTATCACTTATCACAAAACGACATTTAATAATTAAACAAAAATAAACACTTGATTTTCTTAATTTATCACCCAAAATGCGTACAAGAAAATTAGGCTCTGCCTTTTTGCCCAAATTCAAAGTGGCTATAGTTTTATTACGTGAAGTTGAAATTTGGCCAAAGAGTCGTGGCCTACTTTTCTTATGACTGACTTTAGTCACGAATACTGTTTACAGTAGCCGGCAAGACAATAAAAATCACAATAGCCATTTATCGAACAATTATAACCTATACGGACTATTAATAATCTTCCTTTCAAAATTAATCGACTCTCGCTAAATTTTGGCGTCGTCATGCCTCTGGTCTTGAAATTTTTGTCAAGTTTGGTGCGAACAAGTATATTGTGAGGTGACTCTACGGGCCCGAAATCTCACATACAAACAGACAGATTTTACAGCTTAATGATAGAAAACCTGATTGAAAATTCGGTAAAGAAAACTATGAAATAGAGCGGAATGACATTGTCTTAAAGTTTTTACAACAACAACAAACAAATACATTTGAACATTTCTTGTGCCATTTTTTCTGGAAGACACTCCATGCTTCGAGAGCTGTGTTTTGTTGACAAAAAATTAAAGTTCTTCAACGATTAGTGATCGACTTTTTACCATAACATTCCACAAATAACACTTTTGTTGTTTATATGTACGGCACTCTAGTGTTCACCATGCAAAAAAATCAAGCGGAATGTATGCAAAAAACAAATCATAAAAATTTAGACAAATTGAAAGTACTGTAGGTAATCGGAAAAAAACAGAAATGACGGACAAAAAAAATAGTATTTATATTCTTGTTTGTTTTAGTATAAACTGTTTCATTAAAGTCAATAAAATTGTTAAGAAAATACTATCAATGTTTTAGATGATGACATAATAAAAACTCAAACTTTCATTTATCAGTTATTAACAACACATTTTTTTAAAAATAAATTTAGACGGAAATTTTTTTGAATCGCGGATAGTCCTATATTAGTCCTAATAAAATTACATCGAATGAAAACATTATTAACAGCACATCTGTCAAAGTTTTGAGTTCTTCATCAAAAAAAATGTAGATGTATGCCAAATCCGCAATAAGTTTTTTTCTTTCAATAATGGCAAGATAGAATTGTTCCCGAGCTTCAAAATATGAACTGAAAAACATTCCAAACTTTTTGTATCATAAAAAACTACTTCCATAAGTTCTGGGGAACATGGCGAACATACCACTAATCCATATCAGAGGGTATGTACAGTACCGTTCAAAAGGTTGGAAACTTTTGGTTTTTGGAGTATAACTTTTGAATGGAGATGGTTATGGTTCTGAAAATTTGCATGAATCTGCCCCGTAATGTTTTAAACAAGCTCTAAAAATGAATGTGGTCATTTTTGAAAACTGCAGATTTTTCAAAAAATTTCAGATGCCAAAATTTTTGACCCAAAAATAATTTTTTTTTTCAGATTTTTCAGGACTCGATATTTATGTTTAAAATGAAGTTTCAAAACTAAAAGTATGATTTTAGTTGACTATGGGTTGATCGGACAATTTTCAGCTGACTTACAGCAGCCCGAAAAACCAAAAGTTTCCAACCTTTTGAACGGTACTGTAGTTCGGAAAATATCACGTAGCATTTGATAAAGCTCAGAAACATTAAAAAAAAATTTTGAACTTTTGGTAAACTTTTTATTATGAAGTTAATTTGAGATTTGAACGATAAATCGGTAGAAAAACTATCTCAAAATATTTATTTTCTGTTGTCCGTAGAAGGAGGATCTTTCTCAAAGGTAATTGAATTTTTTTTTCGCTAAACTTTTAGAAAAGATTTTATTGAAACAAGAAGATGTTAATAATCAATATCTTCACCATTGTGGTCCACCACATACTTCCAACGTGTGGGCAACTGCTCGATGCCATTCGCGTAGAACTCTGCGGGGTGGCCATTGAAGAAGTCATCCAGATAGGTTTCGATGTCTTGTGCCGTCGAACATCTTTCTACAAAGATTGTCTTGAAGAGAATGGAACAAGTTGTAGTCCGTAGGTACCAAGCCTGGGCTATAACGCGGATGTCATAGAACTTCGTTATCTAGTTTGAAGAGCTGAATATAATTTTCGTTTGATCGATCATCGAAGAAAAGTAGTTTTTGACGTCTTCTTGGTAAGATTGAACGAATTCTTTTGATTCCAGCACGATTTCATCCACATTTGTTAACATTTCATATTGTTCTGATAAATCATTATCTGTTTCACCTGAATTGGTTAATAAATAAATAAATAAATTAATTAATTAATAACATACAAAATTATAAAAAGTAAGTAATGTTTGTTGCATACATTAATCAGCTCCGGACCCGTGTTCATTTCTTAGCCTCCAATGTTCCCGGATCTCTCGTACGGCCCTGAAGTATGTACCGTTACAAAGGCATTTGGAAAAAAAACGTATCTAGAAGAAGAAGATTGATAAAAATTGCCCTAAATGAGCAACGTCACAAATTTACCCGAAAAAGACATTCAAACTGTCCTACTAAAAATCATCAACAAGAAAATGCGCGGCTAGGCCGGACACACGATGCGAAGAAATGATGGAAGATGGGCCAAACTGATGCAAAAATGGATTTTCAGAGATGAGAAACGACAAGAATGAGTTTATTCGATTCTCTACTGAAAAAATTTCCCCAAGGCACAAAAACTGAAAACTTCTAGGATAACTGTCACTAGTGATTGAGAAGAGTCCAAAAACATAAAAATTGATTGGCAAGGCAATCAATAACAATAAAAAATTAAAGAAATAAACATGTTTTGTTTGAAAGCTTCAAGATTTAATGGTTGCATTAATTTTTTTAAACTTTATTGCATTTCTAACTCATCGATGTTTTCCTGTTTTCCTGTCATCTGTTTTCCTACATTGAAATTCAAGAAATCCAAAACTCAATGCTCAACAAAAAATAGAGATGACTTCTTTCATATTCTTGCCGACAAAAAAAAAGAAGAAAAAGCAGAAGAAGAAAAAACTTTGATGTGCCCAAAATCGACGGAGCAACAAAAAAAAGTGTGGCAATGGGTGTCGTTTTTCTCAATTTGTCATTTTTCTTCCCCGTTCTTTTTATTTTTTCTTCTCTTACTTCTACTTCTCAACTTTTTGTCTTATTGCATTTCCTGAAAGAGCTAACATGTTTTGTTATCAAGCTGTGGAAGTGGTAGCAGCACATAAATTTAATCCATTTCTCTATCTTCCTTGCACTCAGGACACTTGCATTTCCAGTAGTATTTGTTGTTGCGTTTAAATTTGAACGTTTTATTTGTTAAATACATAAATTTTACCCTAAAAATATTGCTACTCTTCATCAAATTGAGCACTCCTTGCAGACTGAGTGCATCCTTCTCGAATATAAATGGACGTGGATGATGACGAAGAGGTACTTGTTTTTTGTTTTGGGAGGTCTTTGTCAGTATTTGGAAGTGCACGAATCGGGTATGCATGGCAACTGCTAACAAACATTTTTTTTTACATTTTTACTCTCTTACTCTTGAAATTTGCCTGCAACGTGGCATATTTTTATTCTGCAATTGATCAAAAATCAGATGTGCTAGAATGCAACCACTGCAAGATGTGAGCTGTTCGAGTCTAGTTATAGTTTTATGAATCAGTAAACATGGACTACTTTTTGTCTAGAAAATTTCCTATACATAAACCTATATAAGTGCATGATTCACTGTTCAAATTTATCTTTGGAATTTTCAATTTTCTTTTGATTACAGGTTTTGCCTCGACCAAAGAATGAGGAGAGAAGACGTCTGATAGACATGTGTAAGCTTTTTTAATTACTAGACATGATCATGGAGCCTTTAACGCATCAGAAAACTGATATTGTTTTCTGAAAGTAACCAGAATAAAGGCCCAACCTTATTATTTTCGTTTTAGTTCACTAAAAAAAACAAGTTTAGGGAAATGCTTATTTCGTTCTGTGAAATGAAAATCACAATTTTTGAAACTTAATTAACATTCAGAAGTTTTAAACGCAATACTGATTGTACAGAATTTAATTTTCTTGACTCCAAAGAAGCTATTCGCAAATTCTTCAAGCAAACCTTGACTAAACCGGCTCTGGTTTGCTGACGTCGTTGTGAGATTTAAGAAAAACCAAAACTGTACTGCAAATCCCTGAGCGGTTTGAATTAATTCCATTTTCCATTCCAATCAGATTCTTTCTGGTAGGCAATAAGACCATATTTGTGCTAGGCGCTTATTCATTTTTCTATACGGCTCGTGTCAGTTTCTCAATATTTATTCTGACTGAGATACTGACTACAGAACTTTTAGCGACAGTGTGAACCGTTCGAAATGCCGTATTTTCCGTTCTTGTGTGAGTTTTCCTATTTTGAAAGTTAAACTCAAGCGTTTCTGTTAATTTTAGTGTATTATAAAAGTTAAGTTTCAATAAAATTAAAGTGCTAATTGTTTCCTTTTAAAGCATAAACTGGCACTTCGATTTGATTTGATTTAATTTAATTTAAATATCCCCATAAGCAATTCTTCCGTTTCAAAATGTTTGAAACAAATTTGAGGAAAAAAAACATTGATTGTTATAGTTAAAGTTCCAAACTGACCACTAAACTGAACAAGTGAAAAAAAAACAATTTGCAAAAATATAATTAACCAGCTTGTCAAGTAAATTTCCTTGTTCTAAGCCTCTAAACGAAGGAAAACAAATGACCACCGGAAAGGCAATATAGCCGTAAAACTATTCCCAACTTCTTCTCTTTTTCCCAACCCGCTCAACAATTCTACCAATTTCTACTAATAATGGTTGATAATGTGAGATATGCTGGTTTAAGACGGATACCGTCCTGTCTAAGCTTAGCGGACCAAGAAGATGATGATGGTGAGTGCTCTCTCAGCTGTAGCAAGTATCAAATGTCCAATTATCGTTTTTATTTATTTTATTACTATTATCTTGCTCTAAAGCATTAAAGTTTGGGCTTAGAACAGGGAAATTTACTTGAAAAGCTGGTTAATTATATTATTTTGAAACGAAAGCTTTAAAAAAATTAAAAAACAAATAAAAATTAAAAAAAAAGCTATTGGAAACGAAAGCTTTAAAATTGAATTTTTAAATCTGTTCCAAGCGGATCAAGAGTTTCCAAAATGATAATGTGATCTTTCTCCTGCTTCTCACAGCCCTTGCTCAAAAAGATGAGCACAACCAAATACATTCATTGGTGTTAATGACACACATTGTTTTCCACTCCATTTTATTCTGATTCAATTGCCTTTCCATTCCAACATTTCCTGTTCTAGTTAGCAATTTTTTCATTGCTTTTAAAAAATTCTAATAATTCTTATGGAATATGAGGAATATTTCGACAACGATGGTGAGTGAAAGCAATTATTTTTGGATATCTTTATTTTCTCATGAATGGGAAAATAATTAGAAAATTTTTGGAATATAATTAAAAACACCTGAAATGGGAAAATGGGTAGAAGAATATGTAAGCGAGGAAAAAATTAAATTGCCAAGAATAAAGAACCCTCTCGGGAAAATTTATTTGAAAACAGAATGAGCGGAAATGTTCAAAAACATGAAAAACTGCTGAAAATTTGATGGAGACAATTAAAAACTATTGCGAAATTCAAAAAGTTGATAAAATTTCAGATATCACAAGAACGGATACAGAGCCGGATGGAACGGTTTACAAAAACTCGTATGCCTCGCTGAACAACGATCTACCACCAACAACTTCCTTTGATGATTTAAGACAGTCAATTTCAAACCTCACCAACATCTTCCGCTCGAGCGATACGTAAGTGGCTCTTGAAAGAGAGCTTTGAAAACGATGGGCCAAAAAGAAAAATGCAAACAAGAATAAGAATAAGACGCAAATCCGTTTGAACGGATTAGAGTCAAAGGATAGAGAGTGAAGATGTGAGCGAATTAAAGAGAAAGGCTTGAAAGGGATACATTTCTTTCCTTTCGATGAACCAGCATCATCCCGTATTTTGTTATACGTAATGACGGGAAACGGGGATGGGTGTTGATTAAAATTCTACTCATGAATAAATACTGAAATTTTCTGTTATTCTTGTGTAATTGTTACACTATTCTTATTTCATTCTTTGTTCGGGTTTCAGTTTACAAAAAATCCCCCTTTCCCCACATTTCTATATTTGTTCGTTTTTGTGCATGTGCTCAGAAATCAGAGAAATAAAACAATTGAATTCTTCTGATTCCTTTTTTTCTTCCTTGGCTGCATCTTTATATTGTCAGTGTTGCTATTTTCTCGCTCTTGGGGGAGAGTTTTGTGTCCAGCCTCGCCTTCTGGTCCCTTATTCTTTTCTCATCTGAATATCTCGCAAGCATTATTATCTCTTGCTTTTGGTCCGCTCGAGGCAAAACATCTATTCATGTTAGAGATTTGGTCCGCAATTATTATTTATTCAGGAAAAGAATGAAATAGCTCACATTCTTATATTTATACGCCAGAGTCAATAAATTCGTAAAGATTGTATCTTTTTTACCTTATTTAAGGCTCTTTAATTTAGTGGCAAAAAACAGGGCAAAAACAATCCGAGCTTCACTAATCAGCTCAATTTCACGCTTCACGAACTTTTCTCGGATTTCCCCTTTCTGCAATATTTCCATTCTTATTTTTATTTCCTCTAGGGAAAAATGGAGGATGCTTAAGCATAAAATATCTCTTCGATGTCAAATCCACGACTATTTCGTTATGCTTTCCTGGTTTTTTTTTGTTGAAATCTCTGTTCCGTTCTGCTGTAAAGTAAAACATGCACCGGGCATCCTTCTCTTCACTTGTTCCATTTATTATCCCTCATTTTTAAACAATCATTTTTTTAAATTTTGAATAAAGAAAAATATCTATTTTTGGCCGAGCCGAGCCGAGCATGCCATGTTTTCAATGTGCCCACCGCAACCCAAGAGACCAATAAGGAAAAACTAGTGAGTATCGTGATAAATGCTCTGGCTTTAACTTTTGACTATTTCCTTTTTTTGTTTTCTTGAACTAAATACTTACTTATAACTAATTGTCTCACACTTTCTTTGCGTGCCTTCTTTTCTTGCTTTCTGACATTTTCTAACTTTCATCAGTGAATGCACGAGGAGGACAACCAGCTCGGAGAGCTACTTGCACGCAGAAAAACATCGGCCAATGGGATTTCTCCGGCGCCAAGCACTCAGCACATTGTTGATGAAGTGTAATACGTTTTCATGTATTTTGAACATGTGACCTCTCACAAAAAGGTGTCAATAGCAAAATAAATAAAAATTTAACTTAAAACATGTGGGACAACTCATAGTCAGACCGAAATCGGATAACTTTGTGAACTAATTTCTGATAAAGAAGCAAAGATCACAACGAAAGCCTCTAGAGAAAGTTGAACAAGAGAAAAATGAGTAATTGCCTCGGCAACGAGCACCCCGCTGAATTTTTATATGGGAAAGCAATCGAGAGTCAACTGGCGTCAGGTGAAAATAGAGACTGAGGCAATAATACGTAGTAGTAGAGTCCATGTTGAACTATATCAGATTGTGTTTGCGTTTTTCGTTCTTCCACTCCCAACCGACACAACTACGGAATCTAAGCGGGCGTGCTTTGTGCAAACACATCGCAATGAAAGACGTTTGTGATTCGTGTTTGTGCAATTTTTGATCAAATCTTAGGTTTGGCACCTTTCACACCAAATTTTAATAAAATAGAATTACTATTTGTTCCTACGTCCAACTGACTGATAAGAACTGTTATTCCTGACGCCTAAATGTCCGATGAGTCAAATAATAATACTAATCGGTCGTCTGTGAAACAGAATCATCGACGACTTGACAGTTGTCACTCATTGCCGGCTGATTTTAGAAATCTGAATAAGCATGTGTAAGTCTATTTTTTAATTGTGTTTTTTTTTTTTCAAAAAAAATTAAATGAGAAAAAAAAAGATAAAACAACGCCCGCATTCACCCATTACCCCATTCTGCATCGGGTTCGTTGAAAAAGGCGAGACTCCATTTTCTTCTCTTCTTCTCTTCTAGCTTGCATATTTTGGTATTTTTCTTTTCATTTCCAAATTACTTGTTCCAAGTCTTTCTCGTCACAACAATAGCAACAGAAGTAAGAAAAGAGCTCATTTCAAATTATGAGCCTTTTACGTGCGACCATAAGGCGGACAATGTGAGTTTGACTCCTCTCCTCCGGTTAAACTTTAAAAAAGTTGTTTCTCTTCTTTTTGGCGCACAGCTCGCATTGACATGACTTTTAAAGCGCATATGCATGCATATATGAAAAAAAAAGATGGACTTTATAAAAAATTGAAGAAGAAGAGGACAGAACGACGAATAATTTCTCTTCTTTTGGAGCCCTCAGCTTTCACCAGTTGTCTTTCGAAGCCGTTTCGTTTCTTCTTTTTTTGCGCTTTGTTTCGCTTCGCGTCGCTACGTTTCCAAGCGAATACTGCAATTGTTTTCATCTTCTAACAAAAAAAGAACGACAAGCCAAAAAAACCCAAAAACGAAAACTTATGGGGTAAGTTTGCCTTACCTAATTATCACTCAACTTAACGAAATTTTCTGAGAAAGAAAAATACTGAATAAAAACAATAATTAATCTAATACAAAATAACGGAAAGCTACCGATTTATACAATTTCTTCCGCCAAAATTGAGAACCTGGTTTTCAGTGCTCGGATGCAATATGGCGAGAAGAAAAGTATCAAACACAAACTTCAACAGTGGTTCATTGAAAATCCCAGGATAAGTAAGCTGTTCTAATATTTTTTTTTCTGTACTCATTCGGTAATCTTTTCTTCATTAATATTTAGGTGCACGAATACGTTCCTGCAATGTGCTCATCAAACTTCTTACGTGTATTTTATACTGTTGTCGTGTGGCTAACGATGAAAGATTGTATCCGGAGCCGTTCCCGTTCACCGAAGACGCTGGTAAAGACGATGTTACCCTTTAGTAAGTGTTTTGTGATAAAAACAACACAATTATAACATTTTCAGTCAATATCTGCTATGGGTGGACTTTGAATTTAACGTATGGTTCGCGCAGACTATGTTCGCGTTAATCAGTATGGTGTACACAATTTTAGTATTTTATTTGAGTTATTCGGTAAGTTTTTTACAGTTTTTTGAAGCTATTTTTTAATTTTTCACACTATTAATATTTCAGGGTAGCGTGATCAGGCTGCTTATCAATATCCATTTTCTACTGGAGCTAGTCACGAGTTTTCCTTTCATTTTATCGGTGAGCTAGTTTTCTAGTTTCTTTCAAATCATTTTATTGTATACTCGGTATAATGCTCGGCTAATGCGGTCCAATCGCATAATGAATGGCGCATGCATTTGGAGTGAGATTCAGAGAAACCAGAGCGAAATATCGGCAACGTTCTCTCAACTTTCTGCACTCTCTCATCGCCAACATGGCCGCGTCTTTCAATTTGTGAAGGGAGCGGATTTGCAGCGCTCCGTACTGAGAATAAAACGTTATAGCTGACCGTTGGTTCGCTCTTTCATTTTTTGCGCGCTATTTTCCCCGCGAGAGAGAGAGCGAGAGAGAGAGAGAGACAGAGAAAAACCGTCACAAACAGGCCACGACTAATCTGTCTATTTTTCAGATCTTCATTCCCAGTTTAACAAATCTCTATGTTCCGGTGTTTCTTAATTGCTGGCTCGCCAAAGGTGCCCTCCAGGCCATGATGGTAAGCCTACCCTTCTTGTTTTCAAATTAAAATTCATCCAGAATTTTTTAGAACGATCTCAACAGAAAATCTTTTATCAGCTCATCAGCTCTATTCCGTCAGCTTCTTCTTTTGTTCTCGGTACTTGCCTGTCTCATTTTTACGGGAATGTGCAGTATTGAACATCTTCAACGTGCTCGTGGAAAGAGAATTGATCTCTTCACTTCTTTCTATTTTGTCATGGTCACATTCTCAACTGTTGGATACGGAGATTGGTACCCAGACTACTGGGCTTCTCAACTTTGTGTTGTAATTTTAATTTGTGTGGCTTTGGGATTGATTCCAAAACAGCTTGATGAACTTGGTCAGACATGGTCCGAGCGTCAGAAATCTGGAACCGATTTTAGTGGATGGAATGGTGTTGATTCACATGTAGTGGTTACTATAACCACATTGGAAGTCGAGTTTATAAGAGACTTCCTAGAAGAGTTCTATGCTCACCCAGAAAATCAGGTTAGAACACAAGCAAAAAAAAAATAACAACTTGTGAAGCATTTCAGAGAATTCAAGTTGTTTTGCTGTCTCCAGCGGAGCTTGACAACCAGACCCGTATGTTGTTGAAGATTCCTCTTTGGAACAATCGGGTTCATTACGTTAGAGGGAGTTCTTTAAGGGATGAAGACCTAGAAAGGTTACTTCTAACTTTCGGTTTTTGTGTATTCAAATTTCTCTTTCAGGGCAAATGTGGCAACCTCGAAAGCATGCTTTATTTTGTCCGCAAGACATGTCAATCGAAAAGTGGCAACGGATGAACACACAATTCTACGGTCATGGGCAATTAAAGATTTTGCGCCAAGTGTCAGACAATACGTTCAAATTTTCCGAGCAGAAACAAAAATGCACATTGAGCATGCTGGTTGGTTCTTAACCTTTCCGAAACCAAAAAAAAATCAATAATTAAAAATTCAGAAGTTTTAATCTGTGAAGATGAATTCAAGTACGCTCTTCTTGCCAACAACTGCATTTGTCCAGGAATTTCTACGTTTATCACACTGCTCATGCACACTTCTAGGGGAGAGTAAGTTATACCGTTACATTTTAAATTTATCAAATCTCAATTGTTCCAGAGAGGGCCAGAAATCCACTGAACCGTGGCACAAAGTGTATGGATTTCACTCTGGCAACGAAATGTATCAAATTAAAGTTCAAGACAGCAAATTCTTTGGTGAATACGTTGGAAAGTCATTTAGTAGCACTAGTTTCCACGCTCATAAAGAGTAAGAAAAAAAAATAAGAAAAAAATAAGGAAATGTTGTGCTTTAGATATGGGATTGGTTTGATCGCTGTTTCCCCAGATGGAGATACCTCAAAAATGAAATTGAATCCAGGACAATCGCATATTATTCAGCCAACTGATACTGTCTACTATATGGGTTTGACAAATGAGGAATCCTTGAATGATTTCCGCAAAGGAATTCAATCGCAACAAAAACGAGCAAATGTTGCGTCTACGATTGCAAACATAGGAAGTGTCGCCGTAGATGTGCCGAGAAGTGACAAAAATGACCTCCCCAACAGGAAGAAAAAACGAAAGAAGGAGAAAGCTGCTGATGAAATAAATTTGATTGAGGTCGGAGAACATATCCAGTCGAGTCGCCGCCCATCTATTGCAATGGTAACAGAAGGAAAGATTGACAGTTCTTCGGATTCAGATCAAGAAGAAATATGCGATAAATGCAGAGGACCTTGCATCCAACACAAACTACAACGTACATATCCTCAAGTGAGAACATACATTGGTACATCAAACACAGTATGTCATATGATGAAAGAAAAACGTTCTTTATGTTGTTTGAAACTCGATGAGAAATGTGCTCACAAGTCAGCTACTTCTGCACATGAATACCAATGGAGAAATCGACCAATAATTCTTGCGGCTGATAGGACCAGCAGTGGAATGTATAATTTGATTATTCCATTGAGAGCATATTACCGACCAGTTCATGATCTCCATCCGATTATCTTGTTGTTGGAATTGGAAGAGCAAGACTCATTAAATGAAGCATTTTTAGACGCGATTTCATACTTCCCGGATATTTATTGGATGAAAGGGAAAATTGGAAAGTAAGCGATGTGGTTCAAGTTCATGTTTTGCAATTAACGATCATGTTTTTATTCTATTTTTTTCAGTTTGGACTGCCTACTAAAAGCTGGAGTGAGCAGCGCGGAGCACGTGGTAGTTGTCAAAGAGACTGCAGTAATGGCTGAAGAACATACCGCGGACTGCAGCACAATTATCACAGTGCAAAAGATTCACAGAATGTTCCCTCGGCTCCGAATGATTACCGAGCTCACGCATGCTACGAATATGCGTTTTGTACAGTTCAATCCTCACAATGCATATTCTCTAGCACAGTCAAGGTTCGAGAAGAAAGAGAGAAAACGTGGATCCCATATGCCGTTTATGTTTCGCTTACCATTTGCGCAGGGTGGTGTGTTCAGTGCAAACATGCTGGATAGATTATTGTATCAGGTATTCTATAGAAAGAGTATACATTTTTTTTCTGAACCATTTCCTAATTTCAGGCAATTATCAAGCCGTTTGTTGTGGATCTCGTCCGTTTGTTGTTAGGAATTGATCAGCAGAGCAACGGAGGCTACTTGACTTCTGTAACAACTGGAAATATAGTTAATGCACATTCAAACATATTTTCAGTTTGTCATCACATCAGAAGACTTGTGGATTAGAAACTACGGACGACTCTATCAAAAACTTTGCTCCTCTGTGGCCGATATTCCAATCGGAATTTTTAGAACTAAAAAAATGGACACTAAAACGGTAAGATATTGTTTTTTTATTGACAACCCCAGCATTTGTGTGCAGGTCTCTTTGGATCTCCAAGAGCAGTGCAAAGACTTTGAGTCAACGGAGATGGGACGAAACAAGGATATGTATGATCATGTTAAAAACCGAATGAGAAGTCTGAACATCAAAGATTCCCATACTTGTAAGTGTTTTAAAATCATAATTAGTTTTTTTTTTTCCATCTGATAAAGATTTCTAGTTAATTGGATATACAACAGAGGGTACATGTCGTCAGGTAATTGCCACGAGTGGTGTGAGAATCAAGCGAAAATTAAAAAAAAATAGTTAAAAATTACATAGAACTTGTCTTCCAATTAACTTTGTTTGGGGAATTTTCAGTTCAACATTTTGTTTTGTTCTTTCTCTTTTTAATTTCGAATTGCTTCAGCGTGCAACTATAATGGATTCGTGGTGGAGCGACAATTTTTTCACGTTTTTATTAGAAAAAATGAAGAAACAACTAAAGAAATGAAGAGAGTTCTCGTCTCCCAGTTTCACATGAAATGTCACTCCGTCACGAATCTATTATATTGACATTAATTTAACAAAAAAGTTGGTTTCAGTGTTGGAAGGGAGCGATGAGAAGGGCCTAATTTCGTATGTCATTATCAATCCTGCTCAAGATTTAGAGCTGGAATCTGGTGATATAGTGTAAGTGATTAAACATTAGAAATCCAGAATAAATAACTCTTTTATATCTTTAAGCTACGTCATCAGAAGTCCAATCAGGAAAGATGCTACTAATGCAAGAATCAACCCTAGAAGAGGATTGCGTCGAAGTAAAAATGTTAGCGAAACTATAGATTCTCAAAATCAAGTCCCGACAATTGTAATTGATGAAAACATTTTGTAAAAACTCTGTTTTTTTTCTGTACATGTATTAAATGTTTTTATTTCTTGACACAAAACTGAGATTTTACTTTAAAATTTGCGTTACAGAATACAGGTATTTATGTAAAATTTTATTAAAATATTTGGAATTTTTTTTTAAATATTCAAACAAAAAGTCGAATGAGATGTTGAGAAGTTGCAGGGCATCCGGTCACAGGGCATCTGAAAAGAAAAGAAAACGAATACGTTTAAATTATTGGTACTCACTTATGATAAGTATTGACATGCTGATTGATACATGTGTAACAGAAAACATATCCGGAAACGAAAAGAGCAGTGTCATTTATTCTTTTCTTTAGGCAAATTGGACATTTGTTGGTGTCCAAACTGAGTATTTCACTTTCTTTGAGAATCTGAAATAAAAACAACTGTAAACATTTTGATTTGAGGAAAGTTACCATTTTGTGCGGAGGTGGTGCAATAGTTCCATTGAGGCCTGTTTTTGTGAGTTTTGCCAAGTCTGTGTTATACATGTAATCCAAGAATTGAACGAAGAAAAGTCCGTAAGCAAAAAGTCTGGACAAAACTCCGGGAAGTCCAAGAACGAATCTCCAGATGCGGTTGAAGAAACTGTAAAAAAGATAATTTGCTATTGAAAAATCAAATAAAAATCACCCAGTCTGCAAGTGGAGTGGAACAGCGGAGAACGCTTCTAAATCTTCAGGAGTAAGATGTTGAAGGACAACACCCGATAAGTAGAGCCACGGTGAGTGAATCGAACTTCTGTTGAGAATGTAAGCCAACTGAAGGGCGCTTTTGATAGCTTTGAGAATTGTTCTGATGTAAGGCCACAAAATAACGAAAATTTTTTGACATCTCGAACGGATGTCCTGGAAATTTCTGTTTTTAGTCAATTTAGTGAATTTTTAGCAGTTTTACTCTGGTGGAAGCCCAACTTCTGATTTCATAAACTTCTTTGAGCCTGTCATATAACTTGTTGAGCTTATCTTCCACGTATGGCCAACCAACTAGTGTGATCAATGAAAGAACACGTTGTCTTCCGTCATTTGGTGGAATTCCAGTACTTGTAGCAACTCTTTTCATGGAATAAAAATTTTCCGTAAAGGAGGCGCCTGTAATGTTGCTTTTTTTGCATTTTTCGTTGAACGTTTCTTTTCTAACCATAGTTTCTCAAGTAGTAGTTTTGAAGAACTAAATCAAAGAGAAGATAGTATTCATCAAAATTTCGGTGCACGGAGAGAAATGTTTTTGGTTTGAAGATTGCCAAATACTGAAAGCATTTGAACGTTCTATTTTGCCTGTGAATTACTCCAAATTACCTTTACAAGATGTTGGAGAGCTGGCCTTATTGATGTGGAAAGATTTTCCTGGGCAATAATATCAAAAACAGATGGTTGTTTTACTTCTGACGCAGAAGAAAGTGAAGAGGCAAGCTGGGATGCACGGATTGTACTCATCCCGTCTAAAACCCAGATTTACTTTTTTTTTTCTGCAGATGAAGTGAACAAAAAACAGGCTCGAAAAAAAACAAATGTGACGAGTTTGATTAGGTAGGTAAATTCTGATAGTAAAAAGTCATCGATTGCTGCAGAGGGCAGTGAAGGCCGCGTATCATACTACGACGTAGTCTGGGTGGGTGCGTTATCGTGATTAGATAGTACTGTTCAGAATCTTGCCACCGTGTTTTTGGATACCGATTTAAAGGTAAGAAAGTTTTAATGAAAGTATAGGCTACTCTATGGCAGATATTTTGCAAAAAACCCAACAATTTGATAATATCCCTTTTCACTCCTGGAATTGCCAATTCACGGTTAGATTTGCTATTAAATTACAATTAAGAAAAAGGTATAGCAACGCCCCTTGTTTTTCATTTTTCATTTTCTAGAACTGCGTTTTTTTCTGGATGGTAGAACATAGACATGAAAATTGAAAAAACATAATACTAAACTTCAGGAAAAGCTGAATAATCAAATGAAAAATCAAGCGCATCACATTTTTATCACCACAAAAATGTAGAAAGTTGTTTATTTCTTCAATAACCTTATCTTATGGAAGACCAAAATTTAACTAGTGTAAGGAATTTACATATGTATTTAGCAGCTGCGTGATTTCAAAGTGGGAAAATATGTGGACGCGTCTTGTTTAAACTTAATTAATTGCTAAGTTGTTTAAAAAATGCGGTGTGTTGACCCATACGTTTTTTGAAACGTAAAAAAATTGCCACTAAACATGCAGCGAAATTATAGAGAAAAAAGTAGCCTCCTTTTTTTTCTTTTTCACCGCGTTGATTTCTCAGGAAATTTTTGGCTAATAGCCATTGAAAACGGCTAATAGCCACCGATTCGGGGCATGTGCCATATGTATTTGGCACACTCCCCATATTCGATGGCTATTAGCCGTTTTCCATGGCTATTAGCCGTTTCTGTCGGCTATGATTTTCAAAAATTTTCCATTTCAAATTTCGGTCATCTTGTGGCTGGAAAAAGTCGCAAAAGCACTGAGTAAGAGCGAAGACTGTTTCCCCTAATTGCTGCATGTAAAAATTTTATAGCTGTGTTTCCAACAGACAAATTTTTCATAGGCGGTGGTATTACCCCATAGCGGCTAATAGCCCTTTTCGGCGGCTAATAGCCATATTCGACGGCTATTTGCCATAATGGCTAATAGCCAAATTCGTCGGCTAGTTGCCATTATCGCCCGCTATTAGCCTTTTCGGCGGCTATTAGCCATTTTCAGTGGCTATTAGCCACCTAGACGCCGAATCTCGCCATAACGTGCCAAAAATTTCCTGAGTTCTCGACGATTTTTTTAATTTTGTTGCCCCAAGTCCCCAGCAGCATATACCCATATCATGTTTTCAAATAATTGCGATCACGGCGGAACAGCTTCAGCATGATCGACATGCTCTGAGACGGTGTTTCGGTAAAAAATTGCTCCAGTGACATTCTGCTGCTGCTGCCAATCGAAACTTATGTCAAGAAATGAATGATGGGTCCCTTTTTAAGAGTTATATATTCTTTATTCATCCACACTCGATTGAAAGAAAAAATAACGGGAATACATTCCAATAAATGAGCGATTGGGCGTGAAGAATAAAAAAATCCCTTCACTATGATGTCGTAAAGTTTTGGTTCAATCGATTGAAAGAAAGCGACTATGTACACTCCAAAAAGCCAAATACGGCCGATCGAGACTCGAAATCGATCATAATATTGAGAAGAGGCTGAAGAAGATCTGAGATCAAATGCTCGCAAAGATTCTTCAGCTCTCGTACTTCCCAAATTCACAAATGCAAAAAAGGTTACGAATAGCACCTCATCATATGCCCATGAGCATCGACTTCTCCTCTAGAATGACAACGCCAGATCACATGTGGCTTTGGCCACCAAGAACAACTTGGAGGCGATGGATATCGAAGCCAGAGTTCTACGCTAGACGCATGAAACATTAAATACTGATTGATGTTTTCTATCAATAATTTTATTCTCAAAACTTTTCGAAAAAAAAAGATCACATAAAAATGAGTTGGCACCTTCTAATCGCCCAACAGCTGTAAATCAGCTGGCAGCAAAACGAACAAATTTTCATTTTCTGCCGGATCATCTGCTAGCGGCTCATATCCTGCCAGAAAATAATATATTCAGAATTTTCAAAGCAACTTTAGCCTAATAGATTTATCAACAACACCATAAAAAATATTTCTGTGAAGAAATAAGAATAATCATTTGGCTCGAATTGTTTTGATAGTTCATGATTAATTTTTGGCTGGTAGCAGATGAGTATTTGCCATCTAAAAAGACGGCTGGAAAATCACAGGAATGTCGGTTTATTAGACTAAAATAGTAAACCGTATACCTATTGTAGGCCCGAAAAATGTTAAGGTTGGTTTTTTTTTTTTTTGAAAAACGGAAACTCCTATGCAGAAATGACTACACGGCGAAAAAAAAAACAATTGGTCTTGAAAGTAATAGATCAAATTCAAAATGGTGGCACAGAAAATTTTTGAAAATGAATAGGAATGTACTTGTTTAACTATAATCTATGCCCTATTTATCACTTTTTCATGTTCAATTTCTTCCAAAAATCAAATTTTGTGAAAAAGTTTAACATAAGTGATAACGATTAAAAGTAAAAACTTTCCTAAATGTGTAAATTTGGCTTGTTTCATAAATACATATGTAGTTTTTCGAAGTGTTCAGTAATCTGAAATTTTCAAAGGAATCACACGAAACTCATGAAACAGCTCGCACGGCGATCTGAAATAAAATTTGAGAAACGCCCAACTTTTTCGTGGTAAACTGATATGGCCCATGGTGTTCGCAGGCTACTGCTGAAATCGCATTATCCCAAAATATGACGGATCGTGAAATATACGGTTTTCATTAAAAAAAATTATGTGCATTATAGTGAAAACAAAAAAGTTGCAACGCGGTGTTTGCGTACTTTTAAAATTCAAATGGAAAAGGGAACAAATCTCTTCATTTCCCTTGCTATTTCTCTCATTGCCATTTGAATTTCAAAAGTACGCAAACACCGCGTTGCAATTTTTTTGTTTTCACAATAGAGCGCGATTCGGATAAATTCGCTACAGACCACGTGATGAAAGTTTTTAAAAATGCATAATTTTACAGCTTACCGTATTTCATCTAAATTAGCGTATTCCCTTCTATTTTTTCATTTCATCACAACTGCCCGGTATTTTGAGGTTTTCACACCAAACGCGGAAAAACACTTTCAAACCAAGCAGGCATGAGAATGCCGAAGTTTGGGGTGCAAACCTCTAAATACTCGGCATATGTGATGAAATGAAACAATAGAAACGCATGCGCTTAAATTAGAGTAAATACGGTAATTCACTGTTGAAACTGTATCCGGAATGTTTATTATTACTGCGTCGCGAAAACCTGTCAGAGCAGAGCGCGCGACGCTGCTGTGGCAAGGCGTGCGACGCTGCTGTGACTCTGCTGTGACTCGGCTGTGACTCTCCCTTTTCGCGGCGAGACCACAGCGCTCCGCTCTGACTGGTTTTCGCGACGCAGTAATATAAGAAATTAGAAAGAAAAGTCTTCGAAAATTTTCATTATTTTGGGAAATTCGTACACAGTTCTTATTTTCCACAAAGTTACAAGTAAATTTTTTGAAAACGAAAGGAGGTAGTCGGAGTGCGTAAGCATAAAAACATGATCGAAAACGTGCGTATTTCATGGACGATACCTACTTAAATGTACACTTTAGAGTTCATTAGGTGAAACAATTACAGACATAAATTGTGCATAGAGGAAGCCGGAAAATGAAGGAGAAAAGTGGGGCAAAGTGACTCGATTTGGGAGAGAAGATGATTAGTACCAGTGTTGTGAATGACATCTTGAATTACATTGGGCGAAGGATGAGAACGGAGACGATGCCGAGGATGTATGAGGCGACGAGCTTCTGCTGAAGAGACATGTGAAAGATTGGCGGGACGGCTGAGGAGGTAGATTCGGCATCTCCAGCGGTTGGACAGACAAGGGCAAATGCACAGCAGAGACCAACAACAAGGCAAGCCCACATGTTTGACGTTTGGCTCTGAAAATTGAAGATTTGGAAAATATGCATTCATGTAAATTTCGGCAAGTACTGACAAAAAAAAACACATTTGTTTCTGAAATTGAAGTAGAAACAAGACCTAGCAATTTATTTCGGGTCTAGTCGGAAATTTTCAAATCTAACAAGTCTTCATTTGATTTTAAAAGAATTTCAATGATAAAATTGCAATACGAATTTCTGCTAGAACTTTCCTATCTGATTAGGAAACTAAAAATAGCCAAAGGATTGTAAACAGAAAGATACAATCCTTTTGTATATTATAGCTATCAAGTTTTGTTTTATTTAATATTTTGAAACAACTCACCCTGTCGGTCCCTCTTTCGCTGCCCACCGACAGAGTCATTGGACTCATCTTAGTGGCCTTCTCAAACTTTGGCTCATCAGGGTCGTAAAAGTCGCTGGGAACGGTGAGCAGGTTGAGAATGTACGATCCACTTGCCTGAAATCAAGTCAGTATTAGAATGAAGAATTATTTTTATATGTAATGTCGCAATTACCTTCATCAAATAAATGCATGTATTAACCCCCTTTACTGGGAAGCTGTTTTCTGGAAGCGCCACAGTAAAATTTTGAACATATTTAAAGGAGGTGCCAAATTTTCGGGGAATCTACTTTAAAATTTAGTTATGAGTGAAAGATTTATTTACGAATATCCCATTCAATTCACAAAAAAATTATTATTTTTTTATGATTTTTCCAACAAAAAAAAATAGAAGACCACGGGGAGTACACGAAATCCAAGCCCGCGGTCGCGGCTTCTAGAGAGTTCCATTTTCCGCAGAAAATTTAATTCTTCTTGAAAATTTCCCCGTTTTAATCATAATTTCCGATAATTCATGCTCTAATCGCTATTAAAATTTTTAGAAAATACAGTTTAGTTATGAAATTCGAAAAATCGTCTGTCGTTCGATTTAAAGTTTCGAATAATTTATGGTGAAAATTTTTGTTCGATTATGCAATTTTCAGATATTATACCCTATTTAACCCGGAATCGGTCAGAAAAGCCGGCAAGAGATGAAAGTGTGAGAAATTTTGTTTCGAATTTGTTTTATCGATACTTTTGTGATCAAGCACATTTATCTGTCGTTTAATATATTATAAGCCATTTTCTTCAGAAAATTGGCCCCTCATTTAATGTTTTGTTACAAAAAAAAAATTAGAAAAATCTAAATTTTTGGCGTCTCTTGTGCTCTATAAATTACCGTATCAGACTCAAAAGTGTTTTTAAAACTTACCGTTGGGTCTCCTTTCTTTGAAATCTCAATTTTTAGTTTGTCCACTGTGCCAACGGGCAGTTTCTGGATGCATCGAACAACGCTGAAACAAGTGCATTGTTTTGAGCAAAATGGGTTAGTGAAGGGTAAATTTGAACTTGTTATTCCATCTTATTGTGAAAACAAAAAAATTGCAACGCGGTGTTTGCGTACTTTTGAAATTCAAACGGCAATGAAAGAAATAGTACGGGAAATGAAGAGATTTGGCCCCATTTTCGTTTGAATTTTAAAAGTACGCAAACACCGCGTTGCAATTTTTTTGTTTTCACAATAATTCTCTTATCAGTGAGTGTTCACTGTTTTTGATCTTGTCAGAACCAAGCAGAGCTATTGAAAAAAAAAAATTTTTGAAAAACAATCTTTACTTTTATTTCTTCCTCTTTCAAAAAACTCACATGTCCTGACAGCATTTTGCCTGAAGAATCCCACTCGTTTCATTGATTGTGTAGTTTCTAGTGGCAGTGCTGAGAACTGCAATAAAATTTTGATTCCAATGTTGTAAAAATTAACAACTCGTCAAGAAAACTCACTTTTGTACGTTATCATGTGCCCGTATGGATTGTACAATGTGAACATTTTTGCTTGGCTCTTCTCATTTAAACGGAAGTGTAGCTGAAATTCTATTGTTGTTTTTATCGCATAATTACTTGAAAAACAAACATTTACCTCTGTTGTGTTGACAAAAACTGGCAAAGCGTCGTCATCTGCTCCTGACATAGGTTTAATGAGATTAAATCTGAAAGAAGGCAGTTTTAAAAGAAAGTAACACGTTTCGGGTAAAACATGACGCGAGAAGAAAGCGAAATCAAAAAGAAACGTGATCGGGTGTGTTGTAGTGTTCTCAGCCTTCATATCGACTAGGCCTCGCCGTGTAAACACGCCTGCACTGCGAATGCGCCAGTCAGAGGGCTGACGTGTTTGTTGTACGAAGAGGGGGGCCACGGAAGAATGCGTATACCGAGCAAAGACAGAGCCTAGTAGAAATAAGGAAACAGGGGCAGAAGAAAGAAAAAGATTGACAGAAGGTGAAAAAACTAAGAGATATGAATATAGAGAAAGAGTATTTAAGTGGTTATTCATAATGAGGTTATTCATAGAAATGTCGAAAAATGCGAGCAATTGGGAACAAGTGGAAGAATGCTCCGATTTGCCTAACACACTGGGTAAAATGTCAAAAATACTTCGGAGAATTCGCAAATAACGAAGACTGAAATATTGGTAAGAAAAAATACTTTTTTGTCCATAATTTTTTAAATTTCCAAGAGTATTTTGACGTTTTTTTTTCTCAAATTTTCAGGATAATCGGAGCATTCATCGAGTTTTATTCGAATTGTTTGTCATTTTTCGAGCTTTCTATGAATAACCTCATTTGATAATGAACATAAAAATTAAAATGACATGTTAGAGAACGTCGTAGTCTGTTTTCAATTGAGCGGTGACAGGAAAACGAAACCCACCGCCCACTTATTTTACCGCGAACTTTCTAGAATTGCACGTTCGCGCACAAAAATAGTGTGTGGTGGTGCACGGCGTGTTGGACGGAACGTTGGAAAATATAATTTAAACTGCGCGGGCTTTTTTCTCGAAAAAGAAATTCTCGCCTAAGCGTGGTCGCATTCAGCTGCGCAGCGTTTTTCTGCGTTAAACTGATACGCAGACAAGCAGAGTGCGAGGATACTGTTGTTTTTGTAGCAAACTCTCGCCGGAGAGACGCAGACACTCAGCGGAGCGCGTTGCTAATTGACCTATTCATAGGAGAAAAAAAACAAAAAAAAAAGTTTTTTTTTCCTATTCATAGATGTAAAAAAACGACAAACAATGTCGAAAAACGAATGGTAAACAAGTGTTTTTTGACCATGATAGACCATTGATAGAGAGGAGGCGCAGAAAAGGGGCGGAGTTTGCATGAACTAGTAAACAAGTCCGTTCCCACGGAGTTGTAAACATCTCTGTGCCTCCTCACTATCAATGGTCTATCATGGTCAATAAACACTTGTTTACCATTCGTTTTTCGACATTGTTTGTCGTTTTTTTACATCTATTGGACCTATTCATAGGAGAAAAAAAAACAAAAAAAAAAACGTTTTTTTTCCTATTCATAGATGTAAAAAAACGACAAACAATGTCGAAAAACGAATGGTAAACAAGTGTTTATTGACCATGATAGACCATTGATAGTGAGGAGGCACAGAGATGTTTACAACCCCGTGGGAACGGACTTGTTTACTAGTTCATGCAAACTCCGCCCCTTTTCTGCGCCTCCTCACTATCAATGGTCTATCATGGTCAAAAAACACTTGTTTACCATTCGTTTTTCGACATTGTTTGTCGTTTTTTTACATCTATGAATAGGGAAAAAAACGTTTTTTTTTGTCTTTTTTCTCCTATGAATAGGAAAAAAAACGTTTTTTTTTTGTCTTTTTTCTCCTATGAATAGGTCCATAAATAATAACGTTCCGGGCAGCACGCCGTGGTGGTGTTTGCGTACTTTTGAAAATTCAAACGAAAAAAAAACTCATTTTTCTCAATTTCTATTGCTTTTTCTTAATTCTTCGTTTCAATTTGAGAAAGAACGCAAACAAATTATTGGCCACGCACAATCTTATTTCTTACCCGACTAGGGGATACCCCGAATTTAATTCGAAACTTTGTAATGAGCCGTAAGAATGAAAAAGAGATTTTTGCGCAGATTCCAAAACTGTTTTTCGCATTGAAATTTTTGATACACGGTGTGTTGAACGGTGTACCGCTGCAAACTCGCTACCTCGCACTATAATGGATTCGTGGCGGAGTGACAATTTTTTTCACGTTTTTATTCGAAAAAAATGAAGAAATAACTGAAGAAATGAAGAGATTTTTCGTCTCCCAGTTTCACGTGAAATGTCACTCCGCCACGAATTCATTATACTTATTGAAAGAAAGTTTTATGGTTACGGTCACTATTTTTGAAATATCGCATTAATCAATAAATTGACGTGATTTTCTACCTTTTTTTGTACTCTTCCGCATAAAAAAAATTAATGAGTCGATTAGAAGCACTTTTCGTTGAATTAACAGAATTGTTTCATGCGTTTTCAATGAAAATTTTTTTTGAATTGTCGTAAGTTTCAGCGCATGCACAGAAACCTGTAACGTCACGGTGATTCTTTTACTACCGGCCACGCATTTCTAGTCCCCCGGTCGCAAGTATTTCCCCTCTTTCTCTCGCACTCTCTCACTCTCTCATCACATGAAGTGGGCGGAGTTCCCTCCCCTTTTTGCAAAATGAGGCAAAAAAATTTGCGGAAATCAGTTCGGCCACCACGGAAAAACAGTTTCATTTGAAATTGTACGTATAAAAACGAACGAATTCCGGTTTAAAATATGCGCCCTAATGAGATCTAGTAACGTGACAGACAACTTTTTGATCAGACGTCATTTACAAAATCGCGACAGGAAAAACCTAATCGGGGGACTAGAAATGCGTGGCCGGCAGTAAAAGAATCACGTAGAATTTGAAATTGTACGTGAAAAATCGGACCAATTTCGGTTTTAAATATGCGCCATAATGAGAGGAAGTGACGAGACAAAAAACTTCTCGATCCGAAGTCATTTAGAAAATCGCGACAGAAAAAACAAATCGGTGGACGAGAATAGTGTGCTCGGTAGTAAAAGAATCACCGTGAACGTTATAATTTGAAAGCGCATGTGACGGCAATTTGCGTACTTTTTATTATTTTTGAAAAAGTGTACGCTTCAACACACCGTGTGATAGGAAGTTTACCAGCGTTTAGAAAAAATTAAAAAAAAACAGTTTTGGAATCTGCGCAATAATGTCTTTCGAAACACAGAGCATTCGCTATTGAGCGCCAAAAAATACTCTAGCACTGTGGTATGAGGAGGGAGCTAGTAATCGCGCCCGGACGCACACACGCAACGCATCCAAATGAGACCCAAAATATAAAAAAAGCGCGCTAATAATTTCACATTATCGGAGAGAAAAACTAACACGCGCGAAATAATTTTAATAGTGTTTCGTAATTTTCACATTTTGCTTTGGGTTTTCTCTCCGATAATGTGAAATTAGTTGCGCACCTTTTTTATTTTTTGGGCCTCATTTAGATGCGTTGAGTGTGTGCGCTCGGGCGCGTTTAGTCACTCCCTCCTCATACCCCAGTGCTCTAGTCGGAAAAAAAAAATTATAGACAATACAATGTTGTACAAATGTGTTTTAAAACATAGAGCTACGCTTTCATAAAAATTCTATAAATTTTAATATGAGTTGAACGAGGGTACGACAGAATAGAAATAGTCGGAATAGAAATGCTAAAAATATAATTGCTATTATGTGTTCACGAACGAGGTTTGCAAACGACGCTCCGATGTTCCGCAATTTTTCCACTGTTCCGCAGTATTCGCTGCGAGACCGCAGTGATAAACTGCAAAACATCGGAGCGTCGTTTGCAAACCTCGTTCGTGGACACATAATGTCTGTGCGCGACCACGCGAAAACAGTGATATTTGAAGAAACGCAGACAGAACGGTGAATGCGGACTTGCGTTTTCATGTCGCAAGTCGATTGAAAAAAATAGTACAAAATAGAAATGGAAAAAATGGAACTGAGCGAAATAGAAATACTACGAAAAAGAACGGCTACAAAATAGAAATGAGCGAAATAGAAATTCTACAAAATATAACTCGTTGTGTGATGGAGCGCGTTTGCCTTATTTTTTCAATATCTCCATTTTTCGCCGATTATGCAATTTTTTTTCTGAAACTGCACTGATATTATACTTTTCTTCATTTTCGCTGTTGCTAAGTGCGTAAAATAACTGAAAATCACTGAAAAACCTATAATAATCGGAAAATTCGAAGAATACGCGCTTTATCGCACCACGAGTTTTATTTCGCTCATTTCTATTTTGTTCTAATGTGTTGCATTTCTATTTCGCCTATTTCTATGTCGTACACTCAGTTGAACAATATTGTGTTTTTAATCGACTTGCGACATGAAAACGCAAGTGTGCATTCACCGTTCTGTCTGCGTGCGTCTCTTGAAATATCACTGTGTTCGCGTGGTCGCGCACAAATAAGTAGGCGGAGTTTCGCGTTCTCATGTCGCAAGTCGATTGAAAACACAATACCAAATTCTGAAAAAAATGCCTTATCAAAGTTTTGATGTTAAAATTGCGAAATCATTTTATAAAGAAATGAGGCATTGCTAGTTCAAAACGGTCATCCATTCTCTCATTCCAAAAACCAGAAGTCATGCAATTGGTATCGACAGTTGTGATCAAACGTAAGTACATCTCCATCTCTCTCGCTTGTTTTACGTCACATGATAGGTCAAGTGTCATTTTCAGTTTTACTTTCTATTTTCCTTGTTTTATTTTTCTGTTGAAACACAAAAAAATGAGCACCGGATATTAAAAAAAAACAAGGTATCATTTTTATTTTCACGTAAAAAAATTACAAAAAAAAAAGATGAAAAATGTGTCAGAGCAGAATTCGATGTTGTTATTGCGATTTTACAAACACTGACAATTTTTTTTCAGCAAAAAAATGCCAAGAATTATGAAAAAAGTAATACATATTATAGAAAATTGAAAAAATGAACTAGAGAGGAATGGTCAATTAAACACTTTTCCCTACATGAATTGAACGTAAATTGAATTAAAATAGAAGAAAAAAAATAAAAAAAAATTAATAATTTTGGATAAAAACTACTACAAAGCAGCAAGAATGTTCCTATAAATATGGTGAAGAGGTGAGGTGCGATGGAGTTGAAGGAAAATAATTACGTTTGCTCTCAAAAACTCTGACAATCACTGATAATGGTTTCTTTCTACCAGTGATGAGAAAAAGGGTACTACATGTTTTTGGTGGGGAATTCGAACAACCGTCTACATAATTTTGATCAAAAAAGAGGTCTAGGAAGTACACGGAACATAGTTGGGAACAAGAATGCACATAAGTTAATAATGATAAAGAAAAACAGGAAATTTTCCACTAGAAATTAAAAAAAAGACAGAATTTACATGATAATAATGGTGGGGCAGAAACGAAGAATAGAAACGAGACAAGAGGACATTTATACAGTAAAGGTTTTTTTTTAATTCTAGAAACCGGAAAGTGTGAAATAAGAGTCCTACCGGGTGACCATTTGGTTTTCTTTAAAAACATTATTTTGATAGGTAGGAAGGGTGGAGAAAAATGAAAATCATCAAAAATAAAACATGATAAATTGAACGAGTTAAACTACATCAAAAAGGGAGAAAAGAAGATTCTAGTGATTGAAGTTTTGTTTTTTGCTCGAATAGGAATTGAACTTCAAGATACAAACGTGGTATCGGAGGCGGACTAATCACACAATCAAAGTTTGATTCTAGAGATGGAGTCAAGTCACATAGAAAATTGAAAAATTATGCAAAATTAAAATATAAAATTTTTTTTGGTTGGTTTTTTTGTTGAATTTTTCTTAGCTCAAAATCGAAACGTTTTTCAGCTAGATTAAATAAAATGAAATTGAAAAAATATAAATAGGTTCTTAAAAAAAGAACACTTTGCAGCGACCTAAATTTCAGGTTTAGTACTAACAACAATTGGGAGTGAACGAGTGAATGAGTGAGTGAATGAGTGAAGTAGAAGAAAAAACAAAATGAAAAAGTTTGATTCGGGGCCTATCAAACAAAAAGAAATAAACGGTAAGACATTGATTGATGTATGGTTGTTTTTGTGAGAAGTGTCAAGTAAAAGCCTGGAGGCTAAGCTATACTTGTCTGAAAGTTATCACATAAAATCAAAGTAGATCATAAACGGACAGAAGATAAGAATCGTGCATGGGAAGGGAGAAGAAATTTAAAAAGTAAAAAAGACACAACGGGAACATATACAAATATAATAAAAATAATAGAAAAAGGTAATAAAATGGGCGGTCTAAGTGGAGCAAACTGGACAGGAACTTTGACTGTCCGAGCCGGAGCGAGAACGGTCACGTCCACATCGAGCACATGCTGGTGCGCCGGTCTCACAGTCATTCTGGAAAAAAAATTACCTTTTTCAAAAGTTAATTTCATATTGTTTTTGTTACTCACTCCAAAGATATTGTATGGTGGACTATGTTGCTGAAGGCTAGCGGATGGGCGGATGCCGCCATCATAATTCTCTTGTGGAAGATTAATGGAAAGAGGGGAGGACATTGGCATGTAAGAAGAATGTTGAAGACGGTTCCTTAGCGATTCATTCTCAGCAATCAATTGAGTGCGTTCAACAAACAGACGATTCTTTTCACCGGCTTCTTCTTCGCATTTTAACTTCAGCATCTCAACCGCTTGACGCATCTGTTCCAGGGATTTTTCCAAGTATTGGCACTTATCTTGCAAGTTATTAAAGTCGTTGTGGCAGTTTTGTTTTATATACTCGTCATACTGATCTTGCTGATATTCTTGTTGGAACTATGAATAAAAAATTAATTTGTTTTTAAAGTATAGATATTACCATGTTTGATTCGTAATTATTGCTGAAAATATCACTTTGCATCGGCTCCTGTTGTCCGAAATACGTGACTTGACCAAATGGGTCTATTGGGGGAGCATTGCGGACTGAAGACATCACTACAATTATATCACAAACGTTACTCAACTAAGATTATTAGGCTTACCATCGTTAAATAAATTGAATCGACTGGAAGTCTCGTTAATTATAGGGAGATCAATGCTGAGCTCATCCAAAGTTCCCAATGAAGTGTCATTAACAACATTGAATCCACTGTCAGAACGGCAAAGTGAAGAATGCGATGTCAACGATGGGTTGCCTGGATCAAGAGCTGCAAGTCCTCCTCCGTTCAGCATCATTTGTCTTTTGATTATATCCAAGTGACCCATGTTAAGAGAACGAGTTCGATTTCTTCTTTCCTCTTCACGACTCCACTGAAATTAATCACCGTTATTTGTTATACCAACTTTTTCAACTTCCTACTTCATAATTGCCGACCAGCGGCGAACGCTCGTATCCGGGAGCTTTCGGATAATTGCTCAAAATTGAATCAGTTGATGAGAAGTTTTGTTTACTCATCGGAGTTCTTTGTTTTGTTACCACGGATGAATAGCTTGGTGAGCCGCCGTTGTTGATTGGTGAGTCAAAGCGAATTTGCTCATTTGGATTACCGACTGCAAAATGAGATTGGAAATCAACAAATATTAAAATCAAAACAAGTAAAAACTATTTTGAGAGTTTTAAATACTGGAATAATAAAACAACGAACATCCATTTGGAGATGGACTGCACTGCTCTTTTGGACTCGGTTGGGTACTTCCGACGTATGGATTTCTTGGTGCATGCAGCTCCGAGTCGTGATGGGCAAATGCACAAAACACTGCGCGTGGACAGTAGCCATGCTTAAACAAATTTAGTAGAGGGTGTCTTAATTCGAATAGTTATACCTCCAACATGTCATTGCACTTTGTTGACTTGTAAATTTCAGGATGGAACTGTTGCTCAGTTCTGGTATGACAGTATTGACAATTGTCGCCTGCCTCGCAAATGTCCGGGTCAAGCCACTCATCGATTGTTTTTGCAGCTGGGCACGGCGTCGACCTGAAAAATCTATTTATGTTCTCTAATGTGTGAGTGTCTGTTTCTCTGCAAATAAAAAGTCAAAGTTCGTCTTTGTATTGACTGACGTTTTTTGTTTGTTAGAATTTTCGTTTGATCGGCTCACCATGTGATATTTGCCAAAAACTTTGAAGTTTCTCTAATTATTGCTGTAATGATTACCTGTACTTGTACAATGCAGGAGGCCGTCGCCGATCCTTAGAATTGTGATAAAAAGGGCATGCGTAGCCTTGACGGCAAAGTCGAGCAGGCTTGCGACATTGATCCGTTTTGTAGCATGAAAGTACATGGTCTTGTGCTGCAACTAATAAAGAAATGGTGCTGAGTCAGAAAGTTTTCAGAGGTTGCATTACATTTTCAGTTATATAGAACATTTTAGATTAGTCAATATGTGTGTTCGTTTGTTTATCTCGCACAACGAGTTTACATTCAAAAAAAACTCGATAATTCGATCTTTCGATTGACATTCAAACATATTAACCACTTTACCACAAGGGTCACGAGAGCTTAATGGAGTTTGGGAAAAGAAATGATTACCATTACTAGAAATAGAAATAGCAAAAATAAATACTTGAAGTAGGTCGCCCCAAACCGCATGCTTGTTTCTAATAAAATTAAAATGCATAGTAGAAACTCTTCTGTAAACTGTTGCTTGTCTATATTATTTTCACACTCATTTTGGGGTAATTTTCTGTAGTGTGTTGTATTAGCTCTAACTCATCTATAGAATGTGAATGCAACAGCCTACTTTTGTCTGAATTGCACGCCACAGAATTGTATTAGACTGTTTCATTTTTTTGCACAGAAGTTACAGATCAAAGTGGCCTATTACTCAACACGCCTCACAAAGAAACATTGTTATTTTGTGTACCCCTTCGTAACACACACTTATTTTCTTTATCTGCGACTTTTTGGAAAACTGCATTGCGTTTGTTTTCGTCCCTGAATAAATGTTGTTCTTGGCCCTCCGGGCGGCACATCTCAATGGCATCACTACCACCGACCAATAGGGGAAAAATAGTGCATGAAAACACGTCCATTCATTAACGTTCTCTATGCGTGCTTTTCTATTTTTTTTTCTTCTTCGTTTTCCATAGTTCCTTCTTTTGCCAGTTTCATTTTTTCTCTCCTTTTGATTCAGTCCTTTGGCTCTCAACGACATTTTTGTTGTATGCAATTTCTTTCCAATGGCTCATTGTGTGTGTTCGAATAGAACATAGGAATTCGCAAGGCAATGTTTGAGAGCTAATGGTCATGTGATAGACGACGGGGACGGACGAAATAACATGACATGCAAGACATAGGCCTTTAGAGTAAAAAAGAGGAAGGGAAAAGGAGTACATGCCCTACATTTTGTTATTCCATGCTCTTCGCTCACATGACTGATAATTGAGAGGAATACTTAGTAGTCATACATACTATCTTTTCTGCTAAATGAAAAGATCCTATCGGGAATTAAAAGCGAACTTGAAAATGAAACAACTTGAGAAAACATCGTTAAGTTTGAACGAAATGTCATAGATATTTATCTTATTTCCACTTTGTACTCAATGCAACCAATCCTTATACAAACAGGAAAACAACTCACAGTGCCATTGTGGATCTTCGATCACAAAGCTAGTCTTATCGCGGCCCTCTCCATCGACGACGGTCGAAAACCCACCGACTTCGTGCTGGTCGAACTGAAGAACCGAGAGATAACTGGTTTTAGGGGAAGATGGCTTCACTACCATTGGCGGACGAATGTCGTTCGCGGTATGAGCAAAAGCACAATGCGCACCGTTCTGGAATTTAAATTTAGAAAATGGAAAGAATGTGAGGACAAATGGGCAGCTGCTAATTTCGAGAATATGTACTGTAAACAAGAAGAGACAGAACCTTAACACACTGCCCTCTAGCGTCTGTCGGATGCACACACTGAGCGGTTTTGTAGTATCGTAGATGGTATTTTCGTTCTACATCCCCGGATACTCTATGAAGAAATATACAGCTGAAATTAGTTTTTAGATTAGAAAACAGAATCAGGACAACGTTTATGTCTTACTCGTCGCCGTCTGGACAAATCCCAGTGTTTTCGTCGTATTTGTCGCAATAAATGTCGGGAGAATAGTTGAATGAGCCATCACTCCTTTTCACTGGTCTTAACTTCAAAAATAAATGAAGGAAAAATAAGGGAATGGAAACCTTCGCCTCCTTTGATTTGCAAAGTGCCATTTGAAACAGGTAAAAGGCCGATGTTGTTGGCACTGATGTTGTTTAAACAATGGACAAGCTTCTACTCGAAATTCGTTTAGATAGCTGAAATATTCTCTATAAGATTTAGAGATTTTCTGTGAATTCTAAATACCATAAATTCTCTTTACATCCCTTCTTTCAATCTTTGCATTTTTTTTGTTTGTTTGCCTTTTCGCTCGAAAAATGAGAAAAAGTACCAAAGCCGAAACTTTAAACTCTCGGCGCGTGATATCCATTCCATTCAACTCTCGCTCAAAAACATACACAAGCCGACGTAAACACATTTGTTTTTGTCGATAAGTCCCCTTTTCGGTGCTTCAATGATGATGGGAGGGAGTGAAATTGGTCTTTCTGATAAGATTGTGAGAACTGATATTGATAAGTATGGGGAAGTGGAATGTACGCTTGTTTTCACGTATTATAGACTGGGCGCAGGTCAACGAAAAGTAAATATGACACATTTCTTGTGGAAATTCAGAAAATGACAAAGCTTATTAAACAAATATACTGTTATCATATGACGTTTGCTGTGTCAGTTTTTTTTTTAATTTTGTTCAGAAGAAAAACAAAATTTTTTCATGATAAATCCTTTCAATATTCTCGAGTGCAAGATTTCATATCTATCCCTGGAAAACTGTCATATTTGAAAAATTACTTACTCATTTTGAAAAATAACATCAAATTAGATTCAACACCACAAAAAAAAACAACAGAACCACAGGAAAAAGAAAAATAATTAGAAAAGAAAAGTTGGACAGTAAAAACGATTTACTCAGAGAATTTTCGCCAATTTGTTCGATTTAGAGCAATTCGCCACGAAACATGCAGGCGTGCCAACTCTCGTTGGCACGCCTGCTGTTTTACGGGGCAAATTGCCCAATAGCTGCCCATTAACTGTCCCGAGCAGATCTGCTTGGTGTGCAAACCTCTAAATACCCGGCAGTTGTGATGAAATGAAACAATAGAATGGCATGCCATTGTATTAGAAATTTTACGGTAACTTAAAATTTCGAAATTCAAAAGTTAAGAATAACCTTGTTTCTAAAGCTTCTTTTTTTATTATTTATGTTTTTAGCCATTAACAATTTCATAAAAGATAATATAATTTGTAAATCAATTTTTAAAGGGTAGTGTTGATAACCTTTCCAAAACAAATCAGAGCGTAAAATTAAGAAAAAAAAAATACTTTTCAGCAAATCAGGAACATGTTTTTATTTTCTCAAATGGTTACTGTACATATTATCGGCCCGCCAAAATGGTCAAACGCGTTCCGCTGAACTCAACGCTGTGCGATTTTCATTTTGGTCTCCAAATTATTTCATTTCGCGTATCAATTCAACGTGAAATGAAATAATTTGGAAACCAAAATGAAAATCGGATAGCGTTGAGTTCAGAGGAGCGCGTTTGACCATTTTGGCGGGCCCACAATATCTATTGGAATTTGACAAACTGTTTTCCCTACCCCGTGCATTTCCTTGGTCGTTTATCTACAAATATTAGATTGTGAAGCCAAAAAAAGAACATTTATTTGTATTTATTTCACCTTTCTACACATTTTTTACTGCCTACCCTCCGCTGACCATATGATCATTTGGATATTTTAAAAATAGTTCAACAGGCGACGAGACGCAGTGTCGCCGAGATGTAAACAGCTCGATATAGGTGGCAGAGAGGTTAAAGTCGACGATAGTGGTAAACAAGCGCAACGGCCTACGGCGCCGAAGTATGAAACGGGAAAGACGAAGGCTTATGGGTTTTTGCAACAAAAAAACTGTCGATTGAAATGCAGCGACACTCACATCAGAGAAACAACGGCACGCTACAGAAATAGGAAGGCCACGGAATTAGCATCAATATGGCATAAAGGCGGCATTGATCAAATAATATATTTATCAAGAAACGGCACGTTTCCGCAAAAACTCACTGTTGGTGGCTCGGTTTTTCCTGTACAAAGTTGACGGGCGACGATGAAGGATTTGATTGCTGGCCAACACTCCCCGTTGAATTCTGCCGCTGTGTCTCCGTCATCGAGTGGCTTCGCAACGGCAATTGGCCAGCGTTCAACTCAAGCGGCTGCGGCTGATGGCTTTCACTCCGGTTCAATTCTGAAATATTATTTAGGTTTTCAGTGTTCAGGTTTAGCGGATAGTCAAGAGAAAGCTGTAGGGTGCAACGCCACATGCATTGACAAGCGTGTAACAAAATGACTGTACAGTCATCTTTTCTCTCCACACAAACATTCACAGTTTGTCCGGGGGAGAGGGTCTCAGTCTCCACCCCCAGTCCACAACCAATTTTCGTCCTTTCGCATCATTTTGAGATGTTTAAATGGAAATGGAAATGATTTCAAAATCAACAAAATAAAAATGGGAAATCTTCGAAGTCGGCATCGAATTTTTTTGTTCCGTTCCAAATGAACTAAGAGGAAGACTGACGAAGAGCGATGGAACGACCTGATTTCAATTGAATTCGATTTAGCGCGTGATGTTTACGCTCGGAAAGCAACATGCCTCTATCATTCGATTTTAATTTCAAATGGTTTCAGTTCACTTGAGTTCCTACGAGGTCATTCGAGTCAGCACTTTTCCATTTTAATTTGCGGAAAGCACAAGGAAATTTCTGTCTGAAGGGATCAAAAAAATGTCGTTATGTCTATGGAGTGAGGAATATCACGTGAAAGTAAGAATCACATGACCGTAGAAAAAACACCCACAGGGCTCAATGCTTAGATTGCAGATGGGTTTTTTTTTCAAACTGAAAATCCAACAAAAAACACATACAATGCAAAATACCCCATGAGCGGTATTACCTAAACGTGCGTGAAGTTAAGCAAGAAGTTAAACTTTGTTTGTTCGTTTTTTTTTTCCACAGTCTTCATCTCCAGTCGGACATCGTCCTCTTTACAAACAATTCTTGTTGGGACGATGCAGTTTGATCCTGCTGCAGTGACGCGGGCAACAATTCCTCTCTTTTGGGCAACAACTGATAAAATAAGGAAAGTGAGTGTGAGAGAGAGGGGAAAGAGAGAGAGAGAGAGAGAGTGGTTACAAGAAGTGATTAAAAAATAAGCAATTTAATTCAGTTTCATGCACGGCTTACGGAAGTTCACACGGCGGTGTTAGAATGATTAATCTAATACTGGTAAGAAAAAAATGCACGAGGATTTATGAATCTGAACTGGAGGGAGCTCTCAGGGAGGGATGCCTTGTGACCTGACCCCAACCCCAAACACCCCTTTGAAAGAGACAGAGAGGGAGAGAGGTATTGTCAAAATCGACGAGGCGCCTCAACGACACAGAGAAGCCGCGCCAGGCCACAAACACACGCTGCATCTTATTCTCTCGTTTTTTGTCCGTTCTCTACCCTCGCGCTCAGCTGCGTCGTCACGGGGCTCTGCTCTGCGGGTGCCGTTGAGCCCGACCCCTAGGCGACAGAGAGAGGCTAGGCGTTCTTTCGTTCGCTGACTCTCCTGCCCGCTCCACTATTCAAACTGCGTACTATTTGTGAAGTTTTTTTTTTCGTTTTGAGCAACGCTCGCAATGAAAAGGCGAGTTAAGGGTGAGGACATGCAAGCAATAACATAGAAAAATGAACAGCAAAATATTTGGTTTTAGGGTGGGAGCATGAGACGTCAAGCTTTGAAACGGAGAAATGTGGGAGATTAATTGGAAAATTTCACAACAAAAGAACACATCGAACATAGAATAACAAATTCTTCCGAGTTGTAAACAATTTTTCAGGCAAACGAAAAAAGAAAGAACAACAACATCCCCAATTTTGCACGGGAAAACCGAAAAGGGCATTCATTCTACATCAACAATCGAGTATGTAAGCCTTTAAAAAAAGTGGAATGAAAAAAAAACACTTCCTCTATAGTTCAAATATCTGGTCCTTAAATTTTTAATTATACAGGAAGTAAGACTTTATTTCCTAAAAATAAAGGAATTTCGCACACAAAAAGGTCTAGCCAATAGGGGATGTCTTTTTGGAGCGAGCACTAAGAAAAGGGCTTAACTAGCATATTTCTCACGGATAATTATAGTTGTGGCGTGGCGTGGCACACAGTTCAACATCTTCTAGTTTTCCTCACCACTGTTTTTCATTCTCAGAGGCCAAAAATAGTCAAAAGAAAACCTTGAACATGTCTTTCCTTCTCTCACCAGCGAACAGAAAAAGAATAGAATAGAATAGCACCAGTTGCGCGCGTAGAAAATCTTGGTGTTGTTGTAGTGAAAAGAAGAAGGTAGAGAAAAACTGAGCGCCCGTTCGAGACGTCGGCAGCGCCCGTGTTTATAAAAATCCTCGTGACTCGTGGAAAGCTCTCGCGCAAGCTCGCTTCGATGCGCATGAATTTTTTTTCTCTTGCTTCAAGTCGAAGGTTTTCATGGATAGGATGAATGCAAACACGGAAGTTTGCAATGGAAAAAAACAGCTAGGGAGAAAAATAATATTTGGGCGTTGTTTGTCAACATTTTTTCAGTTGCTTATTTAGATTCATGCAAAAACAATTTTGAAGATTCTAGGGTAGAGAAATGTAAGCAAGTAGAAATTGCGGAATTCTATTCAACAACAATAATAATTAGATCATCTCGTAAGTTATAATTGGTTTTTTTCTTTATTTTTTTCCTCATAGCTTTATGTGAATAAAAAAGTTCTAAAATAAGATTGAATGTGCAACTAACTACCAAGTAGCAGCAATCCCATGACGAAACTAGTCATTCTCGAGCGCTTTATGGCCTAGGATAAGAGTAGTTGTCTAAAGGTTAAAACTTTTCAAATTTTTTCTCTAGCGTCCAGTTTCGTACAACAACTAACCTTCATCCGCTCGTGAGGATAATTCCATCGTCTTTGTGCGCGTCGGCGACCGACGGAATTGATCTGATGTGGTGTTGTCAATCTGAATTCGAACTCTTTTCGTTTGATTTTGATTTGATTTTTTTTCGAGAAAAAGTATAACGGAGCGAATATGACGTAAATGCGTCGGTATAAAAAGTAAGGCAGTTTGAGACAAAAAACGTAAAAACAGCGCATGAAAAGAGAGAGAGAGAGAGAGAGAGAGAGAGAGAAAGGCACTGTTGCCAGCACTAGCGCATGAGGTGGGAGTGAGTAAACGCGCCCGAACGCACTCTCGCAACGCATCCAAATGAGACCCAAAAAATAAAAAAGACGCGCGAAATAATATCGGAGAGAAAAGCCAACTAAAATCCCGAAAATTACAAAATCCTATCCAAAATTATCCGCGTCCTTTTTTTTATTTTTTAGGCCTCATTTGGATGCGTTGCGAGTGTGCGTTCGGGCGCGTTTACTCACTCACACCTCATGCCCCAGTGTGTCAGACATGGGTCTTGGAGCGACCGAAAAGAAATTTTCATTGATCAATGTTTTCCAGCAGCAGAAAAGGGCAACAGGAAGACAAACATGAAGCATGTGAAACATAATTAGTTAAAACAATGTTGTTTTTTCCGTTTAATATACTTTTTCAACAGGAAAATTTAACAGAAAAAAACACTTTAAACTTACTGTGGTTATGTTCGTCACACGAAAAATCTTTTTGGGAGAAATGAGGCGAGAAACTAGTTTTTGTGACCGTTTATTTTTTGTTCACAGTATTGTTCAATTATGGAAAATAGAAAACTTCGGATTGAAACTAAATATTTTTGTTAACATGACAGAATATAATAGCTGATAAATCATATAATGATGTTGAAATAATGACTGTATGAACACTGATTGATAAGATTTTTTTCATCACCTCATCAGCAAAAACAACAAACAAATATTTTTCTCTTCTTATTCTGGCATGAGAACAAAAGTTGTTTTATTCATTGATCAGTTTATACTTAAAAAATAGGAACTTTAGACGCAAAAAATGTGAGTTAGACTAGATAAACTCCGAAATCGAAAACTTCTCGTTTGGATTAAGAGCAAATGAAACAAATTTCTCGGCAAATGCAATATAACATTTTGGGAATATAAAGCATCAACTTTGCTCTTCAACTCTCTTTCCGGGTTGTGCTTTTCGGAATAATCTATGTGAGCCTAATATGAAATTGTCCAAACAAAAAACATTTTAAAAAAAAATTCAGCCCACTATGAACTTTTGCACAACTCTACTAGATGTTTGATTTTAATTTGTTTGCTTAATTTTTTTTTATCTTTTCGTCTTTCCCGAATTGAATAGAAAAATGCTGTTAGATTATTGTACAAGTGCATAAGTGCGAGTGAACAAAAATCACAAAAAGTATGTCTAGCAAAATCTATTCTTTCTCTGATTATTCCAAGAAAAATAATTTGGTCATGTTCTCGCTACTTATTTATTATTGGTTTTCTCAGCTCACATACATCACTAAGCTCTATGTGTAATCATGTCTCTATTCATTTGCGGGAAGTCGAATGTGAAATGTAATGGAGAAAATACTTTTTTTTTATGGAAAGAATACGCCATCATTTTTGAAAACGATGACATTCAAAAAAATTATTAAAAACAAACTGATAAGTACTAGATTATGCATTCCTCTACAAAGTCGTTTAGAAATTGTGAAATTTTCATCAAATTTTTAGTCCAATGTTGGATGAAAAGTATGATAAATATATAACAAAAAAGACCCAAGATGAAAAAGCAAAGTAAGCAACATGGAGTAAACAAAAAACTCATAAAATGAAAACTGATCTATCATTTTCTGCCTGCAAGCATTTACAAATTGGAGCGCTGAATTATTAAAAATAACAGCCCGGTTTCAGATGAATCAGAACGTTATACAATTGAAAACAAATGAAAAATTGTTTGTTTGTTCCACGAACCAACGATGAAAATAGAATTAAATAGACGTCAATGGTTTTTTTTTTTGAAACGCATTTTTGAAAAAAAAAAACATGGAAGCAAAAAAGATGAACATTGAACCTAATTGGAGTCTTCGAAACATCAATGAAACATTATGAACATTTCTGAGCAATTCTGTTGGGATAAACATGCAGCTCGTGAGAGAAAACGCCAAAAAACACGTTTATTAGCACATGTGGGCTCATAGCGGTCAGGCGACAAAACGAAGAAGAAGAAGAAGAAGGGCACCTGCTCAGAGATAGAATGGACATAATGCTCTCGGTGACGTCATGCAGCAAAAAAGGCTAAAGAAAAATGAACAAGAAGAAAATAAATACAGATCATGAAGTCTCACACATACCAAAAATAGAATAATGGCAAGGTCTACAATAACATGATATGGAGCAAAAAAGGCCACAAAAGAGTGCCGGTTGAGCACAAGCAAACATCAAAAAAAAGAGGGTATGGGCAGAGAAAAAGAAAACAAAAAAAATTTGAAAAACTCTTTTGAACGCAAAGAAAGAACTGTAAAACAGTGGAGGTTTTGGACGTTAGAGCGTTTTTTTGCCTTTCAAATGGATTTGTTTTCCTCCTTTCGCTGCGCCGGTTGGCAGGAAGGACAAAATACTGTATCGTATCATGTGATGGCAGAAAACTGAAGGACGAATGCATTTGAATTGCATGAATTTATTGGGAATTGTCCGGGCGGGCAGTTCCTACTCTCACGCGCTCAGCTGATGGAAGTGGGAGCGAATGGAGGGTCGATGACCAAGGACGACGTGCCGAGAAAAAAAACATCTGCACTTTATCTGATTCTTTTCTGTGTTTTGCTTTCGTCAAGGTTTGAATTAAGTTTCATGCGAGTATTTTAATTGGTTGGCAAAGAATTTGAAATTATTTATGGGCCTTCCTCATTGAATTTTAAGCATAAAAACTCACACTCTTTTACGTATTTTTATTGGATTTTTTCTGAAAACATTGGAAAAAGTCCATTTTTTAAATTTCAAAAATTTTCAAATTGTATTGTTTGTTCATATGGTGAAAAGCTCACAAATTTTTCTAATCTATGAAACGAGGAAAAAAAATAAAAAAAATGAAACAACTAATTTTAGTGGGAAACGAAATATGGAAATTGGATTATTGAACTGAAAAAAAGAGCACAAACCACGGCGTGCTGTCCAGAACGTTGACGCAAATGCGCTCCATTGCTTGTCTGCGTCTTTTTGGCGAGAGTCGCTGGAAGTTTGCTACAAAACAACAATTTCCGCGCACTCTGCTTCTCTGCGCCTCTTCATCGTATTCGTTTTAACGTAGTCGAGTAGCTATGCAGCTAAATGCAGTCTACGGTTGTTTTGGTATAAGTATAGAATCCGACCCCAATATATTTGACGACCCCAGCAGTACATTTTTTTCGTGGTTTTTGGCTGGGGTCGTGTATTAAACTGGGTCATGAAACATACCCTGAATGGTATATTATCCGACCCCAACAACAGAAATGGGGTCGTGAAATAAACTCCTAGGTAATTGTATAGAATTGGACCCCAGACCCTATACTTTCCAACCCCAACTGTAGAGTATATTTAGCAACCCCAAAACCTTCCTTATCATCTGAAAATGTATTTTCAAAGAGTTTATAATTCGACCCCAGGAGTTTAGAAAAGAACCCCAAGAGTTTAGAATTTAACCCCAAGAGTTTAGAATTTGACACCAGGAGTTTAGAAACCAAATCCTGGTCTTGTCGCGTCCGAGGAGGAACCATTGGGGTCTTCTATTATACTCTGCAGTTGGGGTCGCCAAATGAACTTATATGGGGTCGGATTCTATACTTATGCCTCTGTTTTAACGTAGTCGAGTAGCTATGCAGCTAAATGCAGTCTACGGTTGAAAAATGCGACCACGCAAAATAGAAACACAGAGACACGAGAATTGGCGCTCGAAAATTTGATCTCAAAAGGTTTTCTGAAACGTAGTCTCGAACACGCCGTGTCATGGTAATCAGCACATACACATAAATTTCAAAATTTGAAAAAGAAAAGTTTGACAGTCAGAAAAACGTGGCACTGTAAAAACAGAGAAACGACGAATCTGCATTTTTTTGTTTGTTTTCGTAAAGCTCTCGAGTTGGATCTTGAATAAATCCAAAAACAAATCCTCAGTTGTCATGTTGTTTATTTTTACAGGGAAATATGCATTTTTTTTCTGCTTTCAAAAACAAATAATTTGGAATACAGGACTAAACTCTAACCAATTAAAGAAGGACTGGAATGAATGCGATTGGTGGGGAGTGGGGGGGGGGGGCAGAAATATAACAGAAACAAACGAAGACGAGGATAAGATGAACACTTTTGGAAGAAAAAGAAAAATAACTGAGAAAAGAATAGAATAGGGAAAAAAGTGAGAGGAGCGTGGGGAAGATGGAAGAAAGAAGGGAAAAATAGAACCAGTCAGAATGTCCTGGAATAGAATATAAAATGTGAGGATTGGGGGGAGACAAAAAGAAGGATGAAAATAAGAAGAATAGCTGCTGCAGGACATATCAAAGATCATAGAAACAATTCAATTCGCAGAAACGTGGCAAGTGGTTGCGAAGCGTTCTGGATCATAGTGTCATCGCCTATTGTACCGAGAAGGTTTTAAAGTTTTGAAAAGTCAGATAACCAACCAGAAATGGTTAATAGCGGGATTTTAAATAATTGCTATGGCTCAATATTTTCTTTTACAACGTTTGGTTTCCATTTGGCTTCTGAGTGCTGTTTGTGCCGTTAACGTAGGCTTCGATTTTTGCGGCGAACCGTTTGTTGTTGTGCCACTGATTGATTACACGTTGACGGGCTTCGTCTTTTAGGTGCTTGGAGATTGCTTCTCTGGAATTGGAAACGTAAAGTTTTCTGATTAGTGTATCTTTACTATTCTTAAGCATTGAGGTTTGTCAGTATGTGTGAGAGATTTCGTGTCACCAGACTTTTCTCAGCTCCTACTGGACCGATTCACACCAAACTTGGTAAATCATTTTCAAACCCCAGGGGCATGAAGCGCTTGGGAAAATTAAAAGAGTAGAATACTAATTGTAAAGGCATTTAGCGTGTTTTGGACTGTTGCACCGGCAAATGCCGCGGAGAACCTTCTATTATTGTTTTAAAAAAGTTGTCACCTGGCGAGAGGCGCGATTTCAAAAAATAGGCTCCGCCTTCTCGCCAAAATATTTCTGCAATTCTGCGCGCGCCAATTCGCAATCGCGGTGCGCGCGATTTTCTGCGTTGAATTTTCGTTACTTTATTAACAAATACCCACTTAAGAAAATTAAAGAATCGCTTTGAATCAACAGTTGACAAAATTCGCTTCAAAATAATAATTTTTATACAGGTTTCCAGGAGAAATTGAAAGGCACTGGACAAAAATCCGACGCAGAAAATTGCGCGCACCGCGATTGCGAATTGGCGTGCGCAGAACTGCAAAAATATTTTGGCGAGGAGGCGGAGCCTTTTTTTTTAATCGCGCGTCTTGCCAGGTGACAACTTTTTTAAAACAATAATACTACTCATTAAAAACTCGCAATTCAATTTATGATACTTGATTTTTAGTTTTTTACCAGCCCTACTAACGTATTTTTGTTTAAATAAAGAGATTTTAAAATACCAAAAATATTAGGCTAATTCGAAAAATTATTATGATTGCAAGCATTCCGTGTCTAGTTCAAATTTTGTAGGATTTTTTTTAAATTTTAATTGCTTAAAATGCAATTTTGATATGCATCTTGTTTCAAAACAGTTCTTTGCCACGAACAACCGTAACCGTAAACAACCCGCGACAGGAAATTCCGCTAGAACAGTTTATTCGAAAATTTTTAAATTTCATCAGAAGAATTTACAGTAAATATTTGCGAAAGCGCTGTTTAAAGAAAAAAAACGACAAACTTGCCGTTATAATTTTAAAATGTACCTGTTTTTGGGTTTTTTAAAACTAAATTCTTTAGCTTAAATGTTTCTAAAAGAAACTATTCTAAAAAAAGACTAAAAACAATTGAATAAATTGTACCTGGATGGTGATGCTCTTGGAGTTCTTGGTTCAGCGGCCTTCCTTCTGAGCCACTCGCGGAATGCAGCCTCTGCATTATCCCGACGATCCTTGTCTTCCTCCTCAAATTCCTTTACACGCGGACGGTTCATGCTCTGAATAAATTCATAATTAATGCAATGAAGCCAGAAATCAATTAAATTGGAGTTGGAAAAGAAAAAAAACCAAATGTTCTGTAGACACGTGGAGACGGATAGTTTGCGTTTTGCTCGCAGAGGGCGAGGCACAACGAACATCAAACAATCCGAGAGCGGATGGTTGGTTTCTGACTGTTTCAACAGCCACTTTCACCACTTTTAACAATAAAATACGTCAGAAATGTGGGCTTTCAACACTTTTTCCAACTGCTTTTTATCATTTAAGCATTCTTTTGTAGAGACAGTTTAGTGGGTAACAAAAAGGACAAAGGTGATTCAAATTTTATCGTATTTTATTCTATTTAGGGATCACACCCTATATGGACTCGCGGTTACCTGCGCGAGGAATTCTCGTTATTTGAAAAATGACTTTTTTTTAGTTTTAAAAAATAAATAGATTTTTTGCGTGTTTGTTTTTTTTCGGAAGGGAGTTCAAAATTGAGCGATCGAGTTGAATCGCTTCATTTTTGTGACTAAAATATAAAAAAAACGTTGCCATTAATGCTATTATCAAGACATCAATTTTACTGAAAATATTTTTTAAAACTTCGAAACAAAAATGTTGCTTGCACATCCTTCGAAGTTTTTTGAAAATTAAAATTAAAAAATTATGGAAGCTGGTTGATTGAAAAAGCAATAAGTGCACAATATGCGCATGAGAACGAGAAATAAGCAAGACGGATGAATGTTTGAGCCGGAGAAAGCAGAAAACTCTCGAGGGATTGCATGTTCACATTATAATTGTAGCGTTAGAAAGAAGGATTTTCGTCTCTTCCGAAAAGAACTGACTACTCTTCTCCACAGAAAAAATTCAATAGTAGAGAAGGCAAAAAAAATAAAAAAGTTTAGTGGTTTTTGTTACACTTCCACGGGTGGACAATGCTGCCCTCTTCAATCTTTTGAACACTTTTTTCCTTTTTGTACATATTGTAATGCTTCAAAGAAAGGTTCAAATGTGGGAAATGATTTAAAGAGAAGAATGTGTTAATAAAGTAGCAAAACAAAACCTGATTGATTTTTATTGGGCCAGAGGTGTGAGTGTATTTTGAGTCAACCGCAAAATGTCGCGCACAGAAACCAGAATATGTATGAATGCATATTATGCAGTGTGGTGGCAAACGGCAGAGAAGTCGGCATAACACGCAGTAGATAGAGAGAAAAAGAATGGGCAACATGGAGAGAAGAAGAAGAAGAACCGAATTCAAAATTAGTGAAAAGAGCGAATAAGTGACTAGGTTTGCTCTATTGTCGGGGTTTTTGTAAAATATGCACGGAGAGGGAGATCTACCAAAAAGAAAAGGTGAAAAGGGCAAGAAGAAAGAAAAAATAAGGAAAACAAGAAAGAAAGAAAGAAATCAGAGAAGGAAGTGAATTATTGGATTGCATTAAAATATAGGGTTCACTGTGAAATACTGCATTCATTTTATGGCCGAGCCACCAAGAGATTCTCATGCGAGACACCCAAGTAGAGACAAGCTAGTTTGATTTCTTTTTTTTTTTCAAAAAAAAGCACGAGGTATCAGCACATGTGTACACTGAAAAACATTTCCCAATTGGGCTAACACGGTTAATTTTCTGATTAATTAACAAATGACCTCGATTTGACCAAAAAATTGCTTGGCCACGAATCGAATTCTTCACGCATTAGTCACGGACACACCCAAAGATTTTGAGTTGGGACATTTCGTGGAATGGACCGGAAGAAGCATGAAAGAAGCAGAAAAAAGGAACTTTTGATGAATAGCTTGTGGGAGGGGGCATAAAAGAAAAGAGAAAAAAGAGGAAGAAAGAAATTGCGTTCGCACCTCCATTAGCCCTTTACCCTCTTCATAACGTTTCACCCAGGTGTCCCGAGTGTTGCTTTCACCCTTCCTCTTCCTCATGTTCAGTTCATGTTGAACCTCGAACAGAAGGTGTGAGAGAGAGAGAAAGAGAACAAGATCCGGATCTGGTTTCCTCTCCATTTCCTTTCTCATGAATTTTAGTAACAAGGTGTCTGTGGCACGCAATGTTTGAACAGAGAATAAGAAACTAAACATAACCTAGTAGATAGATCCGATAATTAGAGGGTCTTGGGTCTATTTGATTTCTCTTCTTTTTTTTTTCGCCTCTAGAAATTGTTTCGTGATGGTGAAGTGGAGGAAAATTTAGAAAAAAAACCGGAAAAATTAAAAGTGGTGAGAGACTTAGAAATGGAATTGTGTTTGAAAATATGAAAAAAATTTTCCAATGTACCTCAAGGTAAGGTTTCCTAAAAATGACACTCTTTTGGATTCACAATATAAATATTTCAGACAATGACGATATGCAACTTTTATCATTTTCCTACGCCAAACAATGGTTGTCGATAACGAAAAATCATGTTTGCTTTTAAGATGCCAAAAAAGGTCAAAATTTTTTTTAAAATTTAGTTAAACAAGTTTTCCAAAGTATTGGACAAAAACATCTATGAGCAAAGCTTCTCTGGGAATGTGGACTCAACTCAAAAAGGAAAAAGTGTGAAGCATTGGAAAAAAAAAAGAAGATGGACCCTTTCTTCTTTGAAATAAGACAGATAGCCCCAATTCTATGACTTGCCTTGCTCCTTGGCGAGCGAGCCGATTGGGTGAGCTGATGATCCGACATGTCCGCCTGCTGCTCACGACTCCACGAGTTGCTCCTGGGAGTTGCACCGCCAGTTGCCACGGACTGTAGAAGTTCGTCGAGTTTAGAGCGACGAGCAACATGGTTACTCTGAACAGCTTGCTCATCACTCATTCTGGTTGCGTGTCCTTGAGTCTTGTTGTTTGAATGAGATGAGCTGCAAAAAAAACGAGTGCATAAATTGTTGGTGGGAAAACTGAGAAAAATGAGAAGGGACAATAAGGAGAAAGAGCCAAAAAGAATGTGGTTAAAGAAGACAATAGGAAGGAGTTAGTAGTCGGGGCTTGAACTTGAAAGAATGAGGCATCATGCGATTTGCGGAAACGCGGAAACCGCTGCCCACTTGTGCAGCTCTCTTTCCTTTTTCTCACATTATTACATTTCTTATGTTAGCTGTTTTTTTTCTTTTACAGAGTGCATGGCGAAAAAATAACAAAAAAGGAGAAATGGTGCAACGATGGAAAAAAAATGGAAAAGAGAAAAGTTTAATTAAGACCCATCCTGTTAAGCCAGCTGAGGCCGGGCGGACCCCAACACACGTCAAATGACATCCGGAAAATGGAAAAAAAAAGGAGAAACGGCTCCAGTCCTTTAGCATCGATTTCACATCACAATGCCTCATTGGGGAATTCTTTTTTCCTGTTCCTCCATCAAGCGAACTGAGCCTTTCTTGAGTATACAAGGGTAAAAGTAATTAAAACGATAGATTGGTATAGGAAATAGGTGGAGAAATAAATACATGGGAGAAATAAATAAATAAAAAGTTCAGAAATTTTGTCGCTTGGATAAGAATTTTGAACCATGTCGCATGGGGCAAAGGACCCTTAACCGTCTTTTTTTTTTGAAAAAAATTAAGAAAATAAAATTAAATAGACCAATAGTAATAGGTAACATTCTGTTTTGGCCGGCCCGACTAAAAAGTGTCTGCCTATATTTTATGAATGAAAAATTGAGTCTGTTTTTTTTTTCCGAGTGCTAGAAAAAATAACTTTTAAGTAGAGTGGCAAAAACTTTCAAGTATATGAGAAAATTTTTAAAAATTTAACAGTTAAAGTAGGAACAAAAGTTCAGCAAAAAGAAAATAAAAGCAGAATGTGAAGTTGAACTGTGAAATCCCGAACGCACAATGTCTCAAAAAGCAAATATTTTGAATTCTTTTTTTCATGAGCTTCTTGAAGCGTCTACACTCTGACAAGTGAAGTAGAAGGTCATTGCTCATTGCCAAACAGCCTTCCAAACAGTTGATTGGTTTTCGGTTTCCTGCGCCGTCGGACATATGGTTATGCAAATGAGAAAATGGAAAAATAAAAAGCGACGGAAACTGATGGTCCGCATCTTCTAACCAATTCGCAGCTCGGCTAAAATAGAAACACGAGCCGTCTTTCGTGTCCGTTTTATGACAGAGAAGGACACGAATGGAAACACATTGGGTGTCGTCGCGACAGCTGCCCTCGATTTCATCGGGTGAGGTCCTTCTCTGTCACCAATACGAAATTATCGGAGCCAGTCAGTCCAAGAATGGCGAGGGAGAAGAAAAAGAAGCAGAAGCAACTGAAGCCTCTTTGTGTACCAAGATATGTGTGGTGTGCAACGCAAAAGGACAAGAAGACGTAGGCGAATATCCGTCCAAAAAGTTGGATAAATCGGGTTGACTAGTTTGTGCCCTTTTTAGGCTTCTACAACTGAAACTGTGTGGTAACGAGAGTTGAATGGGAAATAATTATTAAATCAATACCCCTTGTTTTTGTGAGTGACATGGATCAGACCTTGGTGAGTCGGCCGGACATCGCCTTGATGCAACCTAAAGTGCACCAAAAAACTTTATAATAGCTTTTTTTCTATTTCCTTTTCAAGAGCGGAGAGAAGTAGGAGTAAAACAAATATAACAGTGAAAAACAACTTTGAAAAAAACAAAAAGGGAGATTACATACATGTATGGAACAAAAAGAAAAAAGTCCTTTTCGTATATAAACTATAAATTTTAGGGTGTTTAGGGATTTCTCTGGGGGATTCTCTAGTTCAGAAAAAGTTTAGTTTATAAAACAAATTTCCGGCAATGTAAGAATTCTTTGATTTCTTGGCTTTTTTGCCAAATTGTATCAGTTTTCAAGCTAAAAAATGCTGAGCACTGGGAAAAATGGAAATGAAACGTTTCACATCAAATTTCATCCTTGAAGGCGACTATTTTCGCTTTGCGGCTGTTTGGAAAGAAACACAAGAAAGAAAAAAAATTATGCTAATTATGAGCACGTGGAAAATAACAGAGGGAAGATGAGTTTTAAAAAAATTGGTGGCATGTCAAAAAAACAGATTAAGGAGCAATAAATTGTAAGAAAAGAATAAAACTGAAAGTTTAAAAGTTTTTAAATTATGAAAACCCTTTTTTTAAATTATGAAAACCCCTATATTTTTAAATTAGAAAAACCCGTTGGCGACGAGAGACTGCGAGAAATTGAGATACCGTGGCCGATGTTTTGCTCTGATTTCTCTAAACCTCACTCCAAATGCATGCAAAATTCTTTGTTCGATTGGCCAAGGCTGTCACACGGCCGGGCCCGGCCGGCCGCGGCCGGCCGAGGCGCGGCCCTGGAGGGCCGCGGCCCTGAGGGCCGCGACGTCGCAGGGCCGCGGCCGGCCGCGGCCGGCCGGGCCGCGGCCTCGGCCCTTGCGTAAAAAACCTACAGAGGGTTTCCAAAGTGAATAATTCATAGAGAAATAACAAAAAAAGGATGAAAAATCAAAAATTATACTAAAATAACGATAATATTCACGAAATTTTGTGAAAATTATAAAAAAGTTGAAAATTAAAAAAAAATTTGGTTGTTTTTTTCGATTGGGATAATTTAAGATAATTTAAGATAGGTATAATTCTTTCACAAGGAGAATTTTCATACTTTTGTGACTATTTTTTGTTTTGTCCACTTTGTTCTAACTTTTTATGATTAGCAATAAAAATGATTTACATTATTCAAAAACTTCTGGTTTAAATCTTGATTTTTGAAATGAAACAATGTTTTAAAAATGAGTAGTGGTTATCTTTTAAATTTATTTGTCTTTTTCTGGCATGAAGAATTATGAAAAATCCAATTGTACCTGAAAAATCGCAATTTTCATTTTTTTTTTGTGTGTTGTAAAGAAGAGATTGAAAAGTGGATAAATGAAACAACTAAATACACAAAAATGTACAAAAACTCATTTCAAAAAAGTTTTTATTTGTATCTCAAAAACTAAAAATTCAAATTTTCTCATTTTTTGAATATATTTTTTATTTTTCACATTTTTCACATTTTTACAGATATTTCTGTAATTTAGAACCAATTTGCTTCACTTTTGTTCAGTTCAAATAGTATATAACCTTTCTGTAGATGTTTAATGCAAGGGCCGAGGCCGCGGCCCGGCCGGCCGCGGCCGGCCGCGGCCCTTCACTGTGCGGCCCTCAGGGCCGCGGCCTTCCAGGGCCGCGGCTCGGCCGGCCGAGGCCGCGGCCGGCCGCGAGATTTGACAGCCTTGCGATTGGCGCGAGTTTTCAGCGTTTTATACCGAGTATAACGTGCTGAAATTGAGACAATTTGACAATAGAAGATTGAAAAGTTTCAAAAAAAAAGGAAAAAAAAGATTATTTTGAAAAATTGTCGTGGGACAAGTTTTGCAAACACAGGCATTGTGCAAAACATCTTCCAAAATTTTCGAAGTTGGCATTTTGATCATCTTTGGCAAAAAAAAATGGGTTATTGGCTTTTAGAACTGTGCGGTTTATTCTTGTCTTTCCAATCACTTCAAATAAGATCAGAAAGACAGGAAAAAATGAATAGTGAGACAGGAAACAAATAACAAAATTAGAAAGTTAATTTCTAAACCGTGAAGTTCTATTTTGTAGCAGTTCAAAACCGCACAGGTCTAAAATCGAGTATCTCAAAAACTTCTAGCTTTATTGTCGGCCCGCGAAAATGGTCAAACGCGCTCCGTTGAACTCAACGCTGTGCGGTTTTCATTTTGGTCTCTAAATTATTTCATTTCACGTTGAATTTATACGTGAAATTAAATAATTTGGACACCAAAATGAAAATCGCACAGCGTTGAGTTCAACGGAGCTCGTTTGACCATTTTCGCGGGCCGACAATAAGTAACTAAATAATCCTTTTGAACTGTTTCCGCGTTTTTTTATTGCTGGCCTAGAATTTCAGAGGAAAGGCCACCAAACATGAAGCTTTAAGTATTGTTTTAGAATAACTTTTCAGCTTTTAATTTGGTGTACATTTTTCTTTGCTGTTGGTTTTTCAGAGTCTCTTTTTCGTCTTCTTCAACTTTATTGTGTTTTTCATTTTCATTTGCATTATTCCAGAAGTTCAAGTCTAACTCACGAACTTGTATGCTATGCCATTTTCATCTTCTCGTTCAACACATCTTCCTCATCTTTCAAACTTTTTTTTTCTATTTAAGGGTTTATGTACTTTCCTTACGAATTTCTCTGTATTTTTAAAACAAATCAATCAAGTCCCAAAGTTTTTTGAAAGTTTTCAAAAATGGAATCTTTGCGTCACACCAACTTGATCAACTTGCCATTATATGTATGTCCATTTCCCTTTTTCAATTTTCCACTTTCAGATCTTATCGCAACACTGCAAAAAAAAAGGAAAAGGAGGAAAAAGTACTTTTAGATGGGAATAGGTGTTGTGATGAATGGTGAACTTCCATTCATCTCATTTTCATTCCCAATTTCTTCAAGGATAGGCGGTTTCTTTTGTAACACTCGTAATTATTCTTTGCGAAACTTCTGCGCAGAAGTGAAAAGTGAGGTGTGGCAAATGTTTTTCAGAATCGTTTCCTATAACAATATTTACAAACAAACTATGGTTTTGATGTTTTGTTTTGCTTTGTGTGTGAGCTGAAATCATGTAAACGGCGTTTTCTATGTGTTTGTTTATTCTCAGCAAAAACACGAAACTCTAGGGCAAAGTTACTGCAACTTCTCATCTATGACAGTGCGAGAGCTGCGTAAAGTTTGTGTAAGGATTGCATGAAGTTAGCACAGTTCACGAAATTTAACTGAATTATTGTGTAAACCTTGCGAGATTCTCGAAAGTTACGCGTTCATTGCAGATGGTTTGCGTGATAGTTGCAAAACTTTAAAGTTTGCGTAAAAGTTGTGGGTTTTTGCTGAGTTGTGACCAGTGTGTCGCTTCGAAGCATTTTCGAAAAAAATTTCGAAAAAAGTTTCGAAAAATCTTTCGAAAAATTTTCGAAACAATTTCGAAAAATCTTTCGAAAATCTTTCGAAAAAATTTCGAAATTTTTTTCGAAAATTTTTTCGAAATTTTTTCGAAAGATTTTCGAAAGATTTTTGAGATCATTTTTCATTCAATTGCTACTTTATAGCGCACGGGCACGGGATGCTGGCGATTGCCCTGGAGAAAGTGTGCTCCATTAAAAAAATCTTGGCAGTGTGCCCATTTATGCGAATTCGCATTTTTTGGAATGAACTTTGAAGCAGAAAACGTGCAATTGACGAGACGCAGAATAAGACAGCTTTGCCACGCGCTTTAGATTTTGAGGGGCTTCCCCGAATCAGAACTGTCCCAAATCAGAACTCTCCCGAATCAGAACCGTGTCCGGAATCAGAACTGTCCTGAATCAGAACTTTTCAAATTAGAACTGTCCTGTATAAGAACTGTCCCAAAGCAGAACTGTCCCGAATCAGAACTGTCCTAAATCAGAACTACCCCGCTTCAGAACTGTTCGCATCAGAACTGCCCCAAATCAAAACTATTCAATAAGCATGCATGTTTTTTTTTATAATAAAACAAATTTTATTTAAAACTTATACAGAATAGTTCTGATTTGGGGCAGTTCTGATACGAAAAGTTCTGATTCGGGACAGTTCTGATACAGGACAGTTCTTATATGAGACATTTCTGAAACGAACAGTTCTGCTTAGGGACAGTTCTGATTCGGTAAAGTTCTGATTCGGGGTAGCCTCGATTTTGACGTGAACAAATAATTTGAAAAAAGGCAGTCGCCAGCACCCCGTGATAGCGGTTCCGAAAAAAAATCGGGAAAAAAAAGGCACGGAGCATCGAAACGTTGTTCACATCTTCCTCGTCCGGGTGGTGTGTAGACAGGAAACTCAGTACTGTGGTGGTGCCAGTAATGCCGCGTCCAAAGTTCAAAAAATTCCTGAAATCAGGAGTTTTTTGCAGTCCAAAGTTCCGAAAATTTTCCTAGAAATAACAGGCGGTGACAGTTGAAACCGGCGTTACCGTAGTTGTTTCGCTGCGAGACCTTCTGTGTTTGAACTTGAATTTTCCCACAGTTGCCCAATTTTATATTTTTTGCGGGAAAATTCAAGTTCAAACAGAGAAGGTCTCGCAGCGAAGGAACTACGGTAACGCCGGTTTCAACTGTCACCGCCTGTTATTTCTGGGAAAATTTTCGGAACTTTAGACTACAAAAAACTCCTGATTTCAGGAATTTTTTGAACTTTGGTCGCGGCATAAACTTTATTTCCCTCTGTCATTTTGGGCATTTCACTGATGACCCACTCGGGCCGAGTTTTCTGTATTATTTCCACACGACTGATCTTCCCTTCACTTTTTACTTTACGGGCGATTTTTTAAAGGTTATTGCCCATCCGTGACGAAAGCAAGTGCGCTCCACGAAAATGAAATCCACGTTTTGTGGAGCGCACTTGCTTTTTTCGCGAATGGCCAATAATAAGAAAACAAATTTTTTGAAAAAAGAAAAATAGAATTCGCCATGATGCAGTGCAAGCGCGCTCCATTCCACCCCTGCTCACGCCGCGAAATTCAAATATCGGCTTTCGAAAAAATTTCGAAAGATCTTTCGAAAATCTTTCGAAATACGAAAAATGTTTCGAAAATGTTTCGAAATTTTTTCGAAAGTTTCGAAAAGTTTCGAAAATCTTTCGAAAAAATTTTCGAAAAAATTTCGAAAAATCTTTCGAAAATCTTTCGAAAGACCCCTTCTTTCGAAAATTTTTTTTCGAAGCGACACACTGGTTGTGACATGATAGATGTACCTTTAATATTTCTATACCCTCATTATCAACAAATTTTAACCCAAAGTTGCTAACCGCTAAGCTCCAACGAAAACAGACACGCCATCCCGATGCAAAAATCAGTCGCTTTTACCCGTGTGGTCATGCTGCCGCCACACACCACGCACACTGCCTCTTGAGCTTATTTATACAGTCGTGCTCCCCAATGCCTCGTGTCTCTTTTTGTCAATTATTATTATGAATATTGTCTTCAATCTCCTTGCCCTTGTTGCTCTTTATCTCCACCCTAAAATAGGTTTTTTTTTAAATATTATTCCTGACCCTCACAAACCGTCCATCATCATCATCGTCAGCATCATCATCCATTCATTCGTGTTTTCAACAATTACTACTTTCGTGGCGGATGGCTGAGGACGAAAGTCATCTGCCAAGTGGTAACAAAGTGAGAATCGGTTGGTTGGTTAGTTGGTTGGCAAAAAAAAAAGAGAAATGCATTAACATTTACATCTAGTTTCTTACCGTTCATGCCATCCATATATGGGTGTTTTTGTGGTGTGGAATGGGGATGTCTGCGACTCCTCATAAAACCCTGTATACATTTTTCGGTCGCGGAAATGTCATAAAGAAGAAGAAAACGTTGTCATCTGAAAGCTCATGTCTTCACACCTTTCACTCAATTTGCCACGTACATGCTTCCATCTCCGCAAGTCGTGTTGTTTTTGCTTTTCTATTTTTTTTTGCTTTCACTGATTCTGCCGCTCTTTCTTTTAAATTATCAAGGTGAAATTGAAAAAAAGTGTAGTTTTAAGGACATTGTGGAAACTGATCATTATTTCTTTCCAAATGGCATATTCTCAAACTTTGTGATTGACATTATAATAAAAAACAACCTCGCTTCTTGTGACTCATAAAAGCGCGACTTTTTTGTATGGCATAATCAAAGTTTACATTATTATACGGTAGGACAGGTAACATTTTTGAATTTTTAACATTTAACAAAATTCAAGAATTGCATTATAGAAATTGAGTAACGTACTGCAAATGTTTTATCGTGGAACAAAACAAAAAGAAAAAAAAAACAGAAAAGATTATTTGATTCCTCGTCATTTTATAATCTTGAAACTCAAAACTCAAGTGTCCTCGCCGCCGCCATGCTAATCAGTTCTAATGGCGGTTGTTTACCTTTCAAACAGTTTTTATCACGCGTACTCTCCACACCACTTCTTCGCGGCGTTCTAATATTTTTTGAACCGCTATATTCGCTGTGACTTTGAACGGAAATCGGTAGACACTAGTCAGAAAAATGCATTGTGGACCGTGGTAAGTAAACTCTAAATTATTACAATTGCAATAAGTGGGTATATTCATTCTTTCCTTTTTTTTTCTTCAGTTTTTGCCCTATTTTTCTTGTTCATTTTCACTGAAATAAGCGTGTGCTTAGAAATTATGAAAATCACTATGGATTTTGGATCAGCTACACGGTTTGAAAAAGTTTTTTCAAATTTGTTATGCAAGCAAGATCCGCCTGAAAATATTTATGTACATGAATTCTGTATTAGCTAATCAGATCTGGATGAGTTTAGAAATGGTTTCCGTAAACATTCTAATTGAATTGCATGCAACGCTATTGTTCGAGGTTGAATTTCAAACGCAAGTGCGGTTCTATTATTGGCTTCAGCTACATCTCTCGTAAATTTTTTGAGCTCAGTTTTTTTTCAAGCGCTTTTTTGAAAATGGCATATATAAGACGCACACCTGTTGAAGGCACAATTCTATTAGAGTATTTACGGTATACTGATTCGTTGCAAAAATATAAAAGCACAAAAAAGCTCCAAGAGTTTTTTCGGAAAAGAAACAATTTTTTCTTTTAACCATCCCTGAGCATTTTACCAGATGGGACCAGCATCGTGGCTCGACAGTTGTCTTGCCACGCGAGTTTAATGGTGACGCCGATGGTTGGGCTATGGTGAGGGTTCCCGTGGGCGACCGATAAAACTTTTAGGGAAAGATAATACCTAAAATAAACAGAAAAAAACTTGAAAAAAAACAAACTAACAAAAAAAAGGATTTTGAAACACTACCCTCAAGATAGCTAAGAAAATCATTATCTGCTAATCTATGCTTATGTATAAATAATCAAAGACACAATACAAACGAACATTGGTGCACCAGCTGGTGCACGGCTGTACCCTCACATTACCGGTATGCGATCTGCGTTTCGCCACTCACCCACTCTCTCACCCATTTCACCAATCTTTCTTTTTCTTCGTTTTCTTTCCACCCACAACCAACAGGAGACAAATTCAAATTGTCAAATGGTTGGCGGCTAGTTGGCCATCCGGCGCCCAATGATTTATGGCATTCTTTTCCTACTTCATTTCCTAACTAGGTTTCTATATTCCAATTTGTGCAAAACCGGATAACATCATTTCTTTTACAGTCTTTTCTTAATTAAGTTCTGTTTAGCTTTAAAACTTTACTCACTCTACCATAATTTCAAATGTCCTCATGACAATTTCTTGTTGTTGTTATTGGGAAAATATCGCTTATTTTTTACATTTAAATCACATTGAGAAAAATTATAAATAATTAGTTTTTTTCTAGAATTGGATGTTTTTCAAGAAAAGTACAAAAATTATTTTCCACTGCCATTGCCTGTTACGACATCACCAAATAGAGAACCGAACACCAGTTCTTTTTTCCTATAACTGTGTCAAAATGAAGCCAATAAGTTTGATATTGTTCTTATTCTTTTTTCTTTTTCTTCATATCAGTCCCTCCTTGTCTCCAGACATTGAGAACCGGTTCATTTCATTCAAATCGTTCATTTCGGTTGAATTGGATGAAGCACCCAGCCCACACCCTCTCCACTCACCGCTTTCTATCCATGAGGTGAAACAGAATCCCATTCATCCGCCCATTTAGGAGATACTTCTCTCTCGGCAACGCACTTCCTCTTCTCACACCTTTTTATCATCAGTTCTGTTCACTGTTAGAACGTTGTTTTGTCAATGTGTACGGCCCGCATGACCTATGCAAATTCTTTATCCGATAGATGAATCTCTTCGTTTATGAACACTTTTCCGAAAGAACATTGGAAAAGATGAGAAGGACGTTCGCGCCCCCGTCCCAGTTTAAAGGTTCTCAGAAAGGACAGTACATTCTTTCGCAAGAAAATAGATCTCGTTCTATTACCTTCATTTATCCTATTGCTAGTAATTTTATTTGTTTTTTTCATTGATGGCATATGTCAAAAATATTGGCGAAGAAATACCAAAGTAAAACTGATTTTAGTTATTTTCGTGCTGAATTTATCTCCGAGATCGATCTTTGTTTTTCCTTTTTTGCAAAAACATTCAGCAAAATTGTTTTTTTAATCTTTCACTCGCCAAATTCATTCATTTCGTTCTTAAATTAGAACTGAACTGATGGAAAGTAGATACTCTTGTCTAAAAAGTTTTGCCCCTAACGTTTTACTGTATCTTTTTTCACTGTATCTCCCCACTGATGCTCAATTCTAACATTTCCTTCAGATCGAGCCAAACATTGCTCACCGGCTCCTGTTTCGACTCGTGTAATCCTTCTTGCCCGCCATTTCTCCTCCCCGAACGGGACAGCTCTTTTGCATGTAAGCCGCGCCGGCTCGCTTCGCTCCGTCATTTTCTGCCCACCTCCGGAGCTCGTTTCTCTCCTCTTTGAGCTTTTGTTTTTAAAACTGTATGTCGTCCTGCAAACAAATCGTGTGTGGTGTTTACAGGCAAGATGCTCGTCCATCCAGCACAGCGCTTTTGCGCGAATGAACTTTCTGTCTCTCTTTCTTTCTTTCAATTTGTGTTCTTTATGTTTCTCGAAACTCCGCCCATTTCTCCCATGTTCGTTTGTTCAGCCCATTGTCAGCTCTATTTCCTTTTCTGTTTTTCTAGTGAGTGCGCACTGCGCGAAACGGTTCTTCCTATTGAAAAATGGCTGCGCGAGAAGACTAAGCAATTACGGACAAGATAAGCCAGTAGTCAAATTTTTAGCTGGAAATTTCAAAAAAAAATTTTCAAAAGAGAAAAGAGCCTACCAACATTCTTTAATTTGACCTACTTTATTTTTGGCGTTATCAGTTATGCGAATATTGGGAGTAGTTTGATAGAATTTTCGGATATTGTTTAACTTTTAAGAAGTTGAAAAATAATTTTAAATTTTTTAAAGTGTTAACTTTCACATTATTTGATTCCCTGACTAGTCATGCCAACCAATAGTCTAGGCAACGGGAGGTTTGCTGGCAGCCCTTGACATTTCCGTTTCTTTTTGTTCCCATCAAACTGTCCAATTATCGTATTATTCCCTACCACTATTCAATCCTTCATTTTTTTTTCGTAAAACATTGAAAACATTAGACAACTTGAACAACGGACCACTCATGTGTCTAGTTTGTTTGCCCTTGGTCCGTAACCTCTCATTTTACATTTTTCTCGTTTTTCATCTATGTTTATTACCCGATCATTTTTCCTTCCTTTTTTTTGTCAATGCCATTTTTCGAAATTTAAATTTTTCACAAACTGACCGACCGACCACCCAAAATCCTCTTCAAACCGGAAGGATAACAAAAACTCCCCGGAAAGTGGCAAGCATGAAACACCCTTTTCACTTCTATTTTTTCCGCCACTTCTCATTTTCCCATGAAAAACCTGACCAAGTTCTTCTTCTTCATCATTCTCTGCCGGCTCCAAAACCAGGTCATTTAGTGGCGGTTTAGTGTTTGCATAAGAGCGCAGAGGAACGATTAGCGGTACTGTTCCCTCCTTTAGCCTCGGAGTTTAATATTCAAAAATTCACATTTAAAATTTGAACTTCAAAACTTAGAGTCGTTGCCATGGGATCCCCTCGCTCTACATATGTATGTTCATTAACCATTATATGTTCACTGGTATCTCCTCATCTTTTCTTCTATTTAATTTTGCTGACATTCTATCCTTTATAATCCGAAAATCTTTACAAGACATCTAGTGGATAATTGAAATGCAAGCCCTGTCTATAACTCACAATCAGCCTATTTCCATTAGTGACCACGTTTTATTTTCGTTAGAGAAAGAATGTGAAAAGCATACAGAGAAGAGTTTCTAAGCCTTATCACTAAACATTCTACCACCTTCTTCTTTTGCGCTTTTCCTTACATTCCAGGCAGCTCAATCATCAACCAACCAGCATTTTCTTTTCTTTGCTTCTTATGTATTTTACCTCCTTGTTTTGTTTTCCCTGGTATTTTATTAAGTTTTTTTTTCAATATGTTTGATCTCTATTTGATTTCGTTTCATTTCATTTTCTTTTTTTGCAGCATGGCGGCCGACGTTTTGGCGCCCGGATTCTGGGAAGTGGGAAGCTACAAGCACAATGTTAAGCGATTCAAAGTTGGTTTCTTTTCCGATTTTTTCTGAAGGAAAACAAATTCAAAATCAAAGAAAAAGCGGAGAATTTAAAAACACTCAAATTATTCCGGCAATAGAGCCGCTTCATGCTTACCGCAAGTGCGCATTCTTGAAATTTGAATAAACAAAAAATAGACGATAGAGCACAAAAGTCATTTTTCAGGATGGAGTTGAGCAACTTGACGACTACTCGAAAATGAACAGAGAAAGAGCAGAAATCGAGGCAAAGTACAGTAAGATGCTCTCTCAACACGCCGAGAAATGGAGAGCTCATGTGGATAGAACAGTTTCTGCTGGCTCTGTAAAAACTGTTTGGAACGAGCTCATTGGAGAGGCAGCTGCTCTTTCGAGAGTACACAATGGCCTCAAAGACCATTTGATTGAGGACGTACGTGTCTAGTTAGCATGATGATAAGTTATCGATTGTTCATTGCAGATAATGAACGAAACTACCATCTACCGTAAGAATAGCCTTCACACTTCGCTGTTGAAAGGACCAAAAGAGATTCGAGAAATTGAAGACCATTTTGAAAAGGTACATATGCACATACATAAATACGAATTTTATTTTATGACGTCACAACTTAAATTTCTCTATTATCTATGCAAATTGAATCAATCGACTGTGTTTGCTATACATTACCTCTCGATTTGCCTAACGTCGTCGCCTTTATTGATATTAGTGATTTGGAATGATCAGAAAGTTTGAGTAGAGTACTAATGCGTGAAATTTTCTTCAGGCGCAAAAACCTTGGAAAAAGTTGGCCGATAAAATGGAGGATAAACGCACAAAGTATTACAATGTCTGTCGGCAGGAGAAGTCGGCGCTTGTGAATTTGCAAAACTCTCAGGTACAGTGTTCGGGCAGAATTAAATTTAAAAGTTGGGGTTTTTCATACTTACATAGTAAAACATTTATTTATGTATTCAGTATTATTCTTTTTTGAATGAATTTCTTACATAATGGAAATGTTTAAAATCCCCTTCAAGTTTGAAGGACTACTTGATTGTTTATTTTGACTGTTCATTTTGCAAAAGAAAAATATAAATTCAACAATTTTTGATCTTCTTCATGTTTTATGTTTCAAGTTTTTAAGACCAAAACAACAAGTCACCTAGACTATGTGTTAACTTTCAGACAGACACGTCTGTGTCAGTTGATGCGGCAACCAAGTTTCGAGAACGTCATGAAAAACTGAAAGAGGAAGTGCAAAAAACCAAAATCGACTACCAGAAGACGTTAACAAACTTGAACGAGTACAAGTAAGCAAAAAGAAAACAATCACGAAATCATAATGTTTTGTTTGATATGTTTTGCCTTTGGGTGTGGTCTGTCTCATCCGATGATAACGAAATTGAAATGAAAACAATAAGAGGAAGATAAATACAAAATCAAAATCCCGTTTTTTCGTGTTTTATGATAACAATATTACTTTTCTAGAAATGTTTACATGGAAGCAATGGCCCACGTATTCAAAATGTGTCAAGAGAAGGAAATGGATAGATCCCAATTTATGATTGGAATTGTGCAAAAAACGCAAAGATATCATGCAGAACTCATTCGCAGCAGCCAGTAAGTATATTTGTATAGAACACGAAGCTTTAATTACAATGAAAAAATTGTTTTCAGAATGTCAGGACTTCACCAACAACTTGAACAATCAATACGATCCTCTGATTCGGAGGCTATAAAAAGAGACTTGGCACAATGGTCTAGAGTTAACGGAGTGGATGCGCCATCCGACTGGCCAAGCTTTGTGGAATACTCTCCGGAAATTCGTAACATTGCTTCTCGTGGTGGATCCACAAAAGATGCAGGAGGTGTAATTCTGACTAGGCAAATCAACAAGAATGAAGAAATACCAGCCACTGCATCAAATACTTTGCCGTCCGTCGCGGTCAACACGGCTTCTAGCCACGAAGACGTTGGAAAGAGCAGTCCAAAAAGCAGCAGTGACTCCGACACTGGAACATTTGATAGTCGAAAGCATAATTCTACCACTAACAAGTACAAGACACAATCACAAACATCTTCACACATTCAGCCCCCACCAATTGGTTGGAATCCATCCGAAGGGCCAGACTCTCCCCCGCTATCTGCTGAAACGCCAGATTCTGCTAAATACGGGGATTTCGAAGAGTACACCACCAGTAAGCAAGCTATAGTGCTGTATGACTACGCACCGGCAGAAGGGGATGAGATAGCGTTGAGAAAAGGGGAAATGATAGAAGTGCTCACAGAGCCAGACTCGTTGGGATGGTGCACGGGGAAAGCTAATGGAATGGTTAGTTTTTGATGTTAAATTTAAAAAAAAATTTAAAAATTAAATTTTTCAGGTGGGCCTGTTTCCAGCCAGCTACGTTCAGTGCCAAGCCGAGAAGGCATAAGATATTTTAGTTTGAAGTTAATTTATAATTGAACTGTTCAATTACACCGCCTGTTAAAAATCTACGTTTCTTCTTAAATTTTACCTTCCATTCAACAAACTCATTCGGTGTTTTTCTACCATTCTGTGTTGTCATTCATTCGATATTTTCCGTTTTCTTACCTTTAATTCTACTTTTCTTTGAAAAACTTTGATTCTTCGTCTTCATTTTTTTACATTTTACGATATCTCCACCATGCTTTTAATTATTGTACTAACACGTACTTTATTTTGTAAATAAAGTACATCTACACATCTTTCATTTTCATTTTAAATACTTTTTATAATACGTGAGCATTTGAACATACAATATAGAGAAATCATGCAAAAATATCTACATTAACGAGTGTCAGTCAGATATTTGTTTTTGGTTTGCATTGGTTTTTGTTTTTTTTTTTTCTTATAAGAAATAGTCATTTTTCATAAAATGTCTCCACTAGATGACCAACGTGATCCAGAAGCACATCAGCCTTGTGAAGATGGTCCCTGCATCCAATTCCCGACAGAACGCCAACCGCTGCTCCAAGCTGGGCGTTATGAGCCATCTCTATATCAACCCGTGTGTCTCCAACCATTATGGCTTGCTGGAAAGAGAAATTATTAAAAAAGAGCTCTCGAAATGGTTCACACTCACTGATGGTTTAATGTTCAAAAAGCTGCAAATTTTCAATGCATTGTGTGGATTTGGCTTTGGAATTGTGTTCTTATCATCGCCACAAACAATCATATCAACTAAATGGGTGACACCCATACGTTTCAATGCCAATAAAGAGCTTTTCCTGAAAAATTGTCGCTTTGCTAAAATAAAGAAAACGTTTAAAATTTAAAAAAAAACCTATTGTCGGCTGTACAAACTGCAATCTTGGATCCATGTTGTTTTAGCCGGGAAAAAAGAGCGACAGTGTCAGAAAGCTCTTTGACCAGTTCATTCGCAATGATTTTTTCAGTTGAGCAGGAAAGTGAGTTGTTTGCAAGTTCTCTGGCCTAAAAACAAGGTATTCTACTCAATTTTTTCCCAATTCCATTTTGAAATCAAACCTCAAAAGATCGAATCCCATTTTCTTGGAGAAGCGAAGATATCTCATGAGCAATTTGACCGGTGGTTCCTTCTGCAAGTAGCCCTGGCTTGACTTTGTTTTCCACTAGACAAAGTCCTAATTTTTGTGCAATTTTTGGATACAGGACAAGTCCAGTAGAGTTTTCAATGCTGAAATATGTTAAATTGTGGATGTTCTTTTGATCTGATCTAAATGTTCTCGTTTTTTCGAACTAGACTATCACAAGGCCCTTCTATCGGGAAATACCTTGAGATAGAAACGTTTTTCATGGACATGTCACCTTCAAAGATTACCCTGGTGACGTTTACGATCATTGATGATTGTATGCGTTTCATTGCTGATAATAAAGATATTTTTCCATTTTCCACGAAAACATTATAACAGTTTAGAATTATGTTATTAACTATGTGAAAATTAAAAATAAAAAGTATTTTAACAATAAAAACAAGCAAATAAATTATTTAACAAACCTTGAGATTGCGTGATGTATCCATGGAACCCACATTGTGTGGAAGCAGAGCAATGTTCCATCTTTGTCAAAAATGACAAGAGATGGCGATTCAAAATCCGAGCTCACTGAAGCAATTTCCCTCGCTTTACGGAAGTTTGTAGACACTGCACTGGACCGTCTTGATTGTGAGGTTCCAACTAAAAAAAAAGAAAATTTTTGATTTTTAACACTGGGAACAATTTAGTAAAAACCCCAACAAGAACTTGTTTTCGCATAACCAACTGGTTATCTGTTCAGGGGAATATATATTTTTATACCTCTTCTGATACCAAAAAACGCAGTTGTAAGTTGTGATCCGGACTTGGTTGCAAACATTCCTGCAACTATAAAAATTACTTTTAACCACAGAGGTCTCTAAAAACATTGCAGAAAGAAGTATAAAGTTCGTCAATAAAGTTTACATCAAAACAAAACAACAAGCAGAAGTAAAAACAAAAAAAAAGACAAACAATACGCGAGTTTTAAAGTAGGGTCATCTTTTTTACCGTGTCGTTCATTTTCTTTTCTTTTTCGTTCCCGCCCCCAGACCGGTATGATAGTTTCTATTCTTCCAACGAAGTCATTTCAACGACAACGTATTGTGTCCCCCCGATCAGCTAAACTTTGGCTTAAAGATAAAAAGAACAGAAAAGAAGAAAGTAGAGGGGACAAATTGTTTCGAAGTAACTAATTGTACTAGGTGCACTGAAAAGTACTAAAGGTTTGATTCTAACTTGAAATTATTAGTGAATAATTATTATACAAGAATAAACTTCAAAACGACTTCTCGAACGCAGTTTTACTCAATTCATACGTTGTCAATATTCTTAATATCTGAAGATGACGACATATCTACAGTAACCACAGTTATCAATAAGGAAGCAACAATTCGTCAAACCCGAACCACAAATATTGGTTCATGTTTAGCTATTACAACATCGACAAAGCTATAAACACACTTAACCAAGTGAACGGGACCAAAGCTATAATTCAAAAAAAAGGAAGACCATTGAAGAACGACCAAAGACAAAGTACATCATCGGCGTGACATGCTGGGGGAACACTCTTTGCCTTTATACCCATCACAAACTGTCTCATTTCCATGTTTTCATTTCTCCGCGATGTCATTATGTCTGTCAGCGAAATAATGAGTCGAACCTTGAGTGATACGATGGTCACTTATTTGGCGGAAAATCAAAACATCGAAAAGAGCGAGTCGGCAGCTGCGTTTACCAAATCAGCTGAAGACATAATGAACTTTGTGCTGAGAAATTTCTTCCGGGGTCTGATCACGTTATTACACTGAAGAATCGTTTTATTAAACCGTAATATATGTAAAACATTTTATATTGTCCAATAACCACATGGAAAATTAGCGGAAAATTTACATGGAAGATGAGAGAAAAATCTAATTATCCGTTTTCTGGAAAAGGTTTTTTAAAACTTTGTCCTTCCAAAACTTTTTCTACTGCTTTTTTCTACAACCGGCTGAAAAGTAGAGGCTGCTGTAGCCAGCACCCCAGCCAGCACCCCGTGCAGGAGCTTAGAATCCATAATAGAAATATTTCCCTTCGCTTGGAGATGAACACATATTAATACTGGATGTGAAATTTTTTGCTCGAGAATCAAAATTTTAAGTTTTCCAGCAATTTCACAAACACAATCTTTCCCATGAAATATACCTGAAAAACACAGAAATTCAGAAAAAACCAGCAACATTTTTAATCTTACAAAACAAACGGCGGGCTACGGTGAGCTTCAAGGTGCCGGAAATTTAGAGGTACAACAACAACAAAGATTACAAAGTCGATCCGTTCTTCAAGTACCGATGGTACTGCGGATCACGATTTTCTGCGTACGCGAACGACTGGTGGTGTACCGTTCAGAGCCAGACATTATTTAAGTCAATTCCTGGCTAGGGAAATGACCGAGCAATCTTCGTAGATTTCTCTACTACCCAATTAGAGGCTGGGTGAACCCGGGGGTGAGGGCAGAAATCGAACCTGTGACCTCTGGAACGGCGGCGGTCACCACTACCGGCTGCGCTATCCACCCCCCGCGACCAATTTTTTAAATCATTTGTTTGACTGCCAGTTTAATAAAGGCTGCAGGTTATTTTAGAGTATATTCGAATAAGTCTTAAAAATGAAAGAAGTTTTGCAGGGGCTAAACTTTTCAAAAATAAGTCTAGAATGCGCAAATATAGGTTTTCTAGCATGTTTGATTTACGTAAAAAGCCGTCACTTTCCTATCGCATTTACATTTTTATAATTTACCAGAAAGAAATGAACTTTTTTTTTGTTTTTTTGCAACAACAAAAAAATCTTTACAACATGCTTGAACTTGAAAAAAGTTTCAGTTTAGTTTTTTTTTTTTTTAATTTGTTTCTTTTCTTTTTGAAAGTTATAATTAACGTTAAAATAATTCCAAACTGCTAATAAGAATCAAAATGTTCGGAACGTTTTCACTGTGACTCCATAATAATGTGATGTTTCCTCAACCCTATTCACCTATCGTTTTCTCTCACTTGTTGTGTGTTTTGTGTGTATGAATTTCTCGTTCTTCTCTTTTTCCCCCATCACTCTCCTTTTAGCTTTCCTCATCGCAACGTACAAGCTTTATTATTACCATTTTAAGATAATGTTTGAAAGTTTTAACTTTTTAATACACTGAACTGTCTGAAAAGAATATTCATCACAAAAAATTATTCTACATCATTTTCTTTTTCATTGATTTATTTCAATTGTTATAATTTACGTTTATAATTGTTTCTACAACATTCTTCTTTTACAATATTTTACTATTTTTTGAAAATTCGAAATCTATGTTTCTGGATGTTTAAAAGTTCCAATTTTCAGCCTACTTTTATTTTATTTTGTTCTAGTTAAAAGATAAAACTAAAAGTTGTTTTATTGAAGAAATATTATGCTTTTTAGTTGTCATGCGACTTTGTTGTCTGATGCGCTGCGTGTCCGCGTCGCGGTTAACCGAAACGTTCATATAATGCAAGTCTTTTGCGCGGCTGTTGTTCTGCAGAATATATCTTTAAAAATTTATTAAGAAACAATTTTAAGCTTTAGGCATGGCTCGTACCAAGCAAACCGCACGCAAGTCCACTGGAGGAAAGGCTCCACGTAAACAGCTCGCCACCAAGGCATGTTGATTTAAACAAAAGAGCCGGAGAGAGCAAAATTGATATTGCTTTCAGGCCGCTCGCAAGTCGGCTCCAACCACTGGCGGAGTTAAAAAACCACATCGTTACCGCCCAGGAACTGTGGCTCTTCGTGAAATCCGTCGCTATCAGAAATCAACTGAACTTCTCATCCGCAAACTCCCATTTCAGCGTCTTGTTCGTGAAATTGGTAAGTTTGAATAGAAATGTTAATCAAAATCTATCCACACTTTTTTTTTCTTCTCAGCTCAAGACTTCAAGACCGACCTGCGCTTCCAGTCGGCTGCCATCGGAGCTCTTCAGGAGGCTTCTGAGGCTTACCTAGTTGGACTTTTTGAGGACACTAATCTTTGCGCAATTCACGCCAAGCGAGTGACTATTATGCCAAAAGACATCCAGTTGGCAAGACGCATCCGTGGAGAGCGTGCCTAAACTCACTTCGAAATATTATATTGTTAAATGCTATTAATGTCTCACTTTATTGTGAAAACAAAAAGTTGCAACGAGGTGTTTGCGTACTTTTGAAATTCAAAAGGCAATGAGAGAAATAGCATGGAAAATGAAAAGATTTGTTCTCATTTTTATTTGAATTTTAAAAGTACGCAAACACCGCGTTGCCATTTGTTTGTTTTCACAATATGATGTATCTTTTATAACCTCTCAATTTTTTAAACCTAATTGATTTTATATGTTTGATTGTTTTTGAACATAATAAATTGATGGTGTAAATTGTGAATTTCACTGTATTTCATTGTTTGTTTTCCAAATATTTATGGTTATGTCTTCATTTTTACAAATGTTGTGACGCATTCTGTACATCGCATATCTACTATCTAGAAAGGTTATTGTCTTGTATGAACACAACAAACTCGCCAGACTCCAACATTTTCGAGCTCTTTTTTCTAGACCACGTCTGATAACCGTTTTCACCAACAAGAAATGTTTCACTCTGGGCTCGGAGTTCAACACGCAAAATCATAGCATGGTAATCCTGAAAATCTCGCGGTCTAAAATTTCCCCCAGCCAATATTGTCGGCGCGTGGAAATTGCACTATGATGCATAGTTTGTGTATCAACTTTCCTCATCATCCGAATACATATTGCAAATTGAATATCGATCTCATACCACGTGTCGAATCCGGAGAGATTTTTATGAGAAATAAAGAAGAACTAGTAAAACACGATGTTGAACTCGAACAAGACGATCTTGATTGGAGTTTTGACGATTAAAATTCTGATATTATGGATTCGTGAATGAGCGACAAAACGCGGAGAATTGTGGGGCAAAAGTTGGCTGGTCTAGCCACGATTTTGATAAACTACGGTTAGCGCGAAAATATTTTTTTTAATTCTTTTTTTTAAATTAAAACGCATTTTCATAGTTTTTTCTCAACAAAATGTGTTTTTGAAACGAAATTACCCATTCCAGGTTACACAAAACATTTTAATAGTGAAAAAATGCTAGTCAAAAGGCGAAAAAACACGTTTTTATTAATAAAAAAAGAAGAAAAAATATTTTTCGCGCTAACCATAGTCTGTCAAAATCGTGGCGAGACCAGCCAACTTTTGCCCCACAATTCACCGCGTTTTGTCGCTCATTCACGAATCCATAATAATGAGAAAACAATTTAAATTACTTGGAAAGTGGTGTCGATAAATAATGCCCAAAAGCATAAATAATCGACTTCGTTCACTAAAACCCTGATTTTTGTCCTTCGGGACGCAAAACTCCAGTTTACTATATGAAAAAACGATTACGGAAAAAAAAATCTTCAAGTACATAAATTCAAACAGCGCGCGCATTGCACTGTATGCACGTAACACCGCACGGTGGCGGCTAAACCCGCTGGTCTACCGTAGCCGACGCCTCCCTATAATGCTAAAATAATTTTCAGAATTTCGGTCGGTGCGTTATACCACTAGGTTTTAACTGCTATTGTCGGCCCGCCAAAATGGTCAAACGCGCTACGCTGGACTCAACGCTATGCGATTTTCATTTTCGTTTCCAAATTATTTAATTTCACGTATACATTCAACGTGAAATGAAATAATTTGGGGACCAAAATTAAAATCGCATAGTGGTGAGTTCAGCGGAGCGCGTTTGACCATTTTGGCGGGCCGACAATAGCTTGTTTTTCTGTCATTCTTAGAGCACGTTGTTCTTTTTATTATAATTATTCTCAGTACGGAGCGCTGCAAACGCGCTCCCTTCGCACAGTGATGGACGCGGCCACGTTGGCGACGAGAGAGTGCAGAAAATTGAGAGAGCCGTGGCCGATGTTTTGCTCTGATTTCTCTAAACCTCACTCCAAATGCATGCGAAATTCATTTTTCGATTGGAGCGAGTTATCAGCGTTTTATACTGAGTATATTATTTATATATTGTTTTGAGAGTGCGGATCGCTCTCGCACCTGCCCTTCTCCTCGTCGATCTTACTAGAAATTGACGAGCTTGAGTCAGCAGCTTTGCTGACGCAGTCAAATAACAGACTGAATTGAGAGTGCAACGCGGAGCAACAATTGAGCCAAGCTCCAAATGAAGCTCCGGTCCAGATAAGCAAGAGACAATTTAGGGATTACACGGGACGGCAAGTGAAATTATTGAAATGTGTTTCTACGACGGGTAAAGAATTCAAGTCATTTTTTTTCTCTCAACATCCATGGCCAGTTTATTTTGCGATTGGAGCGAAATCGCAGCATTTCATACCTAGAAACCAACTTGTCTTATGGTTTTCAAGCTGATCATTGCCGGCTAGTCACCAGGCAGTAGCCCGACGGGTGACTACAAAAGATGGTAAGTTTCATATTTTCATGAATCGGACCATTGAAACATAGTTCAGCCCGGCACAACACTTCAATATTTTTGGTCTTGCACTGGGAAAAGAAAATCGCGCGGAGAAGTTCATAGTGGAAAGTACGATCCTTTTTTTCATGTTCCTAACAAAGATTCACGGTATGCACACGGTGTGAAATCTTAGGCCGTATTCATAAACATTTACCGTACGGTAAATGGAAATGGTAAATGATATTTTTGACAGAAAATTATAATTCTGCAGTGTGCAAGGGGTTCATGACACTAAAAAAGATCCGTGAACTGTTTTAGGAATAGCGAAACTTATAATTTCCCTCAGAAAACCCATTTACTTTTTTATTTACCGTACGGTAAATGTTCATGAATACGGGCTCTTATTCTGTTGTGTCCGTTTTGAAAACAGTGTTAATCGTATTGTCGTTCCGCCAAAATGGCCAAACGCGCTCGGCTGAACTCAACGCTATGCGATTTTCATTTTGGTCTCCAAATTATTTCATTTCACGTATATAGTCGGCGAATACATCATCAACCTCGCTCTAATGCAAAATTCTTGTAAAACCGTGTGGCACTTGCAAGATTAACTCGAATTATAGTTTTATTCTTTTTTTTCACGGAAAATGACGTTTCCACGACGAGTTGCAGTTAACATTTGATTTTTCGCTTCAAAAAAGGTGCACTACACTGTTGAAAATTAAAAAGTGCCGTAGAGCGAGGCTGATGATGCATTCGCCGACTATAAATTCAACGTGAAATTGAATAATTTGGAAACCAAAATGAAAGTCGCATAGCGTTGAGTTCAGCCGAGCGCGTTTGGCCATTTTGGCGGGCCGACAATATGTGTTTTTTCGAAATATTAATTTTGTTTTTGTTTGCTCAAATTTTTTTTAATTTCTAGATTATTGATAAAAGGTGCTACCTCGGAATAGAACTGAAGTGTAATAGAACTGCAGCGATATAGAACTTGCTTCGCAATATAACCGTTCGGAATAGAACTGTTCGGTAAAGAACTGTAGCAAAATAAAACTGTTTTGGAATAAAACTGTTCGGAATAAAACTGTAGCGTTTTGGAACTAAATTAGCAATGGAGCGCGATTGCATTACTTGGCCGTCAAGGCGGGCCGAGAAAAAAAATGATAAAAGTTTATTCAAAAAAACAACAAAACAAACAATTTTTGATGAATAGCTAAAATATAAAACTGTTGAAAAAAGCACGCGCATGAGAAATTCTAATATTTGAATGAGCAAGCAATGCAATCGCGTTCCATTGCTAATTTAGTTCCAAAACGCTACAGTTTTATTCCGAACAGTTTTATTTCGCTACAGTTCAATTTCACTACAGTTCTATTCCAAAGCGAGTTCAATTTCGCTACAGTTCTATTACGCGTCAGTTCTATTCCGAGGTAGCACCTGATAAAAATATAGAAAATATGAGACGAATTTAAATGGAACACCAAAAAAAGTGTCGAGAAAAATAACATACTTTGGATTGATGTTTAATATATTCAGAAGTCTCGTAAGCAGGTTTTGAAAACTAGAATATACTTTCTAAAGCCCCTCTTTCAAACTGTTTCGTAGGTTAAGGCAAAGTCCATGTATTAGATAAATGGTTCCCTAGCCAGTGTTGGCAGATCTGTTAGCGTTTGTTTCATCAATAATTTTTAAAAAAACTATGACTTTAAAAACAATGCAAACTTATTTTTTCATCAACTAGGACCCAAAAAAAAACAGTTATTGAAGAATATGATTAAAGTTCGATCCGAAAATGAGCATCCAAGACAGCTTTGGTGTATTTGGTTCCGTGTGTCGGTGCCCAGTTTCTTTGAAGGATGAAAGGTCCCTGACCAAAGTGGTTGGAGACTCACGAACGTAAAACATCCATCAACACTGCTTTCCGAATATATTTTCACATTACGGTCAATGAAAACCAATGGAACTTTATCTTCAGATGTTAGGCCGGCCCAAACCATAACCGACTTCGGAAACAGTTTTTAAAGACCATTCGCCATTAAGGAGATTTTGCCTGATCTTTTGGCAATAGTTGCCGATGGTTATGGCTAAGGCTTCCATTCGGACCAATTTTCGTCCGTCCGGTCCGTCCGTTCGTCCGTCCGTCCGCCGTCCGTCCGCTTCGTCCGCGGTTCGTCCGGTTCGTCCGCGGATGGATCGGTTGGTCCGTTTCGTCCGGTTGGTCCGGTTGGTCCGTTTCGTCCGGTCCGTCCGGCACGCTCTAATTGGCTGGGAATTTTAATTTATGGCACTCTATTTAAAAATTCTGACATTGAAAATGTAAGCGGTTGCAAATTTATGTAGAATTAGCTTTGCAAAAACAAATTTTTTAATTTTTTTTCCGAATTTTTGATAGCAGAAACAAGACATTTCTGTCGATATTTTAAAGAAAAAAAACAAAAACAGCTTTTGAAAACAAAATATAGCTGAAACAAAAAGAAAAACTAACAAGAAAAAAAAACGGACGAAGCGGACCGACCTCGGACGAACCGGACGAACCGGACGAACCGCGGACGAGCGGACGAACAGCGGACGAAATTCGTCCGCTTTTTTTTCGTCCGAATGGAAGCCTTAGTTATGGCGCTTTTGAATGGGCTCAGTAGTGAACATCTTTTCATCCGTTCAAATGACGTCCGACAAGAGGCACACCTTAAGGACCTCAACAAGATTATTGGCCTTCTCCAATCGGATCAACATATTTTTATCAGTCAGGAACTGGCCAAAGAAGAGACAAAAAGAAGTCAAACCGAGGTTAAATTGACAATGTTTTGGACAGTCGAACGTGCGATTCCGAGTGATAATGCCATCTTGTTCAAACTGACTCTATCATTCAGGGTTATCCGCTTCTTGAATATTACACGAGTTCTACGTGTATTTGCAGACCGAGGCCTTCCCGATGTTTGTGTCTCATCAACATTTCCTCTCATCTTGAGTTGATCGATGATTTCGAAGATGGTGGGCTTGTGTATTACGAGGCGTCTAACAATTACCGGGACTCGGTGTCTTTTTGCATACCACTTGACGATGATTGCGCGGTGCGGAGAGGCTCTTATATCGACGATACATCTAGGAATGTTATGATATCTGTTTATCATCTGCTTACACGTGGCACCATGCCAAAACCACCCATGAAGAAAATTCTAAATACTTATCGGCCACCATGTAGTTCGACAAATCGATGAGATCCGCACGTTGAAAAAACCTTTGAATTTGTATTGCTCACTGTGTGTTGACGCGTGTGTAAAAAAGACAATTCTAGAAATTTAAAGTATTTTTAAAAAGAAATTTACGCTTCAACAAAAACGTGTTGCGCTTAATGAGAGAGTAACAGCGCGTGTGTGAGTCAGTGCCAGACAGAACTATACTGTTGCAAAATGTGTCTAGACAGAATTTAAACAAAAGGACACAAAAGTGTGAAAAGTTTTTTTTTCAAAAATAAGAAATCAAACCAGAGAAGAGTGCAAGGAACTTAACTCCTTCTAACTTTTTCAAAGTTTTACTCACAGATATTGTGAAAACAAAAAAATTGCAGCGCGGTGTTTGCGTACTTTTGAAATTCAAACGGCAATGAAGGAAATATCATGAGAAATGAAGTGATTTGTTCCCATTTTTATTTGAATTTCAAAAGTACGCAAACACCGCGTTGCGACTTTTTTGTTTTGACAATACACTAAAACACAAAAATTAAACAATGTTGTATAAAAAATAACGTAAGCATTTTTTTAAATGTTTTATTCCATTGCAGTTCAAAATTTTTATAAAAACATGTCAAAGTTCTGGGGTTGTTGTTGCTTTGAATTATCCGACTTCAATCGCACTGAAGTCTATTATCAAGTATCTACGAAAATGACTTTCGAAAAGAGAAATGTGAACACTCGGTCAATTCATATTAAATAATAAAATTTCCAGAAAGCATTCCAAAATAAAATGGTTTGAAATAAGGTTTTTTGCCAACATAACAATTGAGACCATAAATTTGATTTTCTCGTATAGTACAAAGCTGAACGGCTAGAAATTAAATCTGGCAGAAAAAAAGGTAAAATCACTGTAGAAAGTCATCGGACAACCATTATTAGTCGTTTTAAAAATTGTAGATAAATACTTGTTTTGTTTCATATTCCCTATCAGAGTTGCATGGAGTTCCGACTTCCGAGTTCCGACTTCCGTTTTAGAAAATTCACTTCCATGCAACTAGAAAAATGTAGATTTTCACACAATAAAAATTCTGTGAAAATTACGATTCGAGAGGACTTTCTTGGCGTGAAATGTGCTGTTTGCAGGCTAAAAACGCTGTTTTGTTTAAATATCCTGTTTTTGAAACATGTTTTGGTATTTTCTCTCGTGTTTTCCAAATTTTTAAATGTTGACTTCCGACTTCCGTTTTAGAAATTTAACTTCCATGCAACTTTGTTCCCCATACGTAGGTACCGCAACATGTTTGAAAAACATGCGAATCCCGGAAAACTACTGATTTCATTGTATTCTACGCCTCAATATTAGTACATTCCCAAAATTTCTCCTCGAAATTCCCGCTAGTTCTCGAGTTTCAGCCGTTCAAAGTCGCGATTTTTTAGTACTGAATTTCTCTTGACTTTTTGAAAAGGGGCGGAGTCTGCAAAATGCGGCGGGCGATTTGGCAATGGTATCTTTTCGACTAAATCGTTTTCTCTAATCAGAAAACACAACATTTCTGTCAATTATCGTTAAGATTATGGAATTTTCTAATGGAAAAAAATAATTAATAATTAGATTTTTGTTATGCAAAGCCTACATTTGCATAAAAACGACTAAAACATGAAAAAAAACGGTAGGAAATTTTCGTTAAGTTTTAAGTTATTCTTTAATGTATTCAATCCATTGAAATATAAACATTAGAATTAACGAATAAATAAGCAAAAAGCAAATGCTGTATCAATTGTAATAACACACAAAAAAACAAAAGGAATAAAGTTCAAGTTGCATTCGATAGGAAATTTTTTTCTCTTCTAGATCTATTAATAAAACCATGCGCAATCGACCTAGAAAAACCCTAATTCTTCCAAAAACGTGATTTTCGAAAAAATCGTGGTACTTTATGAAGAAAAAAACTACTTTATACTTGCCCAAATGCACTAAAAACTTTTGTGGGGCTACTAACGGTGTTGATCAAAAGAAATAAAAAATAAAAAATTGGGGTCATCGCTGAAAAAATTTCACAATATTTTAATGAAGTTTGGCGCTATATAACAAAAATGCGCGCAGTTAGATTTTAATTCTGTTTAAAAAATCGAATTCTACGTGTCAAAATCTATCAGAAACAATCATAAAACCTAGCGCAATCGACATGCATCACACCCAACGAAGCCATTTTTCTAATCCCATTTCACTTTTTCGACGATTTCAGTCGAAATTAGTCATTTTTAGTTAAATTTGATTTTACCAATCGATTCCTCGTGGCCGATTACGTATAAGTTGATATAAGTATTACTAGATTTGAGCACAGTATCCGAGAAATATGAGCGCAAACTCCAAAAACCAAAACCCAAGAGAAAAAATGGGAGGCCACGCCCCCCTTTCATTGCGGTGCCTACCCATACGTGTGTGGCAGCTCGATGCCTCTTGCGTAAAATTCTGCGGGCTGGCCATTAAAGAAGTCATCCAGGTTGGTGTCGAGTTGTCTTCTGTTGTCAAACATCTTTCCACGGGGATGATCTTGAAGACAATGAAACAAGTCTTGAACTTTTGTTTTGGATATCATCCTTCAATCTTTTTGGGGTAATTTTAATAGTGTCATGGAAGTATTTGAAAATTAATTTGCCCCATTTCTCGCCAAGATCGTTTTTAGAGACTTCAGAATTTCGTACGGACGAGTTTCAACCTTTAACTGAAGAACCCCAGATAGAGTATTCCAATGAATTTAAATCTAGGGGCATCAAACTTAAATAACTCAAATAGCTCTTGAAGACAATGAAACAAGTGTGTTTTCAATCTTGTTACATCATCTAATAATAAAGCCCGCCCACGCTTCATCCTGCAAATTTAAATTTATTTTCAATTTAAAGACAAAGAAGCACGACAGTCCCAAAAAGTTTGTACTCCGAAACAAATATTGATTCGTCTCTCACCGATGCATTGCTATCGTAAAAGAACACGTTCTCAGTTTTCCGCAAAAATTGAAACCGTCATGGAGGTAGTGTCGCGATTCTGGTATCTAAAAAAATAGTCACAAACCAGCTCCTATCGCAATCAACGTTGATGTCGGAGCATGTGGTTTCCATTTGATGATCAATGGTACAGGTCTACAAATTATTGTGGGGTATCACCAAAATCACAACTTAAAATTGGACGCCTTGCTATCAACCTTGGATGCAGGGTTGTGCGAAATGGGCTTATTTCGAAATATCGGAATCTTCCGAATTTTATATTTCGGAATTTCAAAATATTCCGAGAAAAAAAACGGAACTTTGTACATTACTTAATCTTTAATATTATTAAGCAGTACTGTGCCACCGAGAATCTTCTATTTTTGTTTAAAATATTTTTGAATGAAATTCGATTTCTGCCGTACCAACAAGATTACAAAGATTACAAAGTCGATCCGTTCTTCAAGTACCGAAGGTACTGCGAATCACGGTTTTTTTGCGTACGCGGACGACTGGTGGTGTACCGTTCAGATCCAGACATTATGTAAGTCAATTCCAGGCTAGGGAAATGACCGAGCAATCTTCGTAGATTTATCTACTACCCAATTAGAGGCAAGAATAATATCAAAGAAAAGTATAGTCGGCGAATGCATCATCAGCCTCGCTCTACCGCACTTTTCAATTTTCAACAGTGTAGTGCACCTATTTTGAAGCGAAAAATCAAATTTTAACTGCAATTCTTCGTGGATACGTCATTTACCGTTGAAAAGAAGTGTAAAACTATAATTCGAGTTAATCTTGCAAGTGCAACACTGTTTTACAGGGATTTTAGCAGTAGAGCGAGGTTGATGATGTATTCGCCGACTATAACAGAAACAAAAATCAACGAAAGTCTCAAAAAACCATCAAATAGATGTTTCTCTGTAAAAACAGTACCCATGAGGTTTTTGCCAGACAGTGTGTTTTCAATCGAGTGGATATCTACAGTACCGGACAAAAAGATATCATATTTTGGTTTTTGGAGTATAACTTTTGAATGGAGAGGGTTATGGTTCTGAAAATTTGCATGAATCTGCCCCGTAATGTTTTTGACCAGCTCCAAAAATGAGTTTAGTCATTTTTGAAAACTGAAGATTTTTCAAAAAATTTCAGATGCCAAAATTTTCGACCAAAAAAATTTTTTTTTCAGATTTTTAAAGACTCAAAATATATTTTTATAATGAAGTTTCAAAACTAAAAGTATGATTTTGGTTGACTATTGGTCGATCGGACAATTTTCAGCTGACTTACAGCACTTTGAATATCATGGTCCAAGTGGGTAAGTCAACTAAAACTTTTATTAAGGATTACCAAAACCGAATAAAATCAAATGAATTATGCTTATTATCAGTTTTTATTTAATTTGCCCCAATTTTCTTCGGTTTTGGTGATTCTCAATAAAAGTTATTGTTGACTTACCCATGTTGACCCTGATATTCAAAGTTCTGTAAGTCAGCTGAAAATCGTCTGATCAACCCATAGTCCACTAAAATCATACTTTTAGGTTTGAAACTTTATTTTAAAAATACATTTTGAGTCTTCAAAAATCTGAAAAAAAAAAACAATTTTTTTTGGTCGGAAATTTTGGCATCTGAAATTTTTTGAAAAATTTGCAGTTTTCAAAAATGACTAAACCCATTTTTAAAGCGTGTCAAAAACATTACGGGGCAGATTCATGCAAATTTTCAGAATCATAACCCTCTCCATTCAAAAGTTATACTCCAAAAACCAAAATATGATATCTTTTTGTCCGGTACTGTAACTTCACCCAAGTAAAGAAGACTCCAAGTTTTAAACTAAAACTTCAAAAAAAAGAAATCAAGATGCGTTGTGTTCTTAAAAGTATTAAGTGATATTATTAAGTGGAAGGAATAACAGTTTAATAATATTAATGTTAGATACGTTCGGTCCGTCGAATATCAGACGTTTAGACATTTTATTAGTTATTAGTCTTTTGAGTCCGCTAACGCTCATTTTCTTATTTTTATTGAGAGTACCGCTAACAAGAAACTCTAGCCTGTTTTTGGCTTTGCTTCAAAAATGACTAAACCCATTTTTAAAGCGTGTCAAAAACATTACGGGGCAGATTCATGCAAATTTTCAGAATCATAACCCTCTCCATTCAAAAGTTATACTCCAAAAACCAAAATATGATATCTTTTTGTCCGGTACTGTAACTTCACCCAAGTAAAGAAGACTCCAAGTTTTAAACTAAAACTTCAAAAAAAAGAAATCAAGATGCGTTGTGTTCTTAAAAGTATTAAGTGATATTATTAAGTGGAAGGAATAACAGTTTAATAAAATTAATGTTAGATACGTTCGGTCCGTCGAATATCAGACGTTTAGACATTTTATTAGTTATTAGTCTTTTGAGTCCGCTAACGCTCATTTTCTTATTTTTATTTAGAGTACCGCTAACAAGAAACTCTAGTCTGTTTTTGGCTTTGCTCTGAGTTTGAAGTGCAACAGTTCAGAAAGAACAGTCTGGACACCAATTTGTGATCGCGTCCTGTACAGACAAACCTTAACGAATTAGATGGGTAAAGTATTTAGGAGACATTGCAGTGAAATGTAGCCTGATAGTGGTACAAAATGCATTTCCAGTTCCAGGGAAAATTAAACCAGGTTTCTTCTGGATTTTTGCCATCGAATTTGGGCATGCGCCAAATGCACGCCCCGAATTCGATGGTCACTAGCCTTTTTAAAGGGGGTGCCAACTTTTTGGGGAAAGTTGCTTAAAATATACTCATTTAAGAATATCACATTGAAATCACACAAAAAAATTTCTCTGATTTTTTATGATTTTTACAACAAAAAAAAATAGAAGACCACGAGGAGTACACGAAAAAATGGTGGCCGTGGCCTAGGAAACCCGCGGCCGCGGCTTCTAGAATCTTCCATTTTCACGAGAAATATTTATTTTTCTTGTAATTTTCCTCGTTTTTATCATCGATTTTCGATAAATCATGCTCTAATCGCTTATTATAATTTTAGATAATCGCGAAAACACATTTTAGTCATGAATATCGAAAAATCGATATTTGCCTGTTGTTCGATTCATCGATCTAAATATATTCCGGTGAAAATTTTTGCTCGAATATAAAAGTTACAGATAAACGAGTGATTTTAATGCGGAAATGAGCAGGAAAACGGGAAAAAATTAAAGATATGAGAATTTTGTTTCAAATTTGTTTTATCATTAATTTTGTGATCAACACGCATCAATTTGCTATCTGAAATCACGAAATTATGTTTGTAATATATTTCCCAAAGATTAATGCAAAAATATTGGAAAAAGACGGGAGAAAAATGATGAAAAAGAAAAATGGCGTTTGAATTTCGCGCCGAATCGTGTACTCCCCGTGGTCTTCTATTTTTTTTTTGGTAAAATTCATAAAAAATCAGAAAAATTTTTCGTGCGATTTCGGTGTGATATTCGTAAATCCCCCACCCAAGAGTATATTTTAAGCCACTTTCCCCCAGAAAGTTGGCACCCCCTTTAAATACATTTTAGCGTTTTTCATTACTTTTAGCCACATAGATTTCTATTCCTGCCATATACGCGCCAATCTCATGCCTCAGAATGCTCATATTTTGCATAGCTTGAAATCTGAAAGAAGTTAAAAAGTATAGCCATCGAAAACGGCAAATGGTATCGAGTCAAACTTTTCTGATATAAGAATTGCTTCAAAAAGTTTAAAAATGAGTTGAAGTTGTTTGAAAATCGCATAGAAAAAATTGAGAACATCTTCAAAACAATTTTTGTTGGCATGAAAAGGTTAGAAAACGGCTAGATTGTCTTGAAAAGATTTAATATGTCTTGAAAATTAAAAGAAAAAACGTTTTAAAATAGCTTTAATGTTGCTCAGAAAAGTTTGGCTCGATACCTGAAGTGCGCCAAAAATATATAGCACATGGCCCGATTTGATGGATGTTAGCCGTTTTCGATGGCAGTTCGCTAAACGTTTTCTGAGAAATCTTGAAAATATTAAATATTATGGTAAAGTGAGCAAGTATTATACAGGGTGGCCGATAAGTATAGGACGTTTTGAAAGTGCTCCCATTTTTTCAATTTGAGGATTTTTCGAGAACAACCTTTATTAAACAACAAAAAATAAGCAGAAAATTTGATTTTACAAGAGAATTTCGAAGTTGGATCCACGAGCTTTGACACAGGCTCTCAAACGTTTCTTCACCGAATTGACAGTGCGCCGCAGGTATCCGTCGTCGATCGAAGCCCATGCTACCTCGAGAGCGGCCTTCAAGTCATCGACAGTAGCAAAAACTTTTCCCGCGATCTTCCCTTCCAACATGCCCCAAACGCTGAAATCCATCGGATTGAGATCCGGGCTGGAAGCAGGCCACAAGTTCTTGTCCAGGAATCCAGGGAAATGCGCCTCCAAGACGGCCAATGTCGATCTCGAGCCATGGGACGGTGCCCAGTTTTGTTGAAGGATAAATGGACCACCAGCAAAGTGCTGAGTGACCCAGGGTAACAAATTATCCATCAACACAATCTTTTGGTACACCTCCGAGTTGATTTTCACATTTCTTTCAATGAAAACCAACGGAGTTTTACCGGTTGCCGTGATACCGGCCCAAACCATGACACTTTTCGGGAAAAGGCGGTTATGGGCAAGACGACGTTTCGGAGACATGCTGTCATCCTTTGACAATAACTGTCTCTGGTTTTGACGGTTGGGAAGAGGTTCAATAGTGAAGATCTTCTCGTCTGTCCAGATAACGTCAGAGACGCGGCGCACTTGAAAGTGCTGGAGTAATTTTCGGCATTTTTCGAGTCGCATCGCTTTCGATTTGTCCGAGAGGTACTGTCCACGACGTAGTTTGTAACTTTTGAGCTTCAAGTCGTTCTTGACAATCGATTGGACAGTGGATCGGGCAATTCCAAGCTGTGACGCCATCCTATTGAGACTCAATCCATCATTTCGAATGATCCGTTTCTTGATGATTGCACGAGTATTCCGGGTGTTGACAGAACGTGGACGTCCGCTTTTTTTTACTTCAGAAGCATCTCCTCGCTTTTTGATAGCAGCGACAACGTTTCGAACCGTCGAAGACGAAATTTGAAGGCGTCGAGCGATCTCAGCACTTCCGAGGCCTCTCTTGAACAAGAGTTCAATGGAAGGACGATGAGGAGAACTTTTCATAGCTCGGCGATATGGAGAAGTGAGAACAAATGACTGAGAAGCTTACTTATATAGTCTCTGGACTTTCGAAAAGTTTCGAAATTTTTCGAAAATATCCCTTGGCACCGTGCCAGGGAACGCTGAAAGCGAGCGTCCTATACTTATCGGCCACCCTGTACAGTTATAATATTGAGCATTTCCGAAAAAGATATTCATGTGTTGGACCATTTTTGTACAAGATTTGAATTTAAAAGATTTGTAACATATTGTTTTGAAAATGGTTTTTGTGCGACTATTCAAATGATTATAACTGAAAAGTACTGACTATTTGTTTGTCTTGAGAATTTTTTATTGGTTACGACTCTGACAACAAAACTAATTGACCTATGTAAAAAGTTTCCAATATAAAAATAAATACATTTACCCAATCAGTTCTTGCATTTTTGCTTTGATTCAGGTGTATTTTCCCTTAAGGTCATGCTCCTGACTAGTCTATGAAAAAAACATTTTCGCAATACGCACGCAAGGTTTTCGTGTGGTCACACCAACCTCCGCCACCCAGTCAATCTTTTTCTATACTTCCGCACGGACATTCATTTCCCTCTCCTTTTTCTAAATGAGTACTTCGCATGCAAGGCTTCTAATGACGCTCTTGTCTTGAAGGATGCAGGATTGAGCAGTGTGGTTCCTTTTTCTGTGCCATCTCGTGTCTTGCACTGCAAATCCTAAAACGCAGAAACTTTTTTTATGTTATCAGAAAACTTACAAGTGCATACATAGTTTGAAGAAAATGAGTAAAAATACTATTGAAAATGAATTCGCATGTACTTTGGAGTTAGCTTCATAAAAGAGAGAGCTTCATGAGAAAAATTCTAGATAGAATTTGTAAAATATCTGCATAGAACAGTGAACAAATGAAATATCCGTTAAAATTACCGTAAAACCTGTAATTGAAGTACATGTACTTCTATTTTTCAAACCCCCCAAATGGGTGTACTTCTAATACAGGTGTACTTCAAATAGAGGGTGTACTTCTATTTTTCAAACACCTTTCAGAAGGGGGAAAAGCGCGAAACCGGGGAAGACAAACGCGAGGAAGACAAAACCGGGAAAAGCATTTCCAAAACCAAGAAACAAGCCCCGCCCATTGCAAACGCGGCACGAGTTTTGTACTGAAAGGATTATCATCCTTATATATAAAATTCCGTTTGGAAAATTGCATGGCGGAAGCGTACTGAGCGCCCGAGACCAACACAAAAACTCGAACTCCGGTCTGTAGCTTACAGGACAAGCGTTTACCCGAGTAGCTTTTGATACAGCCAGGCTTGTACAATTCTAGAAAAACTGCGCCAGACATTCAAATTTTTCCCGGTTTTGGTAATTTTTTCCCCTGTCAGCCCCCTCATCTAACGGCATGTTTACCATAGACCATTTTCTCGCGAGGTGGTGCTCAAAATCCCAACTCGGTCAGTTTTCAAAATTTCCCAATTCTGTCTTTTTAAACAGTTTCTAACTGTTGAGAAAGTCTTGGACCATCCGTTGGGAAACACCATTTCCATTGCGCTGAGGGGGCTGTTCCCAGGTTTTGTCAGGGCCTCGAAAATTTGAAATCTGCGCTCGTCAAGTAAAATGTTGCAAGTGTGTTCTCCATGAACGTGTTTGGACACTTGTGTCGCGGGCATTCAAATGATTCTTAATTCAAAAATTCTTTAAATCAATGAAAAACGGAAAAAAAAGCTTCAGAAATGGAAAAAAAAATTTTTTTTTCAAAAAAAATCACTGGATGATGTACCTCTATTAGAGGGTGTACTTCAATTAGAGGGTGTACTTCTATTTTTCAAAAGACTCTTGGGGATGTACTTCTATTAGAGGTGTACTTCTAATACAGGTGTACTTCAATTACAGGTTTTACGGTATATGTGTTCTCTTTATTCCATTATTTTGTATTTCATGAAACCGCCGGTTATATTTTTTACTACGACCAACAAAAGCATATTACTTGTTTTCTAAAAAAAAAGAAACCCCATTTAGCAGCAATTAGTAACTGCACAATCTAATTCAATCCACGCCCATCGCAATTGGCAGACTTGATGCATGTCAAGTCAAATCCAAGACATTTCTCGTTTAGCCATAGTGCCCCAACATCTGTGCTTTTTTCTTTTCTTCTTTTTGCGGGTGTTGGCTGGTTTGGTTCATATTTCAAAATTTTGAGTCTTTTGATTTTCTAGACTCTCGAATTTGGCTCAAAATTCAGTTTGTCTTGCTTTACGTTTATTAAAAACTGACTAAATTAAAGAAACTAAAAATCCTTAGCAAGTCTGTAGACAAAATAGGATCCTTTTTTTGCAGGACACCACTTTTTGAGTGTCTTTAAAAACTTTTATCACAATGTTTACCGTAAAACCTGTATTAGACTTGCATGCAAGTTCCAATTCCAAAACCTCGCCGGAGTGCAAGTTTATTAGACAGACAAGTCCATTAGAGGGTGCAAGTCTATTGTTTCAAAGCCTGGACCGGGTGCAAGTCTATTAGAGGGGCAAATTATCTGATTTATGCCACTTTTGCCAACGTTAATACGTTTGGTTAGAGGGGTAAGTCTAATACAGGTTTTACGGTAATTGTATTGTAGTGCAACGCTATTTTGGCCACTGAGTAAGGAAGGGTCTGACCCTTGACCCTTTGCACCCTGGTGACCAGAACTGATCTAATTAACCTTCCCAAAAGCACCTTGCCATATTGCGTGTGAGTTGTTCCGGTCTGTTCACTCAAAAAAGTTGCTATTCGATTACTCTCGTTTCGGCTGCATATAGATGTGGCCTAGAAAATGCAAAATTGTTCAAGAGAACTTTCAGTACGATCGGACACATCTGAAATGAATGTGACCGTAATCAACTCAAGACATTTTCAACAAAAGATAGAATAAAAATAAGATAGATACTCTCTTTCTCGTGAAAATTTTGTATGGATTACGGTCACTTTCATTGATATTACTCTCGTCTTACAAATTGAAAATGCGCATTTTGCTTTTCATAATGGGTTCGTTTACGAGTACTTGTGGCACGAATTATTGCAAAAAAAATTTCACGTGAAAGTGATGTTTAAGAGTGAGCAACAAAACCTAAAATACAAACAATGATCTTTTATTTTTTCGCACTATCTCGTTGAATAGATTACGGTCACACTCATTCAACTGTGTCGATAGTGCTCGTAAAAACGCCAATTTTAAAAGGCAGAAAATGCATTTGCTGAGCAAGTCATTTTTTAATACAATTTACGATCTGATTTTTCTGACAGCAATTTTTTGGTCCACTCTGTATATACATACTTCCATATGCTTTTTTCTGTTCCAGGGTCACTGAGCAACCATATGTTTTTTCTTGGTATAGGGTCACCGTGCAACCGTCTAGGGCACACCGATAATCTGTGTCGGTTACCACATGTCTGTCTGTCTGGCACGCTCTTGGACTCTTTTTGTATTTCACCCCTTCGTTCGACTCTCACCCACAATTATGGTCACCACGTAACGTTCAGATGGAACGGAAGGGCTCTATTTTCATGGCGATTATAATCTCATTTTTTTTGTTTGCGGTTATTAGAAATTTAAATTTATATGTGGTCCTGCACTCTCCGGTTTCAATTTTCGATTTATTTCATTTCATTTCCTCCTTTTGCTTCTTTTCGTTGTATTGCTCCGAGCAAATAAATGTGTGTCTTCCTGAAAATACGGAAAATGGGTGTTGGAGTGGTCTTCCCGACCAACCCGATGCAGAAAGGAACCAAATCCTTTCCGCTTCAAAAGAGCGCTTGCCGCTTCATCGTTACGTAACAAATGGACAAACAAACTGATATGTGTGTCCGTCACGTCTTCTTTTATATTCGGCAGCCTTTAGAGCAATGACCTCCGCCTTTCCTCGGTTCGTATTTAGGAAGTGCTAGGATAGATCGCGCGCGCACTGCCACCGACTGTCCGTTCGGCCAACAAACACGCATGTGTACACACACACACATCATCATTGCCTTTTTTTCGATGCCAACCCATATGGTCTTGACAAGCTTATTATTATTTTTATTACTATTACCATGGACAATTACCTATACTTCTTTTATAACAAAACCTATAAAACTAACGTTCGTTTTATTTTAAATCCGTTCTTCGTCATTCTTCATCTACGCCGCACTAATTGGATTGCAATGTGATTACGTATCCGTTATGATTCCGTCAATCCGATATTCCGGTTGTGCGATAGTTGTCCTGAAGGCGTTTGGATCAGCAACACCCCGTTTTCCGAACCGTTTATTTTCCTTTTGGTGACTCATTCTAAAATGTGGTGTTAATAATAATGAATCATACTTTTTGCCTAACGATGGCTCCAAATATTTTATTTGTTGACTCTTCATCTGTTTACGAGCCTTTTAAATCTCGACCACCTTCATCTTCCACCCAAATAAACCTAATCCATTGTACGGGCTGCACCTGCCGTGGTCCACACCCCTATTATGTCATAAATATAAGGATGTGTCAGAACATAGCCCGCCTGCTTCAGGTGGGTGTTTCCTCCCTTTTGCCAGATTTTTTGTTCGCTTGATAGGTACGATGTTTGTATAGAAATCGGAAATAAACTCTCTTGTCCAATGGATTTCAAATACTTTTCTAGTTTCTTTCTTTTACCTTCTTCCCCTCCTCTAGCAACTGAATGTTCTCACTTTTTGTCAATTCGGGGAATTACAAAAAGAAGACGTAAAGGAAGAGGAGGCAAAAAGGTAATTGAATCATCTTTTTCCCCCTTTTCTCTCCTTTCATCGCTTGACCAGTATCACTCACCTGGAAACACTGCTGGGCCGTAATTACTCATACTCTCTGTCTCTTTTCTCTTACATTAGTTTCACTCATAGAATTTCGATTTTGATTTATATTTCTAATTCAATTTTCATTTCCATTTATTCCTTTATTATTCCTGTCAGAAGAGTTTCTTATCTTTTTTGAGATCCTTTTTCCCTTTAACTCCAACATCGTCGAACTGATTTTGATGAAATGGTTTTTGTAATTTATGTTTTAGAAAGTTTCGAGAATTTTGTTTTGCGTATGATATATGACGGCTTTTTCGGCTGCAGTCCGCCACTTTTTGACGCAATACATTAGCTAAGTCTATGCGTGTGTTCCGTTGTGCTCTGTCGTGTTGCAGACACATTCATTCCTCCTTCTGACCTCTGTTTTGTCTTTTTGGCGTGCGTGGCACCGGGTCATTACTTGTGCATATCTAGCGAACAAATCAATTCACCCCTTTTCGGCATGGTTTGCCTGCCTGTCCATCCGCAATACGACCGGCCGGTCATCAAATGAAATGAAATGCGTTCTCGATTCTGATCTCTTCATAAGCCGATTTTTGGGTGAACAGGTGGTGACGAAAATCGCGGCCTCCTGGATGTCACCAAACCCACAACAATTCTGTTTTGATTTTTTCAAAACGCAAAAGAAGTTGAAAATTGAGAACTAAAAATGCAACTTTGAACAGTTGGCACTTGCTCCCCTTGTTACAAAATGATGACCAGAGCGGCAAATAAAAAGAAGAAAAGAAGGAATCTGTCCACTTTTTCTCATAAATTCTCAAAGAATGGGCTCGCCTAGCCCGGCGAAACTCAATAGTTAGCTGGTTGGCCGCTCCACTCAAAGTTCAAATTCTCTTCTATTGATGAGTCCCTTGCCCTCTTTTTCATTTTGCTCCACATATTTGCATATGAATTGTCATTGTCAGATCGAACTCGTTAGTTCCAAGTACTAGTGCAATGTTCTCTGTTTTGCACTTTCTTTCCCTTCTCTAGTGTATGTAATAGGATACATTATCCATTATTCACGAGACCTACACTTTGGACACACTAATGTTACGGAATGATTCATCGGACAAACCAAACCGAGAAAGCGCGCACATTTCGACACTTTTCTAGCGTTGAATCTGCATAAACATAAGCCTAAAAAGACACACATCAGTCAGATTGTTGTCAGTTTTCTTTTTTTTTTTCCCCCGTTTTTCTCTGCAAAAGATGAATGCGTCTGAATGTTTCCGTTTCTGGTGATGTGTTAGGCTGAATTGATGGATGGATGGATGGCTGATGATGAGCAATCCCAAAAGTATGCTTTTGTTCTACTTTCCTGCATAGTTCCTATTTTTTGCATAAAAATACAGAAATGCCATTTTGAAGGTTTTGAAAACAGATCTCTCATTCTAAATATATAGCCCTCTCTTTTTCACACGCTGTTTTTACGCATTCCCTGTCTGTGTTTCGTAGCGCAGATTGTACTGCATTGAGAAAACGAAAAAAATTGCAACGAGGTGTTTGCGTACTGAAACATTTTTCTTCATTTGACATGATATTTCTTTCATTGCCGTTTGAACTTCAAAAGTACGCAAATACCGTGTTGCCATTTTTTGTTTTCACAATACTTGCAATTTTAAATATAGGACATTTTTCTAAAAAATAAAATAAATAAATTGCCAATCGTAACCATTAATAACACCCATATGCCCCCATTACCCACTGGTATCTGTCAAAAGTAAGTTTTCTTGTTCGCTCTTTTCCAACCTCCTCGCCTCGTCCTCGCGCTCATTGGCCGTGGCCCGACTGCTGGTGAAATGGTAAAATATGACTTCAACTCTTCAAGGAAAACAAAAGATTCAAAGATTTTTATCTATTTTGCCATCTCTAAACCTTATTTCTATAATTTCCTCACTTGTCTAATCTCCCTTTAAAATTGTTGTTGGCGAGAAAATATCATTTTTTTTTTATTTAGAGAAAAAACTTTGAAAATCAAAATTTTGTATTTTGCTGAACATGTGTTGTTTTTATATATCAATGGTGATGAAAAATGGTTGTCGGTCAAGCGGGACGACAAGTGTCTGTTGACATTTGTCTTGTTCGATTCCAATTTTCATTCCGATTCCAATATTTTGTCATAGAGCATTTTTGTATTTATCCTTCATTGTTTATCTATCTATCACGGGGTGTTGAATGACACATCGCTGCAAACGCGCTGCAGCGCACTACGTATCTCAGAAGTTATTAAAAGTTTTAGGGTAAATTGAGGTTTTTGAATTATCGTGAAAACAAAAAATTGCAACGAAATAATTTAAAAAATAATTTATCTTCATGCTATTTCGTATTCCTGGAATGGTGATACCGCGTCAAATGGTGTACATTGTGTTCTCGCCACGGACGGTGTTTGCAGACATGCGAATTTACAAGCGAAGTTGCATTTATAAATTTTTTCATCGCATATTGAAATAAAAATGTTAAACACTATTTTTTTCAAGCGAGTTGCAGCATCTTCAATTAGAACTGGGTTTGCGTGGTCGCCAACAAATAAGTGGGCGGGGTTTCGCGTTCTCATGTCGCAACTCGATGGAAAACACAATATTATGTGTTCACGAACGACTGGTGCTGATGACGCTCCGATGTTCCGCATCTTTTCACTGCGGTCTTGTAGCTAATACTGCGGAACAGTGAAAAACTGTGGAACATAGGAGCGTCCTCAGCACCATTTGTTCGTGAACACATAATACCCCTGGAAAACTTTTCAAATTCCCAATAGTTAAAACAAATTTAAAAAGGCACAAATAAAAAAAATTTTAAAAACGGGATTTATTCGTCGAAAGATTTCGAAACCGAAAAATTAAAAATTTCGGGTAATTACGTAAGTCCACAAGTCTGCAAACACCTCCCTTGGCGAGAACACAATGCACATCATTTGACGCGGTATCACCATTCCAGAAATGCTAATAATTATTTTATCTTCGTTTAAATTTTTAAAGTACGCAAACATTTGTGTGAAAAGAGTTTTTTTATTGTTTTGTGATAAAAAATTTCATGACGTCACTAACTATATTGTGAAAACAAAAAAAAGTTGCAGCGCGGTGTTTGCGTACTTTTGAAATTCAAACGAAAATGAGAAAATTTCTCTTCATTTGCTATGCTGTTTCTTTCAATGCCGTTTTAATTCCAAAAGTACGGAAACACCGCGTTGCAATTTTTTTGTTTTTTTTTATTCAATAAGAAGAAAGTTTCCACCATAATTTGTCCGTCCCAATGACAAGAAACTTTGAAAAGTGTAAACGCAGAAGAGAACAGAACAGAGCAGAACAGAACAAAACGACCTGCAAAGAAGCAAGGGCATGGAAGAGATGATAAGATGGTGATAGAAGGCTACGTGTTGCCCCTCACCATCCTATCAGTTCCCTCTCTTTCTCTCTCTCTCTCTCTCTCTCTCTCTCTCTCTCTTTCTATATCTCTCTAATTCTCGCTAATTCTCACACTCTTTCTATTTTCATCTCGCCTAGCGAATTACAGATAACACTGTCAACCAATGTGTTGTTTTTGTGCAGAAAAGTGTTGCATACATACAATACGCCGGAATTGACGACAATTTTTGTTTCGTGTTGTTTTCTAATTCTCCGTTTTGTCATTTGCCGGTTCCGGGGGGTTTCGGTGGTCTTTGTCGTTTCCCACACAGTGACCCGGAGGGTTCCCTCTTTTTCTCTGCACGCACGCCCCACTCTTCGCCATCCCGCTCTTTTGCCCCCTCCCCTGTTCTCTTACTCATCTATCTATCCTGTTACAATTTGCACTAGCCAAGATATATATTCATTGACTTCATTTCATTTTATTTCATTTCCCTGTTTTTTCCCACATCTTACTATTTTGTCTCATTCTGTTCGTTGTGGTCATTGGGCGAGAAATCGTCAGAAACGAGAAAAAAAACAAACGGGAGAAGACAGAGACTGAAATACAGACATTTTTCTAGTTATTATTTAATGAATCGAAAAAATGGAGGAGAGTCATATTTCCTTTCTTTTTCGCCGTCGTCCTTGATGTCACTTTTCATCTCTTTGACGTTTTTTTTTTAAATTTTAATCTTGATCACACCTAATTATCACCACTTTTTCGCGCAAATTCTTCACCTTTTTTTTTTCAGAAAACAACCAGGCCAACGTTTGGAAAAGACGATGGAGGCCGTGGCCGAACACGATTTTCAGGCCGGATCGCCTGACGAGCTTTCTTTCAAACGTGGAAACATTCTTAAGGTATTTAAATAAATAGATAAGGACATTTCGCAATACAGCTACAATTAATCGATAAATGCAGGTACTAAACAAGGACGAAGATCCGCACTGGTACAAAGCTGAGTTGGATGGCAATGAAGGATTTATACCGTCGAACTATATAAGGATGACTGAATGTAACTGGTGGGTGCTTTCATTTTTATTTGAACTGGAATTACTTGTCTAGTTTGAAATACATTTAAAAATATAATTGGAATGGAAATCAAAAGATTACCTACCTTTGTGTTCAAACCCAACTTTTCGCCTTTTCCGTTATTTACTCAGTGCTCAAGTGGCGGCAAGCTGACAAACATATCGTTTTATTGTTCTGTTTTTTTTCCAACGTTCATATTCAGGTATCTCGGCAAAATAACCCGGAATGATGCTGAAGTGCTTCTGAAGAAGCCCAGTGTTCGTGATGGTCACTTTTTGGTGCGACAATGTGAGAGCAGTCCTGGAGAGTTTTCGATCAGCGTCCGGTTCCAAGATTCCGTGCAGCACTTTAAAGTTTTGCGTGACAACAATGGCAAATACTATCTTTGGGCCGTCAAGTTCAACTCGCTGAATGAGCTTGTCGCTTATCACAGGTAAGATTGCGTGCGGACCTCTTTCATCTAATGGGGTTATTCTCGAAACCAGCAAAAAATTCAGCGAAATTTCGGAGAATGCTCTGATCGGTCTGAAACTTTGAGAGATCATTTAAAAAATACTTTCGGGCATTCCCTGAAAATTTCAGACCGAAATATTGATTTTAAAAATATCGATTTTTATTTCTGAAAATTTTCAAAATTGATATTTTGGTCTGAAATTTTCAGGGAATGACCGGAAGTATTTTTTAAATGATTTCCCAAAGTTTCAGGTCAATCGGAGCATTCTCCAAATTTTCGCAATTTTTTGCTCGTTTTTTCTATTTTTTGCTGGTTTCGAGAATAACCCCATAAATATAATGAAATGATCCTCGACGAAAAATAAATTAAAATAAATGTCGTCTTTCTCTTCAATCATGACATGACATTTAATTTCATAAAATTTTATTAGTCGTTTCCAAAAATGTATAGTTCTTTCCTTGTTTTCCTATGACTCATAATCTGGTTTTGTTCAGGACAGCTTCGGTATCGCGAACTCACACAATCTTGCTGTCGGATCTGAATGTGGAGACAAAATTTGTGCAGGCGCTGTTCGACTTTAATCCCCAGGAGAGTGGGGAGCTGGCGTTTAAGAGAGGCGATGTCATCACTCGTAAGTATTTGATTTTGGAAACTAAAACTTTGAAAAAGTTGCTATTTCACTTACCAAAAAAAACTACGCTCTTTTGCTCTAGTTGGGGCTTGCCGCCGTCTGCACAGAATCTTTGGGAACTCAAAAAAATTCTGAATCGCCGGCGTGTTTGTAATTTTGAACACTTTGTACGCATTTTTTCGTCACGATGTATAACAAATAAATAATTTTAAAATATTTCGACGACCGAAAATTCCGCGCAGACGATCGTTAGTTCCAACTAGAGTGATATAGCGTGGAAGTTATGGGGTTATTCACGAAATAGCCTCATTTCCCCATTGGCCGGAAACTTTGGAAAATACTGCCAAAAAAGTCTCGGGCATGCTCAGAAAATTTTGGACCGAAATATCGATTTTAAATTTTTTCAGGAAAAAGCATATTTTTTAAAGTCGATGTTTCTGTACAAAATTTTCTGGGCATGTCCGGGAGTATTTTTGACAACATTTCAGGCCAATCGGAGCATTCTCCGGTTTTCCTTAACTATTTTGTAAATAACCCCACCCCATTAGTGGTTTGAAGCCACAATATTTTTTTAAAGGAGCTGCCAACTTTTCGGGTAAACTGTTTTAAAATATAGTATGGAGTGGGGGATTTACGAATATCACATCGAAATCGCACAAAAAAATTTCATTGGTTTTTGCCAAATTTTACAAAAAAAAACTAGCCCAGCGCGCTATTTTATTCTCGCAAAAAATAGAAAAAACCAGCAAAAAATTCAGCGAAAACTCGGAGAACGCTCCGATCGGTCTGAAATTTTGAGAAACCATTTAAAAAATAGTTCCAGACATTCCCTGAAAATTTCAGACCAAAATATCGATTTTGAAAATTTTCAGAAATAAAAATCGATATTTTTTAAAATCAATATTTCGGTCTGAAACTTTCAGGGATTGTCCGGAAGTATTTTTTTAAATGGTTTCTCAAATTTTCAGACCGATCGGAGCATTCTCCAAATTTTCACTAAATTTTTTTCTGGTTTTTTTCTATGTTTTGCTTTTTTTGCTGGCTCCGAGAATAACCCCATTATTGTCTTCAGCAATAATCGGTTTTTTTAAATTAATTTTTTCTTGATTTTTTTGATAAATTATTTACAAATCTGCCAAAATTGCGCCAGGTAAGCGGAAATATAGGTTTTGTCCAATTTATACAGGAAAATGTTTAGGAAAAAAATGCTGGCCGCCGGCTTCCTAGGCCGCGACTTTGTGTACTCCCCGTGGTCTTTTGTAAAAAATCAAGATTACAACAAATTTTTTGGTGCGATTTCAATGTGATATTCGTAAATCCCCCACTCAATAGTATATTTTAAACCACTTTCCCCAAAAAGTTGGCACCTCGTTTAAGTAGACGAAACAAATAAAAACAAATCAGATTTCATAATAATAATAATAATAATCTACAAAAACAATCCCCGAAAAGTTTTAGTGGCAAACAAGGACGATCCAAACTGGTGGGAAGGCCAGCTGAACAACAGGCGTGGCATCTTCCCTTCCAACTACGTGTGTCCCTACAATAGTACCACGAAAAGCAACACAAACGTGGCTCTGGCCTCTGGCTCTGGCTTTACTTTCTCCACATAGGATCTGACAATGTGCATACTTCACTCCAACTAGTAGATTAATAATTGAACACTAATATATCAACCAATCCAATCCAATTCATCTTTTTTTTTTCCTTCAAAAAATTCTGGGTAACAAATTTATCAAACTCCAAAAACTTGAATCATCTAGGTCATCCCTTTTCCCTCTCTCTCCATGATGCTGAGAAAAACCGCCAACTGAATTAAAAATTTTTGATTTTCTTTTCTTCCCTTTCATTTCCTTTGCTCCTTTTTTTTGAATTATGATAACGTTCTGTTATCAATCAATCAGAACGCCACCCTCTTACGGATATATTCAGCAATGACGTTCTGGCAAGTAAGTCCCCCTTGTCACACTATCGAGACAAACGTTTATTGAGTATCTTTCTTGTCTCTATATTTTGACTTAAAATCCACAACCACCACACCACACTTTGATTTGTTTGTTTCGGTGCTACCACGTTCGGTTTAGTCATGATTCCATTATTTTTACATCCTTATCTGTCGTCTCTTTGCTATCCAGAGAGACCTCTTCATCCACATCCACATCCCCACCCACCCTCTCCCAACACTCGCCTTCTTGCTTTTTTTCTGTCAAGTATTGTCATTCATTCATTCAGTTTTGTGTTTACTCCTAAAGAAAAATAATGAATTTTATGTTTTTTTTTTTTTTGGTTTTGCTCGGAAAAAATCGTATCCAGAAAAATGTTGCCATTGCAAAACAACTATACCTTGCTTGAAGAAACGGTTATGAAACAAGAAAAAAAAATACTTCTTAACAAAAACTGAAGAGAAAAATCTATTGCTTGCTGAGAGCACTCGACCCGACCACGTGTGCTCATTGAGTTTCGACTTTCAAGCTTGCAAAAAAAGAAGAGAAGTCAAATAGCTTCTTGTCTAGTCTACCTGCCTCTTTCGTAATATCTCCTGCTTTATTTTTTACTTTTTTTGTTTGTTATTTAATACAATTTTTTAAAGTTAGAAATGCCGTTTGACCCGGATCGGCCGAGATTTGATCAATCTACTTTTTATGGACGACTTCTTCACTTTGCCGGAATGACGGATCCGTTAATTGCGTTTTCGTCGACTTCCGAGCTGCTAGCGGCGTCGGATTTGATGCAAAAGTGCAGGTATTTTTTGTTTGAATTAATTGGATATGAAGATAAACGGTAAAAGAAACCAGACAAAAATTGCTTCTGATTTAAAATGTAGTTTTGGGTGGAGGATTTACAATTAAATCGCACAAAAATGTTTATGATTTTTTAAGGATTTTTACAAAAAAAAAGACCACGGGGAGTACACGAAGTTGCGGCCTAGGAAACCGGCAGCCAGCATTTTTTTTTTCCGAAAATTTTCCTTTTTGAAGTTGAAATACTTATATTTCCGCCTACCTGTCGCAAATAATTTATCAAAAAAATAAGAAAAACATAAAAGAAATAGAATAAACAAAGCGATTATTGCTGAAGACAATACAATTTTCGAAAAAACGTTGTCGGGCGCCGGCCTAGAAAACGTCGTCTTCGTGTACTCCCAGTGGTCTACTTTTTTTGCAAGATTTGGCAAAAATTAGGGAAATTTTTAGTGCGATTTCGATGTGATATTCGTAAATCCCCCACTAAATACTTTATTTTAATGCAGTTCTCCCAAAAAGTTCGCACCTGCTTTTAAAAAAAGGACATTAATTATTTAGCTTGATTGTGGAAATCACAATGATATAATGTCTGAATCCATTAGAAACCCAAAAAAAGGCAAGTTGCGATAATAACTGAATGTTTATTTGGCTTAAATTAAATGTTCCGTCCATAATCAATTGTTGGGTGGTTGCTGTGGATTTGAAAGCAGGTGAGTATTTGCCAGAAAAAAGTACAAAAATTCCAAATTGTTTGCAATTTCTAGCCAATAGAACCTGCGAAACGGTAAATTTTTGCAAAGGCACACTTTTTGTGTGAATCCATTTTAAATGACATGGGTCTAACAGGGATAGAAAAAGATGCCGCCAATGATGAGTTTCTGAGAAAGTGACTGCTTTATTCGTATTATTGATTGACTTTTCTGGCTACCCAATACCGCACCTCATCCATAAGTATCCACAAAGCGTAGTTTTGGAAACGTGAACAAACCATTTAACTGAAGAAAGCTGGAAAATTACTGAAAACATTTCAGAGAGAAAAAACCCACACTAGCGACACTGGAAGAGCTCCATCGGGCTCAATGTCTCTATCAATCTGCATTCCACCCGGACACTGGAGAACTTCAGAATTTCGCCGGAAGAATGTGCTTCAATGTTTGGGGTGGAACAATGCTCTGCGGTGCTATGATGATTTGGTGAGAAAATACCTATTCTAAACTTTTAACCAATCTTTTTTTTTGTAATTCAGGTACAAATCAACACCAGCCGTGATTTTCTGGCAATGGGCTAACCAATCGTTCAATGCTTTGGTGAACTACACGAATCGAAACGCAAAAAGCTCTCTGACCACCAAAGATTTGATAGTTTCATACTCGACGGCTGTGTCTGGAGCTCTTGGAATGGCAATCGGGCTCAAAACATATTTCGCGAAAAAACAGAGCAGTCCATTGGCTCAACGATTGGTTCCACTTGGAGCTGTCGCCGTGGCAAACGCGATCAATATTCCAATGATGAGGCAAAAGTACGTGTTTTTTTCCTGGAAATGTACAAAGTATACTTTTTCAGCGAGCTGAAAGAAGGTATGGCAGTAACTGACGCCGACAACAACAACATTGGAGTTTCCCGATTGGCGGCGGCAAAAGCTATTTCTCTTGTTGTGCTCTCAAGAAACATTATAGTGGCTCCATGCATGAGTGAGTACTTGCCAAAACAACATATTTTCGCATGGAAACGTTTTTAAATTCTAGTTCTCACTCCTATTATTATGGAAGGATTGAACAAAGTCGCTGCATTCCGGAAACACATCAATAAACTCAACATTCCGACACAGTTGGCTTTAACTTTTGTCATGTAAGTGGAGGGTTATGAAGAATATATGTAATTTATACGCTCAAAAAACAAAGCAACCCCGCGCTAACGCTCATTTCGGGACTGACGTTCGTCTGAACCAATTTTTCCGTCGCCATAATATTTTGGAATTAAAGACTGTCGTCACAAGACCTTACATTTATTCAGATGTTCGCATTGCATCGTTTAATACTTTTTTTGCGCCTTTGCTTACTGTAATTGCTGGCAGAGAAGCTAGTATTTAACAATGCATTCAATCATTATACAAATTATATTTAAAAAAAGTTGAGAATGATGAATGTGCATTATGGGCCTATTCATGTGAATTAAAATGAATTATTGTGAAAACAAAAAAATTGCAACGCGGTTTTTGCGTACTTTTGAAATTCAAATGACCATGAAAGAAATAGCATGGGAAATTAAGAGATTTGTTCTCATTTTCGTTCGAATTTCAAAAGTACGCAAACACCGCGTCGCAATTTTATTGTTTTCACAATAATTAACCTGAATTTTCCTGAACCATTTGTCATCTTGTCCTATCGGAGTACACGCCCTTTAATTAGAATGAATAGGTCGATTAGAGCGCATTTAGTATATAACACACTATTACGTATTACCGAGTACGTGAGTTGTCGTAAAATGGGTCTCGCCACGTCGGTGAATGCATACTTGTCAACAATCTACAGTACTTGGGATACTGTAGATTGTTTACATTTTTCGACACGCGTAAATTGGGAAAATCGTGTAATTTTTTAAAATGAATGGCCCCCTAAGTATAAAATATAAGTTTTAAAAACAAAAAAATAACATGAAAAAATTAAGAAAAATTTTTATTGAAAAAATTCGAAAAAAATATTCAAATCCACAGTTGTGCAAACACCGATCGTGCCAAGAGCCATTTTAAGACATCTCACATACTCGGGAATACGTAATAACAACTGTAAATCCCAAATTGAGCGATAGAGCGTGGTTTCCTCTATTCCGAGTGGAAAATTTGATTGTTTAATTTTCTTTCTTCATTTTCAGTTATGGTGCCATGATTCCCGTCGGTTGTGCACTTTTCCCTCAACAAAATTCAATCAAACTATCTACTTTGAAGCGATTCGAGCCAGAAGCTTATGAAAAGTTGAAGAATGTGAAAGGAGATCGCGTTTACTTTAACAAGGGCTTGTAAAAAGACAGAAGCATTCCCCTAGCAGATATTGATTAGGTTTAATAATTATATGCATTTCCCCTCCCTAAGGGCTTATTTATATATTTATCGCATGGCATTTTTTCACATTTCTTTTTGCAAACCAGCATAATAATAAATTATATATAGTTTATTATGTACATTTACGATTAATAGACAGAATTGAAACTTTTTAGAATTATATACATCGAAGCGCAGGAAAAGCCAAGTGCAAGTGTGAGAAAATATAAGAAAAAATGGTTTCGTTTGATTTTTATAAAGCTATGTACATATTATGCACAAACTGTGCGCACTAATCGAAAACGAGTCGCAATTAGTTGTGGCTGGACGTCTTTTTGAAAGGGAATGTGGTGAGTACTGGGAATATCAAAGAGACATACTGAAAGATATAGACAGAAAACAGAAAATTTGTATACAATTTGCAAAATCCTACATTCTTGGCAATTGGAAGCAAAGATTTGGTTTTTGCGGAAAGAAATTTAGTAGGAATTGTTGGAGAGAGGGAAATGCCAAATGTTCAACACTGTTGGAATGTATGCACATGGATAAAGTATTATTAGACGATTGGAGACTTATTGGCGATGATGCTTGATAATCTTTCGGCACACGGCAAATCTAAAACATTTTTTTATTTCGATTTGGGCTTAGCGCACACGCTTACCCGACAGCAGCTCCGACGACAAAACTGAAGATGTTGGTGACCAGAAATCCAAAGACAACGCGGACGTTGAAGAACGAGTCAGAATCGCAGGGCATGTAGTAGTACAGCTCAGGCTCTGGCGAGTTGGGTGGAGTAGTGAGGTTCGAGCCATATTGTACCATGCGAACCGTTCTAAACAAGATTTTTGGTGCTAATGAGAGAAAAAATCAGAATCGTACGAAACTCGTATATCAAATAGGTGTTTTATACTTGTTCTGGAAATTTTTCACGTCATTTCTATTCTAAAATTTAATGTTTTATACCCGGTATATGGCGAGTGCCCAGGTGAAAACGTGCTCCATTGATAACACGCGCCGCATTCGACGGCAAAAATTTTGGGCACTGTGCCAATGCAAACATTTAGAAAAAAGACGAGACGGAGAAGACGAGAGCGTCGCGCCAAAAAAAAAAACTAAATTTTCTCTAACTCTACGTACTCCGAAAATTTTGTTTATCTTTTTGCGCTTATTATTATTATTTTAAAATGTCCACTCACTTTGGCGGAGTGTTTTCCGGTCGGCTGCTCCAGTCCCAAATCCAATCGGTATTCTTCCCCGGCGGAAGCATTTCCCGCACCAATCTCACTTTCACCTGCTCCAAACTTTCAAACTCCACGTGTGGAGATTGAATCATTGACACAGGGCTCAGTCTCGAATCCTTGTCTTTCTCGTCGACAACCACCATATTGATATCCACACTACTGCACAGACTAGTACGGCTCGGAGCAAGTTCCACCCATGACTCGGACATCCCTGAGAAGAAGAAAAAGATTTAGTAACATGATTGAACGATATCACACTTACCAGGTGTACTCTCGGTCAATGGCGTGATGAATGGGTTGGAGGACTGACGAGCGGTCGGCGTTTGCTGAGCTGGAGCTGGAGGCAAGCTCTGTTGCTCCGACTGTGGGTCATCGTTCTTCTCGCCTGTCATATTTGCAAAGTTTATCTTCTTTTTGATGTCGAGCATTTTTGGCTTGGCAAATTCAAGGAATGATGACATTCTGGACCAACCCAACCCTGAAAAATGTTAACTTTGGAAAATAAACATTTAAGAAACTTAAAAGAGATACATTGAAGAATTACAAAAAAAAGACTAGCTCTGTCATGTTTTTAACCCTAAAGCTTTCTATAATATGCTCCAAATGCCAACATCTAAATGTCTATGTGACGTACGTATAAGTAAAGGGGTCCTATGGCAACCACACAAAGACATGTGGTTTGTGTTTGATTGAGTAGTGCATAATATTGATGGACTTTTCTCGTTCTTTGACTAGCCGGCTAGTGTTAGGCAATGCAATACAATTCGATGGGCTCTTTGATTTAACCCGTTATAATAATAATAATAACAATTCCTCTGCTCACCTAATGCCAGGTTCAGTTCAGTTAATAACAAAATGGCTGTGCAAAGTTTTGTCATAGTAAACAGAGTGGAGCGAGTGACCAAGACAATAGGAAAGAAGAAAAATATTTACAGAGGGAGAAAAAATGTGACGGTAAACGTCTTCTCCATTGATTTTCAAATCCGGTGTCTTCTTTTGTTTATTTACTTTTCAAGACGTATTGTTTTGATTGTTTTGTTTCCCGAGAAGAAGAAATGAGGAGGAGAAATGAGAAAACGACGGACCGTGGAGGAATTTGTACATAAGTGAATGAGAGACGGGTGCGTACCAGATGTCTCCTAGTTGTTGGGTCATCAAGATTAGAATCCAACCCCACCCTATTGGAATACATATTCAAAGAAAGAGTGAAGAAAAGAGCATTGGATGCTCCGAAAAAGGCGGTATTATATTATCGGTTATAGCACATGGCTGAGGCCGATATAAATGACAAAGCCGTATTGAGTATTTGTCGGACGCAAATATAGAGGTGTACATTGAACAGCTGGCATGTGCGAAATATTTTGCAAGTTTTCTATGATATTCTAATAATGCGAAAAGAATAGACAACCGCTACTAGAAAACAAAATGAGTATTGTGCTCATTACAAATGATGACCTGACCAAAACTTTGCCACCCACGTGAGATAAAATTTATCAAGTGCACGTGATGAAACATAGTAGACAAATGATGTTTGAAGAACGAAGACAAAAATATTTTCAAAATAAATTTTGGGCGGTGGTCTCTTGGTGGAAATTGTGAAAACGGAAATAATGCGCTACTGCACTTTCTAACTTATTAAAATAGAAAAATACGAATAAAAGTACACTCTGATCTTTATCAAAATCAAAAAATAATGGATCATATTGTTTTCTCCCCGGGTGGGAACAATAAACAGCGCGTGAAAAATGAAAAATCATGAAAAATGGTGGAATTGGCGACTAGTCAGGCATATTATTATGCCGCGTGATACACCACAAACACACAACATTTTTCGTTCTTCTCCCTCTTTTCCCTCCTTCCGCTAGTACATGTGACCGTATTGTCAACGAACCAGACTTGGCGGAGGTGAAAAAGGAAATGGGGAAGAAGAGAAAGATGAAGAACAAAATGTTGTATTTTATACTGAAGTGGAAATTAGAAAAGACCAGAAATTTTAGAAATCAGCACGTAAAGTCCAATTTCCGTGGTAATGATATGATAGTGCCGTTTCGGTTCAGTCAAGCAAATGGAAACTTGACAGCTGTGCCAACCTACAAAGTTGACTTCATGTGACATATTTTCTGGACTTTGCAGCTGCTCTTCTGCAAAAAGTAGCAAGCCGACGCGTCCGTCTATCCAAACGACGTTCGAAGAAACAGAAGGAGAATGAAAAAAAAGAAAACAAATTGGGTCATTTACTCATTTATTGCAAATCAATCCCCTCCACCTGTTAGCCGCACCCCGTATCATTTGAAAATGTGATGCAATCATATGATGTTCACATGTGATACGCACTTTTTGCACGTACGTAGAACCATACTGGTGTACAATGAACACATCTGGATTGAATCGAATGATGTTGGATGAACGATATCAAATCATTCCGCATTTTTGTATTCTTGGGTGGGAAATATGATATGACGAGGGAAGGTAAGAGTTTTGATCCATGCTCTTTGAAACTTGTGGATTTTAAAGACAACACATACAATTGGAAATTAGAAATACAAAAAATAATGAGAAAATTAATCTTTAAATAAATTTAAAACTCAAAGTAAGGCAAATGTTCAGAACCTTTATCAATTCAAAACCTTTTATATACGCTTTGCAAATATAAATAATGTCTGATCTTTTCTTTAAAATTCCAAAAAAGACTGCGCCATTCAGCCCGGAAACATGAAAAAAGTCGACACAGGAAAAGCAAGTCTCATGCGATTCGTCATATGACCACAACACGTATTCACCCCCTAAAAGACAGCCGAGACCTCCACAAACGCTGTTAATAGAAAGGAAAAAGAAAAGGGTGTAGCTGTGGTGGGACGGAATCGATGTGGCGAAGAGTGGTCCTCCCCTTTAGGCGGACAGAGTCGAAGAAGAATACGTGGTAAATCATGGGGGAAGACGAAATGAAACTGCACATGACCAGAGCGACGCAGACGGAACGGGCAGGCGAAATAGCGCATGACAGAGCACAAACGCAGACGAGCAGTACATCAGCTGATGTTTAAAATTGGATGCGTATGTAGCTGTAGAATGGACACACACACGCTCGATGGCTCACTTGCTATGAGCCGACGGAGCCTAGTAGCTGAATAATGAGCGCTAAGTAGGAGAGAGTGTGAAGCGCAGACTTCTTATAGCGTCATAAAAGAAGAGAAAGTGAAGTGAACGAGAAATGAATAAAACTGTGTCAACAGAAACTTCCTCTAAAATGGCTGCTACTTTCGCAAGAGCAACAAACTGGAGGAGTCTCAATATTTTATCTACTTTTAAAATTAGGCCATAAAAAGTTCAAAGAATGGCACAATCAGATTATTAACCGAATATAATGCTATAATCTGACTGGGTGCGGCTTCACGCGATTTCTGCGTTTCCTATTACTGCGTCAACGGGCATAAACTTGGCGAAAGCGCGTGGCAGCGTCGCATAGGTCTCACCGCGCACTAAGGCATGATGCGGGAGTGAGTAATCGCACCCAAACTTACAACCGCAATGCATCCAAACGAGGCCCAAAAACTAAAAAAGGGCATTAATAATTTCACATTATCGGAGAGAAAAACCAGCCAAATTCGTGAAATTTACGAAATTCTATTCGAAATTAGTCGCGCGCCTTTTTAATTTTTTGGGCCTTATTTGGATGCGTTGCGGATGTGCATCCGGGCGCGATTCCTCACCCCCGCATCATGTCCCACTCAGGAAATTTTTGGCTAATAGCCATTGAAAAGGGCTAATAGCCACGGATTCGGGGCGTGTGCCATATGTATTTGGCACACTCTCCATATTCGAGGGCTATTAGCTGTTTTCCATGGCTATTAGCCGTTTCAGTCGGCTATCATTTTCAAAATTTTTCCATTTCAAATTTCGGTAATCTTGTGGTTGGAAAAAGTTGCAAAAGCACTGAGTAAGCGCGAATACTGTTTCCCCTAATTGTTGCAAGTAAACATTTTATAGCTGCGTTTCCAAGAGACGAATTTTTTATAGATGGCCACATTACCCAATAATGGCTAATAGCCCTTTTTGGCGGCTAATAGCCATATTCGACGGCTAATAGCCATAATGGCTAATAGCCAAAATCGTCGGCTAGTTGCCATTATCGCCCGTTATTAGCCTTTTCAGGCGGCTATTATCCATTTTCAGTGGCTATTAGCCACCTAGACGCCGAATCTTGCCATAACGCGCCAAAATTTTCCTGAGCAGTGCGCGTGAAACTCATGCGACGACGCCACGCGCTTTCGCCACGGTTCGGCCTGTTCCTCGCGAAGCAGTAAAAAAGTGAATGCCGAGAAGAAAAGTGAAAATAAAATAGAAAGAATATTACACGCGAGTACGCCATTTATATTTTATTTGAAGATTTTTAACTGTTTCAGGAAATAATATTAAAAAAACAAAATTTCAGATAAGTTTAAGTTAAAAAATGAAAATCTATTTATAATTATCTAAATTTTCTCTATCAACCTTGTTCAGTTACCTGTCATGATCATTACCTATCTTTATCTTTACCTACCCTTTCTGTTACTTTTTTACTTGCTTACAATTAGTTTCTTATTCTATCTGTTCTATGTTTTTGTAGGGTGATTTCGGATTACAGCAGGATATCGGTTGCACAATTAGGTAACTGACCGGGGTAGGTAAAAGTTATAGTACTGAAAAGATATGTAACGATTATTTACTAAAAAAAAAACTATTACCTGGCTGGCTCAAATAAAGCGATGCATTTGTTCAGTTTGTCTAGTAATATTATCTCTCTAAAAAGGAAAGGAAAGACAGATGTTTTTTTTTGGCCTCTTGAACATAAAACCTTTACGTATCGCGTTCCTTTGTCTGCATCGCATCGGATACGACCAAAACACGACAATTAAGTTGAGTTAATGTCTTACAAAATTACACCCTTAAAAACTTTTTTGTTCGGATGAGAATGATGGGAATGATGAGAATGATGTACAAGAGGCATCGATGGAAAATGTATGGTCAACGAGTGCTCTTGTTTTATTTTCATTGTTTCCTTTGGTTGGCTCCTTTTCCTCGTTCGCCTTGTGATACGAATTTACTTTTGACTTGTCCTTCCCAAGTTGTGTGGTTGCGAGCCGATGTTTGATTGTGATCGGATAGAATTGGTTGGTTGGCTGACCGAGTTTTTCTCCCAATGACGGTGAAAAAAGAACGATGAAATCCCCGGAAATACTTGTGCAAAGTGTCAAAGAGCAAAGGCGGCGACAATACGTTTGGATGACGTACACACTTGTCTAAACGGTTTTGAAAAGCTGAGTTTGCAAAACAAAACAAAACACGCAAAGTAAACTGATATTGTACATGAAACTTTATACATGTCAGAAAACTTAAACAAAGCATATTGTGAAAACAAAAAAATGGCAACGCGGTGTTTGCGTACTTTTTAAATTCAAACGGCAATGAGAGAAATAGCATGGGAAATGAAGAGAAATGTTCCCATTTTTATTTGAATTTCAAAAGTACGCAAACACCGCGTTGCAACTTTTTTGTTTTCATAATATCACAATTTTTTTGAAAATCGATTTTCCAATTTACCCATCATTCTCTTTCTTTGATTCTCTTGGAAAAATTAAATCCTGAAACCGTAAAAATAAATGAAAATATCAATTTTTTTTTCTTCTAATACAATTTAATTTGTTTTCTTTTGGCCAGTTTTTAGTTGCTGTAAAAGTTAAAATTCTATTTTCAGGTTTTGAATTTTGAAAAGTCGGTAACCGTCACCATCCAAACACTTTTGCCATGTTCAATTGTTTTTGTTTTTTCTTGATGTACTAGAGACATATGCTTGGTTTCAACATTTCTATTGCCACAATACATGATATTCAATTAAAAAACTGATTCTCCGAAACCCAAACAAAACCGAACAAAACGCCGCAAGGTTTTGCGAGTTTGTCTAACGAACCAGCTAAAAAAACGGTAAAGGGGGAAAGATCTGGTGCTCTTCTCGAACTGATTACTTTGCGGAGTCTACTCGCTCTCTTCACAATGCGCATTGTTTTTTGCTCCGAAACTCCCACTCATCTCCTCCTCTATGTGATATACTTGAGCTTGACGTTAGATCTACAAGTTTTTGTTTCTCGTTTTCTTTCCACTTGCGAAACTTTTAGTTTTACAATGTTCGATATCAATTTTTTTATAACATTTCATGTGTGCTCTGGGTGGAACAGCATACAATTTTTTCAATTATTCTCAATTTTCATAATAAAAAAAACCTTTCCCAATCATTACCCCCTGGAAAAAATTCACGCTGATTTCAATGCCCCACAATAAAATAATACGATATCTGAGGTGTAATTTAGTACTTTCCGAGCAGTTCTCCGGAAAGAAAAGTGTAATTAGTATAGTTTCGAGGTGCTCCTTTCCTCGACGACGTAATCATTTTGTGATTTTTTCGTAGCGAGCAACTGGTCACCCGAGTGTCGTCTCTGTCAACTAGGAGTCAGCCAGTCATTTGTGTTACAAACCCAAGTGTTTTCATTTTGTTTGAAAAAAAAGAAAAAGTTCACATAAATGTTCACTTTTATTTTTCCCCAACTCAAGCTCATCACTTAAATTTTATTTTTTTATCAGTTGTCTGTGATACCAGGATTTAGAGGGGAAAATTATTTTATGACTTACACTTTTTCCTATGGCACCGGCATTCCTTTCTTTTTTGTTTTTAACCAGGTGGAACCAAGGCCATGAGTCAATAATTCCTCAATTTTACTGCTCCAAAGACTTTAGACAAAAAATCAAGCTTTTTGTTCGTTTTTGCTCTTAACCATTCTCAAAGTTATTGAATAGCTTGAAATTTTTACTGTATCTGGTAAGGACTTGTTCACGGTTTGTCGGACATTCAGTTTAAGTTTCTGACAAACAGTTCGTTTAATGCATGATAAAAATAACTTGAACATATCTCAAAACCCGTAAAATTATTTCAAACATAGTTGTTTTAACTTTTCGTTCATAACTTCTTTTTTTAATGGGTAACCTCCGTAACTGTCTTTCACCCATCCTTTGTGACGTTCACAAATCAGGCGAGCCTTTAGACAAGTACCTCACGGGGCCCACTTGAAAAAAGCACACGTCGTGGCTTTTATTTCTATGTACCAATCTACAGTAATCCGAGGAAAAGTGCGAACTGAATGCTCGAAACACCGTGCAAACTCGTAAAATTTTTTTCTTGTCTTTTTTTCTGTTTTTTAACAACTTGAGTTTGCAAAAAAAAAAATACAAGTATTACCTTGAGGAGGTCTTGTGTGCATTGGAACTCTAAAAAAAGCAGCGGATGTGTATTCTTCAGTTTCCGCAACAAGAGACAGAAGAACAATCATATCGTCATTTTTTACTTTTCAACTTTTTAAGTGATAATAAGCAATATTTTTTTAATGTTAAATTAAAATTACTGCGAAAAATATCTTACCTTTTCCTGAAGTATCCATGCATTTATTTAATTAAAAAACTAAAATCTTGAAATCTAAAGTTCATAAATCATTTCTGATTTTAGTTAAATTCAAATTCATTCAATTTTTCAATGGAAAAAATAAATTGGAGAATGGACGTAGAATATTTTCCTTTCTGATCTTTTATCACCTTTTCCTTGACCATCGACTTTCTTCATTACCCCCAATACATCAGATGAGAATCCCTCCGGCTGTTCACCTTTTATTTTGCCAAACATTCAGCCCCCATCTCGGAACAGTTGGTGTGAGCCTCAATCCGGGGACATCTGTTGGTCGTTGAAAAGAATGTCGGTGACTGACTGGTGGCAAGATGGGCAAAAAATGGACGAGAAACGTCATGTGTGGGTTGGGTTGGGTTAGGAAAGCGGTCTGAAAAAAGAAAGTTTGAGATTGTTTTTGCCGACTGGACCGAGCAATACTTCTTTTGTGTCGAGATTTTGTACCTAACAGGTGGCATTGTTTTTGCTTTTAAGTTAAATTTAATTCGGACATCAACTATTGCGTTCCTCTACTTTTCGTTCCACCCACATCTCTTCTTTTTTTCTTAATAATTGAAGTGCTGCCGGCAAGAAGAGTTTGAAAAAAAGAAGAAAACAAACAATATTCTCCGATTTTTCACACCTTGTATTCAAACCGTTGGATTTTTCAATTCTTCCCTCTCGAATTCATTTGATATCCTTTCGTACGCCCGCCCAATCTGACAAATATTGAATGGAATTGGCCCGACTGCGCGAGATATCTGGCTCGGTGTGTAATGATAAACTGCGCAAGTGACTATCACACTTTTCCTCTCAATATCCACCCACTTTTGATATCATTCGTCTTTGTTTCAATTCTGAGCAACTTTTGCTTATTTTGATATTCCAAGGTAAATTTTAACTTTTGGTGGATATAAAAAGTTTGATAGGTAGTTTTAGTTGTAGAATATTTTAACATCATACACCGAGCCAGACAGTAGCAGCCATCTTCTTGCTCTTATCTTACTTGTTATTTTTTTCGTTAAAAAAAACTTTTCAGCTTCGACTGTCTGGTGTTCTGCTGCGCTCTCGGTGTCTTGACAGGGTCCCATATAACACTTAGTCTTTTAATATAATAGATTAAGCTTGTTCACAGAAAAAATATCCTAATATCATATTGAGTGTAGTTCAATGCAAACTTTTCAGCTGCGCCACTCTACCATGTCCGACGAGGAAGAACAATAGTGGGTTATGCGTTCCAGTTTTACATCATCATACTCTTCCTCCTCAACGTTTAACCCCTTATCTGCCTCCAGCCCTCTATCTTATAGTAGCTCTTCATCACAACTAGGTTTTCGTAGATCATCTGCCACCAGCTCGCACGGTCTTTCATCTCGTCCTGGTTCAGACTATGGTAATCCGTTTCAGCGAGAGTCGGCTCGCGAGCCGGGGCGATTATATTCGACTGGGGTAACGAGTTTAGCTGGTAGGTCCACCCAAGAAGCGCCCATTAGTAATAGAGTGACGCGAGATGAGCAAACGATCGGGCTGCTCGAAAGGTATGGGGCGCGTAAGACATCAGTAGGTGACACTTCCACTTCTTCGTATCTAAAGCAACGCAGACAGCAGCAGCTCGAGCCAGACTCTGGGTCGTCTTCATCAGCCATTGGCCCGAGACGGAAATCACTTGAAGCTTCCGGCAGTTCATCTTTGCCGTTCTCGCCTTTGTTTTCTCGGGACCAGCAGTCTGCAACAACCTCACTATACGGACAAAGAGATTCGGGTCGCCAAAATCCACTTGATGCGCAGGATGTTAACCAGAACGAGTATATGCAACGTCTTATGGCGGCTCATAATCGAGTTGATGATTTGCTTCGATCGCGAGGATTGAGCGGAGAGGATGAGCGAAAGTACTTGAGAGCGTGGGAAGAGATTCCGATTATTCGGGAAGAACGGTACCGAAGGGTTCGAACACCGAGCAGTTCTAGCGATTCTGGACTTTCAACTGACAATGACAGTGATAGGAGCAATGCTGAAGCTGTGCCACCTCCTGAGCCACCGGCAGTGGATGCCGATGAGTTTTTTCATTTCGAGCGTGAGGAAGAAGACATTCAGATTGTGCACACCTATTTTGTCAAAGCAAGAGAAAAAGCTACCTACACAGAAACATTGAAAAGTGTTGATTTCAAACTCAAAAAAAAACATGAAAAACCAGAAAAGGCAATCAAGGCTATCTCTACTCTAAAACGGAGCGAACCGGACAGATATCAATTGTCACTCATCAAAGCAAAAAACATCAACGCAACAAACAAGAAAAAGACCAAGAACATTTGCGATACTCGTACAGTTTTTCCAACTAAAATAAAGGAAACGGTTTCTATAACTCTTCCAGCTGCACCAACTCCAAAAGTTCTTTTGGAAGCTCGCCACGAATTAAAGAAAGTGAATCCAAGCGTAGCTCCAAAGAAAAAAGAAAAAGAGACAAAATGGTCAAAAACTCTGCGGGCCACCAATCAATTTAAAGAAGAAGTCGCAAAGAAATTTGATACGCCTAGACCTTCTTTAACAATAAGTGCCAGTTTTAGTGCCGGTGATGTTCATGCAAAACTAAATAAGCCCAACTTGCCAAAACGAAGGAAAACATACGACGACAGCGTAAAAGTTCAGCAGAAATCAGTGCTGGCCAGTCTGAAACGGAAGGAGATGAATGTTATTCCCAGCACTGCAGAGATCTCAATTCAGCATTGTAGTTTTTACGATCAATGGGCTAAGGAAAACTTTGCCGAGAAAAATGTCCGACTTAACTTGAGAATGACCGAAAGAGCACCGAAAAACTGTTCATCTCAAATTGTCCTACCAGCACCTCCACGTGTCATTTATGTCAGAAAGGATATCAGCGTCTTCGACATGAAACCGCCGCCAAGAAGGACCAAAACTCAAGAAATTCCGAAACCGAAGGTTGGAAGACTCAATCGAGCTTTCACAGTTGAAATGGAAAAAGAAGAAAAGGAATTACGAAAAGTTAACCGGCTTAAGATTCCGGAATACTTTTTGCAAAGCAATGCTGAAATGCTTGAGGATATTATGGGTGTGAAGAATGGTCTCAAACGGGTTCCTATTATTGGAGGATTCCTTGTTCAACCCAAAGCTAAACCAACTAATCAACCGCCATCAACTTTGAAAAGAGCTGGAGCAATTCGTAGGAAACCAACACCAATCAAAGAAGAGCAAATCGCCCCGTATTCCGATTTCTGTCCACCCCAAACTCCAAGCAGTCCACTCCCTCAGATACGAATTGTTCGTCCACTCGAACCGGACCCGCCGCCTATACCTAGGCGAAGACCACCTCCACCGTCATCATCAAAGCATTTAAACTTGCATGGCTCCCTAGCGCACTCCGCGAAGCCTAGAGGAGCCGCAAAAAACTACGAGTCAAAACAACAACATCAAAAAAATTTCGCGGAATTGTCAGAAACAGATAAACTACTTATTGAGCGATTCGGTTCTCGAATGCATATTCCACGCCCCAGTGCCATCATCCGAGCTTTATCGCCTTTCAACGCGATTCGAGCCCTCAAGTCGCAGATCAAAGATCGTTGCGCCAGTCCTCCACCGAAATTCATAAATAGAAGAGCTCCAAGAAGGAGATCTCCAACTCCAGCTAGAGAAGTGAAACCAGTCAAGCTTAACTCGGCTGTGGTTTCAAAAAAGATCCTTCCAAGACGTCATTGGCTAGACTTTCAAGTAGAGCTGAAGAGAGTTGATTTTGATAAGCATCGGACGCGTTTAAAACCAAGACGACGTCTTATGCGATGGATTCCCAGATGGCGTCGTAGAGGGTTGGTTTGACAGGGAGGGTCACATTGTATACCTTTTTTGAGAATTCAGTTAATTTCTTTATTTTTTTCTGATAATTTTTTTTAGCACCGACGAAGAGGTCGAAGAGGTAGAAGAAGAGGTTGAAGCTGATTATGCGCCTTCGGAAACTGATACGGCGCGCTCTGATCGGTAGATAGACCCAATTAAGATTATAAAAAACTGTCAACACATTTTTTCCTTTTCAGGGCAAAAACCAAATCGTTCACCGAGGATGAAGAAGGGTTGACAGAGGGAGAAAGAGCAATGGCGGTAAGTTAAATTACCGTGAAAACTCTAATACAACGGCATGCCTTTATATTGTTTCATTTCATCGCAACTGCCGGGTATTTAGAGGTTTGCACACCAAACTTCGGTCGTATCATGCTTGCTTGGTTAGAAAGTGTTTTGCGGAGTTTGGTGTGCAAACCTCTAAATACCTGGCAGTTATGATGAAATGAAACAATAGAAAGGCATGCCGTTGTATTAGAGTTATTACGGTACCTTGTAAAATCTTATCTCACATGCTTTTCTTTTTCGTTTTACAGGCTGCCAAACGTCGTCATGAGGAAGAACAACATGCGAAACTTCAAGACTACGAAGAACGTCGTCGTATTGAACGGGAGAAGGAAGAAGAGGAGTTGAAGAAGTTGAAAGAAAAACAGGAGAGAAGAAAGTTGGAACGTGAACAGGAGGAAAAGGAGATGGAAGAAAGACGTCGGGTTGCTGATGATCGTCGGCGTCAAGAAGAGGTACAGAAATTTGGGTTAAGCAAAGAATAATGCAAATAGTACTATTTCAGGAAGAGAGAAAAGCCAAAGTGGAGGAAGACAGAAGAAGGAAGGAAGAGGAGAAGAACAAGAGAAATCAACTAAGTGGCGGCGGATTCCAGACCGGACAGGGCGGGAGGTACAAGAAAATATAAAATAGAGTTTAATGTCTTTAACTTTAGAAACTTCACTATTCCAAAGAAGGGAGGTCAGAACGACAAATTTGGTAACATCGTACAGGCTAAACAAGAAATGGGAATGACCAAAGAGCAGCAGGACGAGGCGAAGCGCGTAAGTTAACATAACACTAATATTTGATAATATTCCACTTCTAGAAGCGATCACTTTCGCGGAACCCCCCAGGTACCATAACTAACTGTGTATCTCAAATCAACCAACATTACTTTCGGTTACTTAACAATTTCAGTTTCCAATTTCATAACTTTTCCTAACTATAAAATTTCTAAATACTAAATTTTCTAAACAATTGGTTATGGCTGTTTTTTTCATTTTCCCAATTTCTTTGGTTTCAGGCCTTTCTAACGGCGATTCGCAAAGGAATTCCATCCACCGACGAGATTCCTCCAAACGAGCTAAAGGCCAAAATCAAGGAGTTGCACCAGAGAATTTGCAAGCTCGAGGCCGAGAAGTACGATCTCGAGAAGCGTCACGAGCGTCAAGAGTACGACGTAAGCAAATCAGCAAAATATTATTACGCTAAAATGCATTAATTTGCAGATGAAAGAGCTCAACGAGCGTCAACGTCAAGTCACTCGCAATTCGGCTCTCAAGAAAGGCATTGATCCTGCTGAAGTTGGGAGCGCTAGATATCCGGTATTTAAATTATCTCAGCATAGAAAACAATCGTTTGACAATTTTGAAAGCGAAACAAATCTCACAACAATAGTCCATAAACACATTTCAGCCGAAACAACTAATTGCATCGAAATTCGAGCGACAGAACGTTCAAGCTTTTTATGACCGCCGATCTCTTTTCATTAAAGTAAGATGTTTTTTCAGCCAAAGGTGCAAATTGTGTCCAAATATGACCGTCAGATTGATCGTCGAAACTTCCGTGAACGTCGTTCCGTGTTTGACAAAGTCTGTTTTTCTGTTTGTGCTAATGTGTTTTGTCCATGCGTCCCATTTCAGAGAAATGCGCACCCGTGCTTCCCGGGAATACCACCACCGCCAGCACTCTACGACAAAATTATTCTGGCAGTTGAGGTAGAAATTATGAGAAAAAAAAACAAAGCTGGATGTCCTTTTTTCAGGAAGAGGTAGTGGCAGATGAAGAAGACGAAGAGTAAATAATTCACAGTAAAGTGTGCGTTCGGCGAGCTGAAACGATTAGTGTGTGTTTTCTGTTACTGACATTTGAATTATATTACAATGACTTGATTTTTAACAACGAAAACCAGAGAAAACATCATTGCAACAACAACTTTATAAGAACGTTTACGTCAAGTTTTATATGTTTTTGTATGTTCATGGCATCCTTTTGTGATATTTTAATTTGCTTTCCCATGTTCATCAGTAAATGTTTTTATGTGTATTCATGTCCATTGTAGTCTTTCCAAACTCGCATTAAACTTTAATATACATCAGGTTAAAAATCCCGAATTCGACGTCTTTTTCGACTGGCTGAGCACTTTTTCTGAAATTTGGCCACAAACGCTGAAAATAATCAGTGCTCGTGACGACATTCACGCTTATCTCAATAGTCCAGATAGATGTCCGAAATACAAGGAAAAGGTAATTGAGTGCATCCAAAGTCACACTAATTCTTTTGTATGTTCCTCCCTTCTTCCCGTTCCTTTATTCTTCGGATTCAGTTTTCGTCCAGACAAGTTATCCTTCAAGTGCAAGAAAAACTAAAAATCCGAAAAAATGCTGACGTAGAGGGTAAAATGAGATGTATGACAATAAAGATTGAAAACAAAAAGAATCCCGTTCGAAATAAACAGATTGAACAAGGAAAATTATAGTAGGTTCCTTGACGGGTTTTAATATCCGTTTCATCATTATCGTCATCAGGCCTGAAAATGAATCATCGAAAATGTTACAGCGATCTATGGTGTTTTTTGCTCATTGCTTGATGCACATAGAACAATGCATACAATGAATTTTTTGACGAAAGCACGTGCGAGTGAGTGCAGATCGGGAACTTTGTTTTTGCGGAAGTTTGCAACAAAAAATAATGAAAGAGTATTAGAGTGTAGGGAAAAAATAATTTCATAACCTTTTTGGGTAATTTAGTTCAGAATAACTCTGCAACATACATATAAGATCTTATGCAAAGGGATTGAGCCATTTAATTTTAATGATGTCACCCTTTTTTATATTTCAGGCATCCACCGTAACCACTTCTCAACCCTACTTCAAACCTAGACGGGTTTTGATTCCATCTGCGGTAATTCAATTTTTATTATTATTTTGCACTAAACTTTGTATAATTTCAGTTTTTGAGACAAGGATAACCAAACGATCGAAATGTCCATTAGAACCACAAACATCTGAAAAATTACTGTTTCTGACAATTCCACCCTAAACTGTGTGTCACAAATTTATTGAACTCCTATTTGACTCGTAGGGGAGCTCTATAATGTACCATCTTATTGTGACACTATCAATTTTTTGAACTCATTATTTATTCACCGAAAACTTATTTGTCTAATCTTACTATATGTGTGCCGTGATTACTGTAGCGATTCCCTCATATCTGTGTGAATGTATACTTTCCAGTGTACGTGACAATTTTGTTCTGTCCTGCGACTCAATTCGATTCGAAAATGGAAATAACTTTATGTAATCATTTTTTGATAAGAAAAAAAAATATAATGTTAATAAATATTTGAACTTCTCAGAAGATTTCACGCGAATCAAAATGAAATTCCGATTTTCCTGTTTCAGAAAATGATTTCAGATTTAATTCTTCAGCAAAAATTTTTTGCTTTTTTTTGATTTTTTGGTTTTACGATTATTTTTGATGAAAAAATACAAGGATACCAAAATAAAATGTTCAAAATCAAATTTCAAACACTTATAAGCTTAATATTTTTTTCAATTTTTACTATTAGATTCCAACTTTGTACTTTAAATGTATCTTAAGTTTTATTTTCGGCGAAACAAACTAAGTTGGTTGTTGATCAAATTGCTTGTCGGAACATTTTACTCGTTTCATTTCCGGGTTTCTTGCAAAATGGTTTCAATTATTTCCGGTTTGAGCTCAAAAACCGGAGCGTTTGGTCGATTGACATTAAAAGTGGTATGGATTAACTGAAACACAATAAGCTGAAGAAAATTATCAAAAGGAATTGTTAGGAACTGAGTTGGATAATTGGTGTGAATGGTAATCGGTGGAGCTTGCAAAATATAGTTTCCGCTTTGCGAAAAAATGCCGATTAGCAAACTCTTGATGAATATAGTATTTTTTCAAACTCCAGATTTAGAAATCTGGTTAGGAGCTTCATTGTAAGATCTTGGTAGCTAAACAAATTGTTTCTGTTAATTTTATAATCAAGTACCCTCACGCCTGTTCTACAAAAAATCCGTAAATGAGGTCAGCCCCTTATTCAGATTAATACAGATTTTTCCCTCCAATCAAATCAAACCGAGACATGCTTCATTAGCCACAAAAGGTCACATGCTTACCCAGATATCTGTCTGGTTTTTGCTCGAGTGAGAGAACCGATAATTGAGTTTTTGCAGGTTCTAGCCCAGACTCTGATGAATTCTATTATCCGGAAATGTCTCAAGTGCATCCGTAACTCGTGTCCTACCCTACTCCATTCGTCCCGTGTCCAATTCAACGCATTATGCACCCTCGGTCCAAAAAGAATGTTCACGTGGTCGGCTTTGTTCAACGTCAATGAGAACAAGATATTACTTTGTAAATTACAGATTGAAAGATTGATTGACTAAGAATGGTTGAAGAAAACGCGAGTATAACTGATACAGCCACAGATTTTATTATGAATTGAGTCTAAAATATAAATCAATAATAGATTTAATTTTGGTTATCTGCCCTTTGCTGCACTGACACCAGACAAAATCATCTCGATTATCAAAATCTCTAGACACAAAACATGTAATGTCTTATAGAAATAACTAAACAGTGCAATAAGATTTGCATGCAAAAGAGAACAAAGAACAAGTGGAATGTTGGTGCAAACCAAAAAAAAAAGGTCAGATATCAAAATAAGAAAATTGTATAATAAAAACGGCAGCTTGCAAAGTCCACACTTGATAGGGTTTTTGTCACAACTGCGGTTAGCCTATCATGTGAAATGTGCGGAAGACATTTTGGACGCTTTGTGGAACATTAATGTTTGAGGCGTTCAAGTCTAAGAAATGAGATATGCTTTTAAGGCCACCGGGCCTGATATATGGAAAACATCAGTTGTAATAAAAATCGAACAAAAACATTTTGATGATAAAGAAAACTGCTCAGGTGGCCGCTAGAGCAAACTTGCACAACAGAACACAATTGTGTCATTTCTCAGTCTACCCCATTAGAACAGCTTAGGAAAGATGGCTAATGGCATTTTGAAGCATAACATTTTTACTACCAGAAGATGAGAAAACCTAAGGGTTACAGTAATCCATGTTTATCTAGTCTACAACGGATTTACTCCTTCTTTATAAATACATTTAACAAATTTATCTTTGTGTTTTCGTTTTGTGTTTATTTTCCAGAAAACTAAAAATATCTATCCTGTTCAACCCGGATAATCGGATCTGTGGTTTTTCTCCTGATTTTAGTTTTGCCGTTCTCTCTTTAATCTTATATTAAGGTATTAAAGAATGAGTTCTTCTTTATTCAATAGACTTTGGAAGTTCAAAAATTTGTATCTGTTATCTCCATTCAGTGTGCCTTATCGACAAAGGTTCGACAAATTTGTCGATAAATTTGTCAAAGTTTTTCGTCGAAATTTATCGACAAAAAATCGACAAATTCGACAAATTTGTCGATAAAAAATTTTGACAAATTTGTCGAAATTTTGTCGACAAAAATTCGACAAAAAATTTCGACAAAAATTCGACAAATTTGTCGACAAAATTTCGACAAAAAATTTCGACAAATTGTCGACAAAAAATTTCGACAAATTGGCTAAATAATGCAGCGCGCAATTTCGAAGTGTTGTTGTAGAACTGCAGAAGACATCAAATTTTACAATTCTATTTCGGATAGCTGTATTCCGGGCAGTTCCTTCGGGGGTGCTACGGTATAGAACTCGCACGGAGTAGAACCGCTATGGAATAGAACTGGATATGGAATAAAACTCGCGTCGATAAATAGAACTCGTGCGAAATAGAACTCGTACGAAATAGAACTCGTACGAAATAGAACTCGCACGAAATAGAACTGGTACGAAATAGAACTCGTACAAAATAGAACTCGTGCGAAATAGAACTCGTACGAAATAGAACTCGTACGAAATAGAACTGGTACGAAATAGAACTGGTACGAAATAGAACTGGTACGAAATAGAACTGGTACGAAATAGAACTGGTACGAAATAGAACTGGTACGAAATAGAACTCGTACGAAATAGAACTCGTACGAAATAGAACTCGTACGAAATAGAACTGGTATGAAATCGAACCAGATAGCTGCCAGACAGCCGCCAAATAGCTGCCAGACAGCCGCCAGACAGCCGCCAAATAGCCGCCAAATAGCTACCAAATAGCCGCCAAATAGCCGCCAAATAGCCGCCAAATAGCCGCCAAATAGCTGCCAAATAGCTGCCAAATAGCCGCCAAATAGCCGCCAAATAGCCGCCAAATAGCTGCCAAATAGCTGCCAAATAGCTGCCAAATAGCTGCCAAATAGCTGCCAAATAGCTGCCAAATAGCTGCCAAATAACTGCCAAATAGCTGCCAAATAGCTGCCAAATAACTGCCAAATAGCTGCCAAATAGCCGCCAAATAGCTGCCAGGTAGCCGCCAAATAGCTGCCAAATAGCTGCCAGGTAGCTGCCAGGTAGCTGTCTGGTAGCTGCCAGGTAGCTGTCTGGTAGCTGCCCTCTTGGAGAACGCAACCGGCTATACATAGTTTCTTGTACCGACAAATCACGGGTCCGCGATCGCTATCATTTGCATGAGATCGGCGCGGCAACCGATGTCGACTAGCAAGAAAATATATTTTGTCGAAATTTTTTGTCGTTTTTTGTCGAAAATTTTTTGTCGATTTTTTGTCGACAAATTTGTCGAATTTTTGTCGAAATTTTTTGTCGACAAATTTATCGACAAAAACGACAAATTCGAATTTTTGTCGATAAATTTGTCGACAAAATTTTGACAAATTCGACAAATTTTTTGTCGATAATTTGTCAAAAAGGACATTTGTCGACAAATTTTTTTTCGATAAGGCACACTGTCTCCATTTTCAATTTCCTTTTTCTTCATTTTTATCAACTCAAAAAAAATATTTAATGGGAATATAAGGAAAAGGAAGCAAGGATAGAAAAAAAGATTCCGAGAAATAGCTGGAAGATTTAGCATGTTTTATGGTGTTATTTTAATTTTTGTGACTTTCCCTGAAAAGTTCCCTCAAAGTTCCGTAGTTATTACTTGTTTCCGTCTTAGCACATTCCAAAAATTGCAATGCGGAAAATATTGCAATGTCCACAAAACCCACGAGAAAGTCAGAAAATAGACGTTGAGATTTTTGATTTAAGAACACACTGTTCCGGTTGAAGTTGAGAGTACTCGAGCATTTAATTCGATGACAAATTTTTTGCGCTTATTCTTGGTATGGAGAACTATGCAAGGAAACTTTTAGCATCTTCCAAAGTTTTTAAGGGTATGGTATCCGGAAGGTAAAAGGGAAACAGGATATGACTGTGACACAGAAAACAATTTTTTTCTGATTAATAATTTGTTTCTTTTCCTGTTCTGACTTGCTTGTTTTATTTTCTTTGCAAAACTGAAACATGAATGTATATGTTGGTCTTCGATTTTAAATGTTCCATGTACAAAGGTAAATCGCATTGGCTGGCTTTTTGTCAGTTACCAATGGCAAATTTCTTTCTATTCCTCTCTCCCAGTAGCAGTATTAAAAATCGGATCATCTTGCATTATCGTTTCGTACGTGGGGCAAAGATAAACATGATATGTTACCAGAGCGCATCCCGATTTAGAGTTGCTCGGAGTGCAATTGCTCTTCGGCCCATTGCTCTCCCGTCATTCGCCTTGGCGCAGCGGAAATGAAATTCTAAGTGCATATGAATTTTTCAAATCCCAGTGATTTTTACTACGGCCTTGTAATTGGAAAAATTATTAGGCTTTTTTTCCTGCTTTGGCAACAAGAGACAAATTGACTGAATCTGATTTACCGAGTTCAGTCTGGATGGAAAAAAGAACAAAAAGAAAAATGACTTTAACAGATTAAGACTAACAGAGCAGTGTGGGTGTGCACATCAGTTTGATTGACTTTAAATGTTAAAGTACATGGCATATAGCCAATGACATCAGCAGACCACCATGGGGTCACTGTACTTTGGACGTCTTCGACATAAAATCCTACGGGATCTATTCGATAACAAATTACGTGGTCCCTGAACACAGGAAGTACACAACAAAACACAGTTTTGACTGACCTAGATTTGGGTAAACTTCTTTTATACATTGCTCCCACGTAGGCAAATTAAAATTAGCTTCATAACTAACACAACTAGAAAACATTTTTTGTTTCTTTAATAAGCATCGTTTTGAAAGTATTTTCCATTTTATGTCGACATATTTTGATGCACATTGTTACCCACGAGCATGCACTAATTTTTTTGTTAACGAGCCTAAAAATTGAAAATTCGCAAAATGTTCACCTTTTGCTTTGCGTCAAAAATTAGTCTTGTTAACTCTGAAAAACGTATTTTTTCTTTTCTCAGAAATTTCCCTCACCACCTTATTTCTATCTTTAAAAAACGGACACCACCTAAAGATGTGCACGCTCATTTCCATCAGACTATGACTTAATTACACCGGAAATTAACACATAATTTCACGGGAAAGTAAACACGTCATTTGATCATATGCCATTGGGTTCTGTGCTTGAACACACTCTGCTCTCCCAGTTTACTAAGAACTAACAGATGTTTTCTTAAAGTTGGTACTAGATATATTACTGGCCAGAACAAAAAAAATCAGTTAATTCTCCTTCTCAGGTGGTATGTAAAAGATACACTCACACGTTTACAAAAAAATCTCCATGATTGGATTTTTCACCTGCTTGGGTTATTTTTATCGGGATGAGAGACAGCGATAAACTTGTGGATTTGTGTACAAGGCATCTCACTGTAACGGCCTTTGCTGCAAGAAAATGATAGCACAAAAGTTCTTTTTTCATTGGATGTAATCGATTGGGATAATCGGCTCTTCCAATACCAAGAAGACATTTCCAATAATAAATCTTATGGGTTTTTTTCACTTCGACGAAGTTTGATTCAATAACATAGGAAAGCACTAAGGACATTCTAGAAAGTCCTTTCCAGACATTTTTTGTGATTAAAATTGGGTTTTCTTTTTTTCTTTCCATTTTTCGCTTTGTAATTTATGACATGTACCTGTTCCCTTTTGGTGGTCTTTTCTGTTTTTAGTCAACCAAGTTCGGACACGTGAACATAATGTTTTATGACCATGTGAAACTAAGTTCCCACAATTAGCAAATGTTCAAAGGTTAGCGTAGGACAGAAATCAACCAGAATTAAAATACTCGCAATTTGGCAAGATAGTCGAAGTTAACGGTCGGCCTGTCATAATTCATCCAAAACTCATTCGGTTCTCGTGACATCTTCGCAAAGACCTCGAAGTCCATCCTACCAGCTGACCTGCCCTAGACCGTAGCAAATTCTTTTTTTTTTTTGCATGTTTCTTTTTATGTCTTTTTTTCCATCTGCCATCAGTCATTTTTGTTCTTCAATTGACAAGAACAGTGAGTAGCGTCAGATATACCGTGTGATTTATTGCAAAGAATGTAAAAAAGAAAAGGGATTGACAAATACATTTTGTAAAATAATAAACATTGGGTTCGAGATAGGATAATTATAGTTATTTGAATGAAACATCGATTGACATAATCTTGGAATGAACTCTGTTCCACCCTCGCTTTGGTCGACATTCCATTTCCGGAGTTTCCAGACAGACGAACTTCGCATGTTGCAGACTATCGTAATCCTAGACATTTCATCGATCAGAGCGCATTCTATGACGATGATTATTCTATTTCGGAAGCCAAAACGTGCCTACCACCTATCTTGGTTGCTTGCCGTCGTAATCGAATTTGTCTCACGTTAAAAACTTAAGTGGAACATGTCACGTTTTTTATTTCATTCCATTTTTCAAAGTGCAAATGATGTTTCCGCTCGTTCGATTTTTACTGGAAGTCAATTTTGCTTGTTAACAGAGTCTTTATTACTTTATTCATTTTTTTTTTTGAGTAATGCTCGGTTAAAGATCATTGGTAATAAAAACATGTGATTGGACTGGTATAGAGATCGTACACAAAAAAGCATTGCATATAATAAATTAAGCGTCCGAGTCACTGGGTGAGGTGTGGAGTACTAGTAGTAAAAAACCGATCACGTTGAAAAAATATGATAAAGGAAGAGGCGATCGACCGGGACATAAAAACAATAGCAAACTTATTGAGGTTGCAAGAGGAGAGGAGATGATGACGTTTTGTACTTGAGGAAGAGATGAGGGTTGGGAAGGAACATGTGAGGAACGGACGAGGACGGTTCTAGACCCATCAAACCAATAAATGTTAAGTGGAAAAGTATTGTTTTTGCACTACTGGACTGTGACCTTTTTCTTAGATGGATACAAAAAGGTTTCAACTCGGTCCTCTCCGTACTTGTTGGAAGCGATACACTCGTATGTGCCCATATCACTCCATTCCAAACGTTTCACAAGAAGATCACCATTTGGCATCACCTCGTACTTTTCTTCGCTGTTGTTAAGGATCTCTCCTTCAAATGTCCAAGCGATAGTTGCAAGGCGGTCTGTGCGACAGACAAGGGTTCCTGTGTTGCCTTCCATTTCAAAGCGAGAATCGGTGTACTGTACGATTGTGGGCGGTGTTCGTCGATTTGACTTGCACTGTGGTTCTTCTCCTTCTGTAAATAATTGCAAACTGTTATAAATCATTGTCTGCTAAAGGAAAGTTTCCTTACCAATAGAGACCTCAGCTGAGCTCTCGATAGTTGTGTGCCCATTGTATGCAATACATTTGTAGTTTCCAACATCGGCCTGTGAAGCGCATGGAATGGTGTATGTGGAAGCGACGATGCCGGACTCAACCGTCGGCTTCCCGATGTTTATCACTTTTTCGTAAACGTTCAGATCCTTGTCGCCTTGGACTCGCTTTCCATTAAACGTCCAGTGGAAGACAGCGGCTGGAGTAGTAGTAGCCTCGCAGCGAAGAACAATCTTGTCACCAGCGACACCCTTAACATCTTTCAGCACCTCTGACATCCTGAGTATTGGTTTTGAGGTGAGCTGAGCTTTGTCAATTTGGTTTACGAGCATACCGACAGCTTCGTGCATCTAGAATGTGTTTTGTGGTAAAATTGTTTTAAATTGTGTTTGTGTACCTTAACCTCCATTGGTGGGTGGGCCAAAGCCAAAGAGATGAAAGTAGCAACGGCGAGGACGAGCATTTTTGCGGAAGCTTATCACAGTAGGAGGAAAAAAAAAAGATAAAGTTTGTTTTGGAACAATGTGTCCTAGAATATGAGAACAGCACTTTCGGAGCGCCTCTTATACCCTGGGAGGCGGAGCTTACTCTTGCTGGCCACGACCACGCCCCGGCGTGGCTTCAGGCGGAGGGGTGGAGTTTGATAGATGAAAAGGAGGACAGATTTTCTGATGACGTTGAAGAATAATTTAACAAGCTGATAACTATAATAAATCAAGCGTGATGGTTGTTAGTTACTGAAACGTAAGTTTGGTTGGTTCGCAACTCCAGCATCCCAAAATAATGGCAAAAAACCTCTCACAAGTTGGGACTAGGGCGGGCTTAAAATTTCCGCTTGGGAAAATTCTGAAAATTATGAATATTTTCCAATCGTACAATACAAAAAATCTGGTAACGGAAAAATTTGAGTAGCTTTTTCTGGTAGTTCGACAGAATTAAGGATTTCAATTTTTTTTTAATCCATTGGGCACCGTATGTTATCGTATTCCTGTAATTATGGACAATTTGCTCCTGCAAAGCAATACCATTCACTAACTGATCAGGGCGATAAAAAACGTTTGGAACTCGGAAAAGTTTTGTGGATAATCTGGATGGATTGGTGCCTCTCTTTGCTTGATACGGCCCCTGGCACCACTCAAATTGCAGAAGATTATTTGCAATAATCAGTGTAAAATGGTTTATAAGTCCTCGATTAAATTTTGGGCATGTTTAACTACTTTCATTGATGCGTCAAGCGCGTTCCCTTCCCAAAATAATTCCTCGTTGTCATCGAGATTTTTGTGATTTTGCAAATCTCAAAAACTATTCTGAAAATGCTAATTTGCTGGATTTCATACGCGAACGATGCAAAAATGAATGCAGTTCGTTTGGGTTTTTTTTTTTGAAAAAAAAAATTATTTTTGTATCGAGATGAAGTTAAAATGCTGAGTCAACCAATGAACTGACCTGAAATAAGGTCAACTTGCTCTCTGCATAAAAAATTAGCCTCGTAATTAATTTATTTTTTGTTTCCAATTATGACGTTTGTTGCAAACTATGATCCATGCGTCCAATTTCTTTTGAGTTGGTTTTGTTTCTAGTTGAACTCAAAGCGCATTAATTATCCTGAAAGAGGTCAGTTCTTTGCGGTCAAGGGCTCAGTAGAGTGCATATTTTGATGTTCCAGGACTTAATTGGAATTTACCAGAAATTGTGTGTTTTTCATTTCCTCTTTTGGTTATTTTACCAGTTTGAATCCAACCGAAATGCTAGTTCCACTTTCAATTATAATTCGATTGACATTTTCCTGAAAGTTGTCTGGAATCAAGTAATTTTGCGGTCCTAAATCTCTGTTAATATCCGGTTGCAAGCAAAGGTTTCTGTGACTTTTAACTTACGGATCAGCATTTTTGAAAAAAAAAACATATTGTATATCGGATTTATACTTTGAAAAGTTTGGAAGAGATAGTTTTGATTAAAAACACACCAAAAACATTGAATAATGTGTATGGCCTTTATGTCCATATTGTTCCTATTTATTTTGAAAAGACATTTTTTGATTTCTAGTACATCTCCGATTTCCAATTTGTCAAAACTCAGAGAACAGCATGTTGCCCTTCTGACAAGGATCAGTTATAAATACCAACTTCGAAAGATCTCTGACAATATATAAAGTTACTATAACATCAAATCATATACGGATAAGCAAAATCTAATAATGCTGCATTTCATTTTTGCAGGAAAACTTTGTGTTTTTGTATATGCTACCGCACCGATAAAATGGGTATTTTTCTTTAAAATACAACCTGTACATGCACTCTTGTCATGAGGAAGAAAACCGGCCTAAGTGCAACATTTTGCTGGCAACAGTCAGCAAAAGTGGGCAGGACAGGACCAATCTATTTGAAGTCCACGATTTCTATTTTGTAATTGCACTCAACATCATTTTTGCAGATTCACGATTTTATTTCAACCGCCGCCATTGGAACTGATAATCTGCGAGAAAAATAAATCTGATTCAAAAAGTTCAGACATATTAAATAACCATTGAACGCGTTTTTGAAAGAAATGTGTCTGAGAACAGAACACAACATTTCCGTGTGTGTGTCCAGACACTGAAATCAGCGGGTACTAGAATAAGTTTTTGTTTGGTCACAGGCAATCCTACGTCTGAAAGGAATGTAGACGGCTGATAATGTTGGATGCCAAAGTTATTTAAATCATTTTTAAGATCAATACTGTCTGGTTGCAACCGACAAGAAACATATTTTTAAGCACATATGCATTTAAATTTTGCAAGCAAATTTTACAATCATTTTTTTCTATTTTATAAGTCATTACCATCAATGTACAAAGATCCATACAAAATTTGATTGATAAGTGAACTAGGTGCATAGTGGTCCCAAAAACACCATATTTGCCTTCACTCAACCCGCACTTGCTGCCAGCTTTGATATTCCGTTTCTTTGATAACAAACAAAAATGGACCTCTTAGCTTTTTTGTTAGCTCCGCAAGCAGACACTTACTGTCACCCATGCCGTTTTTTTAATCTTCTGCCGAGTTCTGTTTGACGTTGACCGTTTTCCCACATTCCATTTGCATTGTCGCCGAGAAGATTTGTTTAGTTAAGGACCCCTCAAAAGTGAACCAGAGCCTAAAAAAGACGGCCGAACTCGAGACTTGAAAACGGCTAATATTTTTCAAATGTATTTTTTTTCAAATAATGTTCTCAAATTCGATATCTGCCGTAGCTTCTAGTTGTTCGATTTCCTATCAGAAAATCATTTTCCAACCCAAAATTCTGAAGTTGGCTAAAATTTGGTGCTAATCGAGGGAGGTAAATTGATAAATTACATATAGAACGTAGGGTGTTTCGCTTGTCGCACCGTCGAATGTCGGGAAGATTTTATTTTACGCATAATTTTTTGCAACAATGTGGAGGCGTGCTGGTGCATTTTGGCGCAATACTTTTGTTTTTTTGTTCATTACAATGTTTTTTTTTTTTGAAATTAATTTCATTCAGATATGTACCCTTTAGTCAGACAGTCCCAGTCTTGTTTTCGCCATGGACTAGCCGTCATTGTAGCCGAATTAAAATTTCCACGATTCCTTGATTCAAGAAGTCCTATAGATCAAGGTCAACGCCAAATGTCATTCAAGTTCTGCTGCACTTAAGAAGGGTCCGGAATTAAGAAGGCTTAGGAATGGTAAAATTTGTGATTTGCAATTCATAGTGGGTACCTATCCCTATATGTACGTGCCGTTACCAGAAAGAAAACCAAGCGGAACAACATACAAAACTCGTTTTTTTTCAATCTGGATTAATTTTTCGTTGAATTGATTAGACAATTTTTATTTTTATTTCTGAATTTAGAAATCCATGTATTGACTTGCGACATGAAAACGCAAGTCCGCATTCACCGTTCTGTCCGCGTCTCTTCAAATATCCCTGTGTTCGAGTGACCGCGCACAAATCAGTGGGCGGAGTTTTGCGTTCTCATGTCGCAAGTCGATTGAAAACAAAATAATCGAACAATTTCGAGTGGTCAGCAAACATACTGTATAAAATATAGACTAGACACTATTTGTAAAACCAATTCAGAAAGTTAGTAGTGTAGAAATGGCATGCATCAGGTGAATTTTTCCGACTTTTGAGCATTTGTCGTTTTTCCAGACACTTGGCCAGAACAGAGTGTTTTGAAACCAGAAATCACAAATTTGCGAAGATCTGAATACAAAAAATTGCAAAAATTGCACTGTGACAATCATTTTGTTCTTGACTTGATCAGTGGTAATTTTCCAAGTCAAAATGAATGCTACCTGATCAGAAAAATACGTTGAAGATGAGTTAGTGAGTGAAGGTGCAACTACTCCTTTATTTTAGATGTTCACTTTTTCAGATATTTTTAAGAGTATTTGTGTTTTGTTCCTTATTAGCAGAATTTTTCAAGATTATTCGAAATACGCTTTTTTTCAAAAAAAATTAATCATATACATACAACAGTTCCTCTTTAATCAGAAATAGTTTTTGGGATATTATTGTTTAAAAAAAAAAGTCACCTGGTAAGATGCGCGAATACAAAAAATAGGCTCCGCCTCCTCGCCGAAATATTTCTGCAACTCTATGCGCGCCAATTTGCAATCGCGGTGCGCGTGATTTTATTCGTTGAATTTCCCTTAATTTATTAACAAATATCGATCGAAGACAATTTTAATTGTTGCATGTAAAAAAAATCGCGCGCACCGCGATTGCAAATTGGCGCGCGCAAAATTGCAGAAATATTTCGGCGAGGAGGCGGAGGCTATTTTTTGAATTCGCGCCTCTCGCCAGGTGACAACTTTTTTAAAACAATTATAGCTGTATAGTATGAATAATTCTGTTTGGGAATATTGAAAATGATATCACGGAAATTGTCGTCCAGTGCGAATTAAAAGATTAACGGAACACGTGGATCAGAAAAAAAGAAACAAGAAATTGTTTGAGAACAGACGGATTAATTGCCAAAAATCTTTAATGTTTGTTTTAATCTCGAATAATTTGAGCAAAAACTAATCTGGAATGATATGATCTAGTCGAGTACAAAAAATATCTCCAAGGTTTAAGAGCTTTAAAAGTAGAGTGCACCACGTTTTAAATTTTTGAATTTTATTTATATTTTTGAATTTAAAGCGAAATGGCAAAACAATTATACGTGTTTGTTATTTACTTTTTAAATGTATTTTGTGATGTGCTGAGCGACAGAGCTATTTCAACGAATAATCGACTTACTAAATGACGCTGCAGGGTAGATTGACTATCCGATATTTTCCTATCATGGCTACTTTAGCGCACTTGATTCCGTCAATCGAATAAGTCGTGACTTTTCTGAAAGGACAATGCGGTTAGTTGCACATGACGTAGATTCTAGTGTGCTTCACTGGCTCCAGTTATCTACTTTCCGTAAAATGGCAATATCGCTTTGTGTTTTTTCGTATCAACCACAGCCCAGTGACGTTTTTTTTTTGAAAAGAGGTAAAACACTGCTGTTCAGTGAACTGTAGATGAGCGGATGTACATTCAGCTGACACTGATCACATTAAAAGTGCAAATCTCTTTTTGGTTGGGAAGCGGATAGTCTTTAAATCACGGGATCAGCATGTTTCAGAAATACTCAGAAAATTTTTAGCTAATAGCCATTGAAATGAGCTATTAGCGACCGATTTCGGGAAGTGTGCCATAAGTATTTGGCGTACGTTCCAAATTTGATGAATATTAGCCGTTTTCCACGGCTATTAGCCGTTTCCACCGACTATCATTTTCAAATGTTTCCCATTTCAAATTTGGGGCATCTTGTGTTTGGAAAAAGTCGCAAAAACACTGAATAAGGGGAAGATTGTTCCCCCTTAATTGTTGCATGTAAAAAATTTTAGAGCTGCGGTGCCAACAGACGAATTTTTTATAGCCGGCGACATTACCCCATAATGGTTAATAGCCATATTTGACAGCTATTAGCTATTTTCAGTGGCTATTAGCCACCTAGATGCCTATTTTTTTACTTAATCAACAGTATTAGTTCTCTATTCTTGATAAATAATAAACAATTTTTATTATTGTACTTTCAATCGCCTTGATAAATCAAAACATGAAACCCCGCCCATTATTTTTTCACGCAAAAATGCAAATATCACTAGAACTTAATGTTTGCTGAAACAAAGTGAACGGGGTTTCATGCTTTGATGTATGTAGAATTCTTGATTGAGAACACAATCGTTACAGTATCACCATTGAAATTATATATTGTAATAAAAAACTCAAGATCATTTTGTGCAGATGTGCAGACCTGACCAATTTACATTTGGCAATACGCTTTCACCGGTTTTCAAACCACTGGTCATTTTTTGCTGTGCAGAATGCTGTCCTTTACTATGAGTGTTGACAACTGTGCTCATTCATCGCGCATATAAATCCACCTACTCAATCTTATAATCCCTAAAAGAAAAGTATGATATTCTCATCTCCTTGTCCCTGACTCCGTCAGTGTCCACCTTGAATCGGATTCTGTGCCCCATGAGAAGTGGAAGTGTCAGGCATATCCCGCATTATGCTCCTAACATCAAGTGATGTTTAGTTTACATCTGAAAAAAAAATGCTCATTGAACATGCATGAGGAAGACGGGTTTAAACAACCTTTGGTGTTTCTGATTTTTATGAAGGCATTGCATATTCAAGTGGTTACGGTTTAAAATGGTAGAAAAAAATATTATCCGATTAACCTTTTCTGTTATTCATAAAAAACGGATCATGCTCCAATTGCCGGATGTACCTAACAATCCGATTTCCTGCCTTTCCTCGCTTGGAAAAGTTGGATTATTTTCCAGATTGCAGATTTGAATTTCTGGGACGTTACATCAAACAACACAATCGTTCCACCTATCTTTTGTTTATTTTTTTGTGTTTAAATATTTGTACATAATGTGCCACTCCGTGTCAGAGTCTTTTACGGTCCAACACCTTCATTTCAGTTCGGTCTCTGTTTCTTGTTTTTTTTTTGCAGAAAAACTTAAAATTTTCCATTGTACCCACAAGTTACTTTTTTCAAGCATAAAAAGTAAATGATTTAGAAAACATTTTGGTCGGTGGTCCTGGATATTGGAGAGATGATGGATGGTGGCGAACGAAAAAAAAAATTCCAATGAACCAAGTGTTCATGAGCAGTTGTTGTTCGCTTTTTTACAACTTTTTTCTGCTCCAAGTCTCAGAGCAGCACAGAAAAACACACGGCGGTTACAATAACAGGTAAACAGCAAACATCGCCGTAGTAATTATCAAAGCCTCTGCAAGAATATGATTGAGACGTGTGGTCCATGCAATTGTCTCCAAAAGATGAGGAGTCTGAGTGTCACAAAGCTGACACTTGATGTGAGATGTTCGGAAAGTGAAAAGTAACAGAAATAAATAGAAAGATCAGAGGGGCCACTGAAACACATCAAATGTTCAAAAAACATCTAAGTTTGGACATTTTGACAATCGCCAGTTCAGAGAAATTTGTAGTATACTTTTTGTATTTTTTTCCCATTTTTGGAAATTTGTGTCATCTACTGTAGATCTTGGTATACTGTAGCACTCAAAATCAGGCTTTCTCGGAAATGAAAATTTCTCTTCCAAGTTCCGTCGGAAATTTCCGATTTTGTCATTTTCTCTTCCGATGTTCCGACGGAATTCCGAGTTTTTCATTGTCATTTCCAAATTTCCGTCGGAATTCCGAAATTTCAAATTCTCGTTCCGATTTCCGTCGAAATTCCGACTTCCGACGGAATTCCCATTTCCGGTCGGAAAAATCGGAAATCAACCTGAATAGACTCATAAAATCTTAAATAATCCACAAAAAGTTTTAAAAACATTGAGGAAAGATACGTAGACTCGTATTTTAAATAGGAAATTTGGGTCACGGACATGGTCGAATTTTTTCCAAAAAAAAAAAACGCTTTTTCGTACCAAATTTCGACAGAAAAACATGTTTTTCCGACGTCGGAAAAATATTATTTCCGACGGAAACGGAAATATTTTCGGAAATCATTTTGTCTCGGAACGGAATCGGAAAATTTTTCGGAAGTGAAACTGCCTCAGAACCGGAATCGGAAATTTCCGACTTTTCGGAAATTTCCAAAAAAGCCTGCTCACAATGCCTTAGAAACTCCAAGTTGATGTATACAATTTGCTTATACAATTGCGCAACTTTTTATTTTGTCGCTACTCAGACAGGTCTCGTTATAATTGAATTGATGAATCACATGTACCTTATCTTTTGTACCAGATCAAACCCATCATAGCGATTGTTGAAAAGTACACGCATGACGTCATTTCCATATAAAGTGATTGGATGTAAAAGACTAATTCGGAGGAGGTCGAACAGGAATTTCGAAAATGTGCGTATTTTTCGGCCTACCGCAGTGATTGATTAGATCAGTATTATGAAATAAATGACCTTTTAGAGATCTCGGCAATTTAATTCTATTCTGTCACGTTATTTCACGTTTTCATAAAAGTGGGGGTTAACTCTATGGTGCAAATTATTTCCGTGACATTTAAACTAGTTTCTATTTCTTATGTTTAAAAAAACTTGTACTATTGAGCATTATTAGGAACTGATGCATAATAATGCACCTAATTTTAGAATGTATGGGTGGTTCAATGGTTGCTTATCTATAAATAATCAAACATATATGTTAATATACAGGGTGGCCGATAAGTATAGGACGCTCGCTTTCAGCGTTCCCTGGCACGGTGCCAAGGGATATTTTCGAAAAATTTCGAAACTTTTCGAAAGTCCAGAGACTATATAAGTAAGCTTCTCAGTCATTTGTTCTCACTTCTCCATATCGCCGAGCTATGAAAAGTTCTCCTCATCGTCCTTCCATTGAACTCTTGTTCAAGAGAGGCCTCGGAAGTGCTGAGATCGCTCGACGCCTTCAAATTTCGTCTTCGACGGTTCGAATTCTTCGACGGCACTTTGCTGGTGGTCCATTTATCCTTCAACAAGACTGGGCACCGTCCCATGGCTCGAGATCGACATTGGCCGTCTTGGAGGCGCATTTCCCTGGATTCCTGGACAAGAACTTGTGGCCTGCTTCCAGCCCGGATCTCAATCCGATGGATTTCAGCGTTTGGGGCATGTTGGAAGGGAAGATCGCGGGAAAAGTTTTTGCTACTGTCGATGACTTGAAGGCCGCTCTCGAGGTAGCATGGGCTTCGATCGACGACGGATACCTGCGGCGCACTGTCAATTCGGTGAAGAAACGTTTGAGAGCCTGTGTCAAAGCTCGTGGATCCAACTTCGAAATTCTCTTGTAAAATCAAATTTTCTGCTTATTTTTTGTTGTTTAATAAAGGTTGTTCTCGAAAAATCCTCAAATTGAAAAAATGGGAGAATAGCCCGTTTACAACGGTTCTTTGGGTTCCTTTTATAAATATAACGCGAAGAACGAAGAACAAACGATTTTATTGCCCTAAAGGAGCAATAATTTACAAACAACGACAGAAAATTAAGAAAAAAACCAACAAAACCAGAAAAACAAAACAAAAACTGTTTTCTAACCCGCTCAAAAACGAACCGTCCGTTCAGACTAAACTGCGCGCGGCGGGACATCGGAGTGTCGTTGCATGCCACCGCGTGCGCCCTTTGACAACGCCGGAGTTGAGGGGGGATCACTGCCACCGGCAACTTCCCCCTCCTTCAACAAATCCGGACCCCGACCGGATGCACAAGGGTATAGCACGGGCCACGCCTTACATTCTTCTCCTTTCCCACCACTACAGATTTAGCTACCCGACACGATTTTACAAATCAAACTACAAATACCTACACTATCTCTCCCTTCAAAACTACTAGGGGTTGGGGATTTAACTTTAAAGCTATTCGCTTATCAACTAATTAAAAAAAAAAAAAAAACAACACGAAATTAATATAAAAATTTCTCACTCGTCGCCTCATCTCGCTCCTTTGTGCTTCTTGGCACTCGGCTCTGCCACCTCGGCATCTCGTGAAAGACGCTCCACTATTTTGTGTCCTGGCAGCACCCACTCCAAAAATTCCACCAACCGGTCGATCGATCCTCCTTTGCACTCCGATAGTATCAGCGGGGCCTTTTTCTCTCCGACCAACATCAATGGGTTGACGAGTACCACGTTAGCCGCCGTCTTGAGTGCTTTGATCCAGTATTCCGTGATCGCGGGCACTTCATCGTAAGTGCAAGTCATTCGACTTGGCACCACTGTCACATTTGTGACTTCTTTGGCAACCGCTTCCACCAACTTCACCATCAGCTCGTTGTTGGACGCTGTCTTCGTCCACTCTGCCAACACAACCACGTCTTCAACGCTGGTCCAATCGAATTTCTCCGACCAATTTTCTATGGTAGCGGCACGGAATTCGAATATTGCTCTCGATCTAATTCCCATCTTAGGCCCAATCACCACCACTTTCTCTCTGATCGCTGTCTTCTTCGGCTTGTTCTTCTCTTTAACTTCCTCTTTTAAACAATGCGCTGCGCTCCTCCATTGGTCTCCAGTGACACTGTCCTGCATGATTGTTCGAGCAACGGCTGGGCATATTCTTGCAAATCTCCTTAACGCACTGATCTTCTCGGCGTCGCCGAGCTTGTTCTTGAATTCCTCCGAGTGGATGATCAGGGCGACATCCTCCGCCGCAACGTTCTCGGCTTTCGCCAGAATTCGTAGCGCCAACTCCTCCACCGAGTATGCTGTCGTCAGTCCTTCCTTCGACTGACACTTTCCACTCGGGCAGTCACAACCATCCGTGATGATATTTCTGTAATAATTTGTGTTTTCAACATCAAACTGGGCTTTTTCCCTTTTTCCCACGTTGTTCACTGCGATCTTTTTTCTCCCCCGCTTTCCGCGCCTCGCATTAGTTTCACAATGAACCTCAGGAACTTCCTTTGGAACTTTCCTAATTTGCTCCCACGGAATCCATAACTTTTCATCATCCCCAATCATTTGCACCTCTGCCGAGTTATCGGTTGTTTTCAACACCCGGTATGGACCTTTCCAGTCATTGGCCAACTTAGGGTTTCTTGATCCTAGCTTTTCTGCTGGAATTTTTATTAACACCCTATCTCCCACCACCGGAAACTTTCGTTTTTGCACATTGTATTTCTCATCGAACCAACGTTTCGTACTCTCTTGCTCTTTCTTAATATGCACTCTGGTCTCTTCCTGAGCCTCATTCATCTGTTCAGCATGACGGAATTTATAGTCATCCACGTCTACCTGATACTTCCCGATCTGTTCTTCCGGATCCGATTTCATCGGTACCCTAGCATCTCGTCCGTACATCAAATAATGTGGGCTTTCTCCTGTGGCTTCGTGTCGGCACGAGTTGTACGCAAAAACTGCATACGGCAGTTTTTCGTCCCACTCGGCCGGGATGATTGTTATCTTTTTCAAGACAGTCTGAATAGTTCTGTTAAACCGTTCCACCGCACCGTTCATTCTCGAATGATACCCTTTTGTCCGTATCATCTTGATGTTTGACATTTTTGCGACCTTTTCAAACGTTGCATTCGCAAACTCAAGACCTTGATCTGTCAAAATGGCTTTTGGGATTCTCCCTTCTTTCAGCATCCAACTTTCTACGAACGCCTTTGACACTGTCTCCGCAGACTTGTCCGGAATTGCACAAACTCCAGCGTACTTACTGAACAAGTCGATAATCGTCAGAACATAACGATTTCCGTTGGCACTTCGACCCAAGTCCAACAAATCCAACGCCACAATTTCTAGTGGTTCACTGGCCTCAATAGGTGTCAATGGGGAGGTCAAAATATGTTTTGCATTTCCACACAAACACTGTTGACATTCTCTCGACCATTTTGTTATCCATGCTTTCATTCTTGGCCACCATACCTTCTTCTCGAGCATCGCTCCAACCTTTTCTGGACTCCAATGACCTCCAAATGGACCTCCATGAGCATCCAAGAACAACTCTTTTTGCTTTTCTCCTGGTACCACTCTCAGCATTGCCCCATATTTCGTCACCATCATGAGTTCACCCCCAACTATCAGGAATTCTCTTAGTTCTCTTTTTCCTTCGCCAGGAACCTCGACCATCCCATCTTGCTCGCCGCTTTCCAACTTCCCGATGATTTCTTTCCAACGAGAATCTTTTTCCAAACATTCTCTCCAGCTTCTCTTCTTTATCTCCCCCTCTCTAACCACAGCAACCTCATTTATTACTCTGACAGTCTCCATTTTTGCCTGTTCATGAGCGTCTTTCATCTCTTCTGTTTCTTGTGCTCCTCCCCTGGACAAGGCATCTGCCACTGCATTTGCTTTTCCTTTCAGATACACAATATTCAGCGCAAAGTCCTGCATCTCCATCGACCATCTCAACAATCTGTCAGCCAAATTCTTGGTCTTGAACAGACTTGTGAGCGGCTGATGATCCGTAAACACTGTCGTAGGACATCCGAAGATGAAATGTTTGAATCTTCTCGTTGCAAATAACACTGCCAATGCCTCCTTATCACTTACGTGATAATTCTTCTCCGCTGGAGTTAGCGCTTTAGACGCGAACGCTATTGGATGCACTTTGCCATCTTTTCCCGTTTGCGCCAACACTGCTCCAATCCCATACCCTGATGCATCAGTGAAAATACAAAAAGGTCTCTCAAAACTTCTGGCTGCTTCGATGTCTGGTTGTGCTAATACCGGTGCTGATGTCATTCTCCTTTTCAATTCGTCGAATGCATCCTGCTGTTCTTCTGACCATCTCCATGGTACTTTTGGTGACGTCAATGGTGTCAAAGGCGCAGCAATCGCCGAAAAGTTCAGGACGAAATTACGGTAGTATGCACACAGTCCAAGAAAAGAATGAAGCTCTTTCCTGTCCTTCGGAACCGGAAACTTCTCCATTTTCTCAATCTTCTTTCCATCCGTTCTGATCCCTTCTTCATCAATCATGTGTCCCAAGTACTCGACCGCCCTCTGTGCGATCTTGCACTTCTGCGCCTTCAGCTTCAGGCCACATTCCCTGATTCTCCTCAACACCTTCGTCAAGTCTTCTTCGTGCTCCTTTTCTGTTTTACTGGCGATCAAAATATCATCGATATAGACGAAGACTGATTTTCCGATCCATTCCCCCAGAACTTGTTCCATAGCCGCTTGGAATACTGCCGGACTAATTGCCAACCCGAACGGCATCACTTCAAACTGAAACTGTTCATTGAGAACGGCGAACGCTGTCTTCTCCTTCGACATTTCCTCCATTGGAATCTGCCAATAACCAGCCATGAGGTCCAAAGTTGTAAAAAACTTCTTCTCTCCAAGAGCTTGTAGTGTCAATTCGATGTGCGGCAACGGATGCGCATTCAGCTTTATCACATTGTTCAACCTTCGATAATCTACGCACATGCGTATGCTCCCATCTTTCTTCTTCACCAACACAACTGGACTTGCCCAAGGCGATCTGCATTTCTTGATCACCTTTCGCTCCTCCATATCCTTCAACATCACTTTGACCTTCTCTTGAAGTGCCAATGGTACCGGTCTACATTTCTGTCGGATCGGATCACTTTTCTCCACTTCAATCTCACACTGCACCATATCAGTTTGTGTCAACTCGCTATCTTCAATAGCAAACACATCACTAAACTCCGCGACAATTCTCCTGATATTTCCGTCCGGGAATATTCCATTCTCCATTAGAATCTTCAACACTTCCTTGGCTCGAACCTTCCCCTTTAATGGCTCTTTTTTGTCTAGATCCATCATGTTGACCATGTGTTGTTTCTCTACTACCAACTCCCATCCCCGAGTAACCACTCCAATCCGATGATTTTTCTTGATGAGCAATGGTTCGTTCTTCCAATTAGACACCAACGCTGTCAAATTCCCATTCTCGTTCTTCGAGCACAGACTCGTTGGCATCCATTCCTCGTCGGATTCCAGCAAGACACTATTTCCCAAGTCTGCTTCCACTTTCACCACAATCTGTGCACAGCTCTGTGGTGGAACTCTTAGTTTCTCCGCTGCTAGAGCCATCGACCTCTCCGCTTTCCACTTTAGCTCTACTCCCATGCTTCTGAACGCATTCGTACCCAATAGGAAAATATCCCCTTGGTTTTCAACCAATTGGAAAATCACTTCCGCTTTGCTCTCCCTCACTTCGATCGGAATCTTTAACTGTCCCTTCACTGTCATCTGCCTCTTAGAAGCATCCATAAGGGTCAGACCCGGTCTCGCTAAAACTTCCACGTATTTCTCCCAATCCTGACAGCCTTTCTTCAGTCTCTCCCAGAATCCCGAAGACATCACCGACACGACTGCTCCACTATCGATGACTATCCTCCTTTTCTGTCCCAGAATCTCTGCCATCTCTACCGTTTCTGCTCCGACGCTATCCTCTGTGTCCTCCTTTTTAGCTTCTACTTCTTGGACAGGCTTAGAGGTGCATTGTCTCGCCAGATGCCCACTGCCGCCACACACGTAACATCTCCTGTTACCCATGCTTTGGTTCTCCCCCTTCCATCTTGTTTCTGGGCCTTCCTTTTCGCCCTTCCCGGAAGGTGTTTCCCAACTCTCTCTCCTTTTGTTCCACTTGAACTCTTTCTTTCCTTTGGAACCTCTCCCATCTCCCTTCTTCTGCTCATTCTCTCGAATTTCTTCGTTCTCGTGCTGTAGCACGATGTCTTTGAGCTGCTCGTACTGCTCTTCGAGAGATACTTCCAAACGTTTCACTATTAGAAGTTTGTGCAGCGTTTTATCATCCCGCACTGCTTTCATCAGCTTCGTTGTCCGCATCTGCGACAACGTCTCTGCGCCCACCTCCGGGAACGCTTTCTTTGACCACTTTTCCAGCTGGATGCAGTACTCCCACAGCTTTTGCCCCGAATGTCTTTGCATTCCCTCAAACACGTTTAAGGCTTCTGCTTTCGCATCGCCTTGGCGTTTCCTGAGTTTCCTCTCGAACTCTTCGAAGAGGTCTTTGAGCGGTCGTTCAAATCGCCTTGGCAGTGATTTGAATATCGACTTGGCGGGTCCCTTAAGAAACTGTTCTTCTAGAATCGCCACCATCTCATCGTCCCCGTCCGTCACATTCCGATACTTCAGTAGGAAGGCACGTTTGAACTCGCTAAATTCCCCTGTCCCGTCAAACGTTTTCGGAGTAGGCAACGTGGATGCCTTCGCGGACGATTTCATCATCCGACTCATGGTTTGCACCCATTCCTTTATTCCGCTTCCTCTAGATGAACTCGACTCTATGTCAACTTCCCAATTCTCAATCTTTTCGCGCCACTCCGCACTTCCATCCCTCATTATATGTTCAATTTGCTCACCTTCTGGGCGTCTGTCGCCGGTCCCTCTCCTCGAGCATGGCCTCGACTGTCTCCCTGGTGCGCCTGGCTTCGATGAGTTGTCCTGAAATTCTTCATTCACTTTCATTTGTGTCTGTTTTTCCAGCTCACCTTGCACACTCTGGAGATTTTTCTTCATCGCCTCGGCCACCCTCTTCTCCTCCTTGAGTGCCTTTTTGAGCTTGTCGACGATTTCCTGCGCCGTCTTCTTCTCCTCCTCCAACCGCTGCAACTCTTGCTTGATGATCGCGTTCTCCTCTTTCCACGCGTCCTGCAAAATGACTTTTTCTGCATTGGGTTTCTGAATTTCCTTTTTCAGTGGCTCTGCGCTTTCCCCTTCCGAGTGTCCGGCTTTTTCGCATGCTTCCCGCAGCATTCCCATATTCTCGAGGTGATTCTCACGCATCATTCTCATCACCGCACGCTGCCATTTGTCTCTGTCAACTTCCTCAAAACGCTCGCGCAATTCCGCGCAAAACGTCGTCACTGGCGCAGCCACCATATCTCTCTGCCTTTCTGAGAGTTTTGTCATCATTTTGAGTTTTTCCGCCAACTCCTTCTCCACACTCGCGCTTTTGTCCACGAATTTTGCGAATCCGCGCACCCTCTTTCGCCTTTCTTTGAGACTTACGGCCTGCAGTTCCAGCTCCGTCCATTCGGCCCATCCAATCGTTGTCGACAGCTTGTCGCCCACCGATCCTCCGCCTTGGACCACTTCTTCTCTTTCAATCGTCTCCATGGCCTCGTGTTCTTTCCCAAATCCTTCCATCGTCGTCTCGTTGTTCTTGGTCGTTTCCTGCAGACAAAACTTTTATTCAAAAGGTTTGTGCGAATTTCAGCGATTTTCAACCGGTGAAACAAAATATTCCACGAAAATTGTTCAAAATTCGCGAAAACTATGAATTTTTTCTTTAAAGTTCGCAATATACCGGGTATTTTCAATACCACACGTCAATTGTTTTTCGAAACTGCGAAAAAACTTTCAAAATTCAAAAATTCCGCGAAAATTATTCAAAATTCGCGACAATTATCGATTTTTCAGAGAATATTCAATATCCGCCGAGTTTTATTCAAAACTATTGCGCAAAAATCAAATATTTCCCGAAAAAATCAATAAAACCGGTTCGGCCCCCAAATAGCCCGTTTACAACGGTTCTTTGGGTTCCTTTTATAAATATAACGCGAAGAACGAAGAACAAACGATTTTATTGCCCTAAAGGAGCAATAATTTACAAACAACGACAGAAAATTAAGAAAAAAACCAACAAAACCAGAAAAACAAAACAAAAACTGTTTTCTAACCCGCTCAAAAACGAACCGTCCGTTCAGACTAAACTGCGCGCAGCGGGACATCGGAGTGTCGTTGCATGCCACCGCGTGCGCCCTTTGACAACGCCGGAGTTGAGGGGGGATCACTGCCACCGGCAACTGGAGCACTTTCAAAACGTCCTATACTTATCGGCCACCCTGTAGATTAACACTTCTGAAACAAAGAGATTTAATACAAGAAAAATGATGACCAAAAAAATTATTAGTGGTGGAATATTGTGAAAACAAAAAAGTTGCAACGCGGTATTTGCGTACTTTTGAAATTCAAACGAAAATGAGAACAAATCTCTTCATTTCCCATGCTATTTCTTTCATTGCCGTTTGAATTTCAAAAGTACGCAAACACCGCGTCGCAATTTTTTTTGTTTTCGCAATATTTATATTCTCATTCCCCCATCGTCCAATGCGCCACCAAGTTCGTCGGATAATGAATTTATTTTTTCACTCGAAAATTTACTTTTTTGACAAATTCGAATCATTATCTGATTATTCAGAATGACACCATCATTTTAATCCAAAAACGAGGCCTTTTTGTCAGAAAATGACCGAGCCTTAGGGTTTTAAAAATGCGCCAGGTAGAAACAATTTTGGAAGGCTGGGGTGCCGTGTCATTCTCACAATACTGAATACTTTTCAATAATTAAAAAAATACTTGCAATGTTATATTTCAATTAAAACAGTTTCAAAATTATGCAAATTAAAAAAACTAAAATTCAGGACTCGGTTTGTTCAGTTTCAGATACAAGATTTTTTTGAATATGGTTTTGAGAATCTCTGATCTGCTCAGAGAATTTTCGGCAAGAAATCGGCGTGGGTTTTCCTGTAAACGGTAAGTCTCATTAATGGACCTATTTATACAAAAAAAGTTTTTTTTTTCCCTATTCATAGACAAGCCTGCAGCTTGTGGCGATTAAGTCGCCTTCGTCAAATATTTATTTTTACTGATTTTTGTTTTTTTTTCTTAATAGAAATGACAATCATTTGTTTTCCCTTTTTCTTTCAATTTCTCGTGACCCTTGTGGTATAGTGGTTAGCGGGTTTGAACGTCAATCTAGATGTCGCTAGATCGAGTTTTGTCGACTGAAAACTCGTGTGTGAGACACACAAACAAACACACAGACTAATCTAAAATTTTCTATATAAGAAAGATGACAAGAAATGTCAAACAATGTCAAAAAACGAATGGTAAACAAGTGTTTTTTGACCATGATGGACCATTGATAGTGAGGAGGCACAGAGAGTTTACAATCCCGTGGGAACGGAGTTGTTTCTCACATAATTTTTGGCAGCTAATGGGCAGACGTTTGGGCGAGTCGCCCTTGCCAATGCGATGCGCAGGTGAATGGGCGAGGCTTGGGCGAGCGTGGGCGAAGATTTGAAGCTACGAAGACGAGCAAGGAATGGGGCGGAGGTTGGGCGAGGCTTGGGCGAGGCTTGGGCGAACATATTTCGAAATTCATTTATTGATTTTTCATTTCCTTTCACTTGCTTTGATTTTCACTGCGTTTCGTTGGTTTTTTGATAATGTTCACGATTTATAGTCACAACTGAAAAAAGTACATCGTAAATTAAAACACTGTCGCGGAGAGACCTACAGTACCGTTCAAAAGGTTGGAAACTTTTGGTTTTTCGGGCATAACTTTTGAATGGAGAGGGTTATGGTTCTGAAAATTTGCATGAATTTGCCCCGTAATGTTTTTGACAAGCTCCAAAAATGGATTTGGACATTTTTGAAAATTGCAGATTTTTCAAAAAATTTCAGATGCCAAAATTTTCGACCCCAAAATAATGTTTTTTTTCAGATTTTTCAGGACCCGATATTTTTGTTCAAAATGAAGCTTCAAAATTGAAAGTATGATTTTGGTTGACTATGGGTCGAGCGGACAATTTTCAGCTGACTTACAGCACTTTATCAAGGTCCACATGGGTAAGTCAACTATAACTTTTATTGAGAATCACCAAAATCAAAGAAAATAAGGGCAAATTGAATAAAAACTGTTTAAAAGCAAACTTTATTTGATTTTACTAGGTTTTGGTGATTCTCAATAAAAGTTAAAGTTGCCTTATCCATATGGACCCTGATACTCAAAGTGCTGTAAGTCAGCTGAAAATTGTCCGATCAACAAAGTTCTTTCAATAACATGTAGTGAAATCCGGACCTTTATCATTGAGAAGGGCTAAAAAAACAAACGGTACCAACTCTATAAAGACGGGTAACGACATGAAACAAGTGCTCGATAACACCATTCGCGAGCAAACCATCTGATAAGCAAGTAATGAAGCTACTCGTTGGTCGGAGCACTCATTTTTCACTATTAAGGAAATTAAGAGTAGGGCTATCCAGGGCATCACTCACCTTTTCAGTTCCATGTAATTGCGTATTTATGGTGTTATCACCCTCAAAAGTGTTGCTACTGAATAATAATTTATGTTATTCCCAAATTCACGTCAGGTTGTGTTGGGTGCGCTTATACTTCGCTTACGGTCATAGCGCTTATTTTTAGTCTTTTTGGGCACCATGTCAATAATTTTCTAGGTATTCACTCAGAAATTGTTGACTGCGGGTAATTTTGGGTGCTGAAAACGATTTTCAAGGTCTGGTGTCCCAATGTCACACAAAGACGATGAATCATGCTTATTTATGGATGCGATTACACTTGGGCTTTACTTCTGAAACCGTGTTTGGCGCTATTAAATGTCACGGGGCACGGTGTCCAGGATATGAAATGTTTTTTTGGAAAAATTGCGGAACATCGGAGCGTCGTTTGCAAACCTCGTTCGTGAACACATAATAATAAAAACACAAATCTGGGTGTCCGGGTGTGTGTGTGTACCCGGATGTTTGCAATTGCCATTAAGCAACCTAAAAATTGACAGGAGTTTTGGTGAATATCTAATTTTTTAACAACTTTCATCTGATAAAAAAAACATTATATGTGCTTGTGTTAAGGATTAGTTTTTGAAACCGACGGATACTCTTCAGAAATATACCAAATTAATATAGAAAATATTTGTTCTAGACTCTTAATATTTTCCATTAAACAAGAAATGGTATGTCAAAATACTCAGGGAGTTTCTGACGCTGGAAATACCAAAATGGCTATAAGCTATTGAAGATAGCTCATAGCCGCCGTTGAAACTATCCGTTGGCCATTGAATATGGCAGATAGCCATTACTGACGCACGATTCGCGCCTAATCGGTGCACAAGCTGGAGTTAGTATTTGAAAACGGCTAATAACCGTTGAATTCGTGGGAAGTGGGACGCCACGTGCATTCGGTATTTTCTGACTTTCAAAAATGTCACGAACTTTTGTTTCAAAATAAAATGTTGTCACAGAAACTACTGGAAAAACCTTGAAATCACATTTTTCACAAGTTCTCTCAAAACTGTGTTGTTAATTTAAAAAATAATAATTGTTGAATTTTTAAATCAAAAGATCACTGAAAGAAAAAAAAGTTGGAATATGTTTTCTTAAACTTGACAAAACGTTTCGTTTTTTATTCATCTACTTGTTTCTTCGCCGGATATGATGCGTTTATCGTTTTTTCCAAGACAACGAATAAATGGCGAAGGATTGATAAGATATGAAGAAACGTGGGCGTCGACGTCAGAAACCGGAAATGAGCAAATCACAGAGGAAAATTACTCAAAATGGTGTCAGGAAATCATTATCAGGGAGGGCAACTGTGTGACGAATTGCTCAATATGCAGACTGACAATAATTGAAAATATTTTTGAGTCAAACCTAAAAAATGACCTTCTAGAAAATGCGGATTAGTCATTTCCTAGTGTCGTCATTTTTTTTCAAACTCAACGTAAAAACCTGTACCTGAAAACAAAGGAACTAAATAGGAAAGTTGGTTGCATGAACATGTTAATGAAAACTTTAATTGTTTATCACAATCTCCGTTATTAATTCAGAAATCACTCAAGTTATACAATGATCACTAAATCCACGAAATTTGTTACACCACAGGCAAAGGAAATTTTTAAACGGATACCTATTTACATAAATAAGTAATACAGTGCAAACACCGAACATCATCTGCCGTCAAGGTTGCATAAGCTTTGGCAGAAAAAAAAAGATGGAGGGGGTTTCTGTTTTTTAATCGTAAACATCTTGCAAATAAGCACATAATGACTATCCCTCTGAATAGTCATCGGGTGTACTGGGTCAGCAAAAAAGAAAAGGAAAAAGAAAAAGCGGGGTGGAAATGGAGAGAAAAGGTAAATGCCACGAGGCATCACATTTTTTTTTTTTGAATGAGACTTTCCATTTTGAAAGAAGTTATTTTTGTACTTTCAATGGAAACTAAGGTTAGGTACAGGGTGATAGTTTAATTGCACTTTCTGTTTACTTTCAATTTTTTTAAGCGAGCACCAAAAAAGAAATTCGAAAGCAAGATTTTCTCATATTTTTCATCCTCTGCCGATCGTTTGTGTTTTCGATCCACACCCGCATTTTTGATCAAAGAATTTTATCAATTTTGCTCTTTTTCTTTCCCGATCAAATCCGCCCACTGTCTCATAAAAAAAGATAGTGAAGAAAAATATTGTTTATAAAAGCCGATTTCAAATACACTCTTGGCATTTTCTCATTTTCAGATTGATTTTTTTCATTGTTTATATTTTTCAGATGATTTTGATCTCTTTTCTTGTTGCATCCATATTTGTGTTCGAAGCCAAAGGCGGAGTTCTGAAACCGAAGGGACCACAGTGTCCGGATGGTGACGGTTTGTATGCAGTTGGATGCAGTTCCAAGTACTTGCAGTGTGTTAATGTAAGTTTGCACTTTAAAAATTGTACATTTCGACTTCACCAGTATCATTAGGCTCTAAAATTTTATTTTTGTGTTTTTAAGAATGTGGAATACGAGAGGTCTTGTCCCGACGGTCTTTATTTTGATCGTATTTTGGCCAGGTGTGAACGAAGATCGTCTAACTACCTCTGCAATGCAGGTGGACGTAAAATTCTCAATGTACGTCAGAAGGCTGTGTAAGTACAAAAAAAAGCATTATCTAGATTTTTTTTCATTTTTTCTTCCAGCACAATCAGCTGTGCCAATCGCAAGAGCGGTGACTACCCGATTGACCAGAATGTTTGCAATGCTAACTATTACCAATGCGCAAATGGAATCTTTTACATGAGAAAGTACGCTTTTCCTTGTATTTTTTTTGCCAAAACAAAATTTCATATTACAGATGTCCATACAACCAGTACTACAGCCCAGTTCTCAAACGTTGTGACTACGAGACAAATTGCATGGGAACTGATGGAATCAAGCTTAATCCAGCTGCTGCTTATTCAGCTCCAACCTATGACCATGATAATTTTGTGGTAACTACCAAAGAAGTGAAAGAAGGACATGACGGTCCAAAGGGTATTCAATTTGCATAAAATCGTTAAAATTACTTCTGATTTTAGGAGTGAACTGTACTACTCTTGGAGACGCTACCATCAGCGAATTAACTTGCTCACCATACTTTTGGCAGTGCACCAATGGAAAACTTTTCAGAAAATCGTGCCCACCTGGTTTGATCTACGTGATTAATCAGAACCTTTGCGATTTCCCACACAGTGTTAAAGAGTGCCCAGAGTTCAATGGGTATGTGAAACTTTGAGATTGAAAAAAAAAACAAAATAAAGTAAAAATAAAAAATACTTTTTACCTTATTTATTGTTTATTTCAGTTCCGAGACTGCTTATGAGTCCGCCTATGTTCACCCACCAACCACAACGACCACTGAAGCACCAACCACTAAGCCAGAGACCACACCATCATATGTTACCCCCAGAAAGACAACTACTCAACAATCGCCAACAACTCAACCATCCTATTCTCAGTCAATTTATGCTCCACCAGCAGCGGCTCCAGCGGTTCCACCAGCATCTCAATCTTACGAGCCAAAAACTTCTGAAAGCTGCAAAGACAAGCCTGATGGATTCTACGAGATTTCTCCTTGTCACAAAAATTTCCTTACCTGCAGCAATGGAAAAGAACGTTTGATTTCATGTGCTCATGACTTGGTTTACGATTCCAGAGTCAATGCATGCGACTTTATCGAGGCTTGCCAGTAATTTTTATCAATTTATCTCAGCAATTCATACTTGCATTTATAGAGGGCCACGCAAACAAGAAGACGTTCCACAACTTCATAATCACGGTGGAGCGCTTGACAAAAAAATTATTGAGGTGAAAGTGGATTTTGACTGCACTGAAAAGGAGGATGGTAACTACTTCAAGGAGGCTTGTACCAAGCTGTATTTCCGTTGTCATGATAGAAGAGCATTTGCGGTAACCTGTCCAGCAGACTTGGTGTATAACAAGGCAACTGAAACCTGTGATTTTGCTGAAAATTGTGAAAAGTATTTAATTTTTTGGTCGCTTGAAAATATACGTTTCAAAAAACTTTAGAAATTACATGGAGCCAACTCACCTCTACGCAAACGAAGAGCCGTCAAAGGATGAGTCAAAAACTGCCGAGTATTCTCAGCCACCTACAGTTTACTCTCAACCAATCATCTATACCAGAAAACCAACTACTGTTGCTCATGAGCAGCCCAAGACGACTACCCAAGCTCCAACAACTCAGATTTTGACTACTCAGGTTTACACTACCACTGCTGCTACTACTCCAACGCCACCATTATTGGATGAGTAAGTTTTACGGAAATAAAAGTTTTCTTTTTTAAACTGATCATTTCCAGCTTCTCCTGCGCAAACCTGGAAAACGGAAATTTTGCATCTGGACTTTGCAAAAGCATTTTTTACACTTGCTCCCATAACCAGCTCATTGCCACAAAGTGTCCGGAAAACCTTGTCTACAATCCATACGTTGGACAATGCGATTACACAACCAATGTTCCGGACTGCCGTGGACAGGATCAACTTGTGCAGGACACGCCATACACCTACACACAAAAAACAACTCCACCAGTTTCATACACTACGACTACTGCTTCAACAACCATCAAAACCACTCCAGTTTACGCACCAGTTGTGAACCCGTACCGAACAACTCTACCAACAAAATATTTTGCCTTTTGTGAATTACTTGCCGACGGCAACTACGGAGAACAATGCAAACCCTATTTCTTCAAATGCGCCGACTTTGAAACATCTCTTATCAACTGTCCAGCTGGACTTATTTACAATCTGAAGACCGATGCTTGTGACCACCCGCAAAACGTTGTTGGATGCCCAGAATACACTCCACCAACACCAAATTATTTGCCACTAAAGAATACTCTCATCCCAGCAAGCGATAAGCCAGAAAACCGCCCCGTCACCCGTCCGCACCCGAACATTGACTACACCACCAAGACTCCAGGGCCGGTTGATACTACCCCAATTGCTGAAGTGTTCTCGTGCGAAACCCGGCCCGATGGAATTTACGCTCTTCCATATTGCACCAAAGACTACGTTCAGTGTATTAATGGTGAGAAATCGCAAAAAATAACTTTGAAATAACTGAAATTACTTTTAGGACGCTCTCTTCTTGCTTCGTGCGCTTCTGACCTGTTCTACAGCGAGAAATCTGGCCTTTGCGATTATAAAGATAACATTTCAATCTGCAAGATGTAAGTTTTTTTTTTAGCATATATCAAAAAAAATAATAACAATTTCAAATTTCAGCCGCCAAGGAGCCGACATCATTTCTAACGACGCCTGTATTGGTAAATCAAATGGATACTACTCTGCTGGATGCTCTTCTCATTATTTCTCCTGTATTGATGAGCAAATCCGAAAGGTAAAAGCGCGAAAACTTAAATAGTTGTTGTAAAAAACATATTTTCTAGATGGTGTGCCCAAACAAATTAAAATTCTGCGGGAAAAAAGGAATTTGCGATTATCCAACTGATGTCGCCGAGTGTGGCATTTCTGTTCAGCAGACTAATGCTCCTCCAGCGTATGTTTTATTTCAATTTTAGACCTTTCAAGGGAATTTTTCAGTGTTCCAAGTGACTTCTGCACTATCCGACCAAATGGGCTTCATTCGTTTGCTCTGTGCTCAGCGCATTACGTGGTTTGCGAAAATGGAATCGCTATTGTGAGTACTTTTAATTCAGAGAAAAAATGGCACGTTATCTTTACGAATCTAACTTTTATGCGGCAAAATGTTTTTGCGTGCTCCAGGGCAACATGATTAGCATGGATGTGGCATATGTGCGACAACGGCCAAGAAGATATAGAAAATAAACGTGCCATTTTTTTTGGAGAAGTTCTCTAATTTTCCCAAAAAAACTTTGAACACTAGGCTGGATCATGTGCTGCTCCGTTGGTTTTCAACAAGGTAAATCAGCTGTGCGACTACCGAAGCAACAATAAAGAATGTGGCAATGATTACGTTGCGAGGACAAATGCTCCGGGCTACTATCAAGATCAGTATGCAACACCACCAAATAAAAAGCCGACTGCCACAACCAAAGGTTACGCGCAACCAAGTACCGTTTTTAGCAAAGTCTATGAAACTGTTCCAACTACCACAACTTTGAAGCCATATGAGCAGCCGACGAATACAGCCACTACGGTATCTACCACAACAACATCTACGACTGTAGCACCAACAACTACCTCCAGATCAGTGGATGATGTTCCTAACACCATCGCTCCATATCAACCGGCCGCAACCACAAATATTCCAGCTCAGGACACGACCGAAGCATTCTCACATACTACTGCTGGGGAAGAATGGGTTTCATACTAAAAACTACACAATTGTTGTCTTTATTTTTTAAATAAAACTAAAATTATCAGCATGTTTGTTTGTTAATAAATTAGTATTCTATGTAAGTATAAAAATATGGTGGTAAGTAATTGTTTACCTTTTTACAATTTTTCAACAAAAAAATATACAAGCGTATTTCGTTGCATAAGTCTCGTTTGAATTCACAAGCAAGTTTTAGGTTGGTCCGAATTTTTGATGAGACATTCAGCGGCTGCTGGTCAACCAAAATTGTGCGAGCAAATGGAATATAGGCTTTATAAAACAACAATGTACCGACAAATTCAACATACCTCACGATTTGAATTCTGATCAGAAGAACGTGGGCTGTCATGTATCTGCTCGTAAAAAAACGAAGCATGGGGTAGATTCAAAATTGTATAACTGGAAATCAAAAGTGGTGTCTCTTGGTCAAAATGAACAAAAATCGGCAATAGGTAGCAGCTGTAGAAACGGGAAATGTTTTCGCACAGTTTTTAAAAATCACAGAGCAAACGAAGAAAATACATAAATTGTGCAAAATAGAATGAAATTTTGTTTCAAGAGCAATATTGCAGTTTAAAGATTCGCAGAAAAACGTAGTCCGGAATGAACCTGTCAAAGCGCATTGTTTGCGCTTGCACACAGTGCCGAATAATGATCATGATGGAAAAATGTTGCGAATGTGCCAGTTAATCCGCGTATAAAAGTGGCAGAATGTTTGGGAATTTTAATCAAATCCTTTTCATTCATTTGGAAAGCGTCGAACAACTATGCAATCTGCAATTTGGATACTTTTGGTGATTGCGTCGCTTTCCCACGCTCAAGTTCTTAGCCTGAGCTGTGCGACTCCACCTTGCCCTGCAGCCCCAATCCCTACCCCAGCCTACAACCCATACCAATGCGCCAATCCGCCGTGTATTGTCGTTGAACCGACTCCAGTGGCTCCTGCTCCAGCCTACAACCCGTACCCATGTGCCACTCCACCGTGCCCAGCTCCAGCTCCAGTTTACGAGCCATACCCATGCGCCACTCCACCATGCATCCCGGCCCCAGTCGCTCCAACTCCGGTCTACCAGCCGGTTCCAGTTCCAGTACCGGTTCCAACCCCAGTCTACCAGCCAGTGGCGTGCGCTGCTCCACCGTGCCCAGAATATGTTCCGAGAGCTGTCTACGCCGCTTCATCAGTCTGTGCTCAGCCACCATGTCCAGCTTACAACCCGTATGGATACGGATATCCAGCCTCTGCTCAGCCTGCCTATAGCCCGTACGCTTCTGTGCTCAGAGCTCCAGTTCCATCGATGGCTCCATCCCCAGCCTACTATCCAACTCCATTCCGTAGAGCCATGTACCTGATCGGCTCCAACAAAGGAAAAAAGAGTGCAACTGGCGATGACAAGAAAAAGTCGGAATAATAATTTTGAGTTCCCGCTCGTTTTGTTTGTATATTTGTCATAATTAGTATAATCTGAACTTTTAAATATTTTGTGAATCTAATAGTGAATTGAATAAACCATTAACATTAAAAAAAAGGGTTTTTCTGTTTTTCTCCGACTTACTCCACAGTACAAAAAAACGCTGACGTTACGGCGAATCGAGCCCGGGCCTTATGGGTAAAAGCCATAAACCCTACCCACTAGACCACAACGGTCTATTACCTTAAATACTGTATTATAAGTCCACCTGTATTAGAAGTCGACCCTGTAATATAGCCCATCTCCAGACCCCTTTGAAAAAAAGAAGCCCATGGGCTTATAATACAGTATTTACGGTTTATAATGATAAAGTTGTGGAAATAATCATTTTATCTATTCTATTATCGGTGACGACTCAATTTTCCCTTTTTAAGAGAAATATCGTTACTCCCCAACCACAAACGTTTAACAGTTTTAGTGACATCTCGAAACAATTTCTTCTCACGGTGCATGATTTTGCAAAGAACGAAAATGTTATATCTCAGAAGTTAACCCTCAAAAAAAACAATCTTTATCCGCAGCTTTTCTGTGCAAGCTTCAGAGCTTACGCAAAGTTGCGTATCACTATTTATTCCCCACCCTGTAATATTGAAATACGCATTAGAATATTGAAATGCCAGGACTCGACTCGAAAAGTTGTGTTCTGTTTGAAAACATCTGAGTACGGTAGTTGTTTGTGAATGTTCGGGTTGTAAACACCAAAAACTGTTATTTTTTTGCTGCACTGAATAGGTTCGTGACATTTTTTTCGCAATCAATATACAAAAACGAATTGACAAGAATACAGAAAAACATTGAGCTTTTACTTGATTTAATGTTGGTTACTTACTCAATGTTTCTTTTGACCTACAGCAAAACTCCTTGAAAACTCAGGGGGACTCGCACGTCCGCAAGCTTACACATAGCCGTCAACACCTTCCCAAGCAGGGGTGGGACCAAAAAAAAAAATTTTTTGTTTTTTTTTTGAGGATGTGGATGAGACAAAAAATTTTTTGATTTTTTTTTCGATGGTAAGAGTGAGACCAAAAAAATTTTTTTTTTTTTTTTTGACGATGCGCCGCAGGCAAAAAAACTTTTTTTAGAGCCACGGAGGCGAAAGAAAGTTCCGGTTTTTGGGCAAAAACTTATTCAGTATATGCTCCGAATTGACAAAAACCTCTAATTTTCAACAAAAACTTGGAAAATTTATTTTTAAATGGCAGAAATACGTACTTTTTTTTGGAATTTTTTTTGTTTTTTTGTGGTAAATTTTTTGAGGACAAAAAATTTTTTTTTGTTTTTTGTGCATTTTTTTGAGAGCAAAAAAAAATTTTTTTTTTTTTGGTAGTTTTTTTTGGGGACAAAAAATGTTTTTTTTTTTTTTGGTAACTTTTTTTGGAGACAAAAAAAGTTTTTTTTTTTTTTGGTAATTTTTTGGAGGACAAAAAAAGGTTTTTTTTTTTTTGTGGAAAATTTTTTTTTGTCCCACCCCTGTTCCCAAGCTTACCCATAGCCGATAGCCTTCAACAACCTTCTCGTGTATATAATAATAAGTTTATTATATTTTTGCAAACATTGTATATGTTGAAAAATGTACATTTCAAATTGAATAGATGGTCATTTGGACAATTAGACAAAAATGATTTGCAGATCATTTACTTATTTCTTAAATTTTAACAAATGAAAAACAGTTTTGGTCATGTGCTTTTGACTCGTTTGGGGACGGTTCGGCTTAATGGAATGGAACAAAATGAGATGCATAAATTTTACCGATGGTACCGGTACTAATAATCTACAATGCTCTAAGAGTGATAAGGTTTTCTGTTTTGATCTTATATTATATTCAGACAATAAATCAACTAGTTTTTACGGAGAAATTTGAACTACAATTTTGGGGATAGAAAAATGATAAAAATGAGATTTTCCGTCCGACTTTTGCAACTGGAAGCGGATTGCCAAATCAGACGAGTTGTTGATTTCCGAGTTGCACTTGTACAAAATTTTTGAAGTCCCTTCGGGTCCTTCAATATCCAGTTCTGTTTTTCGCCAATCGAAATGACCATAAACATCACGCACCACTTGCCATTTGGTCACTTTGAGAGTCGTGGGGTTCTGAAAATTGTAAAGCAAGTCATATAAATATTTCAACTTTTTATAATGCCTATTATTACCATAGTTAAAAAAGTTGGCATTCCGGCGAGAATATCAATATTGCTCCAAATCATAAAGGCATGTGGTCCCTGCCCTCGTATTGGGCTTTGAACAGGTTCCGTGACAGGTGTATGCGTTCTGAAGCATTTTGTTTCTTTTGTTCCTTTTTCTTATTGTGCTATTCTCACCGGAATCTATGACTCAATTTATGAAGAAGGGAAGCAATGATTCCGCTTTTCGGATTCAGTATTGTGTGTGCCAGATAGAAACATGTCGGATTGTCACGCGAGATGATGCAAGCATTGTTGCCCCACAGGAAAGGCTCGCAAGAGTTTTGAATAGGAACTACGCATCGCCATCTGAAATGCAAAAAATTGCTCTTGTAGTTTTGTAATATCTGTGTGTGGAATAATCTTTTTTTTACACAGTGACATCCCAATAAGCTACCAAAAAATAAAATATAAAATGGACCGTTTAAATAAATGATTTAGACTCAACCAGTGCTTTTTTTTTTAATTTGGGATGTCTTATAGTTTTTCTCTTTTCTGTTACTTAAAATTGTTTCCCTTTTTTGCTCGGAGAATAAATTATATTAATAGAAAATATGAAAGAAATCGACATAATGTTTCAATAAGATTTCATGACAGTCCACTAACCTAGTCATAAACTTTGTGCTAAAAGTTCGTCTAAACTCTCGGATGTTTCTTGTTCTGTGAATTTTTATTCCATATCTTCTTCGCCCAGTTGACAAAATCGTTGGAACTATGTCCCCGTCCGGCTCAACTTTCACCAAAAGAAGAACACTTTCAATCATTTTTCTTTCATCGTCAAGAGGCACATCATCCTTCTTATCCTCTCTTTTCTCCGCCACTTCTTCCAAAAGTTTCTCTGTATTAGCGTTTCCATTGGAAAGAAGTATCTCTTCGCCCGGCGCTGTCCCATTATTATTCTCCTTCACAGCTTCCTGACGCAACTGCTTCATGAAAGACTGCCTATCGCTCGTTCTTTGAAGTGGCCTTTTTACGAGCACTTTTGTGTTGCAAATGCTGAATACTATTTGACTCATACTTCGGTGAGCTTCAACCTGTTACAAAAAGTATTTTTGAGGAAATATTTTCGAAATGAAGCTTACTCTCAATCCGTGGCACATTATTTTCGTTGCAACGTGTTTCATAATTGAGCATGTTTGATTTGAGTTGATGCTAATTGTCATGAGGTGGAAAGACTTGTCATGGTGAGATTTAAGGAGACCAAGAAGAAAATTACTGAAATTTAGTGGTGGTATAGATTTTAAAAATTTGTGATCAGCGTAAGAATAAGTTTTTTTTGTCGAATAAATCGGTTTTACTAGTTTTTTGGATAAAACCAGCTGTTTAGAGTTTTTTTTCAGTAAAAAATGGAAAACCTGATAATATGGATTTTTGACGTAGCGAGACAGCGTGTAAAGTTATGCGTCTGCAATTGTAGCGTCCCGCTACGATTCAGCTCTTGGACGGCGAGAGAGGAAACAATTTCTTGCAATTTTTTTTTCATTTTGCTGGCGCACAACTTGCAGCAACTAGTCGCTACGTCACGAATCCATATTATTACTAAAATGAAAAAAACTAAAACAATTGTTGTATTGATCGTATAACATATTACTGCGTCGCGAAAAACAGGCAGAGCGCTCGTGCGTTGCGGCTGTGGTCTCGCCGCGACCAGCGCGTAGACGGTAGTTTTTTTTTTTACATTATTTTTTGCATTGTTTTTATGTTTTTTTAAAGAAATATGTGTTTTCGTTTAATTTTTTCGTAAACAAACTACCGTATAAGCGCTAGTCGCGTCGAGACCACAACCGCAACGCACTAGCGCTCTGCCTGGTTTTCGCGACCCAGTAGTATGTATGAACAAAATTGTGGTGAAAGTTGCCATCTCGCTGGCTGGCTTACAAATTAGCTTCTGAGCTTTTTCTAAATTCCCAAGTGGGAACTTTTCAAAAACAATTTTTTTAAGTTTGAACAATTGACTAACCCATTAATAAAGCATGTTTTGACCCAAACGTAGTGATCTTTGCTCAAACTGCTTGGTAACGCGTACTTGTCAATATTCGAACCATCCGTACAACAGATAAGAACCTAAACATATTTTTATGGTTCCCTGAGATAAATATTCGTCCTTACCAAGTTTCTGGCCTCATCGATACATACAATTCGTCCACCGTGATAATCGAAACATCCGAATGGACCTTCGCACGGCAACGCAAACATTCTAACAACCCTTGATAAAATGACAAATGTTCTGGCTCGCGGAGAAAGTGATTATGATAACAACCAAGAGTACAGCATAAGAAAAAAAGAACAAGAAACGCACACATTTATATTTGTTTCATAAAAGTATTTCGAGTAGTCGTACATTCAGAAAACCGGAAGCATATCCATTGTTATTCTGACGTATTCTCTCAGATGGGCAAAAAAAAAAAAGAAAACTCATTTGAGCTCACCAAAATCCTACATCTACAACCACTACTGACACCACGCAGAAAAGCTTGCAAGGTCATCAAATGAAATAAGATCCGGCTACGAAAAGAGGGTTGTAGGGTAAATGGAAAATGAGGAGAAACAAAAAGAAAAGGAGAAGGAAAACGGAAACATGGACGAAAAAAGAAATCAGTTGAGTCGGAGAACATGAAAAAACACAAAAGATTAACGAATGTAGGAGGAAGAGCAAGAAAGGGATGCACAACTGAAAACAGATGTTCCCCCGCACTCGAACAACACATTAGCTCCTTCTTTTCACACATACACACACAGACCACAAAACAAGTGTTCAACTCGGCGAGTTCGGGGTGAAATGCTTTTCGGTTTCGAAATTTTGTATCAATAATATATTCCGTTTAATTTTATAGGCATTCGCTGTTCGCAAGATCCATCCGCCTATTTTTCGTTTGGACGTTTGTATTTGGGACGAAAACTTTTAAAAATAAGGTAACGAATTTTATTTATTGCAAAAAAGGGATAATCAAAATGTCATGAATATTAGTTCTGGAAACAAATAAAACGAAGTTTAAACAAAAGAAAAAAGGGAACTAATTCTAAAAAATTATTCGCTATAATACGTTTATCATATCAGTCTTACTAACTTCAAGACACGGCAGAAATGAATGCATACAAAGTTATCAACAACATGGCACGCCGGAGAACAGAACACAGATTAGTATGGCGTCGGTCGGAATGCAGGTGGAAGGAAATGAGCGAGAAAAAAAGAATGTAAAAAACAACTAAAAGGAAAAAAATGTAAAACTCAACTGTCCTGAAATGAGATGGGAGGGGTGCACTAATAAGGCTTCTTTTTTTCTTTCAACAAAAAATTGTCTTTTAACTTTTTTTTTTCTTAATTTTCTAGCAAAACAGAATATGCAAAAACGCTCAAGTCCAAAGGAAAGAAACATTTCTTTAAAGAAAAAACTTGCATTTTTCTAATAATTGTGCAAACCGATGTAAGAGCAAAAAAAAAGAAATAAAAAAGGAATAAAAGTAGAAAGAAATGCAATTATTGTTTTCCATTTAACTAGATGCTTTGCAAAGTGTGCTCGGGCTCGCGCTTGTTCTTCGCCAAACTTTTGGTTTTTGCTTTTTTTTTGCTTTTTGGAAGCGAGAGCAACAAAAGCTCATTTTCAAAAAAAAGACAATTGTTCCACATTTGGTATTTGAGCCAAATCAGATATCCGAAAAGAAAAAAAACAAAATGACGAGGAACCAAGAAAAAATGATTAAGAATTCAGTGTTCAGGTGAAAGAAATCCTGGGATTTGTGTTGTTTTGGTCTAGAAACTTTTTCATGTAATGAGAACGTTCTATTTTTAGTGCGTATTTTGTTTTGGATAATACAGATCAAGCAGGTAAAAATATATCTCAGATTGAAAATTTTAATTTTAAAAATGACAAACAAAAAATAGTCTTTCAAAAAACGAGCTTATGGAATTGTAACCCACAATTAACAATATAAAGCACGAATGGCCTAAGGAAACAAAAAAAAATAGGAAAATGTAAAAACTAGAAAAAAAAACGAGAAAAAAACACGATTTGGCTTTCGAACTTGCTCACATTTTCATCTCTCTGATTTTGGATTATGTGCCATTCGAATAACTGCGAGTGGGAGGAGGGGAAGGAAATATTAAGACCAAATGCTAATCCTGAAGAAAAAATCCGTCAAGTGTGACGAACATGTGTGGGATGACTGAATAGTAGATGGGCTGCATGAGATGAGTGCTCAAGAGGCACAGAAACCGGTTTTTTCAAAAGTTGGATGAAAAATATTAGTTTTAGCTTCAAATTTTCCCGCCCCGCTTCATGTATTTCGAGCGGAACGGAACGTTACCGAAAAACTTCATTTTTCTAGGAAAACCCTTTAAATTATTCGCTTTGTTTTGAGCGTTTTCAATATGGAATATCCCCTAAATCTAATGAGCAGTTTTTTCTCGATATTTTTAAATTATAAATGTCTCACAGATTGGTTGGCAGTGAAGTAAAAAAATTGTCGAAGGAAATGAATGCTAGATTATGTATGTGCATTCGGAATAAGTTTTGATTTATTTTTCTCTCGTTGCGTGGTTTTTTTATGTTTTCTTTTTTTTCCATTTTCTACTTTATATATTTTTTACGTTTTTTTTGCTGAAAAGGTCTAGACAGAACTTTTCGTTTAAAATTACGGAAAAATTGCAAACTGCGAAAAAGTGGAAACATTTTCCAAAAAAAAAACATAGAAAAGTCGAGAGACTGAACTGCTTTAAAAACTTGAACGATTTCTCAGTTATTTAATTTCAAAGCACTGGAGACTAATCATATATTTAGATCGAGGCTACCCCGAATCAGAACTGTCCCAAATCAGAACTGTCCTGAATCAGAACCGTGTCCTGAATCAGAACTGTTCGTATCAGAACTGTCATAAATCAGAACTGCCCTGAATCAGAACTGTTCGAATCAGAACTGTCCTGTATAAGAACTGTCCTTTATCAGAACTGCCCCAAAGCAGAACTGTCCCGAATCAGAACTGCCCTAAATCAGAACTGCCCCGATTCAGAACTGTTCGTATCAGAACTGTCCCGAATCAGAACTGTTCGTATCAGAACTGCCCCAAATCAGAACTATTCAATAAGCATGCTTACGGCCTAATATGTTGTTTTTTCATAATAAAACAAATTTTATTTAAAACTTATAGAGGATAGTTCTGATTTGGGGCAGTTCTGATACGAACAGCTCTGATTCGGGACAGTTCTGATACGAACAGTTCTGCTTCGGGACAGTTCTGATTCGGGACAGTTCTGATACAGGACAGTTCTGATTCAGGGCAGTTCTGATACGAACAGTTCTGCTTCGGGACAGTTCTGATTCCGGACAGTTCTGATTTAGGACAGTTCTGATACGAACAGTTCTGATTCAGGACATGGTTCTGATTCGGGACAGTTCTGATTCGGGAACGTTCTGATTCGGGGTAGCCTCATTTAGATCATCTAGATCATTTCTTGTTTTTCAAACTTGGCAATGGATAACGCAAAAAATAAGCTGGGTTAATATTGAATCGTTATGGGACGCTTTTAAAAATATCATTATATATATTTTTCTAGAGCGTTTCAAGCTTTCGAGGGTAAACTAAGTTTTTCTCAAACAAAGAAGTGCAAAATTCCCCATACTAATTGTAAGGTCCAAACTTGGACGAGAGCAAGTTCGGAACTTTTGAATTTTGAAAACTGATAGACAAAATGTTTTGGGAAAACGTAGCAGAAACCAAAAAAAATCTATAGGAAACAAAAAAGAAGCGTTTTTTTTTAAACTTTTGATTCGGTCTACGTGCAAAATCAAAAATAAAAGCCAATATCAACATTTCCTTGAGCTAGCCCATAAGACTGAAAATATCTTTCTCTTCGCTTTTCCAGAGTACGTCACCGCAATTTGTGGGCAGAAAATTTGCCAACAGTAAGTTTAGTTTCATGCGTCAGTAACACCGACAGAGAAAAAATAACACTTTAGATATACAGTGCGTTTCACATTTATACGGTCACCCTTATTTTTGAGTTCCAAGTGGCAATCGATGAAAATTCGTACCCGTAGACTTGAAAATCCGATTCAGGGCATCAAATTACATACCCAAAATAAATTTTACGGTGATATCTGAAAAAATGTCCGAACTAGGGCACTCTGACTGAAAAAAGGTCATTTGCAAGCGTTTCACATTTATACGGTCACCCCAATAATAGCAACAAAAACGCAAAAACAAAAACAATTTAACATTTGATGGCAGCACCATTCGAAGTGATAACATCAAAAATACCATTTGGCATAGATTAGATAAGATTTGGAAGGTACCGGGTGTCCTTTTTCTTGAATTCGTGGAGGAAGCTTTTACCTGTCGAGAATAGCCGTATTTAGGTCCCCAACTGTTCCATAATTTTCCCCAGACATTCTCCATAAGGTTCAATTCGGGCGAACATGCTGGCCAAAGCAAAACGTCGACGTTCTTTGCCCTAAACCAATCTATAGTCGAGCTACTGACGTGAATAGCCGCATTATCCAGCTGGAAAATGAACTGACGACGACTGAAACGACGGCGGAATGGAAGAAGATGGTCCTGCAGGACTTCTTGATAGTCCGAAGTGTTCATCCAACAAGTTACAAACGCCAGACCGAGGAAACCGGCGGACGAGAAAGCTCCCCAGACCATACAAGATCAACCTCCAAAGTTCCTTTTTGGAAAAGGTCATGTCAGTATGACTTGTATCCATCAGGGCCGCCGATGTTGAATTTTTACTCATCCGAGAAGGTAATCTGAGAAAAATAAGTGGTTTCCGATTAATAATAATGATTAAAAGTGCTTTATTCCAATCAGTAGACATGTTCGAGAGGGCGAAGTTTAGGCGGCGCTACTTGTGATTGTCGGTGAGATTCGGGGTAGGGCGCATATCTTGGCGTACAAGGTTTTTATATTTCTTGAGAGCTCTCTAAACAGTCGACTTGCTTACATTCAGATTCAGTTCCTTTTTTGAGATCGTTGCACGATTTCATCGAGTTGGATGCGGATCTCAAGATGACACGTTGGGATCAAGTATCCAACTTCGGCTTCTAACAAGTCTTCTTGGAGGGTTTGGTTCCGTTAGGATTCAAGAGAAAACAATTCACACAGTCGTTGGAACAATTCATATGACGGGAAACCTTTCAATTCGACCCTCCCGCAGTTTTAAAAGCCCGAATTGAAGCTTTTTTGGCATCCGATAGCAAAATACATCGTGGCATCGTACACAAATGAATAAAGAAAAGAAAACGAAGATAAAGTGTGTCATACTGTTAATTTAAAGACGAACAACTCATTTGAAGCCGATTGGTCTTGAATGGAATAAAAAATTTCGGTTTTTATTGAGGTGACCGTATACCGTATTTCCTCTAATTTAAGCGCATGCGCCTCTATTTTTCAACCTCTTCTCCAAATGGGCTTCTATTAGAGGTGCTCTTCAATTAGAGGGTGCGCTTTTATTTTTCAAACATGTATTTCTGAACACAACAATTAAAATCAACCAACTATTAGACAGCAAAATAATAAAAAATTGATTTTAAAAAAATCCAGAGAAAATTTTTCGTTGTCGCTCTTGTCATTTTCTCCAAAATCCATCATTTCTAGAAAATCATTGGCATCATCCATCTCGTCGATGCATCAAAAGCAGAATTCAGCGTATTATTAATTTTTTTTTAGTTATGAAAATTTATCTGTGCATACATTTTCGGTCAACATAAATTTTCTCGGCGGTGCCAGAAGCGCTCTTTGTTTTTTAGAAAATGAAGCGACCTATTTTCTAAATGCATTTGTTTTTAAATTCATTTGTGCAATTGCCTCTTCTCTTTTTTGGCGGTTCTTCAGCATCTGAAACATCGACGACGTTCAGCTTCTCGTCTTCGTTAATTTTTCTCTTCGATCGTCACTGAGTATTGGAAAAGAAAACAGGAAAAGTAAAAAATTTACCGTAAATTCTCTAATAGAACGGCCTTCATAATAGAGCGGCCCCCCCTAAAATAGACCGCTTCTCACATATAGGAATGAATGAAGCACTTTTTTCAATAATTTGGTTAGATTTTTCCAATTGTTACTTATTGACCGGTTTCTAAATTTGCTTTGGCATACATTTGTGACATTTTTATGGAAAATCCTCAAGATTTAATACAATTTTAAAGACATTGAAAAGTAAACCTAACCCTATAATATAACGGTTCCTTAAAATAGACCAGCCCTCCTAGGAGGGTAGTGAAAAATAGAACGGCCGGCCGTTCTATTAGAGAATTTACGGTAATAACAACTGCAAAAAATCGATAAAAAAGAAGAAAGTCCGCAAAAACGGAGACAAGAAAATAAACAGCCAGTGAGTGCGCCTCTATTAGAGGGTGCGCTTCAATTAGAGGGTGCGCCTCTATTTTTCGAAGCACCTCTCAGGGTGCGCCTTTATTAGAGGTGCGCTTCAATTAGAGGTGCGCTTATATTAGAGGAAATACGGTAAATGTGAAACGCTTGCAAATTACCATTTTTCAGTCAGAGTGCCCTAGTTCGGGCAGTTTTTTAGATATCATTGTAAAAATTTTTTGGGTATGTAATTTGATGCCCTGAATCCGATTTTTAAGTCGCCGGGTACATATTTTTATAGATTGCCACGTGGAATTCAAAAATAAGGGTGACCGTATAAATGTGAAACGCACTGTAATAAGACGCCTTAATTTCTTCTCGAGGACAGAAAAGGAGCAGGGCTAAATAACTGCAATCTTTCTTATATATACTCGGTATAAAACGCTGATAACTCGCTCCAATCGAACAAAGAATTTCGCATGCGTTTGGAGTGAGGTTTAGAGAAATCAGAGCAAAACATCGGCCACGGCTCTCTCAATTTCCTGCACTCTTTCGACGCCAACGTGGCCGCGTCCACCAGTGTGCAAAGGGAGCGCGTTTGCAGCGCTCCGTACTGAGAATAGAAAATTTTAGATTAGTCTGTGTGTTTGTTTGTGTGTCTCACACACGAGTTTGCAGTCGACAAAACTCGATCCAGAGACCTATAGATTGACGTTCAAACGTGCTAACCACTTTCACAGGTAAACCGGCATGGATGAGAAGTGATTGAATGGTGGCCCAACAGGCGGTAATGCGCGAATGGTGCCTGCTTGGTGGAGGAGCCGCAACAACAATGCGTGAGTGTCCGCTAATTTCTGAACGATGCACCACCGGTGGGCGAATAATCGATCGCGCAATATGGCCTCAGCGCATGCGCTTGATCCTATGTAATTTTAATTTGTTTTTCTCGTGAAGTTTACTATGGTTTTTTTACATCTTTTTCTATTTGTATTTATTTATTTGTATATTGAAGTACGTGAAAAACTTGTTTACCTTCACTATAAAATTAAAAAATTAATATATTTGCATCATCAGTTGAAACCAAACTGTACCTATTAATACTTGAACTTTGTTCAAATATTACCGCGGCTAGAAACCGTACTGAATCAAGTGAGCTATGTGAAAAAAATTTTTATTTTACAGTGAACCGTGAGGAAGCCGCTGAGCTTCTCAAAAATCTCACTGTTGCCGACGACGGAACCATTCATCATGTCTTAAAGAGATATCGGATAGTCTTTCAAGAGTCTTCTCGGTTGCTAGCTCCTCGGATCGCCGTCCGGAACTCTGACTGTTTGCTGCTTCTACGAGCCGTTCATTGTTGTTGGAAACTATTTGGAAGAGGTTTGATTTTGGATATTTTCAAAGAAAAAACACATTTGTTTTCTGTCATTTCGAAACTGGAACGTTTCGAAACTTTAATGCAATTTTTCGTCGCCGTGTTCGCAGTATTGACAAAATTTGGACAAGGATAAAATAGTTGTCGTACCTTTACCAGTAAATTCGACGATTTTTTCAAAATTTACTGAAAAACTTAACGTTAAAAATGCACTAAAGTTTCGAAACTTAAAAATTTTGAAAAGTTTTCGTTTCGAAACGTCCGAGGGCCGTGCAATTACGCTATGTTTTAAGAGACACAGACAGAATGGTGTTTGCGGACTCATGTTTTCATGATGCCGCTCGTTTGGAAACACAAAAATTGTTTACTTTTATCCTGAAATTGGACGCTGAGCACCATATTCATATTCACTTCACGATGTTAAAAAAAAATATATGTTCAGATCGCTGGCCGTACTGGTGCAGAAAATTCAATAATCGTCACGTTGATAGAAGTTCTCAACATTATTGCTCATATCGGGTGTGGATGGGTTGCTGATCAGCCAGAAGTCTCCGTCTGGTTGTCAACTACATTGCTCTTATGATGGCTGGACTCGATACCATGATATTTCCATTCTACACAGAATACTGGAGTTTCTTGGTGTTCTTCGTGTTATTTTCTATTGGAGTTGTTTGGCGCTATTCGGGATCGCGCTGGTAAGATCTTCGACTATTGTGTGTTCAATAGAGTTGCACAAAAACCCGCCTGCTTTTTAAATAGACACATGCAAAAAATTGAACGGGCGTTAATGTTTTAATGTAGCCTCTCGATTGAACACAAAATAAGAATAGGTCCACTATTTCTACAAAAACCTATTTTCTGTAAATTCCTATTCGATACAAAGTTTATTTATTTTCAGGAACGGAATGTTTCGAAATCGGATCTTCAAATCCAAAATTGTTCGTCTATGGAAAGCCACCAATGACAAAAGGCGGACGACGAATAATTAATGTGCATTTTTTTTTCCATTTTTTGAATAGTTGTATTTAATAAAAATGCCCGATCCCTTTTTAAAATCAATATGTTTTATGAGCGAAAAAAGACACTTTGCGCATAGAAAAACCGCTGATGCGCGAAAGGTGGACCATTGAAAAACCGCAAATTCAACCGTTGGTGGTTCCGTCACTCGAGCATCGAGCGGCGCACCAGTGAACCACCATTCAGCCATGCCGTTTTACCTGTGTTACCACAAGGATCACGAGAACTTGAGAGAAATAGGGAAAACAAATGATTGCCGTTTCTGTTAAAAAAAAACAAAAATCAGTAAAAATATATATTTGAAGAAGGCGACTTAGTCGCCACAAGCTGCAGGCTTGTTAGTCAGAAAATTTTTGGCTAATAGCCATTGAAAACGGCTAATAGCCACCGATTCGGGGCGTGTGCCATATTTATTTGGCACACGCCCCCTACTCCATGGCTATTAGCTGTTTTCCATGGCTATTAGCCGTTTCCGTCGGCTATCATTTTCCTTTTTTTCCCATTTTTTTGCCAACAGACGCATTTTTTATAGGCGGTGGTATCACCCCATAATGGCTAATAGCCCTTTTCAGCTTCTAATAGCCATATTCGACGGCTAATAGCCATAATGGCTAATTGCCAAAATCTTCGGCTAGTTGCCATTATCGCCCGCTATTTTTTTGGCGGTCATTAGTCATTTTCAGTGACTACTGGCCACCTAGATGCCGACTCTCGCCATATACGCGCCAAAAAATTTCCTGAGTAAAGTTATTGCAACTTGAGCTTCGTTTTGTTCTTGGTTTTCACGGATTCAGGATTAGAAATAAAAAGGAAGTGGGCGTTTATTTTTTTATACAAACTTAATAATTGTGTTTAATAGCGCGGCCATAAATGAAAAAAAGGTGGCCATAAATGCAGAAATTTCCTCCCTTTTTTTCTAAATCGCACGGTTGAATTTAGAAAAAAGGGGAAATTTCTGCATTTATGGCCACCTTTTTTTCATTTCTGGCCGCGCCATAACGCAATGTAAATTAATTGAATCAAAACTTGACAACAAAAGGATATTCCGTTGCGGGGAATCGAACCCCGGCCTTATGGGTGAGAGCCATAAATCCTAACCACTAGACCACAACGGAGACATACACAGGTAAAACGGCATGGCTGAATGGTGGTTCACTGGTGCGCCGCTCGATGCTCGAGTGACGGAACCACCAACGGTTGAATTTGCGGTTTTTCAATGGTCCACCTTTCGCACATCAGCGGTTTTTCTATGCGCAAAGTGTATTTTTTCGCTCATAAAACAGATTGATTTTAAAAAGGGATCGGACATTTTTATTAAATAAGACTATTCAAAAAATGGAAAAAAAATGCACATTAATTATTCGTCGTCCGCCTTTTGCCATTGGTGGCTTTCCATAGACGAACAATTTTTGATTTGAAGATCCGAATTTCGAAACATTCCGTCCCTGCAAATAAATAAATTTTGTATCGAATAGGAATTTACAGAAAATAGGTTATTGTAGAAATAGTGGACCTATTCTTATTTTGTGTTCAATCGAGAGACTACATTAAGACATGAACGCCCGTTCAATTTTTTTGCATGTGTCTATTTAAAAAGCAGGCGGGTTTTTGTGCAACTCTATTGAACACACAATAGTCGAAGATCTTACCAGCGCGATCCCGTATAGCGCCAAACAACTCCAATAGAAAATAACACGAAGAACACCAAGAAACTTCAGTATTCTGTGTAGAATGGAAATATCATGGTATCGAGTCCAGCCATCATAAGAGCAATGTAGTTGACAACCAGAAGGGAGACTTCTGGCTGATCAGCAACCCATCCACATCCGATATGAGCAATAATGTTGAGAACTTCTATCAACGTGACGATGATTGCATTTTCTGCACCAGTACGGCCAGCGATCTGAACATATAGTTTTTTAACATCGTGAAGTGAATATGAATATGATGCTTAGCGTCCAATTTCAGGATAAAAGTAAACAATTTTTGTGTTTCCAAACGAGCGGCATCATGAAAACATGAGTCCGCAAACACCGTTCTGTCTGTGTCTGTTAAAACAGCGTAATTGCACGGCCCTCGGACGTTTCGAAACGAAAACTTTTCAAAACTTTTAAGTTTCGAAACGTCCCAGAGCCGATTGCGCGGTCGCACGCGAATAAGCGTTTCCCTTTTTCATGATGCGACTCGTTTAAAAAAAACACGGTTCTGGGTCGTTTCGAAACTTTAGTGCATTTTTAACGTTAAGTTTTTCAGTAAATTTTGAAAAAATCGTCGAATTTACTGGTAAAGGTACGACAACTATTTTATCCTTGTCCAAATTTTGTCAATACTGCGAAACGCCGACGAAAAATTGCATTAAAGTTTCGAAACGTTCCAGTTTCGAAATGACAGAAAACAAATGTTTTTTTTCTTTGAAAATATCCAAAATCAAACCTCTTCCAAATAGTTTCCAACATAAATGAACGGCTCGTAGAAGCAGCAAACAGTCAGAGTTCCGGAGAAAGCCAATGGCGATCCGAGGAACTAGCAACCGAGACGACTCTTGAAAAACTATCCGATATCGCTTTAAGACATGATGAATGATTCCGTCGTCGGCAACAGTGAGATTTTTGAGAAGCTCAGCGGCTTCCTCGCGGTTCACTGTAAAATAAACCATTTTTTCACATAGCTCACTTGATTCAGTACGGTTTCTAGCCGCGGTAATATTTGAACAAAGTTCAAGTATTCATAGGTACAGTTTGGTTTTAACTGATGATGCAAATATATTAATTTTTTAATTTTATAGTGAAGATAAACAAGTTTTTCACGTACTTCAATATACAAATAAATAAATACAAATAGAAAAAGATGTTAAAAAAACCATAGTAAACTTCACGAGAAAAACAAATTAAAATTACATAGGATCAAGCACATGCGCTGAGGCCATATTGCTCGATCGATTATTCGCCCATCGGTGGTGCATCGTTCAGAAATTAGCGGACACTCACGCATTGTTGTTGCGGCTCCTCCACCAAGCAGGCACCATTCGCGCATTACCGCCTGTTGGGCCACCATTCAATCACTTCTCATCCATGCCGGTTTACCTGTGTATTAAAAACGGATAAAACAACATGATAAAGATGTGAGAGAAATGATATCATCTCACACTTTATAACAAATATCATCACTCTTTCTGCTTCAAACATTTAAAGTTTAATTGACGTTTAACATTTTTTGTGACATCTCGTGAAGTCATTTTCTCGCGGAGCTTATCTTGGCAAAGTGCACAAATTTTCATGTAGTACAACTTCAGTTGTGCCCTTTTCATCTCCGTTGTGGTCTAGTGGTTAAGATTTATGGCTCTCACCCATAAGGCCGGGGTTCGATTCCCCGCAACGGAATATTCTTTTGCTGTAAACGTTTTTGCTGATGAAGTTCTAATCAGTTTCGTATTTACAGAAACGCTTGTTATCTTTTTGGTAAAACTGAAAACTTTATACTTCCTTTGTACTAATACGGAAACAATGAAGTCCGAGCAAATTATCTGAATAACCGAAAGATTTATTGCAAAAAAGAAAAAGGAACATTATTGGCCCGCCGCACTCCGCTGAACTTTCCAAATGATTTCATTTCACGTTGAATTGAAATTAAATAATTTGGAGACCAAAATGAAAATCGCGTAGCGTTGAGTTCAGCGGAGCGCGTTTGACCATTCCAGTAGGAGCTGAGAAAAGGCTGGTGCCACGAAATCTCACACACATACTGAAGAACATCAACGCTTATGGGGTTATTCACCAAACAACCAAAGCAAAAAAAGTAGAAAAAAAACCAGAAAACAATTCAGCGAAAATTCGGTGAATCTCGGCAGAAACCCCAGACAGTCTGCGAGCAGCATGCGCTCATAGAACTGTCTGCACGCAATGAATACGAGTCGAAGCTGTCTAAAAGCATTCCAACAACAGTCAGCACACAATATCTCGCAAAGAGGGGGAAAACGAGAGAACTGTCCGTAGACTGTTGCTTGCGTCGAGAGAAATCATCTGCTCGCGTCACTTATTGATTATTCGTAGTGGCGTTTCCGTCTCATTTTCATTATTAATTTCTCTTTTGTTGCGGTTAAATTTCTATATAATTGTTATCGTCTATTTGAAATTAGGTTGTTGTCAATAAAATCAATTGCGCGACCTGTCGTACTCGAAAAATCTAATTTATGGATCATTTTAGGGTAAACTTTGAAAATTGTTCAATTTTCCAGTTTTTTTGCACATTTTTGAGACAAATATCATAATTGTATTTTTCTCATGATTAGTTGATTTTTTTGAATAGAAAAAAAAGTTGTTTGCTATTTGGAAAATGAAATAAAAATCCTCATCGAAATTATCGATTTTTCATTTTTAATGCCAATATGTACAATTGTCTTTGCTCTTCTTTATTTCGGTTACGATGGCTCGCTATTAATATTTTTTCGTTTATAATGTGGTTATTCCTTTTATGCAACTTGAATTGGAATAGCCCCATAACCTTTCTTGCTATATTTGCCACGGAGTGACACTTCATGGTGAATTTTAAGATATAGTCGGCGAATGCATCATCAGCCTCGCTCTACCGCACTTTTCAATTTTCAACAGTGTAGTGCGCCTGTTTTGATGCGAAAAATCAAATTTTAACTGCAATTCGTCGTGGATACGTCATTTTCAGTTAAAAAGAAGTATAAAAACTAGAATTCGAGTTAATCTTGCAAGTGCAAAACTGTTTTACAGGAATTTTGCAGTAGAGCGAGGTTGATGATGTATTCGCCGACTATAAAAAACTTTTCAATTTATTCATCTACCGTAAAAACTGTAATAGAAGCACCCCTGTAATAGAGACGCACCAAAAATAGCAGGTTGAAAATAGATGTGCCTCTATTACAGTTTTTACGGTATTCCTTCATTTATTTTGTATGAAAACGCGTTTATTTATTATGGATTCGTGACGTAGCGACAGGTTTCTGCAAGTTGTGCGCCAGTCAAATGAAAAGATTTTGCTAAAAATAGTTTCCTCTCACGCTGCCAAGACCTGAATCGTGGTGAGACTCGGCGATTGCTGACGCATAACTTGACACGCTGTCTCGCTACGTCACGAATCCATAATATACCACAAGGTATCACTTCGTCGCGAAATCGTTATGCCATTGCTTTGTGTTTTCAATTGAGTTGCGACATCCACACGTGAAAAGTCGCTCACTTTTTTCACACAAAAATTCAAAATACACGAAAATGTAATGTTCGCGTAGAAAAAAGTGGGTGGAGTTTCACGCTTTTATCGGAACTCGATTGAAAACAATAATTATGAAGTTTATTTTTTATCTAGAAATTCAAAGACATTGGAAACCGCTCGAGATGAGTACAAGCCCATCACCTTGACGATCAATCTCCGCGGAGCTGTGGACGACTATAGGTAATATTATTTATGATTTTTGCTTTGTCTGTGCGCCTTACCGATATTACTGCGTCGCGAAAAAATTTATCCACAAATATGTGCAAACATTTGGTAATGTGCCAGAAATCGGAAAAAAAAAAGTTATCTGATTTTTTATGATCTTTACAATAAAATAGAAGACCACGGGGAGTACACGAAGTCGCCTACGAAACCAACTATTTTTTGAAATGGACGAAACCTATGCTTCCTGTGCTACTTTGAAATAAGACTGTTTTGGAATAGAACTGTATCGAAATTGAACTCGCTTCGGAACAGAACTGTAGCAAAATAGAAATGCAACGAAATAAAACTGTTCGGAAGGGAACTGATCGGAATAGAACTGTAGCGATATAGAAATAAATTAGCAATAGAGTGCGATTGCATTGCAGAATAGACGATCGTCCATTCGGTTTGGCAACTCGCCGACCGCTCGTTCATTCAGTTTCCTTCGTGGTCCTACACTGCCACTGGATGTTGCCAAAGTAGCCTAAACAGCGCCTGATGACATGGAAAATACTACTAATAGTAAAACAAACATTAACATTTGAATGGCGGGTGAATTTGAAGGATCCGGAAGAGTTATCCGTCAAAGTTGTGTTATTCATGGAATTGCCGTTAGGGCGAACCGCCCGCTATTTGGGCGAGTTGCCACACCGAATAGGCGAAAACGGCTACTTCGCGTACGCCAGTAGGCGAAGCGGCCTTTTGCATGGGGCTATCGCGCAAACGTCTGCCCATTAGCTGCCAATTGACTGCCAGCTGCCATTTGGCGTTATATTCCGAACAGTTCTATTCCGAATGGTTCTATACCAATGCGAGTTATATTTTGCTACAGTTCTATTTCGTGCGAGTTCTATTCCAAAGTAGCACCATATTTCCGATTACCTGGCGTGATTTTGGTCGATTTGAGAGTAATTTACCAAAAAAAATAGTGAAAAAATGAAAGAAAAAAAATTAGTTCTGAAGACAATAAAACTTTCGAAAAGGCAGGGTTGGTTTTCGTGTACTCCCCATGGTCTTCTATTTTTGTAAAAATCATAAAAATCTGAGAAATTGTTATGTGCGATTTCGATGTGATATTCGTAAATCCCCCAAGCAATACTATTATGGATTCGTGACGTAGCGAAACAGCGTATAAAGTTATGCGTCAGCAAAACTTGGGTCTCGCCACGATTCAGCTTTTGGCGTCGAGAGAGGAATCAATTGTTGGCAATTTTTTTTTTCATTTTTCTGGCACACAACTTGCAGCAACGTGTCGCTTCGTCAAAAATCCATAATATATATATTTTAAAACAGTTTCCCTAAAAAGTTGGCACCTCCTTTAAAACGTAAATTTTTTTTCGATAAGGCACGTTTGGTACTTACATACCGTAAAAACTCTAATAGGACGGCATGCCCTTCTATTGTTTCATTTCATCACAACTGCCTGGTATTTAGATGTTTGCACACCATACTCGGCAAAACACTTTCTAACCAAGCAAGCATGAGACGAGCGAAGTTTGGTGTGCAAACCTCTAAATACCCGGCAGCTGTGATGAAATGAAACAATAAAAGGGCATGCCGTTCTATTAGAGTTTTACGGTATAAATTTCTTAAAATTTACTACTATTAAATGTTATTTCAGATTGAAACCAGTAGCCCTTTCGCCCAACGCCGCCTTCACCCGATTTCGAAATTAATTTTTAATTCGGAATTTCTGTTTTTTTAACTTGAACTTGTTTTTGCTGGTGCGCATGTTCTTAAATTGATTGTTTTCAGTCCAATATACCGACAGTATAAACTATCCGCAAAGCGAACGGCCTGCCAGAAATTGATAAACTGCGCGCAGATTGTTTGGAAGTGCCGGCAGAGAACTGAAACTAGACTGTTTGGGGCAAGGCAGACAAAAATCTATGCGATTCGCACACTCACGGAGTGATGGCGAGTGCCCTGGTGAAAAGGTGCTCCATTGATGACACGCGCACGCCGCACGCGCCGAATTCGACGGCAAAAATTTTGGGCACTGTGCCAATGCAAACATTTAGAAAAGAGACGAGACGGAGAAGATGAGAGAAAAAAGAGACGAGACGGAGAAGAAGAGAGCGTCGCGCGTGTTCTCGCGCCAAAAAAAAATAGTTTGAAAAAAAGACAGTCGCCATTACCCCGTGCAGTATATGAAACAATAGGAGCGCATGCGCCTATATTACAGGAAATACGGTAGTTGATTTGTTTCCGATTTACTCGATGGTGGGTTATACTGTCTGGGGATCTATTCTGATATATTAGTGGACAAGTATAGCCCCGCCCCGCCCTCACATTATTACAAATGGAGGCGGTCATTATGGAATCGTATGTAATAAGCCCCCCAGCTCATACCAGTATTGTCCTCCTCGGGGAAGGTAGGAACAGCCCCCACTGCGTCCTTTTTCTTGCGAATTTGGTTTGTGTGCAACATCAATATGAACCTCAATAAATTTTGGAAAACTACAGAAATAAGAAAAATGATGAGTAAATTATGAATAGTTACGTGCCGACAAAGCCGGTAAAATAGAAAATAAATAGTGTCGACTTTTACGGTAAAATCGTTTACCAAACAGAAAAAAGTCATATGCTGGCAAAAATCGAGCTTTTACCGGTTACCGACATGCTGGTAAAATTTTTTAGCGCTCGGCGGTTACCGGTAAAAAAAAGTCGGCGTTTACCAGCATAACCTGCATGATGGAAAAGGTGACCGTAGACTAGAAAACTCCACTCTTGTGTACTCATCGAGGATGCGAAAAAAATTTTTTTGAAGTTGCAAAACACTTTTCATTTTTTTTTCCTCTTCCTCTAGAAATGTTTTTTAGAATAGTTTTTTTTTGTTATTTGACTGCAAAACTCATCAACTCTCGCTCTTGTAAAATTATTTATTGAAAAAAAAAAACAGAAAACAAAAATGAAAACAAGTTTTAAGAGAGAATTGAAGTGAGAACTCGAGGGAAAATTGGAACCAAAAAATAACCGTGTATTTGAGGGGCACCCGTGCTTCTGCGAATAATTCGCTTCCTCTCCCAAAGTGAATCAATGCCGGAATTTGTATTGCTCTCCATCTCATCCTCGGAATCGTCACTGTTGTCTTCAAAATCGCCACCTTCTCCGATTCCCGTTCCATCATCGTCACACATGAATGCATTAACAAATGGTTGAGCGTCAGGGGAGAAAGTCTGTTTCTTCGAGGCGTGGCGTGGCGACGACTTCTCCACATTTGCTGAAATTTGCTACATGATTAATTAGAAAAGAAATTCCAGATCATACCGAAACAGCCTCTCCACTTGTGCAGATGACTGTGGAGACGCAAGGAAGTGTCGCGAAAATAGTGACAAGTTGGGAAACTTGTTTCGATGAGTCTACCAGAACTCAAGTGGTGAAGTGTCCATTGGTGGTCTTCCCGACATAACTAAAGCTTCATAGGCGACGATCTCGGTCTAAAAAAAATGTACGGATGGCAAAGAAATTTAGAAAAACTTTCGAACACTCGATAAAACTCGAAAAAGTCGTCTTTTGGTGTCTCGACGTGTTCGGTGGTGGAGTGGCGGGTGGCTCGACGATATTCGGCTCGTGAAGAGATTTGTCAGAATCTGAAAAACGTTCATAATGGGGTTATTCACGGTGTGAAAAAATGTTTTTTACATGTTTTCTCCATTCTGGCGATGTTAAAAAATGCGAGTGTGTGTCGATTTTTTATTTTTATTTTTTCTAGGCCAGGAGGCCACGGCCATCAGTTGTGTGGATTTGCGGGATATTTTTTTACGTGTTTTTCGAAGTTTCAGTCAAATTTTCGCATTTTTTTGTCAAGTATGCCAGTTTCCGATGTGTTTTTTTTTTAATTTTATTTTCTTTAAACTTCTGTTTATATAGCATTCAATTAATTTGTGAATTTTTTTCTGAAGTAAATCGAAATTTTCACGGCGTGTTGAACGGAACGTTGGAAAATTCATCTGCGTTAAACTGATACGAAGAGGAGACGCAGAGGAGCAGAGCAAGGCTGTCAAATCTCGCGGCCGGCCGAGCCGCGGCCCTGGAAGGCCGCGGCCCTGAGGGCCGCACAGTGAAGGGCCTCGGCCCTAGCATTAAACATCTACAGAAAGGTTCTATACTATTTGAACTGAACAAAAATGAAGCAGATTGGTTCTAAATTACAGAAATATGTGTAAAAATGTGAAAAATAAAAAATATATTCAAAAAATGAAAAAATTTGAATTTTTAGTTTTTGAGGTACAAATAAAAACTTTTTTGAAATCAGTTTTTCTACATTTTTTTGTATTTAGTTGTTTCCTTTATCCATTTTTCAATCTCTTCTTTACGACACACAAAAAAATATAAAAATTGCGATTTTTCAGGTACAATTGGATTTTTCATAATTCTTCATGCCAGAAAAAGTTTAGACAATAAATTTAAAAGATAACCACTACTCACGTTTATTTTTGAAACGTAATAAATACAATACAATACAATACTCATTTTTAAAACATTATTTCATTTAAAAAATCAAGATTTAAACCAGAAGTTTTTGAATAATGTAAATCATTTTTATTGCTAATCATAAAAAGTTAGAACAAAGTTGACAACACAAAAAATACTCACAAAAGTATGAAAATTCCCCTTGTGAAAGAATTATACCTATCTCAAATTATCCCAATCGAAAAAAAAACCAAATTTTTTTTTTTAAATTTTCAACTTTTTTATCATTTTCACAAATTTCATGAAGATTATCGTTATTTTAGTATAATTTTTGATTTTTCATCCTCTTTTTATTATTTCTCTATGAATTATTCACTTTGGAAACCCGCTGTAGGTTTTTAACGCAAGGGCCGAGGCCGCGGCCGGCCGTGTGACAGCCTTGGAGCAGAGTCCGCGGATATTGTTGTTTTGTAGCAAGCGCTCGCCGGAGAGACGCAGACACTCAGCGGAGCGCATTGCCATTAACGTTCCGGTCAGCACGCCGTTTGTTCAAAAGAGTGAAATCCATGGTGGAAACAAATATTTTTGCGTGGGAAGAAATTTGAACTAGGATCGGATAAATGGAAAACGACAGGAAAACAGTTTGCCGGAAAATGAAAGCTGGAAATTAATGAATTTGGTATGAATGACGTAGAGAAACAGGCAAGTCCGTTTCCCGGAAAATTCCGTTTTCATTAATTCTAGCTGTGGACTTATTTAAATTTTCATTTTCAAGAGAATGATAATATGAACGTGAGCTTTTTAAATGACGCTTCTTTTTGTCCATGTTTCATTTTTTTTTTCCATTTTATTTCAATCTCAAAGAAGAACCACGTTTTTTTCAGTGGCTTTTCAACACCGGCTATTGTGTTTTCAATTGACTTGCGACATGAGAACGCGAGACTCCGCCCACTTTTTTGTGCGCGACCACGCGAACACAGTGATATTTGAAGAGACGCAGACAGGTAGCGCACAAATAAGTGGGCGGGGTCTCGCGTTCTCATGTCGCAAGTCGATTGAAAACACAATACGTGATTTTTGTTTTTCAAAACCCCATTGGCTGGCGGCTTTTATTGAAGAATACCAGAGCGAATGAGAAAAAAAAACAACCGTCAGAGGCAGGACTATAAAAATGCAAAACTTGAAATCCCCTATGACGTGTCATTTTCATTTTGTTTCTTTATGTTTTTTATATTCTCACTGTCAATATTTTTCATTTTGTAAATGGAAAACGTCTCTTCGATTGGTGGTCATATACTGTGTGAAATGCATCTTTTTTGGTACTGATGACACGGCGAATATGCAAACGCAGTTGATCAAATACTGCGCATCTTTGTTTGTGTCAGCCGATGAGCGAAGTCAGCTCTGAGTATTTTGATGACTTTTATCCCGAATTTCGCATGGCTGCTACTGCTAATCGAGTACCGTTTGATCAAAACGATCGGAAGTATAAATGTCTTTGTGGACAACTTCATATAAAAGTAAGAAAAAAATGGTCTCAATTGAAAATTGTTTTTTTTTTCTTATAGAAAGGTGCACGCGTCGTGGCAGTTTTGGTGAATGTTTTTACCGCTATCAACATCATTTTTAGTTTTACTAGAAGTTCTACAGTTATTGTTTACACATGTATGAGGTGACTTCCAGTTTTTATGTTGTTTTAAAACTGAGACTATTGGATTTAGCGCTGCATTTGCAATTGTTATTTTTGGAACTCTTCTGTATGGCGTCTGGAAAGAAAAACGAATTTATTTGTACCCATACCTGCTATTTCAAGTGAAATACTTCCTTAGAACGTCACTTAATTAGTTTTTCAGATAATTTCCATTGCTATATCTATCATTATTCTTTTCTCCTTTCTGATTTCTATTGCAGTCGGAGCAAGTATGGTGATAGACTTGGCAAAAAACGTTGGAAATGTGGATACCACTAGCCAACAAGAAAAATTGGATGCAGGTAAATTTAACACTCATCAAGAAGTGTTTTCTTGTTTTCAGATTTGGCTGTTTTTACCGTGCTCTTCATACTTTTTCTCAGCATTGGCGTGCTTATTCAAGCTTACTTTGTCGAGGTAAGCTCGTGATAAAAATCAAATTGGGAAAAAAAGAAAATGTTGGTTTCCAGGTAATCTACTCTTTCCACAATTTCCTGAAAGATCGTGAGAACTCATTTTCGTTTAATTTCGAGTCGTATGCGAACAGTGCTTTTGGAGCTGAGACAACTCCCACCCCTCCGCCAACATATCCAGAGACTCAAATGCAACAATCTGAGATTATTGTCTCGTAAACACGTACATATTCAATTCTCCTTCATTCAATTTTACTAGATTTTGCCTTTACGCAATTTGTTATATGTATTTTGCATGTCTCTGATTTATTTTCGATATGATAATATTATCTTTTTGCATTCAATCTCTACCCTCTTATAAAGATAATCGTTGGGAATGGGGCTCAAAATGAGGAGACATTTAAATCTGTGCAGGCTTCTTTCAATTTTAAGCAATTGATATTTTTAATCCGAATTATATGATAAACTCACTGCACGCCATCCATTTTCATTCGATATTCGCACACCGCAATTCCCATTTTTGTTGAATTTGTTTTCCAAATATGCATTGCAGTTAGAAAGACAAGTTCTGCCTACCAAATCTTTTTGGTTGCTACTTTTCAAGTACGTATTTTCAGTGAATTTATCAAAAACTACAAAAATTTCACAGTGTACAACTTCAACAACTCTCATTCGTCAGTTTATTAAATAATTTGGTTGTTGTTGACTATGTGAAGATTTGCTTATTTTTATGATGAATATAAAGTATTCTTTTTTTTTTTGATAGAACCTCATGTAATCCGGATCTACATTCAAGTTCATTATTATTAGTTTCTTTATAATGCTCCTTTTCATATGTACATACTAATACACTTGTTTCCTAGCAAAAAATACATAAATTGCGATTCAACCGGAGCTAATCTTGAATTCTTTTCCTTTCCCTGTCGCTATCTTTTCTTGTCCATTTATGTAAATCGATAATATTATAATAGTGCTCAAACCCATGTATCCTCCCATGTATAATCCAAGACATTGATGCTCATCTGTCGCTTCCGGTTGGCTAATGAGATACCTGTCATATAGTTAATAACAGCGTGAGCAGGCTAAATAGCTATCAATTTACGCGTGAGGGCACACCGTTGCTATCGTTACAGATCCGCTCGTCTTGTCTTCTTTCCGTTTTATTTCCGGAATCACCACGTTTTATTTGTTTGTTGTCTACCGTATTTTAAATGCTTCCCATTGAGTTTTCATTTTTTTTAATCACGCGATTTGAATTGAAAACTCGATTGTGGTTTTCTAGTGAAAAAAGTAAGAATGGGTCGTATGGTAGTGTGCTTGGGAAAATGGAAAAAAATCGCGCTTGATTAGCGGCATTTCTCTCACGCCCATTCTTGTTTCCCACTGTATTTATTGTTTCTCCAGTTGACCGAGTATCCTTTCTTCTGCTCAATTCTTTCTTCCATTATAGTTCCACTTTCTGTTTTTCAGATTATGAACGGGAATAATACCAATGTAGAACTTCCGGAACCGGACAGAGTCATTGCTTATTTTGTGCCCGCTTCTAAAGGTGCTTATGTTACCGAAATTATGGTAAGTTCCTAATTTATTTAGAAATCAACAATATAATTTTAAGGAGCTTGCATTCCGAAATCACCCACAAGTTACCGTAGGTGCTGGCGTTCTAGCCGATTTTCCGCAAAATGTCGGCGTGTTGCTATCCGATGTTCGTCCCGATGGAAACTTTCTTCCCGAGTTTGAGGAGAAGGAAAAAAATATCCAACCAATGACATCCAAACAGAGAGCAAGACTAAATAGACGAATGCTGGTATCTGCCAAACAGAGACTCTACAAATGGAAGAAATTCAAGTTTGCATCAAAAACCCAGATTCTTAAACACCGCGAGTCACCTTCGTTATCTGAAACTATTCATTCTCATTACCAAACCAACAAGATGTTAGCCCAAAAGTTTGGAAAACCAACGCTTCTTATCAAATATCCGAAGCTTCCGTATTTGGTGCCAGTGGGCAAGAAGTTCAAAGACATCGGAGTACCACGCAATGTTGTTGACTTTACCTGCAATGGAGTTTTCACAGTGAGTTCCTTTTTCCGGTTGAATTGTTTCTAAACTTCCCTTTCTAGCTATGCAAAATATTTTTGGCAAAGAAAATAGTTTAGATTACAATCAGCTGCTAGTAGAAAAGAAAGCAATCAAATCTTTTGTCTGCCATCAAATTCACGGCTAGCACAACAGCTGAATTAGTTTGTTGAATAAATGTCAAACTTAAATTCATTTTTTTAGCGTGGCAGTCAACTGGCCATGCTATAAAGAGTGACATTAGGAAAATTAAATGAGTTTGTGGTACGTGCAAAATGAGTAATTACGCGAATAGAATCCCACGTGAAAAGACGGGTAATCCGATTAGCATATGGCAGGTATACGGCATCCGGACAGATGTGAATAAATTCTAATGAGAGTGACGTAAAAGGAACACGTTAATTTTTGCAATTTTCAGCCTGACTCCACCGAGCAACCGCCGATAATAAGGAGGGAGTAAGCGATTTGCAACAAGAAATATGTACCCTTCTGGATCAAAATCTCATACAAAAATCCATCTCACTTTCCTTTTTTTATACAAAATACATGTAGATTTTCAGTTTTTTTTTTCGATCTCCGTTAATTGTTAACTACTCTATTAAGAAATCATTAATTTTTATATTCATTGTATCATGTTATCCCATTGTTGTTGATATTTAACATATTCAAATTTTATTATCATTTGAAAACAAGAAACTGTCTAAGCCAGTAGAGTTCGATCACAATTGTTTGCGGGGAAAAAGTGGGAACACGGAAAATCGGAAAATTACTAGACATTTATTTATTAATAAAAACAAGAAAGACAATCAATGATTGAACTTGTTCGCGAAGAGTCCGCCTCCTCGCAATGCGATCCGATTTGCTAACAGCTCCAGCTCGATAGCGGCGATTGCCTCTTCCAAATCCTGCTGCTCGTTGTTCCGTGCGATGGCTGAATATTTTAAACGTGAAAAAAGACAAACTGTGACTGTACGGGAGATCAGAATAGATACTGCTTACCAATTTCCTCGAGTTCTGGCGTAGAAAAAGCTTGCGATCGTTTTCCAAACCGCATTCCCTGATGGCACCCGATGCATTCGCAACACTCAATCGTCATTTTGCGCTGGCACACTTGGTCGCATTGTGCATTTCGTTTAGCTGCCTGGGTGGTACACGCGAGAAACAAAACAACAAGGAGCGTCTCTTTAAGACCGACCATTATACCTGAAAGTGTAAACCATATGCTTATAAAGTCGTTAAAACAAAGAAAATTTAAATGAGAAAACTGGAAAAGTTATTGGCTGACGTCTCTATTCATAGAGTTTTCAAAATGGGCGGAGCTCATTATTCATTCTTCTAGGATCGTGGGCGCAAGAAGGCTCCACCTCTCCCGAAAAAAGAGAAGAAATATTGTTCTTTAAGTGGATAAGCGGAAATGTGTAGAAAAACAGAAAAGATGGAGAGCCTCAAGTTAAAAATTTTCAAGATACGTTAAAACAGGTGAAAAAATTTGGTGATCGAACCGGAGCCAGGTCTCGAATAACAACCGGCACAAACGACTTCAAGAAGCGTAGCGGTTTTCGTCAAATAATGTAATCAAAGAATTTCAGCTGCCACTATCACTTTTACACACTGTTTTCTTCAAGTGGGCACGTTCAGATACTTTTGCAAACGAGTTGGGTTAGATTTAAGTTTTACCTGTATACTTTTTTTTAAATATTATGTATTAAGTCTCAGATAGTAGTTATCGGTACTCTGTTGTTTTTAATTCAACCTACATATGACCGTGTGCGGAATCCTAGCTTACTATGGTGCAAGTTATTTTTTTTAATAGCTGCGTGACAGTTTTCAGTAGTGGTAGTGGGTACTTTCTGAGTCAAAAATAGCTAAACTAAACTGCCATTTTGAACTTTGAACTTTTCTTTCTTTTTTTTACCGCACTTTGAGAAACATTGAACTCATTATGTAAAATAGGAATAAATAGGGTCATGAGAAAGAGAAGGAGGTGAATTCTAGTGAAAAATTAATTCAAAAACGTTGCAAACGTAGTAATCATAATTGTGAAGGTGCAATATTTTTTAAAACTTAGAATGTTAATAAATGGAAATCAAAAGATCAGATTCCTGATTAATACAGTTGACAAACGCGATCCAGAAAATTAATAAATAATCGAATTTTTTTTTGGTGATTTGCGGGACTCGGCAACAAGTTGGCACGAATTCCTCAAATCACCAAAAAAAATTAAAGTTTCTGAAAAAATGACTTTTCTGGTATTCGCTAACGTTTTGATTTTCGCAACACGTAGCCGAAAATTAACTGATATGATACGTTTTAAAATATGCTCTTTTATCATAGGTTACTTTCTTATTGGTTCCCTAACGGTAAGACTTCGATCTTTTGAAATTGAAATTCAACACTTGCTCATTTTATCCCTCCCTTCCTTCTGTCTTCCGGTTCCTCTTTTTTTCCAACCACCCACCCGCCAATAGTGCGTCCAGAAAACACATCATTATAATATTTGTATTCTATTCCTGACGTAGAATGTTTAAATGAATGAATGAATGAGCATGATAATTGAAAGGTCTAAAAAATACTCTATGAGCAAAAGTTTGTCCAAGTGATCTGCTAATTTATGGAATAACAAGTATCAAAAAAAGGTTAGAGGAACGGGGTGGATTGAATTGGATAACGACAGGCCAATGAATAAAACATCATAGAATGACGAGATATTTTTCATTTTTAAATTTAGCCAGCTAAATAAGAATCATGAACTTTTTCCGTATCTAAATACATAATCATTCAGAGAATAAATGTGGAGCTAATGTTGGTTGTTATTGAGAGGAACTCCAGTGAACATGGCGATTTCATCGCTTTCCGTCGCTGCTACTCTGCATAATGCAAAAATATTAAAAATGGAAGAAAACTATAAAACTAATTTACCTGCGAGATGTGATTCTCTCAAGGACTTCCTCGGTGGTAGCGTCATAGTCAGGGGTCACTTGTACAGTGATTCCAAGATGGGAACAGTCGGAAAACCTTCGCGTATGGGTTTCGGAGTACACCGCAATAGTCTAAATGGGAGGAAACATGATGAGCAAATTTCGGATAATACTTACATCGGCTTTGATAAAATCAATAAATTTGGTACTGGTTATTGCAGGAACTCCGACAATTACTTCATCGACAATCTGCGGTTAAAAATAAGTTTGGGTTCAGTTTTTTTTAAATTGTTTTTTGAAATATTTATTTACCTTCAATGAAGCAACATTTAAAGTTCTTTCCAACAAGTTCATCACTGGAAAAATTGTCCCCTTCTCCTCGTTTACATCCTGTAACAGTTATTCTTCTCATAAGTCATAATTAAAATTTCTCACATCATCTCCCACTACTCCAACTATTAAAAAGTCCCCAAGCTCCTTTGCTGCTTCCAAAAACGCCAAGTGTCCTGCATGGAAAAGATCGAAAGCACCACTGACATACACAATCTGAATTATTTTTGCTCTTAAAATTTTGGGTGTTTTGGTAATTAACGACTATGATAACAATACGTCATACTGTATGGTCATATAAATTTCAGACATTTGGCAAACAGAATTTCAGCTGTCCTTTTTTATCCTGGTCAAATTGTGATGTCAACTATTGACGAATGACATTTTTTCGGGAAAATGATAGTTTTGAGGGCTCTCAGCTCTCAGCTCTTGGTTTAAAATTCTTTGCCTTTTGTCCAATAAAAAACTACACTTTTACCAAGTAATAAATCCTGTCTATACGAAAAATTCATCTTGAACAAAAACTCACCTTGTCAGCAGTTTTTGGTTTTTTGCCGATGACAAGTGGAGAAAGTGTGTAGTTTTGTTTGTAAAGGGACACCGTTGTCACCGGTTCATTGTTTGAAGGGTTCTGCAACATGTGTCATGTAGTTTAAAAAATTATAAAAAGCTTACCAAACAAAATGGAAAAATGGAATTTCTAAACTCAAGAATCGATTCGTTTTCCATGTGATGTGTTTTAGTTACCAGCATCAGTCTCCCAGCGACTTCCTGTACCGGAACATTGAGTAATTTCTAAAAAATGTATTGGGTACCTGGTCAGTAACATGTTCTGAAATCACATATTGTTTTGCTCGTTCACTGCTCCGAATATCCTCGTATCTTGACATCTCAACAGTTGTTGGATGGCTGATATCTGAAAAGTTTATTAGTTGGCTCACCAAACGTTAAAAATCTGGAAAAAAAAGAAGAAGTTCAAAATTTACCTGGAATTGCTATGATATCGCAATCCAATTGATTGAGTGTAGAGACTTCTGGCTGGAACGGAGCATCGTCAAAAGCCTTTAAAACAATTTGAATTGTTGCTCTGAAAATGAAACACGAACCTCATCAACCCATCTTATAGCGGAAATCAATCGATATCTTTCTTCGTCCGTAAAAATGGGCAAAATCCCGTTATTATCAAGCTGGAAGACTAAAAATTGTTATATGTATTAGTGCTTACTTTTTCTGGATACAAAAACCGTATTAAAACTTTTCCTTCAAACGTACATACCTCATCATCTGAATGAATTCCAACAATTAATTTTCTACCGTATTGTTTTGCAGGCCATAAAAGTCTGGCGTTTGAGAAATGTACAAAATCAAAACTGAAAAGAAAAGTAAGATTTTTGTTACATCAGACTAATTAAATATTACCATCCGTCGGCATAAACACGTGCCTTTTTCTTCTCACCATCTGGAGTGAGACCTTGTTCCGTTGCTTTGAGCATAACTGATAAACTGATAATCGCGAAGAAAAGATCGATGAGAGACTCTTAAAGATAGAAATTGTTCGGGACCTTTTCCTCTCTGGGTGTAACACGCTCTTTGAACAAAGGGATAAGCGAGAGTCTTGCCCATTACACAAGGTGGTTGCGGGTGGATGTCATCATTAGAAGAGCAGCAAAACGTTTGTGTAATACTTCACACATGTCCTGTCAGACAAGCTGTGTTTTGATAGACAAGGGTCGGGCAAAAAACGTTTAAGGGCAGGTTTTTACTACTGCATTTTGTGTCCTGCAAATCTGCAGCTTTTAAATTATAAACATTGTATTAATTTATAAGTGTGGACTTGTTTTAGTTGTTGAACTTTTTATAGGTCACATCCGAATTCTTTTCCAACTTTCTATTTCAAATCGTTTGAAATTAGCAGAACTTTGAATAGTCAATTTGAAAGTTGTAGGGCGGGAAGTTACTTAGAATTCTGAATTCAATTACATATGATATTTTCTACAGGAGTGACATCAAATTCACCTTTAATGCATGTTCTTTTTCTCAATTTGTTATTCCTAGTTTAGAAAATCTATGTAACCAGAATTACCAAAATTCAAAGGAAGATTCTCCGGTTGAAATTTTGCAGAAGTGGGCAAAATATGTAGATTAGGTAATCTGAAAAATAGGATTTCATACATTCTGGGGCGAATTTTCAAATTTTGTTATACTTCTTATGGTAAGTCACCGAAATTTTTTGAGAATTAGCTGTTTCAGGGTTTGTGCCAAACTCATGTGACACAGGTTTCGAATTCGATGGTTTGTGCGCCAATTGCTGACAAACACGCCTCGGTTAAAGCCGAATTCGCGCCAAATGCCGGTTGGGCGTCATCTGTTCGTCTGTAATGGTTACATGTCATATTGAACGGCTAATAGTCAAGCAGATGCCTATATCCGGCATATTTACTAAGGTGCTTGAAAATCGTATTGTCTCATTTAAAGTATAGTCGGCGAATGCATCATCAGCCTCGCTCTACCGCACTTTTCAATTTTCAACAGTGTAGTGCACCTATTTTGAAGCGAAAAATCAAATTTTAACTGCAACTCGTCGTGGACACGTTATTTTCCGTTGAAAAGAAGTGTAAAACTATAATTCGAGTTAATCTGGCAAGTGCAACATTGTTTTACAGGGATTTTAGCAGTAGAGCGAGGTTGATGATGTATCCGCCGACTACTCAGGGAATTTTCCGCAAGGCTACGGCAAGGGTTAGCTATTCAAGCGGCACGTTGCCGTCGAAATCGGCAAGTTGCCGATATTTGATGAAGTGGCAAGAGGACGGCAAGTAAAATGAGTTGTAGCCGCAAAGGAACGGCAAGGCGTCGGCAAGAGACTCCCGTTCAAATATGCGCAAGAGTGCGGCAAGGATATGCACGAGATCGGCAAGGGAACGTCACTGGCACGGCAAGGATAGCTTTTCAGGTGCGTCAGCAAGCGCTTTGCGCATATTTTTCATTAATTTATGTTTTATTTTTTCGATCCTACTTTCGTATTTTTTTATATTTTCGAAGTGAATGGGCACTCCGCATTATTCTCGGCTGAAATGTAAGTACCTATTGATTTATTTTACAGTATTTTATTGAAAAATTAATAATAATTTTTAGATAAGAATGCTCGTGGAATCTTCAAATCAGAGGACAATGACGAAACTCGCAACATCTTCAGAAGACGAAGACAACGATTTAGATGAAGATGTTTGTCAATTATGAAGTAAAAGGACTGATGGTGAGTTTTTTTCAAATAAAAGTTGTCATAAAAAATAAAAATTATTCTCTAAAAAATATACTTTGCCTGAAAAGACAAACGCGAACCGTTGAAAACGACTCAAATTTATCTTTTTTTGGAGTTATTCACAGAACCAGTAAAAAAGCAAAAAAAAAAGCAAAAAAAAAAATTTATAAAAAGTTTGGAGAATGCTCTGATCAGTCTGAAACTTTGAGAAATCATTTAAAAAATACTCTCGGTAATCCCCGGAAAGTTTCAGACTAGATTTAATAAAATATCGATTTTTCTTTCTGCAAATGTTCGAAAGTCAATATTTTAGTCTCAAATGTTCAGGAAATGGCCGAGAGTATTTTTTAAATTATTTGCCAAAGTTTAAGATCATTCGGAGCATTCTCCAAATTTTTGCTGAAGTTTTAGCTGCTTTTTTTTCCTATTTTTGCCGATTCTGTGAATAACCCCACTTGGAAAAAAATCAGAAAATACAGGAAAAATCGTAGTTTTTCTGTAATTTTCGTGCGTCATTGGACTGTAAAATTACGCGATTCCATGAAATGTTTTCTTTAGACTGCATATCACGTATTCGTGAGGAGTGACACTTCAAGGTAAATTTGGAGCCAAAAAATCATCTTTTTTTTCGAATAAAAACGTGAATTTGAGTGTCGTTTCTTGCGAATACAAGATAACATCAAAAAATCTTTAAAACCATTGAAAGTTATCAAAATATTTATTCGCAATCGCCGTAAATTGTTACTTTTCGCTCAACAAAACAATGATTCATTTGAACGGCGACACAGCAAAACTCGAAAATCGTGTTTTGCTTATTCTCCTACTTACTTATTTCTAGTTGTGAGTCCAAAATGTTCCGTAATTTAAAAACAGAAAACTTCTTATTCTAGTTCCCAAAACTGTCAGCGATTGTGAATAAATGTGAAACTTTAACGCTTTGAACAATTTTTAGGAAAGACACGGATGATAAAGCATAAAAACTTAAAAAACAACTCTATAAACAAATCGCTTGACATTTAAAAATAATTGCTAAATTTATTAAGTTGGTCAGTCACCAACCGTTCGCCAGTGACAGGTGCAATTTTTTATCGGAATGTTCGGAACTTCCAATTACTTCAAGGGAGTTCCCCATTAATATTATTTTTTTTTAGTAATATGACATATTTTCCTAATGACTGAACACCTAGGTTACTAGAACTTAAAGGAGTTAAGTTAAAGAAATGATTGTCGTTATTTACTAAAAATTTAAAAGGAAAATAAAAAAAATTAATTTTCAGTGTGACAAGACAAACGCCAATTCAAAAACGGATGAAGCCAAGCGAAGAAGACGATCAGCATCTGTGGAAATAGTTAACAGTGATTCTTCATTCGTTAGTAATTCAGATGTTTCAAATCCCCCCCCCCCTTTCAGTTTTCTTTAGTTTCTTCAAATTTTCTAAATGCTTGCTTTTTCTTTTTAATTTTCTATTGTGGATCGGTTTTTTATTATAATAAATTTACAATAAAATTACAAGAAAATAGTTCGAATGGAAGGGAAGAGTCTACAAAATCGGCAAGCGAACGGCAAGGGTATGCCTCGTCATCGGCAACTTGCCGCGAAAAACGGCAAGGGTGCCGACTGGCATCGGCACCCTTGCCGATTTTCGGGGCAACTTGCCGATTTTCACGGCAACTTGCCGAAAATTCCCTGAGTATATGTGAGTTTTTAAAGGGGGTGCCAACTTTCTGGGGAAAGTTGCTTAAAATATACTCTTGGGTGGGGGATTTACGAATATCACATCGAGGGGGTGGATAGCGCAGCCGGTAGTGGTGACCGCCGCCGTTCCAGAGGTCACAGGTTCGATTCCTGCCCTCACCCCCCGGGTTCACCCAGCCTCTAATTGGGTAGTAGAGAAATCTACGAAGATTGCTCGGTCTATTCCCTAGCCATGAATTGACTTAAATAACGTCTGGCTCTGAACGGTACACCACCAGTCGTCCGCGTACGCAGAAAACCGTGATCCGCAGTACCTTCGGTACTTGAAGAACGGATCGACTTTGTAATCTTTGTAATCTTTGTTGTAAATAGCACGAATTTTTTTTAATGATTTTTGGCAAATTTTACAACAAAAAAAAAATAGAAGACCACGGGGAGTACACGACTTGGCGCGAAATTCAAATGCCATTTTCTTTTTCAACATTTTTCCCCCGTCTTTTTCCAATATTTTTGCATTAATCTTTAGGAAATAATTTACAAACATCAATTCGTGTTTTCAGATAGCAAATTAACGCATGTTAATCACAAAAGTAATGATATAAACAAATTCGGAACAAAATTCTCATACCTTTAAATTTTTCCGTTTTTCTGATCACTTCAGCATTAAAATCACTATTTTATCTGTAACTTTTAATATTCGAGCAAAAATTTTCACCAGAATATATTCAAAACGTGGAATCGAACAACAGGCAAATATCGATTTTTCGATATTTATGACTAAAATGTGTTTCCGCGATTATCGAAAATTTCCAAAAGCGATTAGAGCATGTTTTATCGAAAATCGATGATAAAAACGAGTAAAATTACAAGAAAAAAAAATATTTCTCGTGAAAATGGAATTTTCTAGAAGCCGCGGCCGCAGGATTCCTAGGCCACGGCCAGGATTTTTCGTGTAATCCTCGTGGTCTTCTATTTTTTTTTGTAAAAATCATTAAAAATCATATAAATTTTTTTGTGCGATTTCAATGTGATATTCGTAAATCCCCCACCCAAGAGTATATTTTAAGCAACTTTCCCCAAGAAAGTTGGCACCCCCTTTAAAGGAACTGCTTTGTTCCTAGCGTTCTTGTGAACGGTTTCGTACGGATTTTCAACAGAACGCAGTACAAAAATGTGAGCGGGTGTGTCGTCTCGTTATGTCTGCGTCTATTATAAAATTTGCGCGGGAGCATATGGTAGCCGGAAAGAATATTGAAACGATAATATAAACTGTGACCTCAGAATTTAAGTACACTGTATTTTGTGATCCTGGTCGTTCTTTCTTTCTCTCTAGGCGTCTTTAGTACAAAAACTGTGTTAAAAAAAAAAACGTGATCCAATCTTTATTCGATATCTCATATCAACACCAAAGCACGAAAATCAATTAGGACTGTTAGTCCAGTCAGTGAAAAAAAGGAATTTCTTCCCAATAGAACCTCATGCAGGGCATTACAGATTTTCCATTACATGTAACTACCAAGCTGAGTTTCTAATGGGAAATGTCCCCAGATAATACAGAAGAATTTGTGAAAACCTCCTTCCAAAGTTCGAAGCGAAGATTTGAGGGCCAGTATGCTTTTATCTTGCATTCTAGCCGTGAAATCCTCGATTCGAAAATCAGAAAATCGCTGTGAAATAAAACAGTAAGCGCAAGACGCCAAAGAGAATGAAACTGTCGATCTGATACAATTTTGCTCAAAAGTGAAAGAAGGTGGAGCTTCTGGTGAGTCATATCTGAATAAAAATAACAGGACGCGTCCTGCACCGCTAAAACATACGATTGAGACCTATGTGTAATAGAAAATGTTTTTGTACAATACAATGGAAAATAAGAAAAAGCTAAAATGAATTGAGTCAGCTTTGAGAAAAGAAGAAATGATTTTCCTTTTTGTTGAATTGTATGTGAGCATGGAATGAGAAGTTTTCTGCAATTTCAACAAGAAAATTTCAAAGTTCGTTTGAAGAATGCTGTATGTTATTGAAGAAAATGTATAAATATGTAAACTTCTCTAAAATGACAATTATAGAAATACCGTATTTACTCTAATTTCCTGGTAGCCTCTAATTGGCCAGCAGCGTCTAATAGCCCGAAATGCAAGCAATGACTTGGAAAAATAAGCCGACAGCCTCATGAATCTATACTCGACGAATGCATGATCAACCTCGCCATTTTTTGAAGCGAAAAATCAAATTTGAACTGCAACTCGTCGTGGATACGTCATTTTCCATTTAAAAGAAGTATAAAACTAGAATTCGAGTTAATCTTGCATGTGCAACGCTATTTTACAGGAATTTTGGCAGTAGAGCGAGGTTGATGATGTATTTGCCGACTATATGTGCATACATTAATCTAAACTACATACATGTTTCCGAACACTATCATCTTGCAGAAATTATTGTGACCTTCGGTTCTTTGGTGAAATTATGTTCTCTCATATTTGTGGCTAGATTAATTACAATTCATATCTTCACATGTGTTCCTTATAGGTATCGAAGGATATCTTCAATCTCACAGTATTCACACCCAAAATAGATTTTTGTTCGCCTAAAAAGTGATGTGTCTTAATTTTTGGGTGACATACATATTACAAACACAACCCAAATGTTGCAATTCTGAGGCCGTATTCATGAACGTTTACTGCGTAAATCGATTTACCTAGGGGAATATTTACTCCGTAAATGGCACAGTAAATCGTTTACTGCGTAAATCATTTACGGTATTCACAACGACATTTACGGTCCGTAAAAATTTACCGCCTGTTTATGTGTGGTTTACCGTGGGTTGACTTATTGATTTTTTGTACTTTTTTTCGAAATAGTGGTTTTTATGAATAATATCTGTCCAAAATGAGTTTCCAATATGAGCTACAGCAAACAAAGAAGACAACGTCGATCCGTTCTTCATGTACCATACATAGGTACTGCGGGTCGGGGGTACGACCAAAAAAAAAAATAAAAAAACGTGGAAAATTTCCTTTTAACTGGCAGAAATACGCCTTTTTTTAAAAGATTTTTTTTGGTAAATTTTTCGTGGACAAAAAATTGTTTTGTTTTTTGGTAATTTTCTTTGCCTTTTTTTGTTTGTGGAAAATGTTTTTGTCCCACCCCTGCTGCGGATCACTGCTCTCTTCATACTCGGACGACTGTTGGTGTACCGTTCTAAGTCTGACAATATTTAAGTCAATTTCTTGCTGGGGAAACGCAGATTTTTGTAGATTTTGCGATTAATTTAAAAAAAAACAATTTTCATGACACGAAAAATGATAATTTGTTCAAAATTTAATTACATAACAAACTTAGTAGCAATAAAAATAGACGGGGCTTAAATTGCGCCTAAATTCAAACGGAATTGTTCAAATATCACAAGTTTAGCTTTATCTATCAATACCATCAATTCCGACAATTCGAGTACTAATGGACCTATTCAAAGTACTGTAGAAAATCGGAAAAAATGACAAAAAACTGGGAGAAAACTCGGAAAACGCTCCGATTGGTCTGAAATTTTGGGAGAAACTGTCAAAAATGCTTCCGGACTTTCTCAGAAAATTTTGGGCCGAAATATCGATTTTAAAAAATATTGATTTTTTTTCTGAAAATTTTCTAAAATCGATATTTCGGTCCAAAATTTTCTGAGAAATTCCGGAAGCATTTTTGACAGTTTCTCCCAAAATTTCAGACCAATCGGAGCATTTTCCGAGTTTTCTCCCAGTTTTTTGTCATTTTTTCCGATTTTCTACAGTACTTTGAATAGGTCCATAAAAGTTACTAAAAAACATGAAAAACGAGCCAATAATTTGAAAAAATATTAAAAAAAAATAGACGGTAAATGTCATTTACTGACCTTCATGGTGAGTAAATCATTTCCTCTCCGTAAACTGATTTACGGTCCGTAAAAGTTTTTCATGAATACCGAAAAATGCATTTCCCCTACGGTAAACCATTTACTGTTCTCATTTACCGTACGGTAAACGTTCATGAATACGGCCTCTGTTTTTCATCAACATTTGCTTGCCGCAGCACGCATTTTATCATAAATAAATTGTTTACATCTTCATCGACATTTTGACCGGGGGAACAAAAACCGTACGTTTGTTCAGTTTACTTATCTGTAGTGATAAATCAGCAATAATTTGGAAATTTTGCCAACTAACACTTTTCTACCTAATAAATCAAGTTTCAAGACTATCTTTTCCTATCGTTTTCTGTTCCATGTCGTACCGCCTTGAATTATTGGTGATAAACAATATCTGTGAAGGTTACAGATTATATAACAACCTTGAGTTCCATTTGGCAATCATTATCGGTTATCAGTTTCTGTTTTCTGGTTTCCAATTCTGATTCTGTTTTGTTTACATATTTGTAAATCTACTCTACGCGTGATGGATGTTAGAACGGCTAATTGCAGTAAGTGTTCAAAACAAACAAACAAAAAATAATACACCAAAAACACATTTCGTTTTTAGATATCGACGACTATGCCGCCAAAATTTTCAAGGAATATTCTGCGACAGTTTTTGCTGATGACTACGAGGGACTTCTAAAGTTCTACGATGACAGTGCTGTGCTCATTGAGCGAGGGAAAGAGAGTTTTTACGGAGTGAACTCGATCATTGATGCCATCAAATCTTACCATGCTGGATTGGGTCCAGGCACTACACAGGTGTGTTTGAAAGTTTAAACGTAGACATTCACATTATAATAGAACAATCTGGTGCATTATCAGAACTCGGAGTTCAAAGTTGAGTACACGGACCATGTAATCACAATTCGTTGCAAATATCGCGTGAGTCTTCCTTAGTTCTTGTTGTGTCAACTTGATCATACCCCAATTAAGGTGCAGTCCGTGCTCACCAATGAGACATGGGAAGGTGAGTATGTGCAGTACTGGAAAAGCGAGATTGGCCAACTTCCAAAGATTATTCGGGATGAGTTCAGCATCGACAAGAGATATGTACACTGATAACACAAACTGTAGTGTACAGTTGGTATGCAACTACCAACGCTTTTTTAACAGTTTTTCTGTTCGTTTTCTTCCTGCGTAAATGTGTTTTATGTATACTTTGAACTTATCTTTGAAATGAAGGGTGCAAGAGCAGACAGCAAAAGTCATATATTTTTCTCGAGACAAACATACGGTAATTGTTATTTTTCGGTGTGAAGAGCCTTAGCTTTCTATCCACTTGATTTATCTTCCTGGTGAGCTTTTGTGATCGCGGCTCAGACTGTAGGCACACGAAATTTTCGGCTTATAAAAACAAAATCATTCGGAATTGAATACTTGCATATTTCTTATATGAAACATTTTACAGCGATATGTGATTTTGTGTTTTGGTGTCGCCACAATGCGTTGCGAGTTTGACCATCACCGAAACATGAATTCGCAACGTTCGAGTAACCTTCACGTGCGCTACCAAATCGCTACGCAGTTCCCAAGAAAGTGGAAAAATGGGTGCAAAACTATCTTTTCCAAGAATTAATAGGTTTTGCAAAGCCAGAATGAAACGACTTTTTAGAGAGCTTTGCCCGATAATTATGGGTCGACTAAAGAAACGAATGCACTTATTCACGTTAGATAAATATATGAAGCACGTGAAGAAATGAGAAGTGCTTAGCAGGCTTTTATTATTTTTTAAGTAATATTTATTAAAAATAAGTTAAAAATGGAAATTTGGAGCCTGCTGCTGTCGAAACTAGACTGTTGCATATTTTCGGAGGGTTGGCATGGCTTAGCTGAAATTATGTATGCGGTCCGGCCCGTTTTGGATTAAAAAAAAAAATAAAACCGTGAAATAAAACCAACAAAAGTATAATAAATACCGGAACTTTGGATCTGAGCACCGCAATATGCTCAAATGCGGGCGTTCCTGACTAAAAAAAATCACGAACCAGCCTAACCCTCATTATCTCATGTATCTCGTCATAGAGAAATATCGGCAATTTGGCGCCCCGTTCGTTCCAACATCACGCCGGGTTATGCATTTTTAGCTGCCGACTTCCTGCCCTTCGGCAAATTGCCGATTTCGGAGGCAAATTGCTCATTTCAGGCCGACTTCATGCCGATAATTCTCTGAGATGTCCATTACCAAAATCACGAGTTCAATTTTCACCCCGGTGGCTTCGTAGTACTAATATCAGTATGGCGGGTTAGAAGTGTGAATTTCTCATACTGGTAACTGAAAAGAATATCCCTAGTGGAAAGAAGGAATAAAAATGAAAATATGAAATAGTGGGCGGAAGTTGGCAAAAACAAGTTGTATTTTGGGTGTCAGATTCCTGCTATTATGTGTACCAAGTATTTCTGTTTCTTTTTTATTTCACATATTTATATTCAAAATTGTGAAAATACTAAACTCATTATTCGCTTAAACATGACAAGCAAATTTGCACTCAAGTCTGTTCGCTACTATGCAAAAAAAATGCTTCTCATTGCGCTCTGAAGTGTGACGTGTGACCCCTCTACAGAAGTGCATTGGCATCTTACAACAAACCCATTTCATAAAGCGCGTTTCAATTGGCAACAAGAGGCGTTGAATGGCACACTCGTTTGGCTTCAAACAAAATGAATAATCCATCCTGCAGTCATCCGCCTTCGGATTTTTCATCTCCCCTCTAAAGCCGCGAAACAAAGCGAAATGAGATCGGCAGCTTCCGAAATTCCGCTATTTCTTTTTGACAATGCTTTTGTTGGCCGAAATACTCTATTATCAATTTATCACTGGAGTTTTGCCGGCACATTGTCGCACCGCGTCAAGTGGCAGTCAGAAAAGCCGAGTTATCTATTTGCCAATCTAATGTCTGACGGTTGGACACTTTTGTATCCAACTTTTGCAATAAAAAAAGAAAGAGAAAAACGACATTTTTGCAAAGACTTTAAGCATTTGAACAGTTGAAATAATAATGTTCTACATTTCACTCAGCTCGAACCAGTTTACCTCAAAAATTGTTCTTTATTTTCTCCTAACCCTGTGTTTATGGCAAGCTGTGCCTGCTCCACAGAATTCAGTGAATCGTGAAATTACTCGGTCGGGATTTCCTATAAAGGTGCAATAAGTGTGTGTAAGCGACATTCTCTTTGTTTTATGATGTAATTTACTAGGTGATTCTAGATTCTTTTTTTGTTTCATATGTATGTGAATGTGTACGGCTGCTCTTAAAAAATCTTGATTTATCATTGACCGGAATATTTTCTATGAGCCAAGGGTGTTTCACAAAAGCGTCAGAACAGCAACATTTAAAAAATTTAGAAACCACATCTGACATTGATTAGTCATAAATATAGTCTACCAAAGAGCTAAAAAGCTTTTAAATTAAATTTCAGTAAAATTTACAAACTATTCCTTTTGTTTTCTTCATTTGTTCTCTTTTCTTTCCCATCAACTGAAATAAAGAAATGCTCCGTTCCAGAGCAGTCATCTTCATGTCTTCTCAACGTCGTCGGTCACTCATCTGAAATGCATTTCAATCGCTTTTCATACTCTTCTCGTCTTTTCACTGTTTTCTTTCGGTGGGGAAGAAAAAACAGCGACTAACGTAGCAAGCGCGTATATCTTTTTGAAAGCGTTCCATTCGTTCTTCTTTTCGTTTATTTATTTTTTCTGATAACTTGTCTTGTCTACTATTTTACGTGTTGACAAGCTCTTCTGTGAGCTTCAGACAGTTTTTTATTTTTGTGTTTTTGAAAAATACGTTTAAAAGCGAATGGTTTTATTGTCAATTCATTTCTAATTTTCAAAGAATGAGTTATGCAAGGGTTATTGTAGATTTTATTTTTCTAACACAATCCTAATTTTCTCCGTCGTATTTTGTCCGTGATTCCAATTTAAGCCATATTTAGTAGCACATAGACGAACGAATTTAAAATTCTTAGAAAAACCCTTTTCTTCACAAAAAAAAATTTATTTTCGATTCTCTCCTACAACTAGTTATTAGTATATGTATGATGGGAACAACCCCCAAAATTTTCGCAAAAGTCATCATCAAATCCTTCCCCACGTCGCGCAGTTTGTTAATTCCTGCCCATTTTTCAATGTCTACACTATTCTTATATTTTCTCACACGACATTATTTTAGTATCTATTAGGAATACCCAACAAACAAACAAAAAATACTTTTCGTTTGGTGGAAACTGAACTTACTTGGGAATTTCTTTTCTCCTTTCCTTTTTTACTCGAATAATCGCCAACAAACGTAATTGTATTTTGTCCAAAAACCTACACCGATTTTCTTTGTTTGAGGCCGAAAAGATTTAGTCGAATATTTCAATTCAAATTTCAATTCAAAAAGTTTAATTTTTATCATTTTCATTTCAAACACATGGTTTCTATTTTTAATTGATGCCAATTAATCACTTGATTTGTTGTTGCGTGTCATGTCACTAACAAAAGGGACAAAGAATGAAAGAAAGAATTGCTCTTTTTTTCTTGTTGAAAAGTAACAAATCTCATCAGATGTTTGTGGCAATGAGGATGACGTTTCACATACATACATAGATATCCAAATCTTTCTTTTTTTTTATTCCATGGAAATCCATTCATTTATCGTCAGGAAATGTATAATCGAATGAGTTGTCATCTCACTTACCACTTCCTCGCTTGCTTTTTTTTCACTTTCTTTTTCATTGCACCCTGTCACCGGTTTTTATAGTTTTTTTTTATGTTTTTGTCTTTTCACTCAAAAGCTCATTTTGCTCTCTTCTTTCATTTGTTTATCTTCGCAGTCTACTGAAACTTAAAATTTAGTGTCCAGTGACTTTTGATATTTCTAAAGCTTATCAGGAAATTTTTAGCTAATAGCCATAAAATTGGGCCCTAAGCCATAAGCATTTGGAGCACTTCTCAAATTCGAGGGTTATATAGTCACTTTTAAATCAATGGCCATTCGTCGTTTTCAATGGCTATTAGCCAGAGAGCTACCAATACCCGCTATTCACGTGGCAAAAATTCTCTGAGAAAGCCCACAATTAAAATTGGGAAATAAGTTGAAGATAAAGGCTATTGAAAGCGGCTAATAGTCATCAAATTCTGGAATTGCTCCAAACGTATGGTGGCAATTAGCGGTTTCCAATCGCTATTAGCTAAAAATTTCCTGACTTGTTTTAACCACATAATTTTCGGTGTCAAACAGTTTAATTTTGCAACACAAAAACTATTAGTTTTTTATATACTAAGATTAGTTGCTTGTCCAAATTTTACTTGTTTCAATTTCTCAATTTCACACAAAATTCATCGTCTTTTTAATCCTTCCATTAATCTCAAAAGTTTTCCAGACTTCTTTTCAAAACTGGCCGGATAATAAACAAAGTATTTTGCATAATTTTGGAAACGGTGAGTAAACATAGGTATTTAAATTAGTTCTATTTGAAACCATTTTCCTTTTATTTAATTTATCATCCAACTGCCAGCTTCTACGAATTTGTGTTTTTTATTTATATTCTAAAATTTCTGCAATAAAAAATTAGCCTGAATGAAAAAAGGAAGCTATTGTCGGACCGCCAAAATGGTCAAACGCGCTCCGTTGAGTTTAGTGCATTGTAATTTTCATTTTTTTTTTCACCAAATTAGTTCATTTAACGTTGAATTTATACCTGAAATTAAATAATTTGGGGACCAAATTGAAAATGGCATAGCGTTAAGTTCAGCGGAGCGCGTTCGAGCATTTTGGAGGGCCGGCAATACACACATTTTCATAATTACGATTTTTATTGGGATTAAGTGAAAAAAGTGAATCTAGTTGGCCTTCACTAAAAAACTAAAAGCAAAGCCGAGAGCTCAAAAAGCCATATTTAAGTAACATGGGGGCAAAATAGAATTTTTTCCTATTTTTCTTTCCACCACTTCCATTTTTCAGTGTGTATAGGTGAGGTGGGTGGAATTGAACGTAAATTTTAAACCAGTTAATTTTAATTTTCCGTATTTAAATTTTTTATTAAAATTATGATTTTTGCTTTTTAAACCCACTCAATATGTGTGTGATTTGTTGTCTCTTATTTTTGATGATCCAATTTTTTCTGTGCCCAGACGATAAATCTGTTGTTTCAACGAAAAGCAATGCCAGATTTATATCGTCCCTTCCGTTTAATAGGCTTGCGCATATGTATTAAGGATTATTAAAAAAAAACAACAAAGAGTACATCTACAATTTTCCAAAGTTCTTCAATGCTCTGTCTATTCTAAAAGCTTAACTTAACATGAAAATGATTTTTTGTTAATTTTTGAGACATGCGCTACTAAAAAACCCATAACTTTTGCGAAAAGGCAACATGACTTGGCAGACAGCTAGCACTAGTCGTAAATATATAGAATATTCGATTAATATTGTGATCATCGTTGATATTATTCATAACTTCATTCCTTTTGTTCACCAACTTTTTGTCGACCTTTTTTTCTTTCTTCTTTTTTCTTTCTTCCGGTTCTCTTTTCAATTCTTAGTTCACAGTTAGTATGGTCTAGTGGTTGGGTGGAATGGACAGACTTGTAGATAGACAGACAGACAGATATAACATGAAAGCGAACACAGAAAACAACTGCGCAACAACAAAATTGGATGAGCTGGAGGGGTGAGGCTTTCTTACCGAGCGAAGAGCATTATCGGCTATGTTTTTTTTCTTCTTTTGTTCACATTATCCATTCTTTTTTCCCTTTTGTTGTTTTTACATGTCTGCTAAAATAAAATATCAGAACTACTGTATTAAAACACTCAATTTAAAAAAATACCGTTGCTTATAGTGCGTGTTTTTGAGAATTTAGCTTCCAGTTAAGATGATATTCGCGGTGGTAGATTAAATATTTGCACGCCTCCCCCCGTCGTCCAATGCGCCACCAAGTTCGTCGGATAATGAAATTATTTTTTCACTCGAAAGTTTACTTTTTTTGAGAAATTCTAATCATTATCTGATTATTCAGGATGACACCCATAGGGTTTTAAAAATGAGCCAGGTAGAAACAATTTTGGAAGGCCGCGAGCCGTGCTTTGCAGATTTAAAGTTTTGAATTTCATAAAAGAATGTACCCGTGTTTTGATGTCAATCTTTTTCGCTTTGAAAGGACACTTATTTTTGATGCTTCCAAAAAATAAAAATAAAACTTCACGTATTGGTGGCGTGTGTAACTTTCTCTGGTGCACGATTCCGCAATCTATTTCCGGTTTCCGTTCCCGATATTCTGCTCGTTCTCCACTACTAAAGACGATAAACCACCTTCCTTTTTTCTTCTTCCCAGCGCTCACTTTTTTCGGCTGCCTATCCCATCTCTATTTTGCATAATCCCTCAATCGAAAAGCTTTAAAAAATAAAGGTTTACGAGGCACCACCCACACTCCATTTCTATTTTATAAGTTTTGTTGGGAAAAAAGTTAAAAGGGTAACGCGACGGTCAAACTTGCCAAACTTCTTCATAGAATTGCCGTTGACGATTTTAGGAAAACGGCTTGGTGTTTACAGAAACGTGACTTCTATCAAGAGAAATTTTATATTTGATTGAAAATTACACATGAAATCCATTTATATTCAAACTTACATCATTCTATCCGAACTTAGGTTATACTCCCTAGTTTTTTATCTCAATTTTTTATTTCATAGGACTGGCATAGAAGTTGAATAATTAATAGAAGCAACGAAATTTCAATTACACCCCTCCTCGTTTTTTTCTTCCTTCCGACCATTCTGATGAGGGTGGATGAGTTTTTTGCGATGGGATAGGCTATGAAAATATGAAATATGGACCCAAATTCAATTTTTGTGCTTTCGCTTTCAATTTTGCTTCTTCACACTCGCACACTCAAGTGCACTCTTCTTCATCTCCTTCACCACAAAGTTTTTTTTTTTCTGATGATGCCCACCCATCCCCATAAAACGTCAAAGTTCACCAAAGTTTATCAATTCTAAATTTCATGATTCATTCTGGTTATGTATGCATTTATTCAACATTCACCACCGGCCAACCGGGTTTGGGTGGTATCTCTCAAGGGAACACTAAACTTTATTGACAGGTTCCATGGCGGGACCTCTTTGAGATGGTTCGAAAGTGCATATGGGAAAACAAGAATGCTGTCAGATTTGTGTGCGTGTGTGTTTATCTATCTTGCACACTGTTCAGTTTTTTTCTTTTTTGCTCTGGACATTCGAAATTGTAAATACTTCCTCAAACTTTGAGTTGCCTCCAGAGCTCAGAAATTTTTTAGAAAGTGCTTGCTCAAGTCATCTTGTTTTTTTAGATATTGTTTTTTCCTAAAAACTCTACAATTCTTTTCCTAAAAAAAAATTTCCCGTACCTTAACGGGCGTACAAATAAATAAAAATGTGAATTTTGGTCTTAAAATTAGTTCAATGTCCATTCACAGATTTTACCAAAGCTTAAAAGTTCAATAAATTCGTCAAGGTTCCGAAGAAAGACTTTCAAGCATTCAACATTTTGTCTCTATATAACTAAACTCAGTTTTGTTAATTCTCTTTAATGATGGTAGTGGTCGGAAATGTTTTAATGAAAGCCTCTTTCACTGATGAGGCCTCGTCCCCGAACTTCCATTGAACAACTCTTCACTACATTCACCCAATGTTTTCATGTGTTTTTTGTCCATTTCAAATGCGAGGGTGTAGTTTTTCCCCTCTTTTCATCTTTTTTTCCGCATTATTCCACACATTTCCCTGTGTTCCGAACCAGAAAGCAACGTTCTTCGTGAGCTGCTTTGTACACCACACATGACTCGCTAATGTGTATTAGGATGAGAGAACAAACTGCTTTCAGCACTTTATCCCTTTTCGAAAAAAGTCCATCTGAGCAATTCCAATAAATAAAGTTAATGTACCAGCATTTTTTTCCTGCTCTATTTTTTCCTTGCCAGACGGGAGCAAAAAGAAGCGCTGATTTCAATTTGCGTTGTCTTTCCGTGCCCATCTCTTTCTCGTTTGCCCATTTTCGACTATTCGGCAAGATTAGCCGTGCCTCTAAACTAATTAGTTTTTTCCACACTCTCTTCTGCAAATCTTTGTGTTCCAAAGACTACTATACCTATTCTTTGTTTCATTTTAGTTTTATACTGACTTGAGATTGGTGCATTTCAGCGACAGTGCAACGGCTGCTCGTCATTTTTGGAGCCACATGCCTCAAGGCTAATTCCCAGGACAGTCATAAGAAGGGATTATATAGTTCCGTCGAATCCGTTAGGTGCTGGCCTCACCCTTTTCTATTTTCCCTTCCTGTCGCTCAATCTCATTTCTTTTCCAGGTCAGAAATAAAAAGTTAAAGTAAAAAAGTGAATATCTACTACTCCCTCTTTAGATAACCCGTTTTTAATGTTGGAAATAATTCTTAACTGAAACTTTAGTATGGGGTAAACTTAACATTCGGAATTTCGTTTGTACATTTGATCTTATTTTCTCAAAGTTCAGTCCGTGAATGATCTACAGTCGTAAAACATATAGATTATCCCCAAGAGAGAAACGTCACTTTGCAGAATTCCAATTCTCACTGGTTTTCGATTTTTGACATTTGCCAATGAGTTAAAACAACTGCAGGTGTTCTTTTGCAACTAAAAACTTTTTAAATGGCACCAAAGGAGATATTTTTGCGGAGCAAGATATCTCAATTCTATAAAAATTAGAAAAAAAATTGCGTTGTTTTACGTATTTATGTGGATGATCTAAAAACTAAAACAACATTGATCACACGATTATGTTCATCTCTTCTTCAGTCCTACTGGATACTTTAGTCGGTTCCAATGAGTTCAAATGTGCATTTGTGATTTTACAAGTTTTCAAACCAACTCCCTCGTCCATCCAAACCAATTTCATATCCCTTTCAAAACACCAGAATATTCCAACCCCAGCTGGTGTCAAAATGTGCTTATATTAGTAAAATTTACTCTTCGAGCAATGTTAGTCAACGTCGAAAACGTTTCTTTGCAACTTATTGTGTAAATTATTTGGTTGCCAGAAAAAATAAATAAAATTCAGTCACATCGGTAATCACATAAGCCTCCTCCAAAAAAAAATAACATGTACGGATATGAATATGGATATACTAGTCCAACTTCTTGTCACTATTTTTCCCATTCGTTCACTTTTTTTTTTGCTTGTTTTCCTTTTCTTTGTTCGATTTCATTTTTCGTCCACCACCATGACAAAGACGAAGACGTCTCGAACTGAACTATTATTTACCTAATGGTGTTTTGAACGCTATTTCTTTTATTTTTTTGTGTGAATTTGCCTTTTCAAAAAACTAATCGAGCTGTTTTTTCGTTTCCATTCGTTTTCTTTTCAACTTTCATTGCTTTCTATCTTTGTGTTCGGTAGCAATAAAAGTAAAATGTCAACGATTAGAGAGAAAAAAGAGGAATGGAAGAAAAAAGACATAAGTGTGGTGCTAATTCGTGGACGAATGTGGCCAGCTGCTCCGATGATAAATGAAAAACGAGTGAAGCTGAACGAACGGGGCTCAGCTCTGTATTTGCATCTCTAAAGAATTTCTCATCTTTGGCTCATTCTCTATTCTCGTTGCCAGGATATAAAATTTTAGTTGGCTTTCTTATTTTCTTTTTTATTTTCAAAATTTCTATGAATGACCTTTTTTGAAATTGTCCTTATTTTTTGGATTATTTTTTAATTTCATTTTCTAAATATTCTGCAATTTTGAGATTTTCCAATGGATATTTAGGTATGCAAGGAATCTTTGTTTTCCCCTCTCTCGCCCTCCCTCTCTTTTTCCATTCTCTTTAAGCAACCAAGGTTGTTATTCTTAGTTTTTATCCCTTTATAGGCTATATAAATTATAGCTCCTTCTTTCTTCTATATTTTTCGTATTTTCTTTTCTCCGATCTCCATTTCTTCCAACAACAAAAAAGAAAATGACGACAACTCGCTCATTCTCACTTTAAGCTGCCGTTCACTTCACTTACTTTTTCTCTTATCCGTGGCCTGCAAATTAGTAAATCTTTGGGGTTAAAAAAGGTAGGAACGTGTTAAACATAGAAAAAGAGCCAAAAGGAGCAGAGATTGTAGTTGAAAAATAAAGAAACAAACAGAAAAGTCAGAATGACTGCAACGGCCGGCAAAACAAAGCAAACTTGCAAAATTTAATATATTTTTCCAATTCTCAATTGTATTCAATGTGCTCACAATTAGTCCAAACTTTACTCTACGCCGTCAAGGGATTTCCCATCCTAGAGTTGACTCTGCAAACTTTTTGACTCTTCTTCTTCATTGTGCTGACGATGGGAGTTAAGGGAGAAAAACTATTTTGATTACACCCACTAAAATTACCAGCTTCTGTTTTTCTTTTAATTTCATGTTTGTCTGACTGCCAAAAACACGCTTGAGAACGGGAGAAATAATACAAGACCACGTGAAATTATTTTTGTTTGTTTGCCCAGCCTAATTTCCAGTGACGAGAGCCATGAGCAAAAAAAGTATTCGCATCCTTCTGTGCAAATGACAAGTTTGAATAATTCTGAGCAGAAGACGAAGACGTTAGTCATGCATCACAACATACCTTGTCGTGTTCGAATATTTTATTTTCCCGCCATTTTCCCCCGGTTTCCTTCTTTCCGCTTTTCCTCTCCTTCATCATGTTTGGGCGTCGCATATCTTGAGCCTTTTGCCCACTTTGTTCTCATCCAGCTTTCCAGCATCACATTTCAATTTTCAATTTTTTTTTTCTTCTTCTGTTTTCCTTTCTTTTCGGCTTTCCTTTGGGGGCATTTCTTGTCATCAAAACATCAACAAGTTCTTTGTTTGTCTGAAATTGTACTATTCATTCTGTTTTTTTTGTTTTTAAGCTTCTAGGGCAATTTTTATAGCCGTTAATTTTGTGAACAATTGTATTCTTTCTGGAAGGAAATCAATGTACAACAATGGGAATTCGCAAAACAAATCAGTATATTTTGCAGTTTTCTTTTCAGAATTCAGAAAAACTTCTTGCTCCTCTTCCACTTATCACTCAAACTCTCCTTTTTTTTCCTGTGGGATTAATTTTTCTGCGTTCTCCTTTTCTCCATTGTAGGTACATTTCTTTTCGGTTTCTTTTATTTTTTCACACTTTTTACTTGTAGCTGTAGCTCTTTAGTTATTTAGGAGCTCATTCAAGAAAAATAACATCTGCACCAAGCAGAACTGGGTGAAAGTGTGCACTTTTAGGCGAGGTCGCAAACGGCGTATATCAATTAATCTTTTTTGTGACTGAATTATGTAGATGATTGATTTATTAGATATCCAATGTAGAAAACTTTGAAAACACCTACAGACCAAAGAGTTCCAGTTTGATGTTTTTTCGGTATTTGTTTTTTAAATTTCTTTGACGAGATTGAGAAGCGCGGTGCAAAAAAATATTGCAAACTCGTAATATTGCATTTTCAATCGACTTGCGACATGAGAACGCGAGACTCCGCCCACTTATTTTTGCGCGACCACGCGAACACAGTGATATTTGAAGAGACGCAGACAGGTAGCGCACAAATAAGTGGGCGGAGTCTCGCGTTCTCATGTCGCAAGTCGATTGAAAACACAATATAACTTTAAACGCCAAAAAAACCCATCTCTCTACCAACAGCACATCACAAAACAAAACAGCTGCCATTTTACGCACCCTATCATAAAAACCACTAAAAGCACCTGGTGTAATAGTGCACTTTTCACTACATAAAAACTACTTTAACTTTCAAAATGTTCTGTTAAAAGTTTAAACAAAATAAAGTAATTGTACCTGATTCGTATCAGTTGTTGGTAGAAGACGATTGTGTATTGATAATAGACGATGGTCAACTTGTGTTCTGAAAAGCAGCTGTTCATTTCGGCTTGTCTACATCTTGTCGGAAGGACCCTTGCTCTGTGGCGAACATTTGGTCAATGACCCCAATCGATCCGTTAAGAGCTTTGGACTTCATTTGCCGAAAAAAACGCTAATCCTGCTCGTCATCCGGTATAAAGTTTCACTAAATTCAATGGCACCGATGCTCTTGACTTTTCCTTTTTTCTTCTAGATCCTCTTCTCCCCAAGAAGTTGGCACCAACAATCCGAGAATTTCGCATTTTTCTTGTAAAAAAATTTATATAAAGCATTTTGTCTTCCTGGGGCTCAAAAAGTTCCAGAACTTAGCTACATTAATTAAAAATAGTGTCTGATTTTAAAATCTCTGAAGTTTGGCGAAAGAAAGTTTTCACTAGTAAAACTTCCGAGAAGTGTCTAAAGTATTCATACAAGTGAACATATACGTCTGTTTTTTCGAGCTTTCTTTTCTAACTATGAACAATTTGTGAATTTTCAATGATTTTCTTCATCGGTGTCTTTTTCTGATTTCCCTCGTGTCAGGTTTGTTTTGTTTTGCATTTTTCTTCAATAATATGACGAATCTGAATTTTCTGGGTAGATTTTGGCACTTTACGTAAAATAAGATTGAATTCAGTTTTCCCAATAACCACAAACAAAACGCGGGCTCCGACTAGACCAAAAGCACTTCCGTTCGTCGAATCGGCGGTCATTTCTTCTCCAAATGATCTTGTCTATTCAAATTGACATGACCTTCCCCGGATGTACTGGCAACACTCGTCGAGCCGTTTCCCTCCAAAATATCTTCTTTAAAGTTTATGATGTACATATTTTTTACGTCCAACAAACCGGGGGGATCCGTTATTTTCGAGAGCTCTTGTCCGCGCAACACTCGTATTATTTCTATCCGCCTCTATTCGTATTCTTTTTTTATGCGAGATACTGGAAATTGTTCCCGCATTCGGTCGTCTAGTTGCTCTTGTGGGTTCAGAAGGTTATTTTAAGAAAAAAAACCACATTTTAAATTGTATGTGCATAGGTTCTTTATATAGTCGGCGAATGCATCATCAGCCTCGCTCTACGGCACTTTTCAATTTTCAACAGTGTTGTGAGCCTTTTTTAAAGCGAAAAATCAAATTTTAACTGCAACTCGTTGCGTATACGTCATTTTCCGTTGAAAAATAGGAATACAACTAGAATTCGAGTTTATATTGCAAGTGCCACACGGTTTTACAAGATATTTGCAGTAGAGCGAGGTTGATGATGTATTCGCCGACTATATCAAAATCGTGAATCAAAATTTAAAATGAGTCATAAAAATTGTAAATTCCATTTATACCTCTCTGTTTTTGCATTCTTTTGCTTCTGGTGGGCTTCCAGGTAGAATTATTTACGTTTTTCGGTTTTTTTTTTGCCATGAAATTTTTAATGAAGAAAACAAATTCGGGTTGCCAGCTTCCAGCTTTCTAGCTCACAATTTCTTTTTTTTTTTTTTCATTTAAATTGTACTTGGTGCATTTAATTTAGTACACAGCTCGAAATTTGAGTTTCCCAGATTTCATCTATGAAACATTGAATGAAAATTTGAAACTCAATCCGCTTCTCAATGAGCCAATAGCTATTTTTTTGATTTTCGAAGTTTTTTGTGTAGTCTTTTGTTTTTTTTTCCTATTTTCCGCAATCTTTTCAAGCTACTGAAATATGAAATGAAAACCAAACCAGGAAAGTACCTTGTCAACTGATACTTTCCCACAGGTCTCCCAATACTTCGTTTGACCTTATGTCCCATGTCGTCACATGTTTTCCGGAGGTTTGCCTTATTTCTGGAATAGAGAAACTTTGAGTAGCATAGCCTTGGTCACCAATATCATAAAATTCCAGAAGAATCTTCATCAAGAAAATTGGTTTCTTTTTTTTTGTTTTGTACAACTTCAACTACATCTACAACTTTCTTTTTTTATTATTTCTTTGACTATGACTAGTTCCATAGTTCCATACCGTATAAAACCTTATTTTCAGATTATTAAACAAGGTTTAAAATCAAATCGCTCAATTTTCAATATTTAAACATTGTGGTTTTTTTTTCTTTCAAAATAGGTAAAACATTATAAAAAAATTATATGGAATTATTAAAATTGTTTCAAATTTTTCCATAATCCAATCTTGTGGAAAAAAATTTCAATTCTTTCTCTTTTTTCTTTTTTTTTTCCTTCCCTGCCACTATCATAAAACAATTCATATTTAAAAAAGAAAGCTCATTCTTTCTTTAGATTTGGTACCAAGCATACTCATGCTTTCTTCGCATATTCAACCAACCAACCGAAATCGTCTAGTTTCTTCCGCTCTGGTCTTTCTTCCATCATCTATTTTTTACACACAAGGAAAAAAACGTGTTTCAATCCACCTTGCTATTTTTTAAAGCTCATTTTCGTTCAAACTATGGACATTTTTTTTGGTACTTTTTTTTATAGTTTTACTAGTTTTATTTAAACCTAAACCAAAACACAGTTCCTGGCATTTATGATTATTTACTTTACAAGTTCAATCGGTGGATTTTTGAGTCCGATTAGGAGATTTAAAATGGATTTATTTCAGCATAGACAAGACATGATCGATTATAGTTATTTGTAAAACCAAAATCAACGGATTGTGTGGTCTAATTTGTCACAAAATCCGGTTTTTCTAGTTACACTTCAGTTACGTTAAGATTTTTTGATGCTAAATTCAATTACTAAATTAAGAAATTTAAATTTAGATTTCAAGCATTTCTCATTCGATTCAAAGCTCTATAGTGAGATTCGAAAATCTAAATCATAATTTGACTAGATTAGAAAATATACCACAAAAATTCTACAATTTTAATCCGGTTTCCAAAAAAAAAACGAAAAGCAATATGTCTCAGTAATTTTCCTAACTCCAATCTCATCAATTATGCATTCAGTGATATAGCGGTTGAAAAATCAGCTGTCTTTTTTTGCGGTTGCTCTTTCCGCCGCAAGACTCTCCATTTTTCGGTTCTTATCTGTCGGATACATCTTGTTAAATTCTAAATCCCGGGGTCCTGAAAAATTCTCAAATTTCAGTCAGTCAGTAAATCTTTCTTCTCCTTCTCTTTCTCTCTCTATTCCCCGCCTCTTTCATCCTCCAGCCGTATACATGTACGTACGTATGTTTTCTTGTTTTTTTTTTTGTTGAGTGTTTCTCTTATTTTCCCACTCTTCTTGACATCCTGTCTTGGCTCACCTGATATATATTCTTTTCTTGCAGATTCGTTGTTGTCACCTCGTCATCACACACGTCTTGGCGACTCTGAATGAGAAACCACTTTGATCCGGTTACCTGAAAATGCTCCGTCAGCCAGTTCCTGAACTGCGCAGTTTTCAGTCCCTCTCCAAGTATGCAGGCGGACCCAGGTAATTATTCTTTATTTGTGCTGGAAAGAAATCGGCAGAGTTTGCTGGTTAATTTCTTGAAAACTGTAAGCGATAGTAGGTTATTTTCATATCAAATAACTTTCATATATTGTGTTTTCAATCGACTTGCGACATGAAAACGCAATTCAAGTCTGCATTCACCGTTCTGTCTGCGTCTCTTCAAATATCACTATGTTAGCGTAGTACTTTGTTTGAAAGAAAGGCCAGTTTCTGTGACCCCAATACAGTTGCTCAATCGAAATGAGGAACCTAATGTTATTTAAAAATTCGCGTTCAAAAAAGTAGGCGGAGTTTCAATTTATATGTAGCAGCTCGATTGAAATCAGATTGACAGAATATACATTTTAAACATTTTTTGTTACCGAACATTCAATTCCTTTTGTAATTTCTCTCTTTTAAGTGCAAAAAGCAAAAAATCTCTAACAAAACTTTAAAATTTAAATTATTGGGAGATTGGATGTAATGTAATGTAATGCACAACACTGTAACACAATGCAGGTAAAACCTCCAGACTTAACAATAAGAACCCCAAAAAGTTTTTAAAAAAAACGTGAATATTAAATATATTTTCAAAACTTTTCGAGTCAAACTCAACATTTCATAATTTCAGATCAGTTCTTGGCAGGAGAACATCGGCAATCACAGTCAACCGGAGGCAATCTCAGTCAATACGGAAACATGAAGATTTCGAGGTGGGAGTCGGAATTTATCTGCACTTTTATGATTTCTCTAGAGAAATAGTTAGGGAGAAATAGTTTACCAAAACGTTTCTCGTATCTGTTATTGTCATGCCAACAAGGTATTTCGTCACTTGGGGAATTATTTCAACGCAATCTTTGAATAAAAAGCTATATGTGATTTCGACATACGCCATGAGAAAACGTTGTTTCATTTTGGTTTTAAACAATTTTAACTGAGAATTGTATGGATTCTTCTCTGCTTTTCAAATTTTTCCACAAACGGAATGATAATCTTCCCCCTTTTGAGCAGAAAAGAAGAACAGAGAAAATTTTGAAATTTGAGCTGGAAGTGCGAAAAAGAGTGCACCTTGTCTCTCATTTGTTTCCCACACAAATCTAAAAATCACATGGGCGGAACAAAGAAATCTATTTTGATCATAGCTCCCAATGAGCGGGCTCTTCCTTTTTCCTCTTTTCTCTTTAAAGGAGTTGGCTACTTAGACATGGAAGAAAAAGGAGACGAGCGAGCACCTTGGACCTACACCTATGTCATAAATCATGACATGTAACTTCTTTTCTTATTTTCCACGGTGTTTTCTCATCTTCTCCTCACTTCAGTTTTTTTCCTTTTTGAGCTCTGTTCCTTTCCTAATTTTACTTTCTTTTTTTTTATAATGACTTTTTGATACCAAACTGAAGTTTAACTGTAATTAGTGATTACTGAAGCCAATGTGTGTCTGGAAAGTAAATGTCTGATTGTGAGAGTCATAGTTTCTCAAGAAGTGCATAAATTCGCGCCTTCGGACAGAAAGAAAAGCTTAGAGACATTATACTTTCCCTCTTTTTCTTCTTCACTTTGCTCTTACTCAGTGCTCGGGAAAAGAACGGAGGAAAGGAAGATGAAATTGTTACTTGTGTTTTAGTTAGTTAGTGAGATAGAAGCCGAGCTCTAAGAGTCACTTTAGATAGATTGATTTTTTATGACATATGCAGTCGAGAAGCAATTTTCACCCTCTTTTTCCAGGCTCTGGGCTCCATCGAAGGCTCAAAAGAAACTCTGCAGCTGTCGGAACACGGAAGAGTGAGTTTTTTAAAATCTTATCAGTACGGTATGTATACGGTACAAATGTGCTTTATTTGTAGTTGGCCTCCTCCTCGGAGGCTTCCCCATCCAGATGGGAAGGTCGACAAATCGAATGGGGAAACGAAGACCAAATCGAGGAGGATAGCGAGCTTCCTTATCCAGGGTACTTTTTTTTCTAGTTTTACCACTTGAGCATGATTTTTTCCAGATTTGCGGAACCCACTTTACGATGCCTTTACCAAGCGCGCCCACCACGAAAATGGGCACTTCAAATGGTAATGAGTCCGTGGTTCGATCGCATAACAATGGCGGTTATCATGATAAACTGTGTAACACTTGGAATGTATCGTCCTTGCGAAGATGGTCCGGACTGTGACACATACCGGTGTCAAATTCTTGACATTATTGACAACTGCATTTTTGTCTATTTTGCAATCGAAATGGTACGTAAGAGGAAATAAGCTGACATGGCTCAGAGATCACCTTTCAGGTCATAAAGATAATGGCGCTCGGCTTTAGCGGACCTGCCGCTTACATGTCGGATACGTGGAATCGTTTAGACTTTTTCATTGTCATGGCAGGGTGAGTTAGGGAGCAGTTGAGGATGAGTGAAGGATGATGATGGGAAAAGGGGGGAAAATGCAGGGGCGGAATACCTAATGTGGATGCGGTTTGTGTTTTTCTCGGAAAAATTGGATTAGAAGAAAAATAATAAAATGGATATGTGAGGGGAAAACAACTATTATTTATTAAATTCCAGAATTGCGGAATTCATTTTACATGAATATCTTGGAGGAAACATCAATTTGACAGCAATCAGAACAGTTCGAGTTTTACGACCATTACGTGCTGTTAACAGGATACCCTCTATGAGAATTCTAGGTAAAAAATGATGAAAAAAAAAAGACTTTTATGGAGTAATTTTAATTTTGAAATTTTACAGTAAACTTATTACTTGACACATTACCTATGCTCGGAAATGTGTTACTGCTTTGTTTTTTCGTTTTCTTCATCTTTGGTATTGTTGGCGTTCAGTTGTGGGCGGGTCTACTACGGTAATTTCTTTTATTGTGATACTGTACTTCTACGTTTTTTCTTTAATCTCAGAAATCGATGTGTCATAAACCTTCCAAATTCAATATCTGAAAATCAGACAGCTCTATTCAACAATGTGAAATTAACAAGGTAAACCCAAGATATCTCATTTTAAAATTAAAATTATCTATTCAGGTTTTACATTCCGGAGGACACGTCGCTAGAATACATTTGTAGTCAACCAGACGCAAACGGGTTACACACTTGCTCAAATCTTCCCCCGTATACTGTAAATGGCATCAAGTAGGCTTAACAGCTGGAAAGATTAAAAAGTTATATTGAAATTTTCAGATGTAACCTAACAATAAATGAATACGATAAAGTTACAAACGAATCGTGTATCAACTGGAATATTTATTACAACGAATGTCAGGTATGAAACAATTTTGAACTGCATCTGGAAATATTTCAAGTAATTATAAATGTTCAGGTAATGCAGCGAAATCCATTTCAAGGATCAGTCTCTTTTGACAACATTGGTTTTGCATGGGTTGCTATTTTTCTGGTAAGCATTTTTATAATTTTCTTGTTGACTGCAGTGATCAGTGTCGCAAAAAATTCACAATCTTCTATTTCAGGTCATATCACTCGAAGGCTGGACCGATATAATGTATTATGTGCAGGATGCTCACTCATTTTGGAATTGGATCTATTTTGTTCTTCTCATCGTAATTGGTGCATTCTTTATGATCAATCTGTGCTTGGTCGTCATTGCCACACAGTTTGCGGAAACCAAGCGAAGAGAAACTGAGAGAATGCTACAAGAACGAAAGAGGTTACAGCGTGATTCTATTTGTGAGTTATTAAAGAAAGGAAAAACATTTCATGAAAAAAATGTTCTATTTCAGCTTGCACAGGGAGTGAGGTTGGCGGCGCTTCATCGAAAGAAGAAGGTGATACTGTCTATGCTGCAATTGTGAGGTTTATTGGGCACACCTTTCGCAGGACAAAAAGAGCGGCCAAAAGGGTGAGAAAACGCTTGAATTATTTTTCATTCTGGTCACAGTAAGAGGCTGCGTCAATAACCATAGCCACGCCCACTCGTTTTTTACAACTTTATTGGGGGTGTAGAATTGTAAAACGCGCTCCATCGACGACGCGTGTCATATTTCTCGGTCGAATATCAAAGATAAACGTATATTTGGCGCCTAATTAGCGATCTTCTCGAGTTCCGCGTTAGTCCACGAAACCTAGCGCAACTTTGCCCAAATGGGTGGCATATGGCCCAAAGTCGACGGCTTTTAATCAAAAGTTGTCGGAGTATGCATTTATTCCGATGACATTCGGGTTATGCAAATTTACTGTAAACTGAAAGAAATTTAAAATCCAAAAAAACACATGTGCAATTGCTATTTAATTTAGAAGTACAATGCCTATATGGAAGAACGCGCAGAAAGAAAAACGTCAGAAAGAAATCAAAGGAGAAAATCAAAACTTGACGATATGGCAACACTTTCTCGGATAGAAGAAAAGGCAGAGGATGAAGAAGGTATTTTAATCTCACCACTTTTTCATTTTTTTATGTCTAAATTTGAGACGAAACTCCCACCCACGCACAAACTGAGCAAGAACGACTCGAGCCGAATGGCGATGGTGCTCGAATAAAACGTGTGAAAATTGAAGAAGAGCCACGGGTAAAGGTCGGTAACGGCAATTCCAATGGACCACACCACAAGCATGAGGAGTCGGAGGCAGATGAGGATGATGAAGAGGAAGACGAGAAAGATGGTGATTGGGACGACGAGAAAACGGAAAAACGAAGAAAACCGTCGAAAATTCGATGGTTTCGTGACAAAATCCGAAAATTTGTGGTCTGCGATCATTTCACAAGAGGCATCTTGGTGGCAATTTTGGTGAACACTTTGAGTATGGGAGTCGAGTATCATCAACAACCAGAAATCTTGACAATTATCTTGGAATACTCAAATCTCTTTTTCACAGGATTATTTGCTTTAGAAATGCTTCTTAAGATAATTGCGAATGGATTTTTTGGATACTTGGCAGACGGATTCAACCTTTTCGATGGAGGAATTGTTGCGTTGAGGTACCTAAAAATTAATATAATTAAACAATTACTTTTTATGTAAATTTTTTCCAGTGTTCTCGAGCTGTTTCAAGAAGGAAAAGGTGGTCTGTCAGTGCTCCGTACCTTTCGCCTACTTCGTATTCTAAAACTCGTTCGCTTCATGCCTGCTCTTCGGTACCAGCTCGTTGTCATGCTCCGAACTATGGATAATGTCACTGTTTTCTTTGGTCTCTTGGTGCTTTTCATTTTCATTTTCAGGTAATTTTTGGTCGTTTTTTTTCTAACCTTTCTGTTACTCTCCACTTCTCAAGTTTACAATTTTTACCACCCATTAACATTTCCAGTATCCTTGGAATGAACCTGTTCGGTTGCAAGTTTTGCAAAGTTGAAGAGAAATTTCTTGGCGGTCTCGCAAAAAAGTGCGAGCGAAAAAACTTTGACACGCTGCTCTGGGCTTTGATCACAGTGTTTCAGGTAAACTTTATCAAATTGTTTTTTTTCTATTTTACGTGCATGAATACTTTTACTGTCGTGAATTGAATTGCAATGTTGCTTGTTGTGTATTTGTGAATTTTCTTTGCAGCACACTTGGTATGGTCCTCTTTGGCTGCAAGTTCTGCAATCATCCAGACACGGGGCTACAATGTACCATACCTCAGGTCAACTCAAAGTTGTGTGCATGTGATCGGATGAATTTTGATACTTTCTTGTTTGCAGCAGTGACAGTGTTTCAGGTAATTTGTGTAGTCTAGTCTTGTAATTTTTTGTCGAATGTTATATCTTGTGCAATCGTATATCAAAAAAAAATGCATAAAACTTCAAGAAATAATAAAAATTTCAGATTCTCACGCAAGAAGACTGGAACATGGTGCTCTTCAATGGAATGGCTCAGACCAATCCTTGGGCAGCGCTCTACTTTGTAGCTCTCATGACCTTTGGCAATTATGTATTATTCAACTTGCTTGTTGCCATCTTGGTCGAAGGTTTTCAAGAGAGCAAGGAGGAGGAAAAACGACAGTTGGTAAGTAATTGGGAAGAAAATATCGCTTTTCAAGTCTTGATTTTGTTCGTTTCTTACCTAGTCCAAAGGGACTAATAATTATTCTAATAAAATGTACAAACTTTCTGATCTGACGGGAATTTATTTTGCGCGTTTTTTTTCTGTGATCATAATTTTGCCTAATTAAATTTTAAATTTCCTGAGTCTGCTTTTGAAATACTTTTTTTAGCAGGTGGGGTGGGGGCAATTCACTTTTTTCCGCGGGTGGAAACGCTGGTATTTCATGGGGGACGGTTTTGGTAAATTACCTAGTTTACCACGATCGCCCCCCCCCCCCTCCCCCAACTACTGGCGTGTCGCTACCAGGATTTCCCCCGTCCAGAGTTGCCCCCCCCCCCATCTTCATTCAATGAATAAAATGAACTGGGCATGGGGAGCGATTCTGGTAAATTACCGACGCGTCAATAGTCAAGCGAAGAAGCCGCCAAAAAGCTGCAGCACTGCATATTACATTTTTTTTTATAAAACGTATATAATCAATTTCAGGAAGAGGAAGCACGGATACAAGCGGTTGAAGAAGAAGATGAACGAAAGCGGGAACTCGAGTTACTAATCGCAAAAACTGCTTCCCCAGTATTCAGTAACGGTGTTCTACCAGCAGAATGCACCTGCCAAACTCCAACTACTCAAGAAGAAACTCCATCTCCGCGTCTGTTAACAGTCAACTATCACTCGCCTCCTGAACGTCAACACTCTTCAAACATAGATGCAATCATCGATAGAAGACTTGTGTCGACGAATTCTGCGCCATTCGACAGATTTCCAACGTCAGACGGTAAAGATGACATTAGACTCAATCGGCATGCGTCTTTGGTTCTGCCAGTTGCCAACGGTGTTCCATATCGACGTCAAAGAGTTCACAGTTGGAGTGGATTATGTCATCATTTCAATCCAAACTGTCCAGTTCATGGAAGAAGAGCACTTATTGAGACATATGCACGAGAAAAGTTTTTGGAAGCAAGTCAAGAGCTAAAGCAGGCTTTGGCAGAAGAGGAACGGCGGAACGAGGCCAAACAGAACACATTTGTCAGAAAGCTTCTCAAGAAGACATGTCTGCACAATCGGACAGAATATTCAATGTTTCTCATGGGGCCTAAGAATCCAGTTCGTATCAAATGCCTTCAGACAACTCAAAAGAAATGGTTTGATTATACAATCCTTTTCTTCATTGGTATCAACTGTATTACTCTTGCTATGGAACGACCGTCAATTCCACCGGACAGCTTTGAAAGAAAGTTCCTCCAAATTTCCGGATATGTTTTCACGGTTATTTTCACCGGTGAAATGATGATGAAGGTTGTTGCCAATGGATGTTTTATTGGCCACTCAGCATATTTCAAAGACGGTTGGAACATTCTCGATGGAATATTAGTTATCATTTCATTGATTAATGTTTCCTTTGAACTGTTGGCAACTGGTGACTCACCAAAAATATTTGGAGTCATTCGAGTTTTACGACTACTTCGAGCACTCAGACCGTTAAGAGTTATCAACAGAGCTCCGGGAGTCAAGTTGGTGGTTATGACACTTATTTCCAGGTAAAATTTACTATTTTTATTTTAGAACACTGTGAGCTTTTGAGATTCTCGAGAAATATTCTAATTTTTGAATTCGTTTCCCGAGAGTCAAGAGTCTCTAATTAAATTTTAAGTCGGCTTGAGATTCATGAGATTTCGAGATTTCTACAAGACCGGTCTCAAGAACCTTGAGACCTTTGTTTTGCAGTTCTTCTTCAAAAAGTTCAGAGGCCGAATCCCTAAAACTGGAAAATGGTACCATTTTCCGGAAAACGAAATTCGTGAAGTGCTAATTTTCGTACGATGCACTGCCCCCAAAAGCGGGAAAGCGCATAACAAAATTGGTTGGCGCACTCTGCGTTTGCAGACGCAGAGACACAGAATTTAGCACAACGTCTCTTCGTCTCTAATCTCTAATGCGTGCAGGTAGAGCGCAATTGCATCGTACCTCACCGAGAATGATTGCACCTTTTGAATATAACTAAAAACGGGAAGAAAATTGGTTATTTTTGAAGACAAAATATATAAAATGGACATAAAATAATTAAAGTTATTTTTTTGAATAGTTACAAACATAATAAATGTTCTCTACACTCGGTTAGATGGCAATTAAAAAAAAAACGCCGGATTTTACCACTTTTTGAGGCGCTGCAGCTATATTTCTGTGAAATGTTAAAATTTTTTAATGAAAGTTCCTTGACAAAGTACAAAACAAACAAAAAAAAACACATTTTATATCAGAAATTCTGAAATTCTGTGCCAGATGAGGAATTGTCCGATACAAATTCATACTTCGCCTCCAGTTTTGAACTTTTCCGTTCGATTCTGCGCTTAAAATGTTTCTCTCGACCATGCCTACAAAGCTATGTCGAAGACATTAGGAATATTGAGCCCGTTCGGCTGAAAATTTGAAAAAATATGATTTTCCCGTTATTCCGATTTTTTATATTTCGTCCTCATTTCTCCACCGATTTCATTGCGCGACCTCGTAAATTGTCGAATATACCTGTATGAACAAACGTACCTAGAAAAAATAACAAAAATGTTTCCGATTGAAAAAAAAATTGAGAAAACCACATTTCCTGTTGAAAATGAGTGCTCGATGGCAAACGCGCCAAGCTTGCTGGCGCTTTCCCGCTTTTGGGGGCAGTGGTGATGGGATGATGAAACGCGGATAAATATTTTCAATAAAACGGTTTTTCTTTCATTTTCCAGTTTCATGTATTCGGTTTCTCAAAATTTGCTTCTTAAAAGCACACATGCCCTAAACAAAAATATTTTTAGTCTCAAACCTATCGGAAATATTGTCTTAATCTGCTGCACATTTTTCATCATTTTTGGAATTCTCGGAGTCCAACTTTTCAAAGGCATGATGTACCATTGTATTGGACCGGAAATCAGCAACGTGACCACTAGAGCCGAATGTATGGAAGACCACAGAAACAAATGGGTCAACCATCGTTACAACTTTGACAATCTGGGACAGGCGTTGATGTCTCTATTCGTGCTATCTAGTAAAGACGGATGGGTTTCTATCATGTATCAAGGGATCGATGCAGTCGGAGTTGATATGCAGCCAATTGAGAATTACAATGAATGGAGAATGATTTACTTTATTTCTTTTCTCTTGTTAGTTGGCTTCTTCGTACTGAATATGTTTGTCGGAGTCGTCGTGGAAAATTTCCACAAATGTAAAGAAGCGCTGGAGCGGGAGATGAGAGAAAAGGAAAAGGAGAAAAGATTGAAAAGGAAGCTGAAACGTCAAAAGTATGAGGAGAGCATGGCTGGAAAACAGAAGAAAAGTAAGTTATCCAATCATTGTCCCTCTTCTTTTAAAACTGCTTTGCTTTGAATGAATGCTGATGCTAGAGAAATAAGAAGAAAATGAACATGAAAAGAAAGGAAAATAATCTTTCTGTACCTCCAAATGTTTTACATATACTTCTCAGTTCCTGCTCATGCACGCATATAAAACAAAACTCCCTTCCATGAATTCTGTCCTGCACACTAACAACACAATCTCTGTTTTAGATCGCATCATGTGGGTGGGTTCCACAATTAAATCGATTTTTTCAGTGGAACGGAACTATCCGTATTACCGTGATTACGGTCATACTAGACTTTTCTTGCACGGAATTGTCACCTCCAAATACTTTGATTTGGCAATCGCAGCTGTTATTGGTACATAAATTAGGAAAATGGCTGAGAAAAAGAAAAATTTGATTGATTTTAGGAATTAACGTTATCTCAATGGCTATGGAGTTTTACATGATGCCAATGGGCTTGAAATATGTTCTCAAAGCACTGAACTATTTTTTCACTGCAGTTTTCACACTTGAAGCTGCTATGAAGCTAATTGCTCTTGGTTTCAAAAGATTTTTCATTGAGAAATGGAATCGGCTCGATATGTTCATCGTGATTCTTTCCATTGCTGGAATCATCTTTGAAGAGTTTGAAGCATTAGAACTTCCAATCAATCCGACAATCATCCGTGTCATGAGAGTATTGAGAATTGCCCGAGTGTTGAAACTTTTAAAAATGGCCAAAGGAATTCGATCTTTGCTGGATACAGTTGGAGAAGCTCTTCCTCAAGTTGGAAATCTTGGATCATTATTTTTCCTTCTTTTCTTCATTTTTGCTGCTCTTGGCGTGGAACTCTTTGGAAAACTGGAATGTTCTGAGGATCATCCGTGTGATGGATTGGGAGAACATGCACATTTCAAAAACTTTGGAATGGCTTTTCTAACACTATTCCGGATAGCGACGGGTGACAATTGGAATGGTATTATGAAGGTAAGAAACAAAGTAAATTTATTCAAAACATGGTAGTATGGTTCAGGATGCACTACGCGACGACTGCGAGACTGCGGATCATTGTGAAACCAATTGCTGCGTAGACCCAATTCTCGCGCCTTGTTTCTTTGTGATTTTTGTGCTCATCTCTCAATTTGTGCTGGTCAACGTGGTTGTTGCAGTATTGATGAAACATTTGGAAGAAAGCAACAAAAGAGATGCGGAAGGCCCAGCGGAACCAACAGGCAAGTGTTTTAATTGATGAACGCTGATGATTTTAATGACCAGAAGCTAATAGACACGGTGACTTCGTCAGTAGACAGAAATCATCTCGCGTATCATTTTATTAGTCATTCAAGAATTCATTTTAATCTAACATATCTTTGAAGGTGAAAACGTCGAGAACGAGATCACAAAGTCCGAAGATGACTGTATAGCTGAAGAAGTGGAGCCTCTAGCAATAGAAGATAACAATGATGAAGAAGTGGAAGCGACTACAACTGAGATACCAGACGGGCATGGTGGAATCAAACGGTTATCTATGCAGGTTATCTAAAAGAATAGGCCAAGATCAATCATAATTTCATTCAGGTATTGGAGCAAGAACTGATAGAAGTGGAACGTAATCTGGAAGAAAAGATTAGGAGAGCTAGTGAATGCCATGGAGAGCTTACTCAACTCAATGAACACGATTCTGACGATCCGGATTTTCGACCAAGAAGTAGATCACATAGACCACGTGCTCGGTAATAACATATTTTTCCTCCATTATGTTTGTTGATTTCAATTTAATAGGATTTCAGAGCCAATAGTGTTTTGAGCAACAAAAGCCGTGGATCCCACAAATCATCTGCTACCTAAACTTGAAAAATATAGAAGAAAATACTTTTTTTAAACTTTGAATACTACCTTTAACTACAAGCTTAGCTGGTCAACACGCATTTACAGTTTCTCTTTTTTCTGTCTTTGTGTTTTTTGTAATACGGAACCATCTCATATTTAGAGTGATTTTTTCCTGCTTTCTATATGCCAAACTTTTTGGATAACTAACTAATATCAGATTGTAACTTGTTACTGGTATTTTTTAATTCGTCATAACATTTTCAACTTTTCCTCAAAAATTTCTAAGACACACACTGTCTTTTTTATCGCTTGTATGAAACTTGTATGAAAAAATTTCGAAGCAAAAAACTTTTATTTTCTTTTTTAAAAATTGTATTCCGGTCTTTTTTTTCATTAGTTATTTGCTTTTCGTGCTCTTCAACACATTTGCCTTTAGTGTAAAACCAAAAGAACTGTATCTTCATCTTCCAAAATGTTCACTTTATTTTTTGATCTGTTCTCCCCAATGTTTTAAAAATTTTGTTTTGCTTTTCTGTCTTTTTTTTTTTGAAAAATAAAAATTGATTATTTAATTTATTCAAGTTTGATAATTAATTTTTATCTTTCATTCCACTATCATCTCTGCATGACTGACTATCCTTAGAGAAGAAAAGAAAAAGGATTCAATCTCTATTGATTTCGGAGATTCAGACAAGCTACATGCTAATGTAAAAGTTTGCTTTTTGACTGTCTATGCATATCTATACGTTTTTTATTCTACTCATAACAGTAGCCAAATGCCACGCATGTTTACCAACTCTACCAGAAGAGGGTGTGGGTAAGTGTTCAAAATGATATTTGTGTTTTATTACAAAAATAAAATTTAGAATTAAAATTATCATTTACAAAACGCATCCTCGAAGAAATACTAGTCTGCAAAAACTGTTGAATAAAAATTAGTACTTTAATTAAAATTGTTTAGAACAAAAACTTAAGACAATTTTCTGAATATAGCTTCAATCTGACTAACAAAAAGAAGCCATTTTCAGGATTCCCCGCCCATTTCATCGATCAATTAGAATCTCTTCCTGAACCTCCACGAATTCCAGTTATCCAAGTATTCAAAAAGGAATTGGAAAAAATCAACAAAAAATTGATCTCAAAAACCGCCGAAATTGCCATTGTTAATAAACCACTCAACGAATTCACCACACTATTTGCCGGGTGTCGTCTGAACAAGATAAAGTTTACTTCTCCAGAAACGGGTAACAAGCAACAGGGGAAAACTATTATTCCACCCGATCTCAGGTATAAATTTATTTTCAACATTTTATAATAAGTATTTGAAAAATCAGATGTGCAAAGGCTTCTAAATTTGGATGCCAAACTGCGGTATTAAGTTGCAAAGTACCTGTAAACTCCAAATATTCGTTGATTTCGGGATTTGTAAGTTATTTTCGATATTGAATTTATACTGCTGTTAGTGGTGTTTTTGGTACTTGTTTAAAATTAAATAACTCTGTTCCATTACTAAAATATACCGTAAAAACTGTATTAGAAGGGCCCCCTTCATTTTTTCGTGTGTGTGTGTGTGTGTGTGTGTGTGTGTGTGTGTGTGTGTGTGTGTGTGTGTGTGTGTGTGTGTGTGTGGAGTTATTTTTTCTATTATAGGGGGACGTTCAACTTTCGCTAGGGGCCCTTTTATTGAAAGGGTCTTAAAACTCAGGTAATTTTCGGCAGCTTATGGGCAACAAGGCCGCCAATGGCCGAGCAAAATGGCAGTTTGCCACATGATTCGGCAGATCTGCCCGGGGCAGGCCATGCGCAGGTCATGCGCAGCTGATCGGCAGCTCATGCGCAGCAGTAGAAATGGCCTAATCTGCCACTCAGCGGGCAGCTCATGCGCAGCTGATCGGCAGCTCAGGGGCAGCTCACGCGACGCAACTCCATGCGTCGCGTGCCATTGCTGTGGCGAATGGCGCATGGGCGTTGCATATTTTTATATATCTTTCTATATACATTTTCACATTTTTTAACGTCAGATACATTATTTAATTGATAGTTACACAATGTGTATTATTATTATTATTATTTTAAAAAATTTGTCGTCTCCGAAGCCTCTTCACGCTAATATCATTCAATTTTTTTATATTTTTTATTTGTTAAAGTTAAAAAAAATGATGAAAAGTTCGCGTGAAGAGGCGGATTTTCATTTTAAAGTTCATGCGGTCTCAAAGTGACAACTTTTTTAAAACAATAACACTATTCTGTCTTCTTTTCTAATTTTTATATTATAATCGATTCGCGGCGGAGTGACATTTTTCACGATTTTATTATTTTTAATTAGGAAATAATTAAAGAAATGAAAAGGTTTTTTGTCTCCCAGTTTCATGTGGAATATTGCTTCATCACGAATCCATTATACTGTTTTTTTCCATCGATTTGCATCACGAAAGAACTATTCCGCCCATATTTTTCACGCAAACTTTAAAATTTAGTGCATTTTTGTCAAACAGTTATAATTAGGCGGTGTTTTCTTTTTTTTTTCATGCTGCAGCTCGATTGAAAACCTTTTCCGCTGTATTCACTTTTTATATCGAAAAAATACGAATTTTTTAGTTCCGACGCAGAAATGGCCCGCTCAAAATCAAGCATGGAAGGATAACGTCGAAATCGTTTGAAAACCAGTGAGTAACATATTATGATTTCAAGCGAACTGCATCATCACAAAAAATATTTTTTTCAGAGAAATAAGGATTTTACAACAACAACAACCCAACAACAACAACGCGACGTCTCGAAAACGAACATCTCGAAACCGGACATTTCGAAACCGCGTCAACAGGGAAGGTGAAAAGTGAAATAGTGAGTCGATACAAAAAAACGTTTAAAAAAATTAATGAAAAACGAATTAAAAAGTGCACACACGTCAGTTCCTCGGAAAACAGTGTTTCCTGAAGCGGCTATGTTCATAGAAATAAATTAATTTTTAGAACATTAAAAAGAAAAAAACCTTCAAAAACTCTTTTCAATAAAAAAATTAGTATAATTCAATTTCAGAACGATTATGGCCTTATTTATTTGAACTTCCCTGTAATCTTCTATCTATGATTTTTGTTCGATAGGATTAAAAGCAGGTCTCCATAGCAAGAAACGTACAGGAAAGTTCATGTAAATAGGGCCATAATCGTTTTGAAATTGAATTACCGTAAAAACTCTATTAAATGGCTGCCCCTATCTGAATCCCACCTCTAATATAATGCCACTTTGGTAAAAACATCAATATTGCAACTCATTTGAATTTTATTTAAGAAAAAAAATCCAGTTTATAATGGGGTTATTCACGAAATGGCAAAAAAAACGGCAAAAAACTCCGCGAAAACTCGGAAAATGCTGCGATTGATCTGAAATTTTGGGAAATAAGGGAAACAATTCTCCCGGACATTCCCACAAAATTTCAGACCAAAATATCAATTTTTAAGAAATATTGCTTTTTTTCTGAAAATGCTTAAAATTGATATTTTTTGTCTGAAATTTTGGGGTATTGTCCGAGAGAATTTTTTCCCGTATTTCCCAAAATTTCAGATCAATCGGAGCATTTTCCGAGTTTTCGCGGAGTTTTTTGCCATTTTTTGCCATTTCGTGAATAACCCCATAAGATTTTTTTTCGGAATGTGGGTACTGTAGAAAATAAAGTACGCAGTAGGCAAGGGAACTGTTTCGAAAAAAAGGCCACCCCCTAATAGAATGCCACCCTTATTATAATGCGTTTAGACTTGCCGCGTCCGAGGAGGAACCATTGGGGTCTTCTACTATACTCTGCAAATGGGGTCGCCAAATAAACTTATATGGGGTCGGATTCTATACTTATACCCAGTAGAGTGTCATGGCCATATAATAGAATTTTTTACTGAAAAGAGTCTCTGGGCGTTTTTTCCTCTTTTTACTGTTCTAAAAATTAATTTATCACTATGAAAATAACCGCTGCAGGGATCAAGGTTTTTCGAGGAACTGATGTGTGTGCACTTTTTGATTCATTTTTCATTAAATTTTTTAAAATTTTTCTTTGTATTGACTCACTATTCTACTTTTCACCTCCCCCGTTGACGCGGTTTTGAGATGTCCGTTTTCGAGACGTCGCGGAGCCAACACCCATCCGTTTCTTCCATTTTACTTTTTCGGTCCCGCTCCTTCCATCAATGTCACTTTCGCCTATCTTTCTGTCTTTCCCATTTCCCCCTCCTGCCTTTTTTTTTGTTTCCTCTCGTGTTTTGCTTACTTTTTTTTGCTGATCTGACCCAATTAAAAAATTGTTTTTTTTTTTAATTTTGTTTTCGTTCAATAAATTTTGTATATTCTATATTGGGACGTCGAACAGCAGCTTGGGCGCAGGTCAGGGGCAGCTTGGGCGCAGGTCAGGGGCAGGTTAGGCGCAGGTTATGCGCAGGTCAGGGGCAGCTCGGGCGCAGGTCAGGGGCAGCTTAGGCGCAGGTTATGCGCAGGTCAGGGGCAGCTTAGGCGCAGGTCAGGGCAGCTTAGGCGCAGGTCAGGGGCAGGTTATGCCCCGGTCATGGGCAGCTTGGGCCGAGCTAGCGGGCAGTTTGCCCCGACTTTCGGCAGTTTGCCCCGCAAAATGGCATGTGGGCCGATGGGAGTCGGCCCACATGCCCTTTTGCGGGGCAAACTGCCAAAAGTCGGGGCAGACTGCCGAAAATTACCTGAGAATTATAGGAACCCTTTAATTCAAGAGGGCACTTCTATTTTTCGGGAGGTTGTTTGGGGGCTCTTCTAATACAGTTTTTACGGTAAATTTTTTGCCGCTTCCAGGCTAAAATTGATGGCGCTGATTGGGCTACAACGGATTTGAAATCTACAAAAACAGAATTCCATTTGGAGTGCGATCTTTTCAACCGTTGGACGTATGTATCAGATATTCCAGGATTAGTAGGCAAAGTTTACGCAACAAATGAAGTTTTTTGTCTTCTTGTACCAATTATCACAGAACATAACTCGTTAGATTTTTTAGAAGATTAACTAACATTTTTTATTTATTTATTCTTTTTAGCCACGTTTTCATAACTGTTTTCCTATATTTTTTGAAAAATTATACATTCTTTAAACAGTTTTCACAAAACTGGTACTTCTCATGATCTGTTCTTCGCCGATTTTCTGTTATCTCTGTGTTATCTCAGCCAATGAATAATTTGAATAATGGATATAAGAAAAATGTCAATTTCGTGTTTTAAAATTTTCGCTTTTTGTCAAAAAGTCACGTGGTTGTCCGAAAAGATCAAACGGAGAATCAAACAAAAAACCAATGAAAGATGTGGAGGCGGTGAATAAATTAAGACTCGATTTATTCGTTGAATTCCGTTTACAAATATTTACATACAAAATATTATAATCGGAAGCAATTATAACATGAAAATATTAATCGTTTTTTTCCTACTTTCTTCGTCTAATGCACATAGTTCCACGTTGTTCAAAACTGTTGGCACATCGACAAGTTCCCGAGTTGCAGTACGAACCAGCCATGCATTGAGTGTTGGAGTTACATTGTTGGCCAGGTATCTGAAAAGACAAATAATATGGATTTCAAAGGAAAAAAAAAGAAATTGAGAGCATACCACAAAGTTGATTCTGACAATTTGTCCGATATTGCATCCCATCGGGTTGCAAGCACAATTGTAAGGCTGGCAACCTTGATCATCGTTGCTTGGTGTTACAATCTTGGTAGTACTTGGAGCAAGAGTGGTTGTGTCGGTTGTAGTGCTGGCAATGGTAGTTGTTGGTGCCTCGGTTGGAGCTGTAGTAGTGGTAGTAGTGATCAACTCTGTGGTGGTTGTGGTTGGAGCCTGAAATTGGAAATTAATAAATAATAGAAATAATGAAGAGTAAAAAATTTAGAATTATTACCTCAGTGGTAGTAGTAGTCGTCGTCGTCGTAGCAGTAGTGGTTGGTGCTAGAGTTGTTGTAGTGGTCGTTGGGGTCGTTGTAGTCGTAGTTGGTTCAGTGGTGGTAGTAGTTGTTGTTGGTTCAGTGGTCGTCGTAACAGTGGTTGGAATTTCAGTAGTTGGAGCTTCAGTGGTAGTTGTGGTAGTGGTAGTGGTTGTAGTGGTAGTGGTAGCCACAGGCACGCACTGCTGATTTTCAACTATTTCTCCTTGGCGGCAAATGCAAATATTCTTTAAAAAATAATGTCATAGCATTTACATAAACATTTAACATTTTCTTACATTCTGGCAGAAACTGCCACCAACGCAAACTGTAGTCGGAAGCTCACAGTAATCTCCTGGATAGCCAATTGACGGGCTGTCGAAGAGTCTGCGATGGGAAATTCTGATGTTTGGGATACCGGTTAGCGGATTTCCTAGTTACGGTACAATTCATGCATCACCTGATTCAAAATGCGGGAGCATATCATGTCATGGAATACTATTTTTTAGAAGCGGATACAAATTTTTAAACTCCTTCATGCTAAATACCTTCTCGGAGTTGTGGTAATCTCTGGTTCAGGAGTAGGCAGTTCTGTTGTAGAAGTTGTCACTGGAACAGTGATGGGGTTAGTCGGTTGAGGTGGAACTGGAGTGTGAACTGAAAACTGACAAGTTTACCATTTTCCGCTTTCTTTAAGATAACTAAACTTCTTACCCTCTTGACATGGTGGCAATGGGCAACGGACTGGTGTTCTCACCACCTGTGGGTAATAGACCACCGGTTGGTAAACAGGACGGACGGCGGCAAGCGCATCAGTGTACACCGTTTGGAACGTTGCGGGGGCCACTGAATGAGTTTGTTTTGCTATTGTTCCGAAACAGATTATGTTGCTCACCTCCAGCTGGAACTTGGTAAACACCATTTACCGCGCTCACCGATGTTGGAACGCAATGAGTTCCGGAAGGTTGATAAGCTTGAGTGCATTGGCATGATCCAGAGGCGCAAACTGCAGGCGCCGCACAAGTAAGGTATTCGTTACAGGAGGAATAGAGAGGTACTGAAAAAAAAGGAAATTAGTATGAAAACAATGAGCAAAGTTTTAAATGTTAGATATTTAACAATCAGGTGAAAAGTTTGAATTAGATGCAAAGTAGAATAGCTTAAACATGTATCAAAAAACACATACCAACACCAAATTGTCGCTTAGCTCGTTGTACACTGGCTGCATTCGTTATCGTAACCACCATGAAAAGAACTAAACAGCAATACTGTTTCATGTTATCGTATCCTAATCTGAGAATACTGTCGAAATGAACCAAAAACTGATTCCCAACTTTCAGACTACCATTCTTATTTATATGACAGTCCGCCCCAAAGGCTCCACCCCCGAACGCAGACCGGCCCAATGCAGTGCAAGAGAGAAACAACGACGGACACGTGTAAGTTGCCCAAAAAAAAAAAAGCAAAACGCATGTAATATTTACATTTGAGCATTCCGCGGCGTGGAGCTCCGCAACACGCGACAACCACTCAGAGACATTCACACACGGCTTTATTTTACGGTTTTTGCCGCATTGTCGTCGGTAAATAGTTAATCGGGGATCATGGACTTCATGCCATCGTGAACACAGTAAAAATTGAATATTAATAGTTCAAAAACAAGCGATTTCTGAACAAATTTTTGCAACAGACACGGTGTGCTGCCCGGAACGTTATTGGCAACGCGCTCCGCTGAGTGTCTGCGTCTCTCCGGCGAGAGTTTGCTACAAAAACAACAATATCCTCGCATTTTGCTTGCCTTTGTCTGCTCTTCGTATCAGTTTAACACAGAAAAGTGGCTGCGCAGCTAAATGCAGCCTACGGTAGAAAAATGAATTGTTGCATAATTTTTTTTTCGGGAAAAAAGCCACCGCAGTTGAAATTTTATTTTCCAACGTTCCGTCCAACACGCCATGAACAGAAGTAATTTTTTTCGCACAGTCGTCTGTAGCTTGCTAGGTTGTAACCTTAGAAGTTGTTTGTCGAAAGAACGCACTTTATAATAGGTTATTGAACCAGTTATTCAAATTTTAGTAGAATTTTTTGGGTGTTCCACTACTATTTTTCGTTGCAACTCAATCTTTGTTCATCGTACATGTGCTGAACAAGATTTTATAATAAATGTTCTTTAACAAAAGTCCATTTTTTGCAGAAGTGTTCAGAGTCTGTTTGATTGTAACCTTAGAATTTCATTGTGCTAAGAGCACACTTTGAAGTATTCTTTTCAACCAGTTTTCTTTTTTTTTTTTTTTTAGAAACACATTATTCTGTTTCAAAGATCCAGCTCATACCACATCTATAGAAATTTCCAAAAGAAACAAAACATTATTTCACCGGAGGTCTTATTGCTCTTGACTTTCGCACATTTTTTATTATTTTCTTTTATTTTCTTTTCTTCACCTTGTGTTGCACGACACGGAAATCTTAGTTGCCACCAGAGCGATGATCTTTGCTAAGCAGTCGGGAAGCATAACCGGGCGGCAAAATCTGCGAAAACTTTTTTCTTTTTTACATAGCAAAAAAATTAGAAAACGATGCGGCGAGCCTTTTGTCTTCTTCCGCGCGGTGTTTCTTTTCTTCCGCAGTCTACCATATGATCATCGTCCACGTGTCAATAATGTGTTTTATTCGCGCAAGGAAAACCCGTGTCAAATGATGTACATGAATTCTTTTCAACTTGAGCAAACATTTACTACTGCAGTTTGACTGGTTTCATGACTCAGTTCGGTTACGGAAATATGAGAAGAGCGCAATTTTTTATTATAATGGGTATCTCAAAAGAAATTAAGAGAATGGGAAGGAGAATTGAAAAGTGACTAAATAATTTTTTTATTCAGTAAGGATAGACGTAAAAACCAATTTCTATTAATTGGAATTAATTATAATTTTGAAAATTTCCAAGTTTATAGAAAAAAAATTCAATTTTTTGTTAGAAAATCTAACTTCACTCCTCTTATTTTAAATTCATTTTCAGTTATGATTGTTTCAAATTCAATGACCATTCGGACACATTTCCAGTTCGAGTGATCAATTTTCATGACACTTGTTCCAGTTACACTTTTTCTGTCAATTGCATCCATCTTATTTCTTCCTTTTTGTTTCCCTATTATGTCTAATTCTGATCATTGAAAAAACTACTTAACAGTGTGAAAATTTATTGGTTTTGGTTTCAGTCTGAAGACACAACGAACGTGAACAATTTTTGATGATCTGATGCATGGAAATAAATATTGTGATGTTGGTAAAGTTAAAACTGAAAGATAATGACAAAAAATATAGCTGAGAAAGATAGAGATCATGAGGTAAGTGTTCAAAGTGAGTGAAATCGATCAGACAATGACAAAGTAGTTTTGCTCGTCGCCCAGGCCATATCCCATCTCGCCGAATCCGTAGGTCTCATACGGTAATGCGTCATTGACCGCTTTCCTGAAAGTACATCAATCATGATATGTTTTCAGTCCTAGTAGCATTTTCTAGTAATTGAATAATTTTTCTCACTTGTTATGGATTTGTTTGAAAATATTGTTAAGCATCTTGCTCTTGGAGTAGCTTGTCGGGATGGACAAAACCGCAATGGCAAGAATAAGAAGAAGGAAGAAGTGCCCAATTCGAAGCATTTTTACAGAGAAGGGAGTTGCGGGGAAGAACCTGAATTAATGAATAGAGCAGGTGATGTTATTATTTTATTTTGACTTGACTTCAGAATAAAAATGCAACGAAATAAAAGACAAATAAGATTTTCTAGCAGCAATGTTCACTGAAGATTCAAGCAAATGAATGTAATGAGTAAATGAGCACTATTTACGACAAAAATCTACCAGCCGTGTCTTGTTGCCACATCAGTGTCACGACTGCAGCCGCCTGCTCCTTTTTTTTTGGTCAGATGCACAGAACCACCTTGGAAAAAATTAGATAAATATTTTCAGCGCTTGTTCTAGTGCCTTTGAGATGATAAATAACTTTCTTTCTATACAAGTGGTATTGGATACTAACAAATGCAAGCGTTTCAAGAGAAAAAGCAAAAGAAAAGCAGCAAAAAAAGAATTGTTGCAAAAGGAGCATATTTCTTTCAAAGTAAGTATACAAGCTTTTTTTCCGTAATGGAGCGGCAGAGTAGGAAAAAAAGAAAATGAAAACGAGGGTGGGGTGGGGGTGGGGAAAAAATTGTCCTCAAGTCTTACTCCTGAAGTTAAAAAGCTAAGCCACGCCTCCATTTCTAAGTTTATTCGTTATTAAGAAAAATTCAAAGTGATAAAAGTGATCTCGCCGACAGGAATAGAGAAAGCTCACTTTTCAAAAGAAATTAATGATCCAGACTATAAAATAACAAAAAATAAAAATAATTTGATATAATATTCGGAAAATGGTGACGGAGTGACGGAGATCATACTCGGGACGCGAAGTGAATGACATATCGCCGTATTTACAGATTGGGTGTATGATTAATTACCCAACTGAGAGAAATGACCTTTGTTGGCTGGGCTCCATTACGGAAAACTAAAAACAACTTGTTTTTTCCCTTTTTGTCAGATTTTCTCCCAAAGGAATAATCACTGTTTTCCTCGGTATGGCTACAAAATATAAGGTTCGGGATATTTGAAAACAAGCACAATGCTATTTGAAAACAATTTTTAGAATAAAACTAGCATGTTATTGGAATACTGTAGTCACGAATGATATTTATTTGATTTCAAATTTGAGAATCAAAACTTTTCGTTTGGTTGCATGTTGGAGAGCAAAAGTTTAACGGTTACCAGGTCCAGAAACAACTTTTCTTCGACATTGGTCTTAGAATGTAAAAATAACCTCGTCTCCACCCGCGCTTCTTCCTTTTTCCACTCATTTCCTGAGTTACATAACTCATGACTCTGAATGAATTAGTTTTTGATTAGGTCTCGGTTCAACCACTTTAAATGAGTATAAGAAGAAGAAAGAAAAACTAAAGGAGAAGTAAAAGGGTCGACAAGATTACACTGGTAATCTATGAATGCTCATCGCGGTGCAGTCAAGCATGCCAACATTAGCAGAGCGAAATTACTGAAAATGTGAAATGAAAAAAACGCAGAAAATAACAGAACAGGAAAAAAAAGATCAGTAACTATGACTATGCGGCTTATTTGCAATGAATTAAAAATGAATGACAGAAAAGTGATATTGTCAAACAAAATAACGTTTCCTGGAAAAAAGAACTTGTGAACAAATCTTTCCCTATTTAGAACATTCTCTTTGGGTCTGTTTATGTGTATTTTTGTGCGTGTGTCGCCAGGACGCGTAAAGAAAGCAAGCTGAGCACTCCCTACTACCAAGAAAAACTCGAACTCGCGTTGGTTGGACTTAAATATTTTTCAAAAACCTTTTCAAAATGATAAAAATACTTCCTAATGGATTTGGATGTAGCCAGGCGTGTTTACTCAAAAATCAGAGCTAAAAATACTGTTTTGTTAGAATTCACGGAAATTCTGTGTTTTGAGCACGAGTTCTGAAGATAATTGATGTGGAAAGTGTAGTCACTTCAAAAACTTGGAACCCCCCCCCCCCCCCCCCCCCGAATTCAATAAGTTTGGACTTTCGTGTTAAAAACAAATTTAAAAAATAGCAAAAACCAAAGTACAATGTTAGTAACTGCACATTTTCAAAATTTACAGTATAACTGTTTTCATATTGTTGCTTTTCCTTGTATCTTCTCAATGATCACCCCACAGACCGTAGCCAAGTGGCAATGCTTTCCTGCTTTTGCCAAGAAAAGTGTTCTTGAAAGAAAAACTTCACCCCAATTCCTTTCTAGCGTGCTTGACGCATCGTCAAGTGACGCTGTTGACCTTTACTGTATTTCGTATTCCGCCAAAATTTAACAATGAAACCAAACGAGGTTTGGTCGGCTTGTTAGCGATGATAATGATCGCCGCAACACTTGTCAAAAATCAAATCAAAAAGAGGGTTGACAAGTGGCCCCAGCTTTTTGTCTCTTCTGTCATTGTTGGTTTTTGCTTCGCGACTTATATCCCTCTAGTTTCTTCTACTTTTTCAGTTTCCCCAGGCGAATCTGTAGTTTTTGATAAAGAAGAAGCGCCGACGAAACATCTTTTTGATCGAATTTAATTTTTTTTTTTCATTTGTATCTTTTAAAGATTAAAAAAGCGAAACAACGAACATTTTCAATTTCTCCTATCTGTTGTCAAGGTCGAGAAAGTTTGTGCCGTTCAGTTCGAGTCCGCGCGTGTTCTTTATTGCCATTCGAAACCAATCATTTCTTCTATTCTTCGTCTTTTTCGCGATAACTGGTAATACTTGAACTATTGCCCTACCCTCCCACCCCGGTCACAGTCCCGCGCGGACAAGGACTTACACTATTGGCCATTTTATCATGCGGCCGCCGTCGACGCTCTCCTATTTTACGCTATTATTATTACTGTTACACCGATGGGTCGCCGACGGGCAAAGCCAGCAGAGACCCAATGTTTTGTTTATCATGGCTGATGATCTCGGGTTTAATGATCTCGATTGGAAGGATAATACGTAAGTATGTGGGAAACGCGTACGATGTTTTGGCTTATCAAAATTAAAAACTTACTTTCAAATTGCAATAATAAAAAAAAACTTTTTTCAAAGTTTGTAGATTTAAAAAAAAAACTGCAATTTTTTGTTTGAAAATTTTCTGCTCGATTAATATGTATTTTTGCAATCAGAAAGTTTCCTATTAAAAGTTTTAGTTTTGAACTAAAATGTTCTCAGCAGCAAGAAAAGTTAAAGTACATTAGGTATGCTACCTTCTAATCTTTACCGATTTCCACCAAACTTCGACAGTTCACGACTTTGGGTACAAAGTAATTTGCAAAGTTTGGTGCCAATCGGTTCAGTAGGAGAATATAAAAAGAAATGTTCTAGAAACTGCCAAGAATATTTCCTGACTCAAAAAATCGACATTAATGCTCATTCTAGACTCCACACCCCTAATCTTCGCAATTTGGCGTTCCATAAAAACACTGCATTATTGACTAATTCCTACGTTAACCAATTATGCACACCGTAAGTTTCCAAGCTTCCAGACTGCAACATTGTGGAAAACACTAACTTGTTTTTATGTTTTCCCAGAACACGAAGTGCTTTTATGACGGGCTACTACCCATTTCGAGTTGGCACCCAGGTACTAATGAAACAAAAAGAATCACTTGAAACTCTTTTTTTGTTTTGTTTTAGAATGGAGTATTTCTACACATGGAACCAGCCGGAGTTCCCACATTTTTTCCTTTCTTATCAGAAAACATGAAACAACTAGACTACTCAACGTATTTGGTGGGAAAGTGGCATTTGGGTTACTGTAAAAAAGAATTTCTTCCAACAAATCGAGGATTTGACTATTTTTACGGGTTCTACGGACCACAAACAGGATACTTCAATCACAGCGCAGGTCGGTTCAAAAATAAAACATATGTTCTCCAATAAGGAACTGGCTGTTCAGCGGAACGTTATAAAAGAAAATTTGAACAGCGTGGGTTTTTTTCACAAAAAAAATGAATAGCCTAGTTACACAATGCGTAGCTGCGGACAATTGCTATGTGAAGGGTTATGGCTCAGTTCAAAAATTATACATTTTTCATTAGAGTGCGTTTTAAACATTGTTCCCGTGAACTGCCCGTGATAAGGTGATAAAAATTTAAAGCCTGGCTCAAACTTAATGTTTTGTTCAAATTCAGAATAATTCAAAGCAGACGAAAAAATAATTTGTCAAGTTTTCCCAAACTCTTTTTTTTTCTTTTACAGTTAACTCATGCGTAACGATTGCTTTCCTATTTTTTTTTTCTTTTTGTCAAATTTTTTAGACGTCCATCTGTTTTGGAGTCAACTTTTGGCGAAAATTGAAGCGAATGAAAGAAGTGTGAATACAATAGCAAAGAAAATGTATAAGTAGAAAAGATCGAAAACCGAGTGAGGACTTCTTTTTGTGACGGAACACAATATGCGTGGAAAAAATTGAAATAATAAGTTTTCCCTTTGTCAGTACGCACTTACTATTTAGAAGAACATATTTGAAAACAAAGAGAACAACACATTTTGTTGTGTCCATGAGAAAAAGCATGTAATCAAGATAGAATATTTCAGACCAATATCACAGAGAATTAAGAAGAGTTGTGAAGGGATTGGATCTTTTTGAAGAAGTTGGAAGTGGGAAGAGTGTTCCTGATTTTTCACAAAATGGAGTTTATTCTACAGTGAGTAGAACCACTTGTTGTTTTCACGAGACATGTTTAGGATCTTTTCACGGATGTGACAATGAGTGTATTGGATAATCACAACACCTCCAAACCCTTTTTTATGTTTCTATCCTATCAAGCAGTACATCCACCTCTACAAGTATAAAATCATTCAAAATAAAAAATATTATTTTAACTCTAGGTGCCCCGCTCATTTGACAAATATTGCACACGAGTCAAGTCTCGCTATCGTCGGATTTATTGCGGTAATACGAAAACATTAGAAAACCGCAACAAACGCTGAAAGAAGTGCAAAGGGCAAAAGTGACGTAAAATGATTTATTTCCGTCATCTCGTTTTTGCTCTCTCACTTCTCACACAAAACCAAAACATCTCAAATTTGCATGCATTTCATTTAAAAGGCACACACTTGCCTTCAACCGAAATGCAAAGATTACTTTCAAGTACCTCAGAATAATGAATATTTACAGGGATGTTGACAGCTATGGATTTCGCAATTGGAAGACTCGTGGATTATCTTAAAGCAGCCAATTTGTACGAGAACACCGTAATTGTGTTCACCAGTGATGTAAGAGTTGAACCACCAGGATACAAACAATTATGAAGTTTAGAACGGAGGAACATCAGATTTTGGAGCATCAAACGCACCACTTCGCGGAGAAAAAGACACTATTTGGGAGGGCGGAACAAAAACGACTACTTTTGTGCATTCACCAATGCATATTTCGGAAGGTGGCACTAGAGAAATGTAATTTTTATATACGGGGAAACGAACTAAAATTATGATGTTAAGCCGTTTAAATGGTGGGCGTTCAATAATCGATGACTAACCGGATAATAAAATTAAAAATTAAAACACAATTCTGGGAAATGCCACACTGCTCTTAAGTTATTCGCTTATTCATTTATGATCTCTTCTCAAATTAAAAGGGATCTGATAGTAAGTGAAAAACATAAAAGAAAAAGTTAAAGGGGAAGCCCCCGGAAGTTGGCTCTCTTGGTAAACTGCGGCTAGTCTGCACTTTGAAGATGTCATTTTTACAACCTCTGCATTGTATTTCCCAATAGTTTTACCATTTTATTTATTGTGTTTTCAATCGAGTTGTGACATCAAAAAGTGAAACCTCACCCATTTTTTTCACGCGAAAATTCAAAATGCACTAAAATTTAAACGTTCGCATGAAAAAAGTGAGCGCCAGGTGCAATAGGTCTATACAGTATATCGCTAAATGAGGCAAACAATTATTTCTGAAAAACCTAATTCAGAACTTGAAAAATGCGAATATTTTCTTTGAAAAATCTCAGTTGTGCTGGTTTGTTTCTCAGGTTTTTTGTCAACCTGTCGCTTTTGTAGAAGAAGTAAGAAGAAGACCGTAAGAGTAAGAAGAAGTAAGAAGAAGACCGCACGCAAAACTCAAACCTATATCGTTAGATTAACATTCACGCACGCTACCAGATAATAAGTGAAAAAAAGCAAAATGTTTGTACTTGTTTTCTAATTCTCTGGTTTTCCTAATAACTTTTATCAGTATGCGTTAAAAGACAAAAGTCAAAAAAACAATTTGGTATGAATCATATAAAAACTGCAGACAGTTACAGACTTCTGAACTTTAGGATCGAAACAACAATTATCATTCGTTCGACAAAAATTTCTGTGACCAATATTTGCAATTTTCGAAAACCCGCATTTTTGAGCAACGATATAGAACTTGCAAGGAATAGAACTGCTTAACATGGATCTGTAAAGACAAAGAAAATATAGAACAGTTCAACAAAAAAATTGAGTTGTATATAGTGGGTCAATAAGTTTTATTTTGCCCAATGTCGAGTTTTGCCATGCAGTATAAGAATTTGTAGCGATTTTTGGCGCTCTTGGACGAAGGAAGCGGTGTTGATCATACTATCAGGTTCGCGTTGGCACATACACAATATGAGAGAAGTTCACGGTTGATTTTTCAATTGCTATGTATATCTCGCTTCATTCTCGTCTGTTTCTTTTTTGCCATCAATCTTTTAGATTCTCCGGCAGCTACTAATGAAAGGGTTTTGCTATGTTTGACTTACGCATCTTTTTCTATCACCCTTAAAAATATTCCAGTTCCTCTCCGTGCTTTGATTCCGGATCAGCAAGAACAAAATAATAGTACTAATTTGTTAATAACAAAGGGAAGAAACAAAAAAATGTATTCCCCTAAATCTCGAATTTTGATTGTCTACTACTCATGCCATCAAGATTTTGGATAAAGCCCATTGTACCGACACATCACGGGTTTCGTTGTTCGTTATTGCACGCGGCGCGTCTTCCTCCTTGTCAACTGGTGGTGCATGCGCTGCCCATTATCTGCGCATTAACTGCCCCGGCCAAGTCTGACGAATTCCGTGGCAAATTGCCTTTTTGCTCGGCAATCTGCAGCCTCGTTGCCCATAAGCTTCCAAAAATTACTTGAGCAGCGAAAGATATCCGTGAAAACTCCCGCTTCCTCCGAGCATGTTCGGGATTAAAAGCTAATGGACATTAAAAGAGAAATTAAAACACCCGATTAAGAATCCTAAGACATCAATAAAAAAAACCAAAAAACCTTTGCGTCTCTTTAAACACAACTGTGTTTGCGTAGTGGCACAAGTAAGTGGCCAGCGTTTCGTGTTCTAATGCTGGAGCTCGATTGAAAACACATAAAATGAGGTCAAATTGAAAAATGTTGGATCACTTCCGGGACAACCTAATATTTTCATTCATGCCAAAATTATTATAATTATCGGGAGTCCATGAGCTATAGGAAAAGCCAAAGAGGTCAACTATACTCTTCTTGTTAAAGAATTTCTATGAATAGAATATGAAACGTTATTCATGTGTTTTTTGTTTCAATTAAAATTCATGAATATTTAATTAGATTCAATGTCATTATTAAAGTTTCTTGAAACCTTTAATAACATTAAACACTTGTTCTTTAATTCGCATGGTTTTTGATGTCTTGAAACTGCCAACTAGGTGTCACCCTCGATTGTTCTTTATTTTAGGATGTTCCATGTTGTCGATTGGCATGCCACTATTCTGTCCATCACTGGTCTTGAAATCAATTCCTACGGTTAGCTTTTCAACTTTTATCAAAACCCCACACTTATCTCCAGGCGATGGTATCAATCAGTGGGAGTACATCAAGACGGGCAGACCGAAATTTCGTCGATTTCAATTTGTTTACAACATTGACAGTCATGGCTCGGCAATTCGGTGCGTATCAAAAACCTTCAACGTAATACGTGTTTGTCTCATTTTGCAGCGATGGCGATTATAAACTAATCGTTGGCAATGTCGACCGGAAAGTGTCAAAGGACAAAAACAGAACGCGTCTTTTCAGAATCTCTAGTAAGGGTTTTAGAATATTTCGCACCGGAAGCAGACTCGTGTTTATAAAAGTATCAAAACACTGTACAAAAGAAATTGAAAACAAATGATAAAAATCTATTTTAAGCGGAAAAAAGTTTTATTTTCTTATCATCTCATTGTAGAACTAAAATAATTAATGATATTTCAGCTGATCCAACTGAATCCAAAGATATTGCAAGGAGCAACCCAAAACTAGTCAGAAGGTCAATTCCTTTGTCCAATTAAAAAAAACCTTGATTTTATTTCAGATTACTTGCTAAACTAGACCAACTCAAAAAGTTCCTCCACAAAAATGTTCGAAAGCCGTTGAGCCTTGCCGGAAGTCCTGAAAAGCTGAACGGCTCATATTCCAGTTACTGGTGTGATATTTAAGCCATATTTTTTCTCGGACTTCTAAATTTCTGCATGCTTTACCAAAAGTGTTCTCACGTGTATTTTTCACAATTCCATTGTGTTTTCTAAAGTATTTTTATTGCTCTGATTGTTAAAAACTTATTTTACACCATCCACCTGCTCTCTACAAATGTCCAGGTTTACTGCGTTAGGCCCTGTCGTGTATAGGATTACTCGCCGACTAGCGAAAAAGATTACGGTCGTCATAACGCCCCATTTGAATGAGAACGCACAGAATTGACAAAATATGGTAGGTCAGTCTTCTGAAAGATAAAAACCCGACGCAGCCACACAGAAAAACATTACACTGGGGTGACATTGAAAAATGTGGCCTTGGGGTTGTGGGCATGGGAGTTCGGTTAGAAAAAAAAGGTGAATTGAGAGAAATTGGATGAAGAAGAATTAAAAAAAGAGAAAAAAGTTCCCACGAGGTAACTTCAATTCAATTTTGAATCCGTTATGGAGTAAAGAAGAATTTCTATAATTTCAGGTAATCACCAATCCCCAATGAGAAACCGTCGATACCCTCATTTTTCCTGACATTTGAACTATTATATTTTATGTTTATTGAACTGCTCAAATTTCCTGGGAGAAAAAAACGTTCCGCGGAAGTCAAAGAAGCGGGCAAGAAGTACGTCGTGTAGTTCAAACAAATTGACCTACGCGCTGAGCACGACCAATATTTGCTGATGGTATTTTGGCGTCGGTAGCACTTTTCCCTTCCGACTCGTCTTTCTTTGCTACACTTCACGCGCTGACCGAGCAGTCAAATAGAGGCCGAGGTCAGGCGAGGGGAACGACTAGAGAGCGAGATGATATCTTATCTCACAAATGTTTGCAGTTAGCGATTGCGGTCTCTACACACTATTTCATCAGATCACTCAATCTCAACTTGACCTGAGCATACATATTTAAACACACTATTTAACTTGATTTTTAACATATTACGTTTATTCGAAAAATTGAGTATATCACAAATCGATGGACAAAAACAAACATTAACATCCAAAAAAAAGATGACAGAATGCAAGAGTTCTCAACTTATGACATAAACAGTTAACAGTTTTTTTGGGGTTTTTGGGGGGCTTTAACGGGTGATGATCAAGTGGTACAAGTAACGGTATTTATTATTTTGGGGGGAAGACCACTTTGTTTAGGTGAACAGAGGGAAACAAGAGCGTGCCTTAATAAATACGTGAAAATTTTCGTTTTTTGTCAAACGGTAACAGTTAAAGAAGGTGTGTCCAAACACGACACATATGTAATAATTAAAACCAAGGTCGGTTGGGAACCAAATAAACAAAGAGCACCCATTGCTCGAGCGAGAATTTTGAAAAGAGTTGCGAAAGGGTGAGCAACGGGTGGGAGTGGGTTAACAGGTAAGCGAAGTGGATAACAGGAAGAGGTCAGATAAGTAATACAGGAAGAGAACACGTTTACTTCTTCTTTCCTGGGGCTCCGGCCTTCTGGGCGGACTTGGTAACCTTTCCGGATCCCTCAGACTTGTCGACGGACTTGATGACTCCGACGGCGACGGTTTGACGCATGTCACGAACAGCGAAACGTCCAAGTGGAGCGTAGTCGGTGAAGGACTCGACGCAGAGTGGCTTGGTTGGGATGAGCTCAACGATTCCGGCATCTCCGGACTTGAGGAATTTCGGGTTGTCCTCAACCTTCTTTCCGGTACGGCGGTCGACCTGTAAATTTAGCATTGCGTTTTTGATGTCTAGAGTAATTTATTGTTACCTTCTCCTTAAGCTCGTTGAACTTGCAGGCGATATGGGCGGTGTGGCAATCGAGCACTGGAGTGTATCCAGCGGAGATTTGTCCTGGGTGGTTCATGATGATGACCTGGGCGTTGAAGGTACGAGCCTCCTTGGCTGGGTCCTGCTTGGAGTCAGAGCAGACAGATCCACGACGGATGTCCTTGACGGAGACGTTCTTGACGTTGAATCCAACGTTGTCTCCTGGCACGGCCTCTGGGAGAGACTCGTGGTGCATCTCGACGGACTTGACTTCAGTGGTCACGTTCTGTGGGGCGAAGGTGACAACCATTCCTGGCTTGATGACTCCGGTCTCGACACGTCCGACTGGGACAGTTCCGATTCCTCCGATCTTGTACACATCCTGGAGTGGGAGACGGAGTGGCCTGTCAGTTGGGCGTTGTGGTGGGATGATAGCATCAAGAGCCTCGAGAAGGGTCTTTCCGCTAGCATTTCCTTCCTTGCGCTCAACAGCCCATCCCTTGAACCATGGCATGTTGCCGGATGGCTCGAGCATGTTGTCTCCGTTGAATCCAGAGATTGGGACAAAAGCAACAGCCTTTGGATTGTATCCAATCTTCTTGATGAATCCAGAGACCTCGTTGGTGATTTCGGTGAAACGGGCCTCAGAGAATGGTGGCTCGGTGGAGTCCATCTTGTTGCAGGCGACGATGAGCTGCTTAACTCCGAGGGTCTGGGCAAGGAGAGCGTGCTCGCGGGTCTGTCCGTTCTTGGAGATTCCAGCCTCGAATTCTCCGGTTCCGCAAGCGACGACAAGCACAGCGCAATCAGCCTGGGAGGTTCCTGAAAACGAGAGCGTCGGTTAGCGTATCTCAAATCCTAAGCACTACAATTTTGTTAAACCTATCCCTACACCCCAAGCATTTAAATTAGCACAAAACTAACCGGTAATCATGTTCTTGATGAAATCACGATGTCCTGGGGCGTCAATGATGGTGATGTAGTACTTGGCAGTCTCGAACTTCCAGAGAGCGATATCGATGGTGATACCACGTTCACGCTCGGCCTTCAGCTTGTCAAGAACCCAGGCGTACTTGAAGGATCCCTTTCCCATTTCCTGGGCCTCCTTCTCGAACTTCTCGATGGTACGCTTGTCAATTCCTCCGCACTTGTAGATCAAGTGTCCGGTGGTGGTGGACTTTCCGGAGTCGACGTGTCCGATGACGACGATGTTAATATGAATCTTTTCCTTTCCCATTGTTGATGAGCGATACTGAAATTGGAAAACTTTAAATTTTAGGATTTCTAATTATTTTTGAAAAGAAAAAACGAAACACTATCAGAGCGGGGTATACGGTAGATTTTTCTATAAATTCTACCAGGGTCTACTACATTTTGAAAAAGGGCCCAAATAGATTCGCTGATATCTTGGGCCCATAAGCCTAAAAATCAGAGAAAATAGAGGAACGTACGCATGGCGGGCGCGAAAAGAACAGAAATGGACGCGAGGAGCTTCAAAATGTTAGGGTGTTGGACGTGTCCTCCTGCGTTTGTCCCCCTTATCGCGACGAGACCCATCGCTTCGTGTGTGCCCCTTTGGGCTGCTATCGCCTGCGACCGCTCTCTCCATGGTCTAGTTGTCTACCGCTCTCCAAAGTTTCGCAATTTTGCACAGTCTTTTGTCAATACGAGCCGATACGTAATTGAACAAAAAAGGGGAACGACGCTTGTTTACTTCGATATATGAATGGATTTTTAAATCTGACCAAGCGAGACGCACAGAGTGACTAGGTTTCAGACTGAGATAGAATGAGTAGCGGAAAAGAAAGAGAAAACGCCGGAAGTCAAACAAGGAAGAGGAATCGATAATGGCACATGGAATAGAGTGAACGTGAGCGGTTTTTCAGCTGCGTAGCAGGCTTGTGCGAAACACTGCCTCCAAAGGTGGGAAAGTGCAGAAGGTTGGCGCACTTTGCGTGCGCCGATGAGCGCTCATTTTCAACTGAAAATGTGGTTTCCTTAAATTTTTCCTTCAAACATAAAATTTTTGGTTGTTTTTAGATTCAACTTTTGTCCAAATAGGTATTTTCGATAATTTACGAGCTCGCTCAATAAAATCGGTGGAGAAATGAGAACGAAATACAAAAAGTTGTAATATCTGAAGGAAAATCATATTTTTTCAAAATTTTTGCCAAATGCCTGAATATTTCCTTATTTTTCGATTCAAGTTTTGTAGACATGACCGAGACAAACATTTTAAGCGCAGAACCGGCCAGAAAAGTTCAAAATTGGCGGCGAAATATGAATTTGAAATATCAGAAAATTCCTCTTCTGGCATAGAATTTCTGAATTTCTGATATAATATGTGGTTTTTTTGTTTCTTTTGTACTTTGTGAAGGTACATTCAATTAAAAATTTAAAAATTTCACAGAAATATAGCTGCAGCGCCTCAGAAAGCAGTAAAATCCGGCGTTTTTTAAATTTCCATTTAACTGTGTGTAGAGAACATTTAATATGTGTTTAACATTTCAAAAACATAGCTTTTATTATTTTATGTCGATGTTATACATTTTTTTCTTCAAAAAAACCAATTTTCTTCACGTTTTTTCATTATATTCAAAAGGTGCAATAATTCTCGGCGAGGTACGATGCAATTGCGCTCTACCTGCACGCAATAGAGATTAGAGTCGGAGAGGCGTTGTGCTAAATTCTGTATCTCTGCGTCTGCAAACGCAAAGTGCGCCTGTCAATGTTGTTTTGCGCTTTCCCGCTTTTGGAGGCAGTGCGAAAATGAATACGAAATTTTTCGATTTTTTCAAAATTTTTCGAAAAAAATTCGACGAGAATTTTTTCGAGAAAATTCGAAAAAATCGAAAAAAAAATACTGGAATGAAAAAGGCTGTCTGAAAAACTGAAAAGGAGCTCGAAACACACGAGAATAATGATTTTCTGGTGTTTGGATCAATTTTAGATCCTAGATTTAAGCACGGTGTGTTGAACGGTGCACCGCTGCAAACGCGCTCCCTCGCACTACTCATTGAAAGAAAGTTTTATGGTTACGGTCAATGTTTCTGAAATATCGCATTAATCAATAAATTGACGTCATTTTCTACATTTTTTTGTACTCTTCCGCATAAGAAAAAATTAATGAGTCGATTAGAAGCACTTTTCGCTAAATTTACAGAATTGTTTCATGCGTTTTCAATGAAAATGTTTTAATTTTGTCGTAAGTTTCGGCGCATGCAAAGAAACCTGCAACGTTATAATTTGAAAGCGCATGTGCCGGAAATTTGCGTACTTTTTATTATTTTTGAAAAAATGTACGCTTTAACACACCGTGATTAAGGTGAGTATGATTTATTTAATCGCACCTCTAGAATTTGAAATTTAGGGTACGTTCATTTCGAAAGAGTCTAAAGACAGATTTATGAAACTTAGTGTAAAAACTCTATTATATAGCCATGACACTCTATTGCTCGGAGCAAAGTTTTATATTAGAGGTGGCATTCAATTAGGGGGGTGGCATTCAATTAGGGGGGTGGCATTCTATTATTCGAAACAATTTTTTTTTCAAAAGTTTTTAAAATATTCGAACAATTTGGAAGCAGTTCACTTGGAAATTGCGTATTTCATTTTCTACGGTACAATAGTTTTAATATTTTTACAAAATTCACATTATATTAGGAGTGGCACTCAAATAGTGGCTCTGGTAAACCGATTACAATCTAACCTCAGTTGTACAATGTAATTTCACCCGATTTACAATCTAACTAGGAAAGTACTTTTTGGTACATTTTGGAAAATTCTGAAAAAAATCAGGGTAATACTAGATTTTTTTGTGAATTTTTTAAGATATTAAAAATCCGCAAAATGTTTTCAGAAAAGTTTTTATGAGCCGTCAAACTTTTTAAATATTTTTCGAGTACATTTTTATCTGTAAAATCCTACATTCCACACGGTCGCCTTCGCTACACCAGCTGAAAAGTCTACCAACAAGCAGGTCGCTAAAAATGTCGATGGGTGGCGCAACTGGGTGCGCTCGGAGCACTGATACACACAGGTAGTGCGCGTTCAGCTTACAATAGGTTGCGCGCAAGGCCTATCGAGTACACGCGAAGGGCAGCGAAGTAAGCCTGTAAAAGGCTTATCGCGGCTAAATGCCTGTAATAGGCCTGAAATAAGCTTATCGCGGGTTAATTTCTCCTACAATTTGCTTATCGCGGTTGTCAGAAAACCTATTGCACGCCTATAATAGGCTTTTCGCGGCTATTGAAAGTTCGAACTTGGGCTTACCGCGACACATTAAAACTGAAATATCTTATTTAAATAACTTGAAATTAACCATTTATTTAAAAATAAATTTATTTAGAAATCATTAAAATAATATATTAATACAATTTAACAAGAGAAAACAATAAAAAGAAAACATGTAAAATAACAAAAGAGCATCACAGAGAAAAATAAGACGGTTAAGGAAAATTTTGGCTGCCTGGAGAATGTTTTACTTTTAAAAAGACACTCGAATTTTCAAACCCGTATGAAATTTTGTTTATATCGTTTTAAAAAAGTTATCACCTCCGAGGCCGCGTGAACTTTGAAATTAGGCTCCGCCTCTTCACGCGAATTTCATGAAATTTTTATTTTCCTTCACTTTTTGTTCATGAAAATTTAAAAAGGTTGAAATTCGCGTGAAGAGGCGGAGCTTAATCAGACAGACAAAAGACAACAGACAAAAGACAACTGAAAAAAATCAGGGTAATACTAGATTTTTTGGTGAATTTTTTGAAATATTAAAAACCCGCAAAATGTTTTCAGAAAAGTTTTTATGAGCCGTCAAACTTTTTTCTATTGTTCGAGCACATTTTTACCTGTAAAATCCTATATTCCACACGATCGCCTTCAGTACACCAGCCGAAAAGTCTACCAACACGTAGGTCGCTGAAAATGTCGATGGGTGGCGCAATTGGGTGCGCTTGGAGCGCTGATACAAGGAGGCTGTGGGTTCGCTCCCCAGACCAAGTAAATTTTTTTTGCAAAATTTTGATCTGTATTTTTCGGAGCCGTAATACAGTCCAGAAATTTTTAAAAAATATTTTGAGTGTATTTTCTACTCCTCCTCACCCTAATTAAGGGCCTAAACTCAAAAAAAAATGTTTTTTTTTTCAAATTTTTTTCGAATTTTTGTCCACCGATTGCATGGCATTTTTTTTTTTCCAAAAAAACGAAAAAAAAAATTTTTTTTTTGGATTTTAGGCACTTCCTTGGGTCGAAGAGTACTAGAAAATACACTCGAAATATTTTTTAAAAATTTCTGGACTGTATTACGGCTCCGAAAAATACACATCAAAATTTTGCAAAAAAAATTTACTAGGTCTGGGGAGCGAACCCACAGCCTCCTTGTATCAGTACTCCGAGCGCACCCAGTTGCGCCACCCATCGACATTTTTTAGCTACCTGCGTGTTGGTAGACTTCTCGGCTGGTGTACTGAAGGCGATCGTGTGGAATGTAGGATTTTACAGGTAAAAATGTGCTCGAACAATATAAAAAAGTTTGACGGCTCATAAAAACTTTTCTGAAAACATTTTGCGGATTTTTAATATCTCAAAAAATTCACCAAAAAATCTAGTATTATCCTGATTTTTTTCAGAATTTTCCAAAATGTACCAAAAAGTACTTTCCTAGTAAGTTTAGTCGAATTCAATTGTACTGGCGTCCTTGGCGCATTTTGAGCGCACGAGAAATACGTCAATCAATAGTTGGCGCAATATTTTTGTTTCCTAAAAACTTTTTCCACTTTTTAAAAGTTTTTTTTTACAATTTCAGCTTATTTTTTTGAAATTTTTTGATAAAAATTCATAATTAACTCGCAAATTATTATTATTCTTGCATTTGATTCGGTTTGTTGTGCGTTGTCGAGCTGGCTTTCTTGAAAGTTTCGATTCTTCGTAGTATTCCGCCAAAATTTTAGAATAGGAACTCAGGTATCGAGTCAAACTTTTTAAAACTTTTCTGAGTAACAATAAAGCCATTATTAAACTTTTTCAAACTTTTCAAGTTTTCAAACTTTTTCAAGACACGTTTAAACTTTTTCAAGACATTCTAATCTTTTTCAAACCTTTTCATGCTAACATCAAACTTTTTCAAGATGCTCTCAAACTTTTCTAAGCCATTTTCAAACTATTCTATACCATTTTGAAACTTTTTGAAGCAATGCTTATTTGTTACATGAAAAGGTTTGAAAAATTTTGACTCGCGATACCTGAGAATATTCTGATTTTGAGTGCACTCTGGTTTCCAATCTTTCTCCAACAAAAGTTGTATCAACAATTTAGGATGCAAAATCAACCAAAATTGCTCGTGTCGCCCCTTTTCCAATGGTTTTGTGGGCAGAAATTTGAAATCCGAATTGAGAAGGAAAATCGGAAAGTGCTCGGAGAATTTGGAAATTTCGACATGAAAAATTGATTTAGAGAAAGCCTGCTGATGATGTCTTCTTTGTCAGAAAATTCACTATAATTATTTAATTTCAGAATAAAATCACAATATATGACGAGCAGTTGCGCATGCCACAGAAACTAAGTTCAAAACTTTCCAAGACCCGAAGAAGAAGTATTAGAAGCTAACAGCAAAGTAAGTTCAAGTTCAGATATTTCTTTTTGATTACTTGCTAGTAGAGTTCCTTATCGACAAATGTCTTTTTCGACAAATTGCGTATTTCGTCTAACAATAAGTTAAGCGCATGCGCTTTTATTTTTTGGCTCCCGGACATTTCAAACCCAGACGTTTCAAACCCGGGACCGCAATCTATTGTCGCGTTCCGTATTTCTGTTCGTTCTGGGGTTTTTTTCGTACGAAAAACCGATTAGAACAAAAAAAGGTGATTTGCGTGCAAACCCGCGACGACAGATTTCAGGTTTGAAACTTCTTGGTTTGAAATGTCCGGGAGCTTATTATTCAACCTAGGGTTGGCAATGGGGAGGTGAGAGACGCTCCCCACGAAAAAATTTCCGATTCAGTTCCGAGACAAAATGATTTCCGTTTCCGTCGGAAAAAAAACGTGTTTTTCTGTCGAAATTTGGTACGAAAAATCGTTTTTTTTTTTTTTGGAAAAATTCGACCAAGTCCGTGACACAAATTTCCTATTTAAAACGGCTCCGCGACATCTCGAAACCGCGTTAGCAGTGGGGAGGGAGGTTGAAAGAGAGGTAGGAAGTAAACAATTTTTTTTTTCATAATTTAATGACTATTCAACAAATAATCAAAAAGTGCAAGATTTGAGCGTCATTTCTTTGGAGGCCACCAAAAAATGATTACAGTATGCAAACGGCACCTTGCATCAGGAGCAGGGGTGGAACCAAAAATTTTTTTTTTCATGCACACGTGAGAAAAAAAGGTTTTTTTTTAAGCCGCGAAGGCGCAAAAAATGCCTCTATTTGAACAAAACCGGGATATGCTCTGATTTGACCAAAAATCTCTAATTTTCAACAAAAACGTTGGAAAAATACGAATTTTTTTTTTATTTTTAAATGTTTTAAGGACAAATAAAATGTTCTTTCTCAAAAAAAAATTTGTTCAAGAAAATAATACCAAAAAAAAAGGAACTAGAATTTTCAATTTCGGAATTCCGACGGAAATTCGGAAATGAAAATGAAAAACTCGGAATTTCGTCGGAACATCGGAAGAGAAAATTACAAAATCGGAAATTTCCGACGGAACTCGGAAGAGAAAATTTCATTTCCGAGAAAGCCTGCTCTCCACTGCCAACCCTAATTCAACCTCTTCTCCAACTGGGCTTATATTAGAGAAAATGGTATATCTATTTGTAAACTTAATAGAAAAGGCACACTGCTTCTGACGTTTGACCTCAGTTTCTAGCTTGGATACTGCAAACCAACTGAGGCTACCCCCGAATCAGAACGTTCCCGAATCAGAAATGCTCAAAAACTGAACGATAGGTGAGCTGCTGATTTTCTCCTTAAAATGGTTCTGATACGGGACAGTTCTGATTTGGGAACTTTTTGATTCGGGGTAGCCTCAACCTAGTCTGTAGAAAACCGAAAAAGTTGAGTGTTTCCCCCTAGCGCATTTTTAGTGTACCACGCCTCTTTCTTGAATTTGCTAATGGGTTCACAAAATATCAAACAAAAATCGTAGGAATACACGGGGGAATGATCAGATTGGCTTGAAAGTGTGGAAAATAATCAGGAAATTTCGGTACCAAATATCATCCTTATAGTATCAATTTTCAGACCGCGACATGTGACTACACGGATTTCAATTTTATCAAGGACTGCGATTTTGAATTGTAAGTTGTCCGAATTGTGTTGTTTTGACACTCAAATTTTTCGAATTCATCAGCGCAAAGGAGAAAAAGTCAATCGGTCTGGTCAATATTCTACATCTAAATACATGGCATGACGGTTCAGGAGGATCAATTGCTTAAAATTTGATAATTTATGTTTTCAAAATTTATCCATTTCTTTTTTTATTTGTCGTTAAATAAATGTTTATTCCCAAATAAATTATGAAAAATATTGATCGTTGAACAATTGCTAAGAAACGCGCGCTACGAGATTCCGTCCGAACAGTACAATCGAGTTGCAGTCGGAGTACAATCTAATCTCAGTCTCAGTTCACTAGAATTAGGTCGTGTTTGGCCTTCAATCCAAATAAGATTACATTGTGAACTGACTGATCTTAGACTGTAATTGGTTTACCAGAGGGGTGGAATTTTATTGTTCGAAGTAGGGATTTGAGTGGCATTCTGTTGGAGGTGGCATTCAAATAGGTATCACTGCCTCCAAAGGTGGGAAAGTGCAGAAGGTTGGCGCACTTTGCGTGCGCCGATGAGCGCTCATTTTCAACTGAAAATGTGGTTTCCTTAAATTTTTCCTTCAAACATAAAATTTTTGGTTGTTTTTAGATTCAACTTTTGTCCAAATAGGTATTTTCGATAATTTACGAGCTCGCTCAATAAAATCGGTGGAGAAATGAGAACGAAATACAAAAAGTTGTAATATCTGAAGGAAAATCATATTTTTTCAAAATTTTTGCCAAATGCCTGAATATTTCCTTATTTTTCGATTCAAGTTTTGTAGACATGACCGAGACAAACATTTTAAGCGCAGAACCGGCCAGAAAAGTTCAAAATTGGCGGCGAAATATGAATTTGAAATATCAGAAAATTCCTCTTCTGGCATAGAATTTCTGAATTTCTGATATAATATGTGGTTTTTTTGTTTCTTTTGTACTTTGTGAAGGTACATTCAATTAAAAATTTAAAAATTTCACAGAAATATAGCTGCAGCGCCTCAGAAAGCAGTAAAATCCGGCGTTTTTTAAATTTCCATTTAACTGTGTGTAGAGAACATTTAATATGTGTTTAACATTTCAAAAACATAGCTTTTATTATTTTATGTCGATGTTATACATTTTTTTCTTCAAAAAAACCAATTTTCTTCACGTTTTTTCATTATATTCAAAAGGTGCAATAATTCTCGGCGAGGTACGATGCAATTGCGCTCTACCTGCACGCAATAGAGATTAGAGTCGGAGAGGCGTTGTGCTAAATTCTGTATCTCTGCGTCTGCAAACGCAAAGTGCGCCTGTCAATGTTGTTTTGCGCTTTCCCGCTTTTGGAGGCAGTGGGTATGGCCATTTAACAGAGTTTTTACGGTATTTATGAAAAATGCAGGATTTCTAGCGAATTTGAAGTTTTAGCTGACGTCGGTGCCAGTGATGAATTTAAAATTCATTTTCTGCTCGCTTGAAAATCGTTTTTGATTTGTTTTCGAATTTTCAAAAAAAATAACTTGAAAATGGAGGTCGAAAATTTTTTTTTTTCGAAAAATAAAACCGAAAAAAATTCGAGATTTCGAATTTTCAAAAAAAAAATCGAAAATGAAACTAGTTTTCGACTTTTTCGAGCACCCCGTTTTCGCACAAGCCTGCTGCATAGTCACTTATTATGCGAATCTTTAAAACGAGGGATTATCGATAACTTTTCTACATAATAAAAAATCGGTTGCATATTGTGAAAACAAAAAAATGGAAACGCGGTGTTTGCGTACTTTTGAATTTCAAACGACAACGAGAGAAATAGCATGAGAAATGAAGAGATTTGTTCCAATTTTTATCTGAATTTTAAAAGTACGCAAACACCGCGTTGCTATTTTTTTGTTTTCACAATATCTGATATGTTTTTTGTGTTCCACATTCTCGCTCCATTTATTTTTTTTTTCGTGTTCAATGAATAAATTGCTATTTTAACCTTCCTAAGTTTTTTTTCTTGCAAACCGAATTCCACAATTTGCAAGTATGACTTACTTCAATCTTCAATACGTCCAACTTGTGTAGAACGAGCGGCTTGACGTATGAATCCTTTGGTTTTCTGAAATATTCAAAATACGGAGAAAGCGGATGAAAGTAAAAAATATGTAAAGCCGGCAGGCTCATTTCCTTGAATTTTAGTTTTATTTTATTTATTTATTCACGGGTTGAGATTTAAAAAAAAAAATTCGAGATCAAAAAAGAGGTGGGAATGGCACAGTTTCAGCGTTCTTCCTGAGCATTTTCCTACAACTAACATGCAAAAATGGAAAATTTCCAGGTTTTGCAGAAATTTCGTTATCCGCCGCAGCGCTTAAAAATCTATTAACTCAGCCATTTCTGAAAATTATGAGCGCAGCGAGCGATCAAAATGATCGCCATAAAATTCTAAACAATTGCTTGGGCTTTTCGTTGGTATTCCGTCAGCGATTTTCGAAAATTCGGAAATTTTAACAATTTTCTACACAAATTTTCAATCTGTGATCACACAGCATGATATGTAGCTGAACCACAATTTGGATGTAGTACATAATTGGTAGATATAGCATTCCTCTATAAATGGATATAGAATTCCTCTATCTTTCTTATATAGACAATTTTTGATTAGGCTGTGTGTTTGTTTGTGTGTCTCACACACGAGTTTGCATTCAACAAAACTCGATCCAACGACCTCTAGATTGACGTTCATACATTTTAACCGCTTTATAGATTATTTTCAATGCTTTTTGGAATCTTTTGAAACTCTACGTCCTTATATGATCTTATCATCCTTATATGCGGTAGATGCATATATTGTCCGTATATAAATAATACCGTCCATATGATCCATTGGACGCGCTCCGCTGAACGATATAATTTGGAAACCAAAATGAAAATCCCATAGCGTTGAGTTCAGCAGTGCGCGTTTGACCATTTTGGTGGGCCGATAATATTTTTATGCTCACCTTTATACTTTTAATCCCAAAAAATCAACCCGCAAAGCAAGCTTCCGCCTAGCTCCCCGCAGTCGCCAAATTGAAAGTGTCACACATGATTCCGGCGCGTGGCCGCTGAACTTCCCGGGCATCAATAAATGCTTAGAAACGCATATTCAAAGCGCGAACAACAAAAAAAGGAACAAAAAATATATGAAAAAAAAATTATTTTGTGGCCTAGTAAGAATTGGTTGAAAAACCAAGAACAAATAAAAATAATAAATCAAATCAACAAGATATAAACTTTTATAAATAACATGGCATATTTAAAGTATAAAAAATGTTGGAAAAGACGAAAAAATGTTGGGAACACACGGAAAAAATGTGATCATTTGAATTTTCTGATAAAGGACCAAATCTTCTCCGCAAAATTGTCCCCTTCCCATTTTCTCACCACGCATTCATCCAAGTACGACGAAAGAAGTGCTTCCGAGGTTCCATTTCCAGCCTTCAGCGGGTCTTTCATTATTTTCCAGAAGCTTTCAATTCCATTTGCGTGTACGATGGTGCCATCCGGAAGAGTTTTTTAAACTGTACACTGTGGTTTACAGCTTCGTGGCCAGCGAAAAAACGAGACAACGTTCCGTAACTGGACCAGGAATCTGTCCAAACAGTCGAATTGCGATCGATCCACGATCGGAGCAAAGAAACGAGCACATTTTTCGATCTGTTGCATACCACCTTCATGCAAGAGCGTCTCGATCCATATTGAGTTTCACCGAGAACCCATGTGAGATCTCTATCTTTCTTTCTCCGTCCAAACTTGCGAACGTGAATCGCACTCTCGTCGATTTGGACCACTTTCTGAACACCTCCAATCGGCGGGTACGATTCCAAAATCCTGTGAACTATTGCTTTCCACATTGTAAGCGTCGAGCGAAAAAAAATTTCAATAAAAATGGCACTCATCAAAGTAAAAAACAGAAAATCGGAAAAGCCGTAAGTTTGGTATTTACTATTGTGTTTTCAATCGACTTGCGACATGAGAACGCGAGACTCCGCCCACTTATTTGTGCGCGACCACGCGAACACATCGATATTTGAAGAGACGCAGACAAAACGGCACAAATAAGTGGGCGGAGTCTCGCGTTCTCATGTCGCAAGTCGATTGAAAACACAATATTCCAGTAAAACATGGAAATCTGCTTCATGATTCAGCTATTAAGTCCGTAAATACTGAGAACATCCGCGGATCGTTCCGCAATCTTTTTCAATAAATTCTAATCAACACACCACCTTCAATATCTGCCAGCTCATTGTCGTTCTATGGATGGCTCCGGTGCTCCATGTCATTTTAGCACTTCTGAAAAAATAAAACATTTAAAAAGGTAAAATATATAAAATGAGGTTATTCATAAATTTAACCTAATTTTATAGCCTGTTAACCAATAATTTTTAATGCAAAAATTTAAATATTTTTGCATTTTGCTTAAATAATGACCCATTTTCAGTCATGTTGTCCAAAAATCGATATTTTGGCTCACTAAGAATCATACATATTTTTAGTTCTCAATTCTTGAGCATCATTGTAATTTTTTGTAAGGAATCTTGCTTAAACTTTCAGAAAATAAACCCAAAAATGTATTTAACTAAAATGATAATTACTCACCGATTCGTCGTCGCGCCGCTTCCTCCATGGCAACCATTTCTGTCTGCTGAAATTTATTCTTAAATTAAAATGAAACAATTTATAAACGTATTGTAAAAAAAGAAAAAGAAAACGCATTAAATCAAAAGGATATAGAAGGAGAAAATCGAGAAACGACGAATATCAGTTTAAATGTGAATTTTCGCGCCAAGAGAAGCGCGCCGCACTTGGCAAAACTGGAGGAGTCGCGCAGTTGATCATGCATTCGCCGACTTTATTTAAATAGAAAAATAACATTTCAGAACCGATTAATTGCGGTGTAATAATTCCATGTTATTCCAAAAATTGAAAAATTGAAGATGAAAAAATTTAAAGACGCATTACGTTATATTTTGAGCAAATTATCATTACCTACCTTTTCTGTACCTATTACACTGGTGAAGCGCCACGGGCCCGCAGCGGGCCCGCCGCGGGCCCGCCAGCGCACCGCTGACAGCTAAAAGAGTACACGCGTGGTGCACGCAGCGGGCCCGTGGCGGGCCCGCCAGCGGTTCGCTACCTGCTACATCGCGTGGGTGACCCCTTTCTTGCTTTTTTTCTTTATTTGATATTTTCTATTAGAAACTAACACTGATGTTATTAATAAGACAGTTTATTGAAAAACAGAAAAGAAAAATTTAGAAAATTATTAGATTATCACAAAGTTCTTCGATGACGTTGCCCGAATCATCTCATCGTCGATCGTCCGAATCGAGATGTCGCACGTGTCTGAAAATTGAATAAGTTTATTATGTGAGAGCTGGCGCTAAATACGGCATCCCGGAGTTTTTAAAAACTTTATTTCCACAAGTAAATTGCGTAGAGTTTCATGTTATTTTAAAAAGTACATAAAAAAGTTTTCAAAAACAGTTGAAAATAACTCTTTTTTAAATTTTTTCAACTCTTTTTAAGCCGTAGAATTTCAAATAAGTCAAGGAAGACCGATAGTTGCATATAATTGACACGGACTTCTTAGAATCACTTGAAATGGTACGCGGTTTAACTGGGCTTCTAACGTTTTTTATATTTTTAGGGAATATCGTTGTTAAAACGAAATAGAGCGTTATTTTGTGTCATCCCTATTTCATTCAGTTCCTTTCTTCAAAAGCGTATTTCCAAATTTGATCTGCGCAAAAAGCACCTAACAATATCGCACCAGAACTTGGTCGCTCCAAGCCCCGTGGCTTTGAAAATTTTTGGGCAAGTTTTGTGCCAATCGGCTTTTTTTTCCACTACGTACCGATGCAGATCCTAGGCCATTTTGAGAAATCTTCTTTTCCATGAAAGAAATCCTGGATCTATTTTGAAAATGAAAGCCAAATGAAAAATCGGCTCTGGGACGTTTCAAAACTGGGACATTTCAAAACTTTTTTGCATTTTTTCGTAGCGTTTGTTGCCAATTGACACCAAAATGCACGCTCGGTTTTTATTTTTTTTTTCTTTGTTCAATTACCGTAAAAACTGTAATATAGCGCCATGGCGGTCTATTTTTCGGAGTGGGTCTAGGGGTGGCGCTGTATTAGAGGTGGCGTTCTATTAGAGGGTGGCGGTGTATTTTTCGGAGCTGAATTTTTAGAAAAACAAATCAAATTTCATTTTTGAACAACCAAAAATAACAAAAATCAACAGAAAAAATAGAAAAAAACGAATGTAAATATTGTCGACCCGCAACGACGGTGAAACGCGCTCCACTGATTTTAGTACTTTGTGATTTTCATTTTGGATTCCGAATTATTATTGTTTTAAAAAAGGTGTCATCACCAAAGCCGCGTTAATTTAAAAATTAAGCTCCGCCTCTTCACGCGAATTTCATGAAAATTTTATTTTCCTTCACTTTTTTTTCGTGAAATTTTTAAAAAGGTTAAAATTCGCTTTAAGAAGCGGGTCCTAAATTCAAAGTTTACGCGGCTTCGGAGATGACAACTTTTTCGAAACGGTAATATTTCATTTCACGTTAAATTTATACGCGAAATGAAGTGATTTGGATACCAAAATGAAAATCAAAAAATACTACATTCGATGGAGCGCGTTTGACCGTCATGGCGGGCCGATAATATGCATTTGTACTGTTATTCGAATTCAAGAGACATATCACTGTCATCCTACTACAGTATAGAACTCGCCCGGAATTCCTGAATTGGAGCGGTACCGAATCAGAACCGCTCGAACAACGCGAAGAAGAATTTTTTTTGTAGATTGTGAGTCCCTGAGGTGTATTACGTGCACTGGTTTTTTTTAGTACAGCTCCATTTGAAGCAGTTTTATTTCACGCAATTATATTCCGTTGCAGTTCTATCATGCTTGAGTTCTATACCGTAGTACCCTCTGTAATCAGCTAGCTTTATCGTTCATTGGACACCTCGGTGTTTCCGTACTTTTAGCTACAGTAATCCGCGTTGCAAAAAATTACTGGAACACCGGTTCGTGTTTATATTGTCCATTCGCGAAAAAAGCAAGTGCGCTCCACGAAACTTAGTGCTTCGTGCATTTCATTTTCGTCGTCAAATTATTTCAATTCACGTGTAAATTCAACGTGAAATGAAATAATTTGGCGACGAAAATGAAATCCACGTAGTACTACGTTTCGTGGAGCGCACTTGTTTTTTTCGCGAATGGACAATAGGCCGAAGTTTTTCACAGTGACGGTGTATTACAGTGTGGCGTTCTATTAGAGGGTGGCGTTCTATTTTTCGAAGTGACGTTGGGGGTGGCGTTGTATTACAGGCGGTGTTCTATTAAAGGTGGTGTTCTATTACAGTTTTTACGGTATTTGTATTTTTATGGAAATTTAAATACACTAGTACGCCGCAAAAATGCAAAAAAGTTTTGAAACGTCTTGTTTTGAAACGTCCCAGAGCCAAAAAATTGGCTCAATAAATATTGTTCTTCGTTTAATTTACTACATTTTTTAAAGTTGGTTCAAATCGGTGCGCTACCGGCTTTAGGAAATTTGTTAAAGGTATTGCAGTCGAGCAAAAAATAACGGATTTCCGCTTCCATTTTCAGTTTTCTGTACTTTTCTGGGAAATAAAGGTCTAAATAAAAAATCGGCTCGCTAATTATTTTTCTTCATTCAATTTTCTAAGTTGACCCGATATTACGCAAACACCGAGTTGCAATTTTTTGTTTTCAACATATGTAATACAATTTATTTTGCTCTTTTTTCGCAAATTTCAACAAGACTAAAACTTTTCAAAACATACCGATTGGCCAGATGAATTCGATTTTTTCCATAGCAGCCTCGCGTCTTTACCACCTGAAAATAATAAATATCTCAACAAAAAAAGCCCATAAAACGTACTTTACAAACTTACTCGTTTTTCAGGCGGATTTTAACCTCAGCCGACCGCAAGATGTTGCCATTTTGATCCGTTTTTCCCCTGAAAACACAAAAAATTAATTAAAAATGAAAATTAATGATAAAAAACGGCAGAAAAACACGTAAAATTGAAGTTTTTTGAAAAAAAAAATATTTAAAAAGTTAAGCCCCGCCCACTTTGCAGACTGCGGCACACGATTTTGCAATAATGCTGCGCGCCATTTGTTTCAAGAAAACTGGGTAATACTGACTTTTTACGTTAATGTTTTTGATGAATAATCAGAAAATGAGTATAAAATCACAAAATTTAACATTAAAAAAAATTAATTTACACGTAATCGCTTTAAAATAGTCAGATTGAGCGATGTTAGCCTGTGCTGAACTCATTGTCAACGTCAATCCGCAGTACCCGATTGTCAACGTTATTAAAACGGTAATTTCAGTATTATAGAATTTCAAGCCTGCTACGCTGACGTGTACTGGATATTGACACAGCATTTAAGAGACTTGTTAAAAAAGGCACGCGATAAGGATAAGGCGATAAAGGCTCCTTTACCGGCTTGACTCTTTTAGCAGTGTAGAAATATTGTTTCTATAAAAACTATAATCGATGGAAAACACATATAATGGATTCGTGGCGGAGTGACATTTCACGTGAAACCGGGAGACGAAAAATCTCTTAATTTCTTCAGTTACTTCTTCATTTTTTCGAATAAAAACGTAAATGCTGGATTTTTAATAAAGGCTGCTAAATTATTTTTAGCAGGTACTGTAAGCTTCGTTACTGAAGCTGCACTTTTTTAGAGAAAATACAGTGTTTATAGATGTGAATTATTCACAAGAAATGAATTACATTCACGACATGTAAGAATACGTTTGCAGAGTTGGGTAGCGAACGAAACTCGTAGTTTTTTGAATTCCTTCATCTGTTTGTTTGAATTTTGTATAAATAATTTTGTTTTCAATGAACTTGCGACATGAGAACATGAAACTCCGCCCACTTATTTTTACGGTGTTTGCGGATTTTTGTTTTCATGATGCAAATTGTTTGAAAGCCTAATAAACACTTCTCAAATTAGAACAAAACGTTTTCAACAAATATCAAAACAAACGAAACGTTAATGAAACTTTTCTGCAACTTATCCGCAGTCGGTCATGTCCAATTCTTACAATTAGAACAAAGTCTACTAAAAAAATATTTGTACTCGTTATTATTCACATAAAACTAGGAAAGAAAAAATTTATATACCTTCTTGAGACAGTTTACCATCCTCCGCCCACCCGTTCGTCAGCTGGACGCTGGCGGGCCCGCCGCGGGCCCGTAGCGGGCCCGCCAGCGCATCACTATTGAATATCAGCATTTTAGATCAAAAACTCAACTAATTAGTGTCCTATGCGCAATTTTACTTCGTTTAAAATAACTATACATTCATTTATAAACCCATTGGAAAAAAAAAAATTTTTCACCTGTCAGTCACCTACCAAATATCATAGCCGCCGCGGGCCCGCCAGCGGCCAGCGAGGGCACCCAAGCGCTGGCGGGCCCGCGCGCGGTTCACCAGTGTATGTGTTCACGAACGAGGTGTGCAAACGACGCTCCGATGTTCCGCAATTTTTCCACTGTTCCGCAGTATTCGCTGCGAGACCGCAGTGATAAACTGCGGAACATTGGAGCGTCGTTTGCACACCTCGTTTGTGAACGCATAATACTTTTGTTCAGTTACCTACCCTGGCCATTACCAACCATGATCTTTACCTACCAAAATAGAATATGTTCTTTACCTACCTTTTCTGTTTATTAATTTTAAAACTGACAAAGACCGAAAGGAGTGATCTGGTGTGGTCTGAAATCACCCTACGTGAACATTTCATTGATAGAGCAAGAATCTGAGATAATTAAGCAATAAACGGTCATGGTAGGTAAAGAGCGTTTTTGATTTTGGTAGGTGAAGGTCATGGTAGGTAATGATCAAGGTAGGTAACTGAACAAAGGTAGGTAAAGAAAAGGTAGGTAATGATAATTTGCCTATATTTCGTAAGATTCTTTATATATTTTTTGTTCGTATGTTTTCAAACACAATGTTTTTTTCAAATACCTTTCAAAATGGTTTCATTTACCGTAAATACTGTAATATAAGCCCACCTGTATTAGAAGCCCACCTGTAATATAAGCCCACCCTTGAGACCCCTTTGAAAAATAGACGCCCACCCTGTAATAGAAGCCCACCCTTTAATAAAAGCCCATCTTTAAATTGTAGCCAACACTCAATGGGTCCCGGACCTTTGGTTTCCTCGCTCTTTTGGTACGTTTTTTTATGGTTACGGCTGCTCTTTGGGTACCAAATTTGCAAATTTCATACAAAAAAGTTGCCGCAACTAAAGAGCAATCGTACCCAAAGAGGCCGTACACAAATTTGGTACCGTAAGCAAGTTTGATCGAAAATCAATCGTGCCCAAAGAGTCGGGGACCCATCGATTATTGGCTTGGAATTGTGCGCGTTTCATCGCGATGTGTTCAATTTTGAATTACTTTCACCCGTTTTTAAACATTTCTGTTAATGGAAGCGGTCATCAAAGCCACCAGTTCTGGGCGTGAAAAAAAAAAAATTGTGGTTTTCTCAATTTTTTTATTAAATTAGAAACATATGTGTTATTTTTTCTAGATACGTTTGTTTATACAGGTATATTCGACAATTTACGAGGTCGCTCAATGAAATCGGTGGAGAAATGAGGACGAAATATAAAAAAATCGGAATAACGGCAAAATCACATTTTTTCAAATTTTCAGCCGAGTGGGCTCAATATTCCTAATGTCTTAGACATAGCTTTGTAGGTATGGTCGAGACACACATTTTAAGCGCAGAATCGGTCGGAAAAGTTCAAAACTGGCGGCAAAATACGAATTTGAAATGACGGACAATTCCTCATCTCGCACAGAATTTCAGAATTTCTGATATAAAATTAGGTTTTTTTGTTTCTTTTGTACTTTGTGAAAATACATTAAATCAAAACATTAAGAAATTCACAGAAATATAGCTGCAGCGCCTCAGAAAACGGTAAAATCCGGTGTTTTTTAAACTGCCATTTAACCGAGTGTAGAGAACATTTATTATGTGTTTAATGTTTCGAAAAAATAACTTTAATTGTTTTATGTCGATTACATACATTTTTTCTTCAAAAAAACCAATTTTCTTCCCGTTTTTTCGTTATAATCAAAAGGTGCAATTATTCTCGGCGAGGTACGGTGCAATTGCGCTCTATCTGCACGCATTAGAGATCAGAGGCGCAGAGGCGTTGTGCTAAATTCTGTATCTCTGCGTCTGCAAACGCAAAGTGCGCTAGCCAATGTTGTTTTGCGCTTTCCCGCTTTTGGGGGCAGTGTTTCACGTATAAATTCAACGTGAAATGAAATAATTTGGAAACCAAAATGAAAATTGCATAGCGTTGAGTTCAGCGGAGCGCGTTTGACCATTTTGGCGGGCCGACAATACTAAAACCAGTAATAATATCAAAAATTATAATGAAAATGGCGAAAATAAAACAATGCTGCAATTTTTGGTTTAGTTTTGGTAGTTAACATCGAGAAAAACGTTGAGTTTTTTTTTAGAAATCATCTTGAATGATTTCCGAATTTGGAAAATTTTGTCGTAAAATAAAAGCAGATAAAGCGACACACCATTGGATTACGAAAATTATTATTTTTAAAGTTACAAACATCTATTTTATGTTGTTAGTGCTCTTGAATTAGAACTTCTGGCTCGCAATCAGAATTTGATATTATGAAAATTGTTGTTGGTTTTTTGAAGTTTTTTTTGTTGTGGATAAAAAAGAGGGTTGAAAAATAGAAGCCCACCCTGTAATAGAAGCCCACCTGTAATATAAGCCCACCCTTGAGACCCCTTTGAAAAATAGAAGCCCATGAGTCATATACCCATTAGTTTCCTATGGGCATTTAAACGGGTAATTGGTTCTGATTGATGCAAAAGTACCAAACATGCAACTTAAATTAGAACGGAACATTCAATATTACAAATACCAGGCGAAAATTTAAGGAAATTCGGTTTTAGCCGAGAGCTGAACAATTATATCAATGAATTGCAGAATTTCCGATCAAATTAAAACAGCAAATTGCCTTGAAGACACTCAGTTTCACGTTATTTTGTTCAAATGCTTATGGGGACGTTGTTTGTAAATATTTTTGCCTCATCTTTGGCTCAAAATAATCGAAATCCTTTTTTGAAGCAATAATTTGTTGCAGAATTTGTTAAAATTCCTTCATTTTACGAAAAACCTGAAAAATGTTGAAAATCACCGTTCATTTTAGCACTGAAAATGCAAGCGCGCTCCATTGCGAACAGTTCAAACATTTTCGGATTTTGGCACACCGTGGGAGCCAAGAAAATTCCATTTTGTGTGGAGGCAAGTTTATTTTATTGGGAACGAATTAGAGTTTGCACCCCACAAAAGGACGGGGAGAAATAAATAAAATGATTTCAGAAAGACGCCAAACAAATGGCCGTGTTTAGCTTGACATTCACTGTGGAAGGTAGTTTCCGCGTCCGTCCTCAAATCACTCATTTACAAACATCATTTCGTGTTTTCAGATAGAAAATTACTGCGTGTTGATCAGAAAAGTTATGATAAAACAAATTCGGAACAAATTTCTCATACCTTTCTTTTTTTTTCTCCCCGTTTTCCTGCTGACTTCGGCATGAAATTCACTCGTTTATCTGTACTATATTCGAGCAAAAATGTTCACCAGAATTTATTCAAAACGTTGAAAAAATAAATTTTTCTCGTGAAAATGGAATTTTCTAGAAGCCGCAGCCGAGGGTTTCCTAGGCCACGGTCACGATTTTTCGTGTACTCCTCGTGGTCTTCTATTTTTTTGTGGTAAAAATCATAAAAAATCAGAGAAATTTTTTTGGGCGATTTCAATGTTATATTCGTGAATCCTCCACCCAAGAGTGTATTTTAAGCCACTTTCCCCAGAAAGTTGGCACCCCTCTAACTCAATTCAAAATTTAAAAAACACGCGCAATACACCCTTCTGAATTCGGACAACCAATTATTTAAAATCTTAGAAAACAATTTCCAGCAGGGTGGTCGGTTTCTTATTTTGCCGCTTAATGCGTTTCAAAAGGGCTTTTTCGGTATTACGCAAGGCCGTAGCGTAGGAGTCTATACAAAAATTCTCAGGGAATTTTCGGCGAATCGCCGTGAGAGTCGGCGCGACGGCCGAAGGGCATCAGCAGTTTTCACAGCAAAACGGCGAATCGCCGCCAAAATCGGCGAATTGCCGTGAAATTCGGCGCGACTGCCGATACCCTTCGGCAGTTGCGCCGATTTTTACGGCGATTCGCCGAAAATTCCTGAGTTGGCATCGATACTCGACAAAAATCGAAAATCAAAGCGCTGCGTGGTGTAGTAGTTAGAACGGATGGTTCGCAAATATTTTCCCTCGGGTTCGATTTTTGTGCTATTTGAAACTTTTTTGCGCTGGAATTTTTCGAAGTTTAATGATAAATTCTCATTTTAAAATAGTTTTTTTTGTTCATTGGACGTTATTTTATTATTATTTTTTTTTTGATTTTCATTTTGGTTTCCAAATGATTTCATTCCACGTTGAATTTACACGTGAAATGAAATAATTTGGACAACCGAGGAAAAAACACTAAAACGGGGAAGTCAAAACCGGGAAAGTCTCGTCAGTTTTCGTTATGTCTTTACCCGTTTAAAAAAAGGTGCTATTGTGTTTTCAATCGACTTGCGACATGAGAACGCGAGACTACGCCCACTTATTTGTGCGCGACCACGCAAAGTGATATTTGAAGAGACGCAGACAGAACGGCGCAAATAAGTGGGCGGAGTCTCGCGTTCTCATGTCGCAACACGGCGTGTTGGAGGCTACGTTTTTGAATTATTTTTCAAAAGCGAATTTTCGCGCGCTATTCTACTCTCGCGTCCCTGCGTCTCCTCCGCATAGACTTGTGTCGATTTACGAGATTTTATTGTTTCTTTCTTACTTTTCTTTGTTATTTTTTTTTGCTCATTTATTATTTTTTTGTTTGTTTCTCATTTAAAAAAATTATGTTTTTAAAATGGTTGTTTTTGAGATTAATGTGATAAATTTTATATTGGAATATTGATTTTAAGTCGGTTTTTTCGTAAATAAAACAGTTAATTTTAATTTAATTTAAATTCTGGAAAACAAAATACGAAAATTGGGACTAAAAATGCGAAAAACGTTATATTTTGCCAAAAAAAACATATTTGGCAAGGCGCCAAAGATTTTTGGCAATACTCCAAGAGAAATATATGGAGGCGCAGAGAAAAACGCAAAAGTGCGCCAGGGCGCGTTTGCACTTTCGTAGGGTCCAGCAGGGGTGTGCGGAATGGACTTTTCGGAATATTTCGGAATATCGGAATCTTCCGAATTTTTTATTTTGAAATTTCGGAATGTCGGAATATTCCGAACTTTCGTATTTCGGAATTTCGGAATTTCAAAATATTCCGAGAAAAAAAAATCGGAATTTCCGGAATATTCGGAATTTTCGGAATGGTTTGATTTTTAATATTATTAAGCAGTACTGTGCCACAGAGAATCTTCTATTTTAATTTAAGTGTTTTGAAAGAAAATTTTATTCTACCGGAACAACGAAAAAACAAAATCAAAGTAGATAACAATAAGTAACAGAAGAAAAGCAACGAAACTGCCAATAAACTATCAAAAAGATTTTTCTCTGTAAAAAGTAACATTGAGGTTTTGCTAGACAGTGTAATCCTCTAGATCAGAGCCAGATCCATAATCCTCTATATCAGAGCCAGATCCGTGAAACTGAAAAACGACAGGAAACCGTTTTCCGGAAAACGAAATTCGGAAATTGATGAGTTTTGTAAAATGGTGGTGAGAGACGCAAAGAAGCATACAAGCTCATTTTCTACAAAATGCCTTTTTTCCGATTTCAAGGATTCTAGCTCTGAATTTCATTCCGAAATTTTTTTTTTCGGAATATTCCGATCGGAATTTCATTCCGAAATAATTTTTTCGGAATATTCCGATCGGAATTCCATTCCGAAAATGCTCGGAATTTTCGGAATTTTCGGAATTCCGAATTCCGTTCCGCACACCCCTGGGGTCCAGCATGCCGTGCGCAAGTCGATTGAAAACACAATACTTCGGAATAGAATTCGCACGAAATGTAGCGTTATAGAATTATATTTTTTTATGTATACTTTTATCTGAATACCAGTAGACCGTTTTACCTCATTTTCACTGATCACAGATATTCGCTCCAATTCTCAATTGCAACGCGGTGTTTGCGTACTTCTAAAATTCAAATGAAAAAGGGTACAAATCTCTTTATTTGCCATGCTATTTCTCTTATTGTCGTTTGAAATTCAAAATTACGCAAACACCGCGTTGTAATTTTTTTTGTTTTCACAATATTGTGTTTTCAATCGACTTGCGACATGAGAACGCGAGACTCCGCCCATTTATTTGGGCGCGACCACGCGAACACAGTGATATTTGAAGAGACGCAGACAGGTAGCGCACAAATAAGTGGGCGGAGTCTCGCGTTCTCATGTCGCAAGTCGATTGAAAACACAATAGTGTTTTTACCAAGTCAAATGATAGTAGAATAAAACCTCAAATCTTTAACAAATCTTTAACTTTAACTTAACTTAATGATATTTTTTATTAATCTGAAACTGATTTTTGGGCAAGAAGTGTAGAATGAATAAACGCATAAAACCAGACGATTTGGGGCATTTTTTTTTCTACAAATGAGATGAACACAATTCATTTTTTTTACATTTGTAGGTGATTTTTTCAAAGCACATAAATTTTTATAAACATCATGAAATTTCGTATAAATGCGAAAAACAGGAAAAAAGGAAATTTTACTGAATTTAACATTTTGAGTGAGTGAGTGAGTGAGGGGGAGGGATGGATGGATACAATACAATGGCACTTCCTATTCGTGTTTAGGAAAATGAAACTCTGATTTGAAATGAGGAGAAGGAGAAAAGGATTGAGGAAAAAACAAAAGGAATGATTACACAAAACAAAACAAGAAGAAAATAAAAATCTGGGAAAATGGAAACCAAAAAATGAGCTATTGTTCAAGCGTTTTCGCAGATCACAGCAACTAAGACACTACTAGAATGGAGCAGAGAGAGTAAACACCGATATTGGGTTCGAATTACCAACAAAAAAGCAAAAGGAACAGTTTCAAAAATTAGAAAAAAAAAAGGAAAACATTCCTAGAAGTTACAATGATAAGAAAAGAAGGGACCAGGAGCAAAGTGGGGGAGAGAAAGGAACGATGAATTATGGGTAGGTACAATTGAAGAGAATTCAAACATTTTAAGTTTTAGTTGGATCGAAATGATTTTCTTCGAAGAGCGACGGAGTGGCAGAATTAATTATTAATTTATTTATTTGACGACAAAAAATGATAAATGTATACTGTGTATGTTCATGACGTCTTTTTTCCAAGGGAAGCATACAAAATCGCTTTTCCCAATTTTGAGACGTGTCAGATGAGACGTTCGTGCCGATCATTCGCGCGGTTCTTGGGTGCTAATTATCGTGGATGCCAAGGGATGTCTAGGATCTGAAAAAAAAACAAATGCATTAGGGTTTTGGTCAAAAAATGAGGCGACATAAAAACTTTATTTTTTTTTCTCTCTCCACTGTTGACTCGACTCGCCAAAGTGTTTCGAAACAGCTAAAAATGTATCACGTCACTTTTATTCATTGATTGACTATTTTCGTTTGTCTCTGTTTGTCCTCCTTTTAGTGCGTTCTTTATTTCAATTGCCCCCCTACAAACCTCGTTGATAAACCGAGCCATACTGAACTGCTTCTCATTCCTTGCCTGCTCCATGAATGGCATCGCCAACAACTCTGGATATTTGGGACGCTCGTTGTAATCCTTTTCAAGACTAAAAATAATCAATGCCATTAAAGAAAGCACAACGTTAAGAAATAATTTTGCTTACCATCGCTTTATGAAATGCTGACAATCTCTACTGAATCCACTGTCACTTGGCAGTTTCGGAGGTGGCTCTTTGACTACTTGCTTCAACTGCTCAAACGGCGTCTTCCAAATTGCATATGGGTGAGTTCCGACGGCAATCTCGATTATCGTGATGCCAAGACTCCAAACGTCCGCTCGGACGTCATATGCTGATTTTGTCTCTCCGTCAATTCTCTCTGGTGGCATGTATGGTTTGCATCCTGCTTGAACAGTCTGCAATCGAATTTTTAAAAACATAAGAATGATATTCTATCATTTTGCTACAAACCTTGGCTAGACTGTTCGTCAAGTGTCCCGAAATTCCAAAATCACAAATTTTAACTTGTCCGTGCCGATTCAACAGGATATTCGACGGTTTCACGTCTCGATGGATCAGATTCAACTGCTCCTTCATAAAATTGAGTCCTTCAATCACTGATAGAGCCATTTTTCCAATGAATGGTTCCGGAATATGTTTTCTAATTTTGTAGGCGTGCCGGTAAAACTTGTCGAGCGACGTGTCCATCACCTCCATGCAAATCCAAACGTCACCCTCGCGGAACATGGCACCGTAAAAGCGAACCATTTGTGGGCAGCAGTCACTACGCTTACACGCGTCTAGCTCCGTGAGCATCTGCTTTTGTGCTTGGTCGTTGATCGATGATTTTATTCTCTGGAATTTTATGGTGAGTGACAAGAATAGTTGTTCAGTTGTTGTTGTATCGTTTTATCAATTTTCTTACCCATTACAGTAAACATTCAGTCAAAAAAAATCAGAGTAGGCGTGGTTTAATGATTGTTGTTTCCACTGACTGTGGCCGGTGAGAAAAAAAATTAATAGCATTTGTATTATTAAAAAAAATTGCGTGCGCAACGATTTCGAGTCAGTAAACCATATAACGGCGCCGCTTTGTTAACAAACGTCATTTTTTTTTTAATTTCGTGAAAAGTCAAAAAGTTCATTCACACATTTTAGTTCTGTCCCAAGAAGTAAGTCTTTTGTAGACAGTTCTTCTGTCCTCAATTTCATTTCGTTTTATTTTTCATTGATCTTGTTCCCTCTGTTCCTTTTATGTGCCATAAAAAATGCTATGAATTCAAATGTGCTACAAAGATTTGTGATTTGCTTCATTCGTCTTCCTTCCTTACCAAACTTTATCGTTTACACTTTTCGGAAAGAAGAGCGCCAATTAATGTTTCTTTTACGCGTGCCGACCAATTTTTTTACATTTGATTCAAATAAATGAATGAAAAGACGGTAAGGGCAAGACATTAGTCACTTAAGACTTTCTCCTCTGACCTGGCTTATACACACACGGGCGAAAAATTGTATATTGAGGCTGTGCAAAGCATCGGTTTTGTTCATTAAAAGCTAATAAGGCCATTTAGCTCCGCTTGGAGCTAATGTTTCTGCTACTATGGCCGTTGGCTCATGCCAATTAATTCTCGTTTCCAAGACGTCGTTTCCCCCATGGGAGATTTACATACATACCGCTCTCAGTGCCAATGTTATAAATCTTAATATGACCTATTCCGAACGTTTTGTCGCATAGGTTTTAAGTTTCTTAAGTTGATATTTGTTAACAAGTATACTCGGTATAAAACGCTGATAACTCGCTCCAATCGAACAAAGAATTTCGCATGCATTTGGAGTGAGGTTTAGAGAAATCAGAGCGAAACATCGGCCACGGCTCTCTCAATTTTCTGCACTCTCTCGTCGCCAACGCGGTCGCGTCCATCACTGTGCGAAGGGAGCGCGTTTGCAGCGCACCGTACTGAGAATAACAAAAATTCAACGCATAAAATCACGCGCACCACGATTGCAAACTGTAGCGCGCAGCCATTGCAGAAAAAGAGGCGGAGCCTAGTTTTCGAAATCGCGCCTGTCGCCAGGTGAGTGACAACGTTTTTAAAAACAATAATGTAGTCTTATCACTTTGTAATTTTCCTCATATATTGCTAATTTTAAACGACGTTATTACACGCATTCAATTGTCGAGTGGTGGTCAAAAACAACTTGATTAATTTTCAAAGTTTTCTCACATATTGTTTTTTCAATTGACTTGCGACATGAGAACGCGTGACTCCGCCCACTTTTTTCACGCGACCACGCAAACACAGTTCGATTCGAAGAGAAGCAGAGAAAACATGTCTTTTTTCTCTCGTTCTCATGCTGCAACTCGATTGAAAACACAATACATGGTGTCGCTACTTTTTTGTTTTCCCAATAATTGATCGCTTAAAAAAAAGAGGTCAATAAATTTAGAGCATTTTTTCTGCAGCTGGCGCTTTTCTAGGCCAATATTTGTCAAATTCGAAAAAATCAGCCCATCCTCTCCAAACCATACCTTGACTGCCATGATAATACCACTCGTATTGTGCTGCATCCTTTCCACAATTCCATATCCGCCCTTGCCAAGTTCTTCGAGTACGACCAAGTCGGTGGCGACAATCTCAATCTCCTCTGACTCGTTTGTCAGTCTAAATCAGATCAATCAATCATTTTGCCATTTATAATCCGTTCCGCGCCTCGCCTTGCCTTGTCTTGTCTCGCCTAGTCTCCAATCGCGCAGACACGCGTATCACTAATTTTCTTTCACGTCCATTTAAATTTAAAACCATTTTATCCACACCCTCCTAGTTCCCCCCCCCCCCCTTCCAACTTACTTGATAAGACATCTGTCTTCCAGGTTCATTGTGGGCGTCTCTACCGGAGTGGGCATCACGATCTTCATGCCAGGTAACTTACGCTCACGACCTGCAAGTACATAATAGCAATGAAAATCATCCGCGGCGCACTTCTCACCTTTTCGCTCCATGATGTAAGTTTCCGTGACGCTTTTTGCCTCTTCTGCGGGATCACCTTCTACATAAATTGTAGGAAGATTCACCGGCCACCGATCGTCTGAAAGCAGTAATGGAAAAGAAGACAGAGCCGGGACGAGAGAGGAGCAATAACAACAAGAAAAACGGTGAGCCCATATTTCGTTTGTCGCAACACAAAATAGTGGTGCTGTCAATCTCGTAGCGTCCAACGGAAGAAAAGAGCTTGTATTCGTACTTTGATAAGTGTGAAATTGACGAGAAGTGGATGGGTTTTTGAGGGGAAAAACAACGGAAAACGTAACGTTTGTGTTCCATCAAAATCGGTTTTTTGTTGGTATAATTAAAACTCGTCGGTAAGATTTTATTTATTTTTTAAATGTGCTTTTTACAAAGATTGATCTTAAAATTGTGCCGCGCGCCGCCTCGGAGAAATGAAAGGAAATTTATAAAAAATTGGGCGGCGGGTTCCTCCACCAGAAATTCAGGCGCTGGGACGTTTCGAAACTCACGGTGTGTTGAAGCGTACATTTTTTCAAAAATAATAAAAAGTAGGCAAATTTCCGTCACATGCGCTTTCAAATTATAACGTTACAGGTTTCTGTGTATGCGCCGAAACTTACGACAAATAAAAAAACATGTTCCCTGAAAACGCATGAAACAATTCTGTTAATTAAACGAAAAGTGCTTCTAATCGACTCATTCATTTTTTCTTATGCGGAAGAGTACAAAAAAAAGTAGAAAATAACGTCAAATTATTGATTAATGGGATATTTCAGAAAGTGACCGTAACCATAAAAATTTCTTTCAATGAGTAATGCGAGGGGGCGCGTTTGCAGCGGTGCACCTTTCAACACACCGTGAAACTCTGACGTATCGAAACTGGGATGTATCGAAACTTTCTTGCCTTTTTGACTAGCATGCCGCAGAAATTCATAAAAGTTTCGAAACGTCCCAGCTCAGGTATCGCGAGTCAAACTTTTTCAAACCTTTTCATGTAACAAATAAGCATTGCTTTAAAAAGTTTCAAAATGGGTTAGAATAGTTTGAAAATGGCTTAGAAAAGTTTGAGAGCATCTTGAAAAAGTTTGATGTTAGCATGAAAAGGTTTGAAAAGTATTAGAACGTCTTGAAAAAGTTTTCACGTGTCTTGAAAAAGTTTGAAAACTTGAAAAGTTTGAAAAAGTTTAATAATGGCTTTATTGTTACTCAGAAAAGTTTTAAAAAGTTTGACTCGATACCTGAGAGAGTCGAAATTTAATGTGATGCAAAAAAAAAAACAGAAAAAAAACAGGTCAAGTAAAAAAAAACAGTAGATGCCAGACGGCAGGAAATGAGCCATGTACGTGGAGAAAGAAGAGCAAATGCGTCAGAGGGAAGAGGGTATTAGAGTTTTTGCGCGCGTCCGGGCTGGCTGTTAAATGAAATCCTTAAACGAGCGGTCGCATCGAGACGGATAAAAATGTTACGCAAAGTTTGTTGGGTAATTTTTTTGCTCTCCTTTTGCATGAGAACTCAGTAAAAGTGAAACTATAAGCATGCAATAGATCTTCAATATTCAAAATTGTGATTGCTTTGCCAAATGGGAATTGGGGAGATTTTTTTTCGAAAAAAAAATTCACCTGCTTAGCGTAGTTGATTTATCTTTCTGTATTTTTTTTTTCTCAAAATAGAATTGACTCGACGTTTCTGATATATTTTTTTTTTCTTTGAAACCTTGCCCTTTTTATGATTAACTTGCGAAAAATAACACAAGAACATTTAACTTTTGAACAAAAAAAACTTCATTCCCTTCCGTTTTAATTGGCCACCACTGCTCCTTTCCTCTCAAAAACTCCTACATTTGTGCTCAAATTAAATTACAAAAGAAAACGGACAACCCCTTGTTTTATCTAGATCTTTCCCACGTCACCATTTTTTGAAGACTCGTCTAAAAAGACCTCAACCCGGCTGATTTATCGTTATTGAAAAGGCGATAGAGTTGGCAGTAGTGGGAACAAAATTTATAGTTTTAGTCGGCAGGACCTATTAGAGTGAGAAGACTGGTGGGGTGGGTGGAGAGAGGGGAAAAAAACGGAATGAAGAAGAAAAACGAGGAGAACAAATCGAATAAAATTGAGGCTGGGAGACTTAATGAGGGGTTCTAGTTCGTCTAGTTTTTTTTTCTGCCTATTTTGCAAAAAATAGAAAGAAAGGGAATAGGAGAAAACGATTGAAAAGTAGGTAATTGTGATATGTATTCAATGACCAAACTCAAGATAAATAATTGGTTGAAACGTTGAGTTAGCTCATAAAAATTAATAGAACTGTTTGTAGCTTGTAATCTAAATTGCACGTTCATGAGAAAATGAATCTAGTCTTTGCCGCTGCCAAGTTACATATATGGTGATGGCTTCGATGAAGAAGACGAAGAATAAAAATAAGAACTGTCATTGATTTGATTTGATTTGATCAAAATTCAATTTGCTGATGCCAGCAGAATCAATGCCTTTCTATCTTTAAAGTTGGTTGAATCTGTTCGAAAAACTGTCGGTACAGCGTATACGTAAACAAGTGATAAGACAAAATGGAGAAAAAAAGATAGAGAGATAGAGAAAGGTACGCAAAACTTTCTCAATCTCTCTCTTTCTCTCTTTTTCCCTCGATCATACTCGTCGTCTCCATTTGTGGATAGGTATTGTATGCATGCGTGTATTGTGTCAGTGGAGGGCAAGTGTTGTCGTCTGTCTTTTTCTGCACTAGTCACAGTCCTTGCGGGGACACACACACACACACACTTTTGTCACATTTTCTATAGCCGCGCGGTCGCGGTCGGGGTGGGCAACACAAATCTATGAATCATCATTCATCTGTGTTGGGGAAAAAAGTAACACCGGCGAGGTCCTTCTCAATGAAAAATAAGCCTAAGCCACGGCGACTACGCACGATGACAATTTTCTTTTGTTGTACGCACGTGTTTATATGGATTTTGTTTGGTTGATCTGGTAAGTGGTTACTGACAACTAGAATATTGGGTGCAAAGTTTTGAAAAACAAAAATATAGAAAAAAGCAAGATATATTCCGGTACTCCTGGAATGATAAAACCTCGTCAAATGATGCACATTGCGGTCTCGCCACAGACGGTGTTTGCAAACTTGTGGTCCACATGTTTACGCGCAAATTTGAATTTTTCCGTTTCGAAATTTTTCGACGAATAAATTGTTTTTTTGTTTTTTAACATTTTTCCGGACTAGTGTTTAAATTTTTTTTTTCAATCAGCAATTTTTAGTTTATATAAATATACCATTTATATGTTTAAATATATGTTTAAAAAAAAATAAAAACGGCACAAAATTAGCAAAAAAACCGAATTCATTCGTCGAAAAATTCAAATTTGCGCGTAAACTTGTGGACCACAAGTCTGCAAACAGCGTCCGTCCGTTGCGAGACCGTCATGTACACCATTTGGCGCGGTATAACCATTCTAGGAATATGTAATAGAAGAAATGACGTGACTTTGGCTCTTACTGCTAGGTAGAAACAAAGAATGAAATAATTTTTATATGCACTATTTTCTAATTTCTGATCATTCTCCCCACCTATTTCCGGAAGAAAAAATACAAAAAAAAACATCAATTTCCATTCTGATTGACGCACATACGTAGACAGACGAATTCAATTTTCACATCGAGCAATATGGTGATATACAGCAATAAAAAGAAATGAGGTACATACAAACAGGCATGAGATAATTGAAGAATCGTGCAATTTTTTGGCATCTCTCCTTTCCTATTTTTGCCATCAATCATCAAAAGAGATATAAAGTATGGTGACGGAAATGTACTCAGATCTTGAACGCCTTTTTTAATAGGAAAGTAACAAGAAATGGAGGAAAAGCAATGAAAATGAAGAAGCCACACACACAGGCAAAAATTTACGAAAAATATCAGTGAGCAGATTCAGATTTTGAACATTTTTCGATTGGGTTCGTGTGAAATTGAGTGGGAGGAACCCTTAATTGAATTCATGCGCAAAACAGCACTTTTCCATTGGCATAGACGTGTCCCTAGATAAGCATCGATGATCATAGCATTTAAAATATTCTGTTCGGCAACGTCATGTTTTTCGCTGAGTTACGATACGACCGACCCGCTTCCCGAAAATTAGTTATAAAGTGGAGTTAGACTATAAAATGTCCCGAAACTTTTGTGAGCTAAAAGTTGTGTTTTGAACCCAAATTTAGGGCTCAAAAGTGTTATTCAACTAGTAAATATTTTTTGGAGGTTATGAGCGCATGCGTTTGGATGATAATTAAAAAGAAAACGAACTTGGGATTTGGTTTCAGCAGAATTCATAAAATTCGCCATGATAACAACATTCTAGAATCGCTTCTCTATCCCCAGAATGAAATAGAAACCGATAAAGATGAAGACTAAATAAAAGAGTGCTAAGAGCCGATAAATTTAAATTTAAAAAAGAAAAAAAGAGATGCGAGTGAGAGTGAGAGTCCATGTTTGGTTAGCTGATGTGAGCGCAAAAGCGCGTGGAAAGGACATTTAGACGAGAGACTAGCGTATTTTCTTTTTCATCCATCGATACAGAAATGGTCATTTTTAGACAAGAAACAAAATTGATGCTAGATGAGGTGCTCTCCAGGCGGAAAAGAGGAAAGGCGGACGCGGACGGGAGGTTCTAGAACAGAAGGCAAAGCAATGGCACATTGAGGAGAAGGAGGCAAAAAAGATGGGGGTCGATGAACATGTACACTTTTTTTTCTTCTCTTTCTTTTTTTTATTTATCCGCCTCCCTCTTTTCTTCTTGTCGGGAGAAGCTTCTGTGACGCACGAAAAATCCGCAATGAGTCGAATGAATTGGGATGGAAGGAGAAAAGGGGAGGAGATGAAGAAGATCTGAGATGATGTGAATAACCAATCTTGTTAGTCGCTAGAAAAAAAAACGACGGATTAGTTTTTTTTTCCGAATTAGTGCACCTCATAATTTAAAACGGGTATATAGAGGTGGTATGGATTAGGAGTTTGAAAAGATTGGCGAGATTATGTCTGGGAAAGTGCAATATATCCCATTTTTCCAGAACTCAAAAACTAGAAAAAGATAAATGAGCAATGCAAAATATCATTTCCTAAATGAATAAAGTGTAGAGGATGTGCGAGAAAATCGATATTGCCAACAAGTGGCATATGGTCCGCCCGCCAGCCTGCCCGACGATCCGGCAGTGTTGTTGCGCAACAGGGCACACCACCTCGTTGCGCGTTTCTAGCAACAGTTTTTCGTAGAAACACTCCAAATCTAATATTACTCTCCTCTCAACAGCTGCTCATAAACTCTGAAAACGCCAACTTTCCCGCGAAATATCTCGAATCACAAATTTATTGGCACATCTGAAATGAGTGCGACAGTAATCATTAAAATGTTAACAAGTTAAAAAATAACGAAAAAACAGTGATAAGAAAAAAAAACATTAGGACTTTTTTACATTTTTAAATTGATGGATTACGGTCGCACTCATTTCAACTGTGTCGAAAAAGCGCTTCGAGACCTTTCGTGGGAAAATTGGCTATTTTCAAAGTTTATGAACAGCTGCTGACTGATACGAGAGTAATAAGGCAGGATTTTTCCGTTTCAAAAAGTTTTGCAGAAAATACTCCTTTACTCAAAATTAGTCACAAAATAAAATTACAAGATGTTCTGTGTGTTGAAGTGCAACAAAAACAGATAACGAAAAATGAGGATTGAGCATCAAACTAAATTTATAAATTATTTAAAAAGGGAAAAAACTTGCGCTCATCAAAATGTCGTAAGGGGTGGGAGAAAACAGAGATCGTTAACGTTGTCCTCTTTTGCGAAATAATCAACAAAAAGAGAGAGAAAAAACGACTGCAAGGTCAACAAACAGATGGTGTCTTGGCGTGATAGAATTGAATTAATTCGGTTAACCTTGGAAAGTGTATCAGCTGCGCCATTTCTGCAGTGAGCTCGCGAGCCGCTCACAATTATTTAGCGTCTGGAAGAAAACACACTTTTTCTACAATTTTTGACGCCACGGTGGAAAAAGATCGAATTCACTTCTATTCCAGTTCTACGCGATAAGAGCACACCGGTGGACAGACACTACCACAAATTTTTGTTGTTGCACTTGTCGAATAGTAAAAGAGAGAACAGCGTCAGTGTGGCGGTAGTATGGAGAAAAAGAAAAAGAATGAGAATGGCTGGTGGGTGGATGGGTTGGTACATAATGAGTTGAAGATGCCACCGGAGCACCGGAAATATTAGTTTTGTTTGTGTATGCATGACATTTTCGCATTTTTCGAGTGGGTGTGAAAAATGGTTGTTCCCTCTCAAATGTTTATTACGGACAGTGCTGTCTGACAGTAATGCTTGAGCACAAAATTTGTTTGAAAAGTTAGCGATTTATGTACGTGACTTATCACAAAAAATTTTATCTTGCTGATTTATGTTTTCTGAACTCAATGAGATACAAAAATCACTGATCTCTTTAGACAAGGAACTCTGTGTATGTACGCACACTTGAAGCCAATCAAAAATCCTCGTTTGGTCTCAACAGAGAGAGCAAAAATCGGGAATTATAGAACGTATTTTTTCTTATTTTCTTAATTTGATTAGAATGAAGGAGCAAGAAACGACAAATTTTGTTAAGATTTCTCAGAAAAAACGGAATTTGAATGCGTGCCAGTCAAATAGAAAAGAGAAAATGCATCCGATTGACGTAATAGTGCGACTCCGAATCAGCTTATGGTTGGCAGGACAACACTGATTTTATAGAAAAGACCAAAGGGAAAAAATCGTTTACCCTAGCTATTTCACGCTGTTTAGCTGAACAACAGGTGGAACTACGAGGTAAAAATGACGTGAGAAATTGAATTATAAATTAAAAACTAAAAAAAAAAATCAATTTTGAAGAAAAGTAATGGCTGATCATGAGCCGGCGGAAGTAAAGGAATTAACTTTGTAATAAACATGGAAAAATGTCTGAATAGAGAAAACCCTTTAAATATAAGAAAATTCAATTTTTGCAAGAAGATTATTTTTTTTCTGGGATTTATTCTCAACACCGCCTCTCGTGCTCACTCATTCAATCTAATTACGTCGATTCGCTTCTCGAAGAAAAATTCTAATAACACAGCCTCCTAACGTCTTTTTAGCGTATGCGTATGCGTGCGCTTCTGTTGCTTTTTATGCATGAAAAAACAACAAAAACAACATGTTTGCACATATTCTATGAAAGAAAAAAATAAAATAAAATTCAATCTGGTCAAAGTTGTGTCGTCTGTTTTGGCAAACATTAATAATTGTTCTTATTTTTTGGAAAAAATAAAGTTGAAACATTAAAAAATCATAAATATTTAGAAAAGCAAAAAGAAACAGCTGTGTGGCTATGCGCCGGCAATACATCAAAACAATGTGTGTTTGGTATGTGGTTTTGCGTGCCGGTGGTCGCAAGCAGCAATGCGCCATATTTGACGACTAACCCTACCCCCCACCATTTGGCTAGGCGCGCTCGCAATTAGTAAACACGAGGGTTGAAACGGCTCGCCCCTCACCCCTCGACTACACACACACACACACATACACACCCCCGAACACACCCTTAACCCCCTCGAAATGAGGAAAATCGAAATAACAACCATCCGGCTGGCTGGCTGGCCCATAGAACTTTCATGACCGGGCTGAAGGTTGGTCTGGGTGGAGACGCATGTTTTTGTGAATAAAAAAACGACGTGTTTGTTCCGTCCTATCTCTGCTGACTTCTTCTTCTTCTTCCACTCAGTCTGTTTTTTTTTTGCCTCCTCGATTTTTTGTTGCTTGCCTCGTTTTTCTTTCTCCTTTCCCTTCAATGATTTCGCGAGAAAAATCAGAGAAAAGAGAGAAAAAAACGAAAGCAAATATCGGTTTTCACATGAAAATAACGCACAAGAATCTAGAAAACAATAAAGCAAATTCTACTTTTCATGAACTTTTTCTTTCCAATTTTTTCCTTCATTTTTTTATAAAAGGTTTTTTAATGAATGTTTAGTTTTAAATTTTAAAAAAATTGAAAAAAAAAACATTTAATAAATACTTTGTTTTTTTTTTAAGAATGGTTTCGCTTACAGGGGCATTAGGAATGCCTCCCTTCCGCGAGCGGCTGGGGACAGGATGCACAAAGGACAGCAAGGTTTGTTCAAAAGTTTTCTATTTATTTCCATTATTTCACGTTTTAAAAGATTAGTGCCCATCGGTCTAGGCCGACCGCCGGCGGAGATTTGTGTACAGAAACCACTTTCAAACATTTGTGCATTAAAATTTCGGGTGGCTTGCTCTCTTGTTTTAATGTTTGTGGAAGAGAATTGAAATTGTAAAGAAAGCAAGAAACCCGAGACTAGTCAACCGAAAAAAAACTTTCCCTTATTCTTTTGCAACAAAACTTGTACTTCTTCAGGACTCTGGTATCGAAGTGCGTCCAAAAGCAAAACGCCAACGGAATCGACATCGAGCCCGTATGCAAACAAGGTTTTTTTCTCTTTTTCATACTTCCAATTCAATTTTTCGCTCCATTTCCAAACAAACTTACTATCAAAAGAGGAGGAAGGTCTCTCAAAAGCGCTTGGCAAAAATCGATAACCGTCTTGCCTCTCCCTTTTCCTTTCCTTTTCATCCCGATTTTCGCCAACGACAAAAGTGCTATATTTCGCACCTGTAGAACAAAAACATGTTTTTTTTTTGCTTTCGTCGTTGACAGAAATTGAGAAATACGGAAAGATAGGATAAGAATAACATACAATTCGATTTCGATTTCGATTTCGATTTCCGATTTTTTTACAAATCGTGAACTTTATTTTTTTGTGGATGAAGTCAGAAAGTTCAATTGAGGCCCAAAATTAATAAAAACGTGATTTTTTAATAAAATTTTGCTTAAAATTTTTTGGGCCTTATTTTTGAACTTTGGAGTTGTGCGCTCGGGCGCGTTTGCTGACTACAGGTTCATGGACCTGTGGAAACGGGACGTTTCGAAACTTTAGAAAAAATTTTCTTCGCGGTGTTTGCCCTAGTGCACGGCGTGCTGCCCGGAACGTTATTGGCAACGCGCTCCGTTGAGTGTCTGCGTCTCTCCGGCGAGAGTTTGCAACAAAAACAACAGTATCCTCGCACTCTGCTTGTCAGCGTATCAGTTTTCGTTCCTCTTCGTATCAGTTTAACGCAGAAAAACGCTGCGCAGCTAAATGCGGCCACGCTTAAGTTAGGCGAGAATTTTTTTTTCGAGAAAAAAACCCGCGAAATTTAAATTTTATTTTCCAACGTTCCGTTCAACACGCCGTGCTAGTGACGAAATTCACCGAAAGATAAAACACACTGCGGTATGAGATAGTGAGTGAGGAAACGCGCCCGGACGCACAACACAACCGCAACGCTTCTAAATGAGGTAGAAAAAAAATTAAAAATGCGCGCGAATAATTTTGGATATTGTCGATCCGCCAAAATAATCAAACGCGCTTCGCTGAACTCAACGCATTTTCGTTTCCAAATTATTTCATTTCACGTTGAATTTACACGTGAAATGAAATACTTTTTAGACCAAAATGAAAATCGCATAGCGTTGAGTTCAGCGGAGCGCGTTTGACTATTTTGACGGGCCAACAATAAATGTAAAGTTGGAAAAATAAAAAACGTTTTTAAAAATTGTTTATCTTTCCTAATAAATGCAAAAAATTACGACCACGGCAGGACTCGAACCTACAATCCCCAGATTCGAAGTCTGGTGCCTTATCCATTAGGCCACGCGGCCACATTTTCACAATGAATTAGAGATCTAAAAACGGAAGTAATCTGCGCACTAAATATCGTGAGGCGACACTTCGCTCCAACGACCGCTTCCTATTGCAATAAAATAGTCAGAATTCACAAGAAATTAAACAGTATATTGTCGGCCCGCCAAAATGGTCAAACGCACTCCTCTGAACTCAACATTATGAGATTTTTATTTTGGTCTCCAAATTATTTCATTTCACGTATAAATTCAACGTGAAATGAATTAATTTGGAAACCAAAATGAAAATCGCATAGTGTTGAGTTCAGCGGAGCGCGTTTGACCATTTTGGCGGGCCGACAATATTTAACTTTTGAAGAAATAAAAACAAACCAAATTATTCGACGAAGCAATATAAAAAAATCAAGCTACTTCCAATTTGGGTAAAAATTAATCTGTGATCATTTCACAAAATGTATCGAACATTCTGGAAGCAATAAAAGAAAAGGTGGCATTTGGCTATTTTTTTCCTTTCTCTTTTTTTGTTCTATGTCAATCCTTTACCCACCTACCCAATGTTACACAAAACATATTGCCAGCCGAACCAAGACCTTCCATTTTATTTTATTTTTGCAGCTCTCGAAAAAAACCAATCAGTTCGCCAGAAGAGCCCACTGACAATCGGAACGAAGATGCAAAACAAAATGTGGAAAACACGGTACGAGAATGAAAAGGATGTAAAGCAAGCAAAAAATAAAATAATATTAAAAACAGAAAGAAAGAACGGAAAGTGGAACAAAACTTATTCGATTAAATTTCAGATTGTCATTGGACTTTGGATGATGGTTCTCTACGTCACGAACCTCTCATTTGGACTTCCGTTTCAGATATTGTGGCCTGCGAGAATCAATCAGTAAGCATTCTTTTTGTATTTAAATATACAAATTTTAAAAACTGAATTATCCTTTATGTGGATTTCACAAAATTACTGAAACATGAAGTACGTGTACGTGTACGTGTACGTGACGTACGTGACGTGCTTCACGTACAAAAAAGTACGAGAAGTAGCCAAGAGAAAAATTTATTTCATCGAAATTCCGCGAAAATTTCACAAAAACTGGTAGGAACAGTTGTAAATCTTTAAAAATTCGAATGAGGATCTAGAGTATCGTAAAAAACAAATACACATGGAGGTCAGCAAACGCGCCCGGACGCACAAGGAAAATGTTCGACAACAGTTTTTCACTTTTTGGAAGAATTTTTGATTAAATTCGAAGAAAATCGCTAACAAAAATTTAAAAAAAAACTTTAAAGTTGTAAAATTAAAGCAAATCAGTGACAACTCACAGATGATATCTATTCAAGAACGAAATTCACTTACGACACTCCGATGTTCCGCAGTTTAGTGAAAATCTGCGGACCATCAGAGTGTCGTGAGTGAATTTCGTTCGTGAACAGGGAATAAGGAAAAACACATCTAATGGACCTATTCATAGGAGGAAAAAAACCAAAAAAAATGTTTTTTTTTGTTTGTTTTTGGTTTTTTTTTCCTATTCGTAGATGTCAAAAAATGTCAAAAATCGAAACCTATGAATAGGTCCATAAAAAAAGTAGCAGAAAATGTATCCTCTGAAAAATAAATGTAGAAAAACGCAATTTCCGTTTCTGCTAGTACAATCAATGTGTCCTATTGTAAATAATATAGGCGTGACACCCCACTCCCCTCTTAAAAACAATACCAAACAGGCAATGCTATTATTTTTTATTTTTTTATTCAGTGCCGCAGTTGCACTTAGCTACCTATTGATTGGAATCTGGGTTCTCTGTGCTTTGTACTTCTACCTCAGAAAAAGGAACAGCGAAATGAGGTGGCACGAGACGTACCCAAAAACTTACTACTTTGCGTGGGTGCTTCAAGTGGTCGGATTTGGAATGTAAGCTACTTTTCTCATTTGAGATTTATTATATTATCGGTCTGGCCAATCTGCCAGCTCTGACCGAAATATGCAGCTTAACTTTGTATAATATTTCAGCTTCTGTCTGGCGACGTACCCACAAATTCAAAGATGGAGTTTTCTGGTTTCCATCTTTTACTTCTTCTTTTTCGCTACCATCAGCAACACTTTCTTGTAAATTTAATTGTATCGTGTTGACCAAAATCATGACAAACTTTTCACTTTCACGTTCACTTGTTTGAAAACCTCCTATCCACAAATTGTTCCTGTGACAGATTTCGTTGTTTGCCTTAAGCTCCACTTCCGGTTAGCTGCTTCAGATTTGTTGCCGTTTTTAACTTTCCTGACCACAAACTTTCTCAGATATCGCATGTGCCTAAGGACTAACACAATTGACCACGTGTTGTATGATCTAGATACTCTTCTCACAATGCTTTCTCTTATCTTTTGTTCCCTCACTCTTAGTATTTGATCTCTAGTACCCAATCGCCCACCCACATTGTCCTGTTAACAATTGTTGTAGTTGTAGTATCCAGCAGTTCAAGAAAAGAAAAAGTTCTGATCTGGTTTATTGCAATACACAAATAAAACATTCCTTTCTTCAATACATATCTATTCATTATCATTTCTTGATATGCTAACCACCGGCGTGATTTTTGTGCTCTGCGGGAATTTCACAAATGTGCACGGCAGAAAAGCTCTAAACATAAGGATTAAATTACAAGTGGGACAAATATTGTAGGCGAATAAACATACATTATGATTATGATCAACATTGCGAAATGCCATCTGATCATTATTCCACCATACTGAAAAATGAATGAGATCAGGGTAAATACAAGAAACTATTTTATTATTTTATCACGTTTAAAAGCCTACCCAATAGAAAAAGTGTTCCCACCAACGGACAAACTCCACATACTGATAATTATCCGAAAAGTAATTATTTAATCCATCCGAGTATCCGCAGAACAAAAAAGACCATAATGCCTGGTATTTTAAAAACTTTCAACAAGTTATTATTTTTCCATTCTCACTTGCAGAAAAAACGCAATTGATAATTTATTGTGATTTTTTGCAACATCTGTATAGATAGAATAAAACTTTTTGAAAGTCATCTTCACGAATATTCCAGTGATAATAGTGACCATTAAAGTGATCCAGTTGAGTGGGTACAATACATAAGTATACTTGTTGCCCTGTACAATTGATTTTTATCAACTGTTTTTTTTAATGTTTTTGTTTTTACCAAGTTGGCCATGACAGACAAATTCCAAACGTTTGAAAGAGCAAACAAAGCGCAAGAAAATACCAATCCGTATTTCTCATATGTTTCGCTGAAATGTAACACATGAATTTTTGCGACAAAATAAAAATTTTTTGATTACTTTAGAATGTACATGGAACGGTATATAGAACAAGATATCAACAGGGAGAGTCTATTTACATACATCACATTTGAAATTTGATTGAAAAGAGTAGAATCATGTGTGAAGAACATAGAACTCACACCATAAGGAATGGCAAATCCATGATCATTGAAGATCTGCAGGTAAATATTTTGCGAATTATCGAAAGAATCATTGAAATTTAAATGAACTTACATGTACGTATTCTAAGTTCACGTAAAGACACTCGACCATATTTAGAAGAATAAAAGTTAAAATTGCAAAATGAAAAAAGTTTACGGCTACTTTGCAGCTAAATATTTTAACGGCCAAGTAAATACACAATCCTAAGTTTAGAAAAAAAGAGGCTGCCTTTTCAGCTCCTTGTAGCAGGACCCTTCTTGTGAACTGTCCGTCATTAATAATTGGTATTAAACCACAATCACTGTAAGGGTCAGTTACATGGAAAAATGGAATTTTCCGAACCAAATTGCATGTCTCTTCAGTATAGTGTAGAAGATAGTTTGCAGTGTTGGTAACCTGCTCTTGATTTCCAAAATGATGAAAATTCACAAGTTTCGGGAAACTAATGTTCGTCATATAATAATTTCCTCGGATTATCAACAATTGCCATTGCCAACCTGTTTGTGAGCGTTCAAATTTATGATTTTCATAATTTTTCTTACTATTTTGTCCGTCATAATACTGGTTACGAATGGTATGAAGAAGAGGAAAGGATAAGTTGTCAAAATCGGTTCGGAATATAACAATTGGACCGTGTACCTCTTCAACCGTAGAGAATGCATCATTCAGATGCGATTGAAGGGAAGTGTTCTATTGGTGTCAGGCAAAAGATTAATCCTTATAAAGGCGAACAACTTACTGTAATATCCTTCAACCAAACTCCTGACATTAATATTTGACAACCTAGGGGAATATTTTCAGAAGTGAAAAAATCTTCAAAGCAGAAATTTTCTGAAAAAAAAACCAACGTTAAACGTAAATAAGTTTATGACATAAATATACTTGACGGCTTTTTTTCACAAATCAGAATTTCATACAAATATGATCTATCCATATTTCTCCATTTCCAGTATTCTTCCTCTGAGAAGCATAACTTTTTATTGTTGTTTATTATAAATCTGTAAACTTTTATTCATTGGAAATCAAAAAAAAAAATTATTACGCGTAAGCCAAAAAATTCGTTGGTAAAACATCAGCTATGATACTGAGGATGTTAGGCATTCCTAATGAAGTTAAGTTTTCATTTGACTCAATCCAGAAACTAGCATAGTTTATATTGGCTTCTATATACATATTTTGTTCCTTTTTTTTTAGAGATCACTCACTGAGGTTAATAGAAGTCCATGAATTATAGACAGTTTTCAATGATCGAAAAAACGACAAATTTTGAAAACCCGTGTTAAAAATTTGAATAGAACCCTCCCATTGTTCAACTTGTACAAACTTTTGAACAAGAACCTGAAAAAGTATTTTAAACTAAAATAGTTGTGGTAAAAATAAAATACAGAATATTGAAAATGATTAGCCAGAACATCCGTAGTATCCTGACCATCAATCAGTAGATCACCAAAAATAGTTGTGCAGTTGTCGGGCATATTGGAGATAGGAAGTGTGATAAAGCAATCAAGACTAACTGAATTCGGCATAATTTTTCACATATTTTTTTACGTCGTAACTCACTACTCTGTTCGACCGGATACATTAAAAGTATCAATAGCAGACGATAGAACATGATGATATCAACAGTGAAAGTTAGTTTTTAAACTAAAAAAAAATTTGTAAATTTACTGAAACATAATTATAACTCTTATCCGCACAAACATACATTTACACCATCCTAGATACTAATTATTAAAAATGATAGTTTCTTTTAAATTACAGGTTGATAGTTAAGGACCAAACATTTTTCTTTTCTAAGCTGGTGCAATTTTCGAAGTTGTCTTGACAACATTTCTGAAATGTTGCTATATTTTCCAAGGCTTTTTTTAATGACACACTTCTCAAAAAATCACATTTTACCTAATGACTGCAGTCACAAGATCCGTCCGTTGAATATTCACTTTTAACAGAATGTCGTTCAAGAAGAACCTGAAAGTTTGTTTGACAAATAATTAGTTGTTTACTAACAAACCTCAAAAGTATAGCGTATGCCATGCAGTGCCATCGAATGATGATGCTGCTAAACTGACAATAGAAAAAGTCCATATTTACTTAAGTTGAAACCCCGAGCGCTGACATCGATCTGGACTACATCAACCTCATCGCAATGCTCAAGGAACTCCAAGATCAAGCAGTCACTCAGCCATCCAATCACTCCACCAACAGACTTTGGGGAACTACACGACAGTTTCTCACCAAACGCCTTTTTATGGACAGAGCGGACCCCAACTTCAAGTCACTGTCAAATGAATGCCGAGAAACCGTCAAAAAAGACCATGAAGAGTTCGCCAAAGACCGCCTACTGCAAGCCGCACAAAACAAGAAAAGTATGAAGAAAGTCGCAAGGGACATCCAAGAATACAAGACCTTCATTCCTTGCCTCAGATCTTCAACAAGCGGCACAAGAATCACTTCTCGAACCGAGATGGAGCAGGATATCCAACAGATCTACTCGAAACTCTTCAGAAGTAACCGAGGACCTCCCGTGATTAAGTAAAACTCAGTGGCCAACTGAGGTCGCGGGGAACCTAAAACACGCTAAATCTAACACTGCTTTATTTAAAGTAAACTAGAGGCGGGACAAAAGAAGAGGAGGCGGCAAAAGAGTAATAAAATATAAAAAAACGGATAAAGAGGCGGCGTGAGCACTGGTCACGCGACGGAAAGAAAACCCGCCGACTGACGCGTGAACTCGCCTTTTATAGACATTAGAAATGGGCCGAGGACATCGTTCTGATAGCCAGCAACCCCAGGGCGGCACGCCTAATGATTCAAGAACTGGACGAGATGTGTGGAAAAGTAGGACTCCGAATGAATACTAACAAGATCAAAGTTATGAGACATAAATTTGCCAGAAAAAGCCCGGTCCACGTAACGCACAACAACGCGACTACCTGCATCGAAGAGGTCAATGAGTACGCCTACCTCGGTAGGCTACTCAACAATAACAACGAATTGGAGCCGGAACTTCACCGAAGACGCCGAGCAGCATGGGCTGCGTTCAACAACCTTTCGAAAAAGTCAGAGTGACCCACGCAGCATAAGGAAGACGATTAGTCGGAATCTCAATATCGGAACAACGTCAGAGGAATCTGCACATGGAAGATATCCGAGCACAATCGGAGGTCCGAGATCCCCTACTAGTCATCAAGAAAAAGAAGCTTGGATGAGCCGGACACATGATGCGAAGAAACGATGGCAGATGGACGAGGCTAGTGCAAGAATGGTATCCTATAGGCGAGAAGCGACCCGTTGGAAGACCACAGATGAGATGGAGCGACTCCCTAAAGAAAGAAATATCATTATTTGACGGCGAAGATCTCAATACACACTGGTCAACAATCGCCAAGGACCGAATGGCTTGGAGTGCGGTGATCCGCGAACACATATACAAATTGTAGAGGTTCAATCAAATTAATCATTTTCACCTTAAATCTCGGATCTAAAATTGACCAAAATCATAATTCTAGAATTTTTCGAGCTATGTTTTCAGTTTTTCAGACAGCCTTATTCATTCCATAAGTTTTTTTTTTTTTAATTTTTCCAATATACAGTATATACGGAAATTCGAAAATTTTCATTTTCGTTTTCGCACAAGCCTGGTCCAAACCATGCTTTTGGGTGCTACCTCGCAATAGAACGGAAATGTAATAGAACTGCAGCGATATAGAACTTGCTTCGCAATAGAACCGTTCGGAATAGAACTGTTCGGTAAAGAACTGTAGCAAAATAAAACTGATTTGAAATATAACTGTTCGGAATAAAACTGTAGCGTTTTGAAACTAAATTAGCAATGGAGCGCGATTGCATTGTTTGGCCGTCAAGACGGGCCGAGAAAAAAATTATAAAAGTTTATTCAAAAAAACAACAAAACAAACAATTTTTGATAAATAGCTCAAATATAAAACTGTTGAAAAAAGCACGCGCATGAGAAATTCCAATATTTGAATGAGCAAGCAATGCAATCGCGCTCTATTGCTAATTTAGTTCCAAAACGCTACAGTTTTATTCCGAACAGTTTTATTCCCAAACAGTTTTATTCCGATCAGCTTTATTCCGAACAGTTTTATTTCGCTACAGTTCTATTTCACTACAGTTCTATTCCAAAGCGAGTTCAATTTCGCTACAGTTCTATTACGCGTCAGTTCTATTCCGAGGTAGCACCTGCTTTTGAGAATCATTGACTGAAAGTCGCTGATTCTTCAAAATGTTTGCTTTTTGACTGAAAGTCACTGGATTTCTGAAGCGTTTCTTTGACTGAAAGTCACTTAATCGTGGGTATTGTTTTCTTTGACTGGAAGTCACTGATTACACAAACTTTTTCTTTGACTGAATTTCTCTGAAAAATTAAATAAGATAAAATTGATATGGTCCAGAAGTCGACATGACGAGAGTGCAACGATCGCAGTGGAGACGCGAGACGACAGGCGGTGCGAGAGTGCGCGGACGTCGGTGATGGATGTAGGGAGACGCAGGGTGAGAGGTGGATGAGTGTGCGTGGGAGAGGCGTCTGAGCGGGAACGGGCTCCTTTTTTCAGACCTATCGGAGCATTTTTTTCAGACCTATCGGAGCATTTTTTATTTCAGACCTATCGGAGCATTTTCCGAGTTTTCTCCCAGTTTTTTTGTCATTTGTTCTGTTTTTGGACATTACTCTGCATAAGTCCATTAGAGAAATTTAGTGGAAAATTAGTAGAAATTCTTCATTTGAACGCAAATTTGCCAAAATATTTAGATGGCACGCATTCCAAATATTTCGGCAAAAATCATCTGAACTTTTGCATTTTTTTTCTCGAAAAATTTAGAAAATTTCGGCAATAATAAACAAAAAACACAAGTGCGCCGGGCTTGCAAAAAGTGGTGAGGCCATTGCTCATCCTTATTTTGGTTCTGGTGGGTTCCATGTCAAGCTTTCTCGGAAATTAACATTTATTTTCTTTTTTTTTGTTTTAAATAGGACCTTCAAATTATTTCCGACGGAACCAGAATTTTCTTTTCGGAAATAATTTTGTCTTGGAACGGAATCGGAAATTTCGGAGAAAGCCTGTTCCATGTATTTAAAGAAAATATTCTAGAAAAAGAAACGTCGATAACGATAGAGCGTATACGCATCGTTCCTTCCAGTGCTTTTTTTGTTGTGGCAAAATTTAAGCACAAACTTTTATTTTTGTCGCGTGAAATTTCTTTTCAGAGAAATGTCGAAAAAAAATTAGATTTCAAAAAAAAAATAAAATAAATAAACTGCAGCAATATTCTTTCAAGTTTCAGGTCGCAGCGCACAAAATGGCGCGCAAGGCTCAGTGCAACGCACTTATCACCCTCTACGATACTGAAATAACTCGATGCTTGGAGCAAGTTTTTCGAGATCCGGAAAAAGTGAGTATTTTTTGATTGTTATTTAAAATTGGAAGGCAACTGCCCGTTTTCAGGCCGGCGGTCTTGTCGAATTGCTTTGCGAAGGGCGGATTGAAGAAATCAGAATGGAATTTGAAGGCGACGCGTCAGGTTTTGCAAAAAAGCTGTTCGCCGAGCTCAAGATGAGTCCGTTATCACTTGCTGATGAGCAGCGGCTTTACATGGAATTTATGGTGTTTTTACAAGAAAATAGTATGTTTCTGAACAAAAATATTTATCTGCACTTTGTGCTTTTCAGTGAGAAATTCTGAAATACACCGATTACTGAAATGCTCTGATGAAGCTGTAAGACGCAGTGAATTCAAGTGAGTTTTTATTAAAAAAAAATATAATACATCGTTTTTCAAAGAATTCTTCTCAACCATCTCGATGAATTTCTCCGCTTCACAGATCCGAGAGAAGTCTTGAAATATCTCGATGCCTATCCACAGTATTACGACGTGGTGCAAGTGCTTCGAATTGAGATGCAACATCTTCAACAAACATTGGCCGAACGTCAACAGAATACCACTGGAAACGAGCACATTATGGGCAAGTTGTTGCTCAGAACTGTGCCAATTCTTGGCAATCTGGCAATTTACGAAATTTTGTTCGTCATCTATTTCAACAGTTCGCAAAACTTGGATGAGGAGGCGAAGAGTTTTGTGAACAGAGTGTTGCAGCTCAAACCTGGCCAGTTTGACGCATTTTATAGTAAGTTTTTGTTTTTTGTTTTCACTTTAAAAAAGGATCCGATCAGCAGCCTGAAAATTTTAAACATGATGCCAAATTGCTTCAGTTCATATCTTTATTGTCAGACAAATTGGATCTTCTTTTTGTATTCTTCTATTTTTACAATACTGGTCAAAAAGAATGCGCGTTTCGCTTCTTTCTGTTCGAATTTTTCGCATATGGTTTCGTGAATAATCCCATAACAGATAATACAGAGTCGAGTACAGGGCCATCGGGCGGGAGTTGCATCATCAAAACTTGAAACTCCGCCCACTTATCTGCGCGCGACCACACAACCACAGTGTTATTTGGAGAGACGCAGACAGAACGGTGATTGCGGACTCATGTTTTCATGATGCAACTCGATTGAAAACACAATAATTTCGAAAAAATGACGAATTTTGCTAAATCATGAACTTCCGAAAAGCGTTTACAAGGTGCCTAAACTTGTTTGAAAGATGAGCTCCTTGGATGATTGTAAAAATTTTCTCACTAACCTAAATTTAAAAATCATCATACTTGGCACGTCCGGGCCGATTTGGAAATTTACCCGGCCCGGCCCGACCCGGCAAATGCAAGGTAATTTGAAGAAAATATGTTCGCTTTCACGGTAAATAACAGTTTTCTGTGATATTTCAGATTGCCACTGAAACTTCTTGTAAAAAACAGTTAATCAATTAAAAAAATTTCGGTTGAAAAGTTCAAAAAAAATTTTTTTTTTTCAAGGCGAGCCGAAATTTGCCAAGTATGAAAATCATTGTTAATAAATCGTTATCTCTTTTTAAACCGGTAAAGTCAGGAGTTCCCCAGAGATCTGTCTTAGGACCACTACTACGAATATGCATTTAATTATGGGCCTATTCACAAAACCGAAAAAAATGGAAAAAAAAACTTCGGGAAAAATCGGAGAATGCTCCGATTGACCTGAAATTTTGGGGAATATTGGGGAAAATTCTCCTGTATATGCTCAAAAAATTTTGGACAGAAATATCGAGTTTAAAAATTTTTAGAAAAAATATCGATAATTTTTAAAATCGATATTTTGGTGCAAAATTTTGTGAGCATGTACAGGAGAAATTTTCTCAATATGTCCCAAAATTTCAGGTCAATCGGAGCATTCTCCGATTTTTTTCGAAGTTTTTTTTTTCCTTTTTCTTCCTTTTTTTCCGGTTTTGTTAATAGGTATTAATTTAAACAAAGAGAAAACAAGAACCAAAAAAAAATAATTTGGCGATGAAAATGAAATTCGCGAAATACTGAGTTTAGTGGATCGCACTTCCTTTCGCGGCGTCTCGACAATAAAGCAAGTATCTAAATTTTAGAAACTGTCAAATCGGAAAGATACCAATCGACTGGCCGGGTCACAGTTTGTCCAGTGAATGAAAGTGCCACAGATATGCTCATGCACTTGGGAACACCAGCGCTGGACGTCAGGCGCTACAGGTAAATATACAGGGAAATCTCAAATAGACTGGCTCCCTAAAATAAGCCGACCCCTCTAAGGCTTCCATTTGGACCAATTTTCGTCCGTCCGGTCCGTCCGTTCGTCCGTCCGTTCGTCCGCCCGGTCCGTCCGTCCTGTCCGTTCGTCCGCGGTTCGTCCGGTTCGTCCGGCACGCTCTAATTGGCAGGGAATTTTAATTTATGGTACTCTATTTAAAAATTCTGACATTGAAAGTGTAAGCGGTTGCAAATTTATGTAGAATTAGCTTTGCAAAACAATTTTTCCGAATTTTTGATAGCAGAAAAAAGACATTTCTGTTGATATTTTAAAGAAAAAAGAACAAAAACAGCTTTTGAAAACAAAATATAGCAGAAACAAAAAGAAAAACTAACAAGAAAAAAACGGACGAAGCGGACCGGCCTCGGACGAACCGGGCGAACGGGACGAACCGCGGATGAACAGCGGACGAAATTCGTCCGCTTTTTTTTTCGTCCGAATGGAAGCCTTAGACCCCTCTCATATACAGTACTGGTCAAAAAGAACGCGTGTTTCGCTGATTTCGAATCGAAACGCGCATTCCTTTTGGCCAATACTTTAGGAATTAATTTAACACTTTTTTCTATAATTTGGTTAGATTTTCCCACATATTACTTATTGACAGGATTCTGATTTTGTTTTTTCATACATTTGTGTCGTTTTTATGGAAAATCCTTAAGATTTAATACAAATTTGAACACATTCAAAAGTAAAGCTAACAAACTATAACGGCCCCCTAAGAAGGTAGTGAAAAATAGAGCGGCTGGCTGCTTTATTACAGAATTTATGGTATAAAAAACATTTTTTAATGAAAAATAATGCCGGTTTGACTGTATATATTTGCTTTCTTCTATGAAAAACGGGGCTTGCTATGGTTAAGTTGGAGTGTGTGGTGTTTGAAGGCACGCAGAGAAGAGAAGGTGAACCGCCCTGTGATAAGTAGAAATATTTTATGGGTCTGTAGATGAATTTGTCTACTATTTTATTCATATAAACCTTCATTTTAGGGGAATTTTCGAAAACATTGGAAAAACACTTTTAATTGTGGTTTTTGGAAAACTAATTGCTATTGTTTTTTCAATCGACTTGCGAAATGAGAGCGCGTGACTCCGCCCATTTTTTTTGCGCGACCACGCAAACACAGTTCGATTCGAAGAGAAGCAGAGAAAACATGTATTTTTTCTCTCGTTCTCATGCTGCAACTCGATTGAAAACACAATATTTTGAAATAGTTTTATGATTTTAAATACTTCACTTTTTTATTTTTTTATTTTTTCAATTTATCTTCCAGAATGATCAGTTTGCGCTACGACCACCTATCGAACACGGATTCCGTGCCACGGCTCATCATCGACTCGGTTCGCAATCGAATTCATGAACGTTAGTGCGCAATCGCTCTTTGCCCCATATTTTCTCCAATATTTTCCAGAACAGCCTCTCTGCCTTCGAGACTATCAGGAAGAGCTGTGCCGGGTGGCCATCAGTGGCGAAAACACCATCATCACAGCGCCGACTGGTTCCGGAAAAACTGTAATTGCCGCGAACATTCTTAAAAATCATTTTGAAGAAAGAGGAAATATGGGAAGACGCTTCAAGGTGGAATTTTTTTTAATTCGGGGTGTTTTTTAACTTTATTATTTTTTAACTTCACAGGCCTTATTCATGACGCCCAATTCGATGATCCTAAAACAACAAAGCGACAACATTTCACTATACCTGAATCATCGTTTCCACGTTTGTGCATCTTATTCAAGTACAGTGAAAATTTTTTTTTAAGGTACAAATCATTCAAGGCGCGGACAATCTGCCGATTCGTAGTATTATCGAGTCGAAAGATTTGATTGTAGCTACACCGCAAATGATTGTGTAAGTCATGTTTTCTATGAAATGTTTTTAAAAAACTTTTTTGGGCATTTAAAGTTGCTCGCGAACGAGCCGCCTGGACTTTTTGCGGTCACACGGTATCCCTGACAGCTCGTTGCGGGCTTTAAATGTTTCCGAGAACCTTCTACGCAAAGCAGAATTTTGAAATTCCATATAATACACGGCATGCTGGCACCTACCTCAGTGCAAACGTGCCCCAATCACACTAAACGCTTGATGAAACACTGTGACCCGCGTGTTAAGAGAACATTCCCTCGCGGCGTTGCCAACGCTGCTGCCGTATCAAATGTTTTAAAAATTAAGGGTTATCTGCGGGAAAAAAACATGTTTTTATTTTTGATTTCGCGGAACGTACGCAGCGAATTGAACGCGCGAAAAAATCGAATTTCATAAAATGAGACTGAAACGTAGATGCCAGCATGCCGTGTAATATTCTAGAAAAGTTTTAAGTAAAATTCTGTACTAATTCTTTAAAATGCATCTCCTCCGTCAATTCTATACCAATCGTGGTGTTTTTGTAATAAACACGAAGCATGTGATCTGAAGAACATATTTTAAACACAGGTTTTTGAAAAAGTCGCTTCCAGATAATAGTTGGAGACATTCGTTAACTTTCTTCCAATGATGTAATGTCCTTATCATAAGACTCCCTTATGGTTATTTTCAGAAATCTGTGCTCTGAGCACGAACAGGAAGATCTTGAGAATCCGGGATTTGTGAACGAACAATTCTTCCTTTCCACTTTCACGATAATCATCTTTGACGAATGCCACAATACGCAGAAAAAGTCGCCATATGCCAGTTTGTTTCAAAAATTGTAACAAAATTCTTATCGAGAAAAGAAAATAATTTAAGATATTATGCGCGAGTACCATAAGCTTCGAAAAACGGGAGCGATGCCAGAAAATCACGAGTTGCCGCAAATTGTTGGACTCACCGCGTCGCTGGGAACTGGCGTTGGAAAGAACACGATAGAAGTGGTTGATCACATTGCGGAGCTGTGCGCAACGATGAATGTACGCGATATTAGTGTGGTTAGGGAGAATCTGGAAGAACTGGAGAGTTATTCGCCGATTGTGGCCGATCGTAAGTTTTTTCGGTGCTTTTGTGCTCATTTCTCAGATTTCTTAATTGATAGTTGATCTATCACACTCGACTAAATTTCTAAATTTCAATTCATCCATTTTTAGAGCATTTACCAATACATATGCTTTTCAGAAGTGTGCTACTGCGAACGACGAAGCGACGGAGCTATTGGCGAATTCGCAAAGTTCATGAAAGATATGATGCGAGAAATTGAAATGGTTTATATAACGGCTTTGAGTGAGTATTTGTTGGAAAAATAGAAAAATTGCGATACGGAAGGAAACAAATTCCAAAAAAGTGCATGGAAACGACAGAAAATTGCTCTTTTGGAAGGAATTTTTGGTTAAAAGTCTTATTAAATTTCCAGAAAGTTCTGGAGAACAAGTGCAAACATCTGTTCGGCTTGGGAACGAAGGAGATCGCGAATATCGTGCCGACAGCGAGTTTCAAATAGCTCCTGAAGACAGGGAGCATAGTGGCTACCTGAATTGGGTCTGCAATCAACGCAACACCATCTCGAGCACACATTTTCAACAGCCGAAGTTGAAAGTTAAGGCAAATGAGGCATTGGATGTGTTGGAAGTGCGTTTTTTTTTTAATTTTTTTCAAGGTGGTAACACGCTGCAAGCTTGTTATTATATAAAAATGGGTAACAAAAAGGTAATAGCAAAAGTGAATGGAAAAGCGAGTGACAAGCGAGCCGAAATTATTTAAGGATTTATGCGTCCATGTGTATTCGAGCGATTTGGTGACAAATTCAAAATGCCCAGGCCCTCTCTAGTAAACGATGACGCGGCTTGCGTGTGATAATGCATACAATACAATTGCAAATAAGTGAAAAAAAATTTGTAAAGGTTACGGTATGAGATGTTTTATGATGTCTCCGTATTCGTGACAGCGACTTAACCCACCATGTACAATGACTTTTTGGAGCCTTTATGGGCCAGTACAGCTCAATTTCAGGCACTCTCAGTTCGCTGCATTTCTATTCCACACTAGCACCACTCCTTTTGGTCTTATAGTTTTTTTTTGTTGTGAAATTTCGCAAAAATTAGAGTTTTTTGTGCGATTTCAATGTAATATTCGTAAATCTCCAACCCAAACAGTTGGCAACGTTTTAAAGTTTTCTATTCTTGCTTTCTTTCTTTTTTTTTTTTGAAGTTTGTTCAGTTTTTCAGAACTGCCACTGGACGTTGTGCTATAACATGAATTTCAATCCAGAGGTTGCTCTGAAGTATTTGCGAAAAAATATGGACGAGAGATCTCCTCACTTTACACAAGAAATGGCGAGGATTTGGGAGCGTAAGTGATATTTTGTTTGTTGAATGATTATTGAAACACAAGCCTGCTGCGCAGTCCTGTAAACGCAGCCTATTGCCGACTTCGTCGTCACTTTACACTTTTTCTCATTCATTTATACGCTCTTTGACTGGTTTTGAAACGTCGCGGAGCCAATTTGCCCAACATTAAACCAGTGATGAAACAGTTGTCGATTAAGTTTGCCTGTGTGGTAAATTCACCGGTTATTTTTGAAAATTGCTTCAAACTCACCGGTAAAAGATTCGACAACTCTTTCATCCTTGGCTGAATTGTGTTACTAGTGCGAACACTGCCACAAAAAAATTGCACAAAAGTTTCGAAACGTCCCAGAGCCGAAAAAATTATTACGCAATTTATAGAGCATTTTCTCTTTTTTTTTTTTTTTTTTTTTTTAGAAAAAACAGTTATATGAGAAATCGCTTCGAAATAGCCACGCTTAGAAGAATATTACAGTAACTTTTTACTGAAAACTATCCAGTTTTTTTTCTCTCGACACTCGCCGTTTTCAGGCTACCACAACAGGTTTACTAGCGCTGGAAGCGAGCAGAACCTAATGATTACAAAACTAGAAGAATACATTTTGGAGCAAAATCGACGTCAACCCGATTTTCGAGCCATCGTTTTTGTCCGAACAAGATATGAGGCGAAAATTTTGAAGGGGATTTTGAACCGAAATGGTGTATTGAAAGATTCGAATATCAATAGCGATTGGATTTCGGGTTATTATTTTTTTTTTGAAAATAAAACCTTGTTTTCAATCGTATGGTCAATGTTTAGGTCTAAACAAATCAACGGCCGGAAGTGCAGAACTGGCCGCTTCGAAACGTGAGCAAATGGAAAAGCTGACGCATTTTTCTGACGGTCTAGTGCGTGTCCTTGTCGCCACGTCGGTTGCCGAAGAGGGTCTGGACGTGGCAAAATGCAACTTGGTCATCAAGTACAATTATGCTACGAACGAGATTGCCCACGTGCAGAGGAGAGGTACGGCGGTTTATTCGCCATTGAAAACGGCCTATAGCCAAAAATTTCCTCAGCAACATTATAATATTCATGGTGAGACTTAACCTGAAACCCTAAGGTTTTCAGGTCGTGGACGTGCTATCGGTTCGACGTGTGTGCTCATCACCAACAGTCCACAACTGAAAAACCAGGAGAGCACAAACAAAGATAAGGTGAGGAAAAAATAAAATTTAAAAGTCTGGAATTTTTCTTATATATATTACGCTATTCAACATGTCCGCCTGTTCGCTTTGAAGGGTCAGGGTCAAGTTCAATCGGTTTTCACGTTCAACTATTTTTTTTTCTGTAGTAAATAATATATACCCATTTTTGCAGGAACGTATGATGAAAGCCGCTCTCGCTGAAATCGAAAAAAGCCCGGCACCGTTTAAAACGATGGTCACTGAAAAAGTTGAAGAGCTATGGATGCGATACGTGACGGAGGATACGGAGAATGCACAACGTCTCAAAAAACAACAGAAATCCGACGCGACATACCAAATTTTGTGTAAAAAGTGCGACACGCAACTGTGCACTAGCAAAGACATTCGCGCCAACAAAACACAGTATGTTGTGTGTGTGCCAGAATTTTGGAGCCGCGTTCGCAAAATTCCGTTGAGCGAGGAGGAGGCAATACGAGACGCCAAATTTCATGGAAAAGGAAAAGTGAGTTTGAAACAAATAACTAGAAAGAAAACCATAGTTTCACATTTTTCAGATGATCTGCCGTGGTACAAACTGTGGTTCTCAGCTGGGACGCGTCATTGAAATCGCCTCGACAGAAATGCCATGTCTTTCAGCAGAAGGTACCGGGAAGGAAAAAAAAAGAAAAAAAAAACCAATTTTTAAAAATTTCCAGCAATCGTCATTGTCACGCAGAGCGGTGTGCGCACTCCGATTAAACAATGGAAGAAGGTAAGAATTTATTGTCGGAAAATATAAGCGATTTTATGGTCCAAATATGGCTGAAAATGTAATTTTTTTTTTTGAAAATTTGATTTTCAGATTCTCGAAAAATTCTTCACACCAGCGAATATTCGTCAGCTGGATATTCAAAAAATGCGTGATGCATCATCGCGAGCCGCAGTAAACTTTGAAATCCATCAAATGAACGGCCTGGTTGACACTGTAATCAGAAGCAATTGATCTCAGCTTTACGACCAACTCGTCTGAAGTGTGTGCATCAAATTAAAACAAAAAACTTCAATTTAATTTATGTTTTGTTAGTATGGGTACTAGGTTATCAAAAAAAAAAACCAGTTGATTTTATTGTTAGAGATCTAGCTTATTTCTGCAATCTTGTCTCTGGGAATCCATGCTTGCATTAGTCTTGTCCATCTTCCATTGTTTCTTCGCATTATTGTGTTTTGAATCCACTTGCGACATGAAAACGCAAGCCAGTCTGCATTCACCGTTCTGTCTGCGTCTCTTCAAATATCACTGTGTTCGCGTGGTCGCGCACAAATAAGTGGGCGGAGTTTTGCGACCTCATGTCGCAAGTCGATTGAAAACACAATATGTGTCCGGCCCTTTCACGACTTTACACCGAGTTTTAATCTATACAAAGTTTATATCTCTTGTGTTTGAAAAACGCCAATTTCCCGTATATAATTTCCTATTTTTGGTTATTACTCCAAATGGATATTATCTTGATTACGGCTGATCTTCAGGTACTAAATTTGTGTACTTTTTTTTGGGTACGATTGCTATTTAATTACGACTACTCTTTTTCCAAATTTGGTATTTAATGATTAGTTGGAACCATAAAGCAAACGTACCCAAAGAGTCTGGGACCCAAAGATCGTATTGGCTCTTTGTAGTGGTGTATTTTCCGGAGCTGAATTTTTTGATTAAAAACAATTGTATATTTAAACAACCAAAAATAACAAAAAATAGAAAAAAAAATAAAGATAAATATGCATTTGTACTGTTATTATGTGTTCACGAACGACTGGTGCTGACGACGCTCCGATATTCAGCATTTTTTCATTGTTCCACAGTATTCGTTGCGAGACCGCAGTGAAAAACTGCGGAACATCGGAGCTTCGAATTCAAATGACATATCACTGTGATCAACTTCATCGTTCATCGCACACTTCGGTGTTTGTTTACTTTTGGCTACAGTAATCCGCGTTGCAAAAAAAATTAGTGGAACACCGGTTCATGTTTATACATGCTGCAGTTTTTCAAAGTGACGGTGTATTACAAGGTAGCGTTATATTAGAGGGTGGCGTTCTATTTTTCAAAATTAAAAAAAAATCAACAGCAGAAACTGAAAATGAAGAAAATTCATTGCTTTCATAGGAACAGAAAGTAATCCAGCTGTGAATCCAATTTTTCTGGAATCCCATACTTTGAATGTTTTTTCACAACTCTTTTTATCGTAAAAGTAAATATTTGATGTGGGAATCCTTTTTAAAAAAGCGTTGCTTTTACAAAATATTTAAATCTGTGCACACTAAACACTACGACAAATTGCGTATGTGTATATTTAAATGGGGTGCCAACTTTTCGGAGAAACTGTTTTAAAATACAGTATTGAGTGGGTGATATGCGAATATCATGTCGAAATGGCACAAAAAATTTCTCTGATTTTTTCAAAATTAAAAAAAAAATAGAAGACCACGGAGATTACACGAAGTCGAGGTTTCCTAGACCAGCGCGCCCGGTTTTCTTAGCCGTGTCTTCTAGAAAGTTGTATAGTCTTCAGCAACAATCGGTTTGTTTCTACTATGATCTTCATTTTTCACCATTTTTTTTAAAGTTAATGTATTTAGAAATATAGCTAAACTGCGCCAGATATTGTGAACACAAAAAATTGCAATGCGTTGTTTGCATACTTTTCAAATTCAAACGGCAATGAGAGAAATATCATGGCAAATGAAGAGAAATGTTCCCACTTTCTTTTGAATTTTTAAAGTACGCAAACACCGCGTTGCAACTTTTTTGTTTTCACAATAAGCGGAAATATTATTGTTTTAAAAAAGTTGTCACCTCCAAAGCCGCGTGACCTTTAAAATTAGGCTCCGCCTCTTCACGCGAATTTCCACCTTTTTAAATTTTCATGAACAAAAAGTGAAGGACAATAAAAAATTCATGAAATTTGCGTGAAGAGGCGGAGCCTAATATTAAAGATCACGCGGCTTTGGAGGTGACAACTTTTTTAAAACAATAATATAGAGTTTTTCCATTCCAGAAAGGAAACAATTTGGGAAATAAATGTTCACGCCGAATTAAACCAAGGATGAGATCACGTTGATCACCATCGGGAGAAACAAGTCGTGAGTTTTTCTTTTGGATCTTATGTTTGATTCGCGGGACAATGGAGATTGTTAAGGGATTTTTAGCTGTGTGCGCAATAGCGAAAATGTGGGCTAACTCAGGAAAAACAAAAGGAAGTCTGAGGCCGTATTCATGAATTCGTTAGGAATTCCAAAAAGGTTCGGTAAAGCCTTTTCGGACCGACTAGGTGTTCCAAATGGTTACTATTTTTTATAATTTCGATGGACCACTGAAAATAGTGATAAAATAAAGAAAAAATTACCCATTTGGAATTCCCAGTCGTTCTAAATAGATTTTCTCAGACGAGTTTGGAATTCCGAAAGTCTTTATTAATGCGGCCTCTGATGAGAGTCCGCAGGCTGTTGAGTCCTATGTAGTTAGGGCTAACTTCCTGTACCAGAGGTGGGCAAAATTTTCCACAAAAAAAATTGTTTTTGTCCTCAAAAAAATTGCCAAAAAAAATTAACAAAAAACATTTTTTCCAACCAAAAAAGGGCTCTGGGACGTTTCGAAACAAGACTTTCCGAAACTGAGACATTTCGAAACTTGTCACTTCGAAACTTCACCCGGCGCGGCTTAGAACGACTCGGCTTTTGGAATTTTAAAGATAATCTCGGTTCAGATACCAAACAATCATCGGAAAAAGAGCGAGAAATCAAGAAAAAGAAAAGACAGGGAATCCCTCACGAAGAAGTCAATTAAAACTATGATTGGGCAGGTCCCAGTGGAGATCCCCTATAAGATGAATATCTATGTAATATAAAATCAGATGCTATATCCGGGGATGAAGGAAATATTATAAAAACGACACCTCCTCACGATCAAATCCACCGATGTTTTATCGAGGATAGAGACGGCACGAACAATAAATCAAGAGTTCAATGCGACATTGCAACTCAATACACGAAAACTTCCACCATTTAAATGCGATTTCCAAATTTAAAAAGGATGCGATCAGGTGGATCATCATCGGGAGAAAGGAGCTGTAGGTTTTTTTTTTCGGATCCCCTGAAAGATGAATATCTTTGTGATATAACATGGGATGCTATATCCGGGGATGAAGGAAATATTATAAAAACGAAACCTCCTCACGATCAAATCCCCCGCTGTTTTATCGAGGATAGAGACGGCACGAGCAATGAATGAAGAGTTCAATGCGACATTGCAACTCAATTCACTAAACTTCCACCATTTAAATGTGATTTTCGAATTGGAAAAGGATGAGATCACGTGGATCACCATCGGGAGAAACAAGTCGTGAGTTTTTCTTTTGGATCTTAGATTCGCGGTATAATGGATATTGTTAATGAACCTGTTCATAGGATTTAAAAAAAACAAAAAAAACCATTTTTTTTTCCTATTAATAGATGTCAAAAAATGTTAAAAAACGTTTAAAAATGTCAAAAAACGATTCCTATGAATAGGTCCATAAGGGATTTTTAGCTGTGTGCGCGATAGCGAAAATGGGGACCAACTCGGGAAAACAAAAGGAAATCTGAGGCCGTATTCATTGATTTGTTAGGAATTCCAAAAGAGTTCGGTAAAGCCTTTTCCGACCGACTGGGTGTTCAGCCCCCTCAACGCAATTGGAATGGCGTCTCCCAGCGGATGGTCAAAGACTTTCTGCCGATGGTCTATCAACCTAAAAATCATTTTGGAGTATCTGACAGACGATTATTCAGCTTATGTCAACAGTTATTGTTGGACCGCCAAAAGGGTCAAACGCGCTCCTTTGAACTCAAAGCTATGCGATTTTCATTTCGGTTTCCAAATTATTTCATTTCAAGTTGAATTTATATGTGAAATGAAATACCGTAAATACTGTATTACAAGCCCATGGGCTTCTATTTTTCAAAGGGGTCTCAAGGGTGGGCTTATATTATAGGCGGGCTTCTATTACAGGGTGGGCTTCTATTTTTCAACCCTCTTTTTTATCCACATCAAAAAAAAACTTCAAAAAACCAACAACAATTTTCATAATATCAGATTCTGATTGCGATTCAGAAGTTCTAATTCAATAGCACGAACAGCATAAAATAGATGCTTGTAACTTTAAAAATAACAGTTTTTGTAATACGATGGTGTGACGCTTTATCTGCGTTTATTTACGACTGTGAAACTTTATGAAATTTTCCAAAAAACGGAAATAATTCAAGATGATTTCTGAAAAAACTCAACCTATTTCTCGATGTTAACTACCGAAACTAAACCAAAAATTGCAGCATTGCTTTATTTTCGTCATTTTCATTTCAATTTTTAATATTATTACTGGTTTTAGTAGTCAATTTTCTTTACTGAACTGTGGAATTCAAAAATTTATGGTTTTTACGAAAACGCGCACAATTCCAAGTCAATAATCAATGGGTCCCAGACTCTTGGGCACGATTGATTTTCGATCAATCCTGCTTATGGTACCAAATTTGTGTACGGCCTCTTTGGGTACGATTGCTCCTTAGTTATGGTAACTTTTTGTATTAAATTTGCCAATTTGGTACCCAAAGAGCAGCCGTAACCATAAAGAAAACGTACCAAAAGAGCAAGGAATCCAAACGTCCGGGACCCATTGAGTGTTGGCTACAATTGCAAGATGGGCTTTTATTAAAGGGTGGGCTTCTATTACAGGGTGAGCTTTTATTTTTCAAAGGGGTCTGGAGGTGGGCTTATATTACAGGGTGGGCTTCTAATACATGTGGGCTTATAATACAGTATATACGGTAATTTGGAAACCAAAATGAAAATCGCATTTGCTTTGAGTTCAGCGGAGCGCGTTTGACTATTTCGGCGGGTTGATAATAGAAACTGTTAAAAATAAAGACAGAATTGGGAACATTTGAAAACTGGCCGAGTTGGGATTTTGAGCACCACCTCACGAGAAGATGGTCTATGGTAAAAATGCCCTTAGCTGAGGGGGCTTTTAAGTGTTCCTTATGGTTACTATTTTTATACTTTTGATGAGCCACTAAAAATAGTAATGGACCTATTCATAGGAGAAAAAAACAAAAAAAAAACGTTTTTTTTTCCTATTCATAGATGTAAAAAAAACGACAAACAATGTCGAAAAACGAATGGTAAACAAGTGTTTATTGATCATGATAGACCATTGATAGTAAGGAAGCACAGAGATGTTTACAACCCCGTGGGAACGGACTTGTTTACTAGTTCATGCAAACTCCGCCCCTTTTCTGCGCCTCCTCTCTATCAATGGTCTATCATTGTCAATAAACACTTGTTTACCATTCGTTTTTCGACATTGTTTGTCGTTTTTTTACATCTATGAATAGGAAAAAAAATGTTTTTTTTTCTTATGTTTCTTCCCGTTGAGCTAACTTCTCATAAGAGCTAACTTTCTGATCATAGCTAACTTCCTGTAGAATCTTGTTAGAATGTTAGTAGACTGTAACCTCATTTCAACTGCCTTCATACTGGGGTTTCCATAAATCAAGGGTTGGAAAAAAAAAACATTTAACACGCCGTGCTTGGTCTCAATATAAACGCGCCATACGCTTTCTCTGCATCTCTACAGTGACGCTCTGCCAATTTTAGCTAAACGAGTACAAAAAAAGACGCAGAGAAATATTTCGCCGAATTTTGTTTCCGAACCCGCCGTGCATAATGGGGTTATTCAGGGTCGGAAAAAAATAGTTTTTTTCCTTTTTTTCCTTATTCAAACGACAGAAAAAAAAAAGAAAAAAATCCGTGGCCGCGAGAGTTTTTTCCGTTGCTTTTCTAAGCCATCGCAAAAGTTTTTTAGGCCCTCCGCTGTGAGACCTGCGCGCGAGTCCAATTTTCAAAAATTATTCGCCCGTGAATCGATATTTCGCAGGTCTCACGGCCGAGGGCCTAAAAAACTTTTGCGATGGCCTAGAAAAGCAACGGAAAAAAAACTCTCGCGGCCACGGATTTTTTTTCCGTTATTTGAATAAGGAAAAAAAGGAAAAAAAAAACTATTTTTTTCCGACCCTGAATAACCCCATAACTTTGAAGCGGTTGGCTGATAAATCAGAAGTTTTCATTTAGAAATTTTTTTTAGCTTTTTGGTTCCCGTTCAAGGAATTTAGTGTACAGAGGTATTCGACTCATAAAACACGTTTTTTTTTTCTAATGGGGCTATTTACGAAACCAGCAAAATATGCAAATAATGAAAGAAATTCAGCGAAAATTTGGAGAATGCTCCGATCAGTCTGAAATTTTGACGAAAATTGTCAAAAATTCTCCCAAACTTGTGAAAAAAATTTCAGACCTAAATATCAATTATGAAAATTTTCAGAAAAAAATCCATAATTTTTAAAATCGATTTTTTGGTCTGAAATTTTCTGCACATGTACGTGAGTATTTTTGACATTATTTACCAAAAATTCAGACTGATAGGAGCATCCTCCGAATTTTTGCTGAATTTTTAGCAATTTTGCATATTATGCTAGTTTCCGTGAATAGACCCATAAGACTACAAAGCGTTCATTTTTTAAAACCACATTTTACACCACCACCCATCCTGCCTGAAAGAAAAAGTTCACGTATTGTCCATTCGCGTAAAAAGCAAGTGCGCTCCACAAAACTTAATACTTCGTGATTTTCATTTTTGTCGCCAAATTATTTTATTTCACGTACAAATTCAACGTAAAATGAAATTTTTTGGAAACAAAAATGAAAATCGCAAAGTACTAATTGTAAGTTTTGTGGAGCGCACTTGCTTTCTTCGCGATTGGACAATATTCAAATAAACATTCAGTTTTTTTATTCTGGGCCTTTTCCTCTCATCTTACTCTGGATTTAACTACGAAACCCAAGTAGAATGTCTAATGGTTTTACCAAGAAGATGACAAATGTAATTTAATTAAGTTGTTCATTGTCAGCCAGCCAAAAAGGTCAAACGCGCTCCGCTGAACTCAACCCGATGCGATTTTCGTTTTGGTTCCCAAATTATTTCATTTTACGTATAAATTTAACGTTAGATGAAATAATTTGGGAACCAAAATGAAAATCGCTTAGCGTTGAGTTTAGCGGAGCGCGTTTGACCATTTTGGCGGGTCGACAGTATTTATGTGGCTTTTTTTTCGTTTGTTCGGTTTTCTTCCCTTTGCAGATTAGGAAAAAAAACCCTCGCGTCGAGATCCGACGTTAAAAATGTAATGCGCCTTAAATTTTCGATGAGGATTCCGGCCGAAATTTAAAAGCGCATTGAATTTTTCAATTGGCAGGTCTCGATACGACTAGTTGTTTAAGTCGGAAAACCTCTGACTACTGTCGTTTTTTGTCGCTTTGTTTGTTTGTTGTTGTTTTCCTGAATTCTGCATAGGGAAAAAACCACGAAAACCCGTTTTTCATCTGCTGATTAGGTCGATTAGAGATACTTATTCAAGAAATATCGTTATATGTGCCTTACCTGGCGCGGCTTAGAACGACTCCAAAAATAAAAACAAGTATTTTCCCCGCAGATAGCCCATTATTTTACAACATGTACGCAAAACATTTGATACAGCAGAAGCGTTTGCAACGCCTCGGGGGAATGTTATCTTAACACGCGTGTCACAGTGTTTCATCCATAGTTGCGGCTCAGCTTGTTGAATTTTAAAAATAATCTCGGTTCAGGTACCAAAAAACCATCGGAAAAGGAGCCAGAAATAGAGAAAAAGTTGCTGTGTAATGTAACATCGGATACTATATACGCGGACAAAGGAGGTATGTACGTTTTTTTTCATATGCTATTTTCTCTAAAGATATTAATGAGAATAAAAGTGTCATTGGTGGATAATAATGGCTTCAGTTTAATGCATAATTTTCATTAGAAGGCTGTTATTTTTATTCTCGTGAATAGTTGTTCGAATGAAGTCTTATCCAAATTACATAGGCCGTATTCATGAAAATTTACCGTACGGTAAATGAAAAAGTAAATGGGTTTTCTGAGGGAAATAATAAGTTTCGCTATTCCTAAAACAATTCACGGATCGTTTATAGTGTCATGAACCCCGTGCACATTGCAGAATTTTAATTTTCTGTCAAAAATTTCATTTACCATTTCCATTTACCGTACGGTAAATGTTCATGAATACGGCCTCATATCTCATTAAAAAATCAATGATTTTGTCTTTCTTTTTAGTCGCCGAACCTTCCATCTCATCGCTACCCTTTCCGAACAATCAGCAATGTTTTTATGGGAATAAATTATAATTTCAGAAAATTTCAGACCAAAATATTGATTTTAAGAATTTTATTTCTGAAAATTCTCAAAAAATCGATATTTTGCTCTGACATTTTCAGGGAATGACCGGGAGTATTTTTTAAATGGTTTCCCAAAGTTTCAGATCAATCGGAGAATTATCCGCGTTTTTGCAGGCATTTTTCTGGTTTCTGCCAACTTTGTCCCGTCACAACCATTTCCGAACATTATCATGTGTTCCAACATCCAGCACAGCAAGGCTTCGCTGGTAAGTATGTTTCGGGCCTTATTTAATACAAAACTGGGTCTATTTGTGAGATTTTAAGAAGAAAAGAAGCAAAGAAAAAATGAACGGCATCCCTGGAAAATATTCATATTCTTTTGTTGAAGTTTGGCACGTTATGACAAGAATACACGTGATTGTAATTAAATTATGGTTAAATATTCGAAATCTACGTGTCAAAATCTATCAGAAGCAATCATAAAACGGCGTAATCGACATGGGTCACTCCCCAACCGAGCCGTTTTTCTCATCCCGCTTCACTTTTTTTTTACAATTGTAGCCGAAAATAGTCATCTTCAGTTAACTTTGATAATGCTAATGGAATTTAAAAACCAAGTGACACAACGCTGCCGAAAAAATGTTATTCTTTTCTTGAATAAACGAGTCCATTTATAATCAGTGAAAGTACTGGAAAAAAAGGAAATGATTTTAACGGTGATGGAACACAGAATTATTAGCCGGCAGAGAGCAGACGCGCCCAATGCATAACTGAGTATTCATACAAAGGAGGCCCAAAATCGAATGATATAAAAACTATTTGGGCTTTATTTTTAAACATTTTCACCTTTGATGGATCTTGGCTCATGCCCTGTGATAGTGATTTTCGCTCGCGTTTCCTTAAGTCAAAACTTATATTTTGCAATGTTCGTTGCAAATAATTATATATTTTTAAATTTTAAATTGCAAATGATTAAGGAAATTGACTGGAACAAAATTTGTCTGATACAAAATAGATCGTTTTTCAGAATCAACATTTTAAAATAATTTGTCATCTTACGTGATGCTGCGCTCACCGCCGCATCTCTTAGACATTAAAATCAACTGAATTTTCAGATACTTGCAACATTCGGATGAGGACGATCGGCGCTGAGATGAGTGGGACAACGACAATGAGGATTTTAGTGATATTAAAAATAATTGCTGTATTACATTTTTTTTTTCAATAAAGATCGATAAAAGTAGAATCAGTGTTGGTTTTTATTAGAAAACAAGCCTGTGGCTTGCGACGACTAAGTCGCCTACGTCCAATATTTTTTGTGTTTTTATTTGTTTCTAGTATACTCAGTATAACACGCTGAAAACTCGCTTCAATCGTTAATCTAGAGGTCGCGGGATCGAGTTTGGTTGTGTGCAAACTCGTGTGTGAGACACACAAGCAAACACACAGAGTAATCTAAAATTTTCTATATAAGAATGATATGAAATCAAGAAAAAAGCAAGAAAAGTGTTACCCCCGCGATGTAGCAGCTAGCAAGCCGCTGGCGGGCCCCGACGGGCCCCGACGGGCCCGCTGCTCAAGATTTACAGGGTGACCGATAAGTATGTAGACTTTTGTTTCAACAAATATTTCAAAAAACTAACAAGGGAAGTGTTTCAGGTGGGGTTTTGAGAGATTCGTCAAAATTTGTGAGAATACACTTTCAACTGTGCTGGTTGCGATGCCGTCGTCAGAATTTCCGCATCTCGTCTGGTTTTTCTGAAAATTCAGCTTAACATTTTGCGTTTTCCCAGTTTTTGTAAGCCGCATCGCCGGTCCCACATTTTCACTATCATTGCGGATGCAGTGCCGGCAAGCAGGAGTGGGTCAGTGGTAGTGCGGAGGGTAAGGTAATCCTAGGGTTGAGTGTTTGTTGCCGATTTATGCCGAATCTCGCTGTTTTTGTTTTTTCTGGTAAATTAATCGTTTTGCCTTTTTGAGAGATTTTTTAATTGAAAATTAAACATTCCAGAAATTAAAATATTTTAATTAACTTTTACTGCGTCGCGAAAACCAGGCAGAGCGCTCATGCGTTGCGGATGTGGTCTCGCCGCGACCAGCGCGTGTACGGTAGTCTGTATACAAAAAAAACACATAATTAATAAAAAAAAGAAAATCAAGTCAAAAAATAATGTTAACAAACTACCGTATACGCGCTGGTCGCGGCGAGACCACAGCCGCAACACACGAACGCTCTGACTGGTTTTCGCGACGCAGTAATATCATAAAACTCATAACTCATTAAAAACGTTCCAGAATCTATCAGAAAATCATGAAGACACTAGTAATTTTGAAGTATTTTATGAAACTTGTGTGGTTTCAGCCAAAAGTGGAAACGTTTCGAGAAACATGCTTGTTAAATAAAAGTTGCGGACGCGTCAAAAATAGAAAAAGGAAGACAGAAACAATTTAATTATTCGGAAGGCGGAAGACGGAAGACGGAAACAATGTGCGTTATGGAAAAAATTTGTCGATGTACGGAATGAAAAGAAAATCTAAGAAAAACGAAAAATTTAGTCTTGAATTCATGTTTCATCAAAAATTCGGAAAAAATCATATTTTCTGTCAGAATTCAGATTTGAATCTTCAGGCTACTTTAAACGAATAGCGGTTATGGGTGTTATTAGTGTCATTTTATCCTATTAGTTTAATACGTCCTTGGTTGATTCATGAATACTTTATTGATATTGACTTAAAATTAACATAAGAAGTGACTCCGCCCACTTTTTCTTCGCGCGATCACGCCAACACAGTTCGATTTGAAGAGAAGCTGAGAAAACATGTCTTTTTTTCTCGTTCTCATGCTGCAACTCGATTTAAAACACAATAGTTCAAACTTTCGATTTTCTACTAGCTAGTCAAAAACAATGCGTTATCGTTGGTGATTTCAACATGGCCAATATTGATTGGAACACTCCTTCTGCGTGTGACTCACAGCTGTGAACAGTGCAAATCACTACTTTCTTTCGTTACTAAAGTGGGCCTTACACAATACTTCCGCTCATCTACAAGATTGAACCCAGGCAATATTCTCGACCTATGTTTCGCCAACACTGCAATTGTGACGGATGTTTTCGTCGGAGAAGTATTTAGTGACCAGAAGAGCATTAGTATAATTCTCTCGGTTTCCGAAAAATTAAACAAAGAAGTTAAGCTAATTCAAAGTTTTCGTAAAGCCAACAAAATTATCTATTTTAGACGAAAATTAGGCAATATGCGACAGATTACGACAAAACTTAATAAGCCCCACAATTCACCGCGTTTTGTCGCTCATTCACGAATCCATAATACGAAAAACAAAGAAAATAGGAAAACATTCAAAACGAAAAATTCTATTGGCGCGTAAATCCACAAGTGCAAACACCGATCGTGGCAAGACCCATTTGACGACATATCACCTGTTCGGAAATACGTAATAATGTTTTTATATATTTTCTCTCGTTTTGTGTTGTTTTTTTTTAACTTGCTTACATTTTTATGAGTTACTGTAGCACTCATTTAAACTTTGTAAACAAAATTTGTTCTTCAAGATATTTTGCAGGAAAATGGGTGTTTTCAAAGTTGCAGCCAAAATAAAAATTTCAAAAGGGAAAAATCTCGAGCGCCAATTTTCGCGTCTCCGTGTCTCCACTTTTGCACACTTTTTTCTAGACTTGGCGGAACGCCACTGTCGAGACACAGACACATGCGAAAAGGCGCGAATTCCTTTACGTAGGGTCTTACACGCCGTGAAGACGACTCTACCGCAAAAGCAGCAATTTTTGGCATGTGGTTTTTACTTAATATTTACTAGGCAAACATATTTCAATTTAACAATTTTTTGTTTCTAAATAATTTATTTGCTAAAAATTATGTATAGGTATTCAGGGAGGAAAAACCCAAAACACTTATGCTTGGGCTGGTGCAATTTTTGAATTTGCATTGACAACATTTCTGAAATTTAATATTTGTTTACAACGTCAGTATTATAATTGCAGTTTTCCCGGGAAATCAAATCGTACCTGATGCCTGTTGTCACCAAATCAACACGCTGTATGTTAACTTTTGAGTGCATGTCATGCAAGAAAAACCTGTAAATAAGTTTACAAAATAGAACGTTGTCGCTAGAAAAAAACCGTAAAAGTGCAGCGTATGCCATGTAGTGCCAGCGAACTATAGAGCTGCTAAACTGAAAACAGAAAGTTTTCATGTCTACTTAAATTGAAATTTGTGAAAACTAACATAATAGGAAAAAACTCTTCTTGACCTAACAAGTTCTAAATTATACAAGTCAATAGACCATTGCTCAAATATTCCATCTGGAAAACCGCAAAAAATAAATGCCAGTAAAGACTGAGAGAAGAATGCAATTGAGAGCCGGTTTTGATGTCTAATCATATGTGGATAGTATTTGAAGTTAAAGGAAAGATAGAAATAGAGAAAAAGGGCAGTGACAATTGAAGTTATCAACGTAACCCAGTTAATAGGGTAGATACCATAAGTCCACTTGCTCCGCTGAAACAAAAATTTTATTGGTTTATGCTTTCCACTGACATACACTTTTCAGTAAGTCATTAAAACACCAGATGTTGGATACAATAAAAACAAAAAACGATACGGCCATGGCAAACTTTCCATAATCAAACCTAAATTTAGGCGTGATCTCCGTACTACTGTACTATGTATCTCACTTAACAAATGATATGGTACGGTATAGACAGCAAGATAGTAAAAGTGAAATTCTATTAGTATAAATCATATTTACAGTTTGAAAAAAATAACTCTCTTTACTGGATAAAAACAAAAACTGCACTCCAATATTCCACGAATAGTTCATGCCGTCAATAAACTAAGAACTGCCAACTGAGCAAGATTGATTATGTTTTGTAATATTACCTTTATATTATTTAGTACTGAATAAACCGATTCAATACACAAGAGGCATAAATAGATCAACATGGAAAACTGGAAATAACTAACAGAAAATCCGGTTTTGTAACAGTAAAACATGATGTTCCCATATACAGAAAAAGTGATAAAAACGCAGATAACGGATTCTATGATAACTATGATTAAAGGTAAAAAATAATATCCAGTGTTAAAGTGAGGTATAATTCCTGAAACATCACGATAAGTTTAAAAAATCGATCAGATTAGTTCACCACAAGAACAAGAGTTCAACTCAAATCGGTACATGCTTAAGAACAAGTCACAAGTTTTCGAAGAGCATTTCAACCTTGGGTTTTCCGAGAGATATACAAAAGGTTCTTCCCCGAAATGATTTATTTTTTCCAGTCGTGGAAAATTAACCTCTTCAAGCAAGGGGTTGTTGGTAAACCTAATTGCTTGTAGCCCATATCCACCGTATACTTCTGAAAGCTTATATTGATTTAACTAAAAGTCAGTCAGTTTTTAACCTAACACATCAAATTGCATGTTGTATATGGTTTTGAGATTTAAGAAATTCAACGATACAATTTTAGTGTTTTTGAAAACTATCGCTCCCATGACCACTTCCACGCTTTGGATAGCCAGTGATAGGTATTTTGCATCCGACTCATTCTGTTAAACCATGGTTTTGAAAATTTATAAAACTGAAATGATTACCAGTTTTTCATTTGTCCAAATAGCGCTATCTAAAATTTGACATCCCATTGGCATTGACTGATTAAACCATTCCATAGAGCAAAATATTTCTACAAAAGTATTTAGATATGCATATAAACATAAACCTACTATTACTGTTCTCAACCGTATATTTTTTGTAGTTTTTAGTTTCTTCTATGACAGTAATCCCACAGTAGGACATTTGTGGAAATTGGATTCTTGGAAACACCATCCACTTCTCAGTTTGCTCCCATGAAATGCACAGTTTTGGATTGGCAAATATAGATGTCCTGAACACTTGAACGTGTTTGCTTTTTTGTTTTTTTTCTTTTACGCGTAAAACTGAGGATCAATAGGTAACGTCTCTATAGAAATGTTTACCAAATGTGGCATTCCAAGATTTTCGAGAAACTTGTTATTCTCAATACGAAGCGGAAGCAAACTTGCTGGAAAGACCGAAAAATTCGAAATTCAAGAGTTTTCATAAACATACATCGTGTTTTGTAGTCAGTACTTGGTTCATAATATATTGCTTCTAACGACGACAGAAATGAAAAGTTCTGAAAATATGTGCCAACAAAGAATACTCTTCCATATACCACTTTCACATTTGATAGTTTTTCAGTAAACTGTGCAAATGTTAATTCACAAAAATCGTAAATTTTAATGTCACCGTAAACCACAGTGCAGTTGTCAGGCATATCCGCTATTTTACGCACAACACAATCCACACTTTCTTGAAAGCAATTGCGTGATACACAAATTTTATTTTATTTACATACCTGATGGAAGAAAACATACTTGAAAAAATATGGAAAGCAAGAAGAAAAGCTTCCTTCTCATTCGAAAAAGTTGAAAACTAATTTCTAAAACATAATAAATTCGAGACATGAGCAAATGTTACATAATTGTATATTTACTTCTTCGAAAATGAAAAGTTTATTCTTTTTAGAAATAAGATGAAATTTACATTTTCTCGGTTGGGGATTTTTTTTTTACTATCACAATATTATATTAATTCAGTTATCATTCGGTCCATACTTGCAAAATAACGGGCCGGGACGGGTCAGGCCGACATTTTCACCATCATCGGACCTGGCATGCATAGGCCATACCTGAAGAAATTCGCGGCAAACGATCATTTCCCAATCTTCTTTTCCTACTTTTGTTCATTTCCTACCTTTTTCCAAAAAAAAGATACTTGTACATTGGCCGAAAATTATCCGTGTCCCTTTTTTTTAACAGATTCTGATGAGAAACGATTCTTCAACACAGAAAACATTAATTTATTTCAATAATTTAATTTATATTGAAATATTATTATTTGAAAAAGGTAGGAAATGAACACGTTTTTTAATTTCTGTAATTCAGAACTTCAGTGTGCAGCCTTCTATTATCAATTCAATATTCTTGCCGGCTACAGTAAGCAGAAGCGAAATACATGGTAAGCGACAAGAATATTGAACCGATAATAGGTCCGCGAGATTTTACAACCTTGCTCAGCGGCGCGCATGTGCAATTTCTGCGCCCCCACAGTATTGCAAATGCTTCTATTACTCTCGTCTCAGCACGGCCCGGCCAACGCGACGTGGCCGAGGAAAAACTTGTAATGGTACAGCAGTATTGGCAGCGAAACTGGTGTGCAAACACCGCGGCGCAACACTGCAGATTGCGCGTCAACACCAATTTGTTTTGGGTTTAATTTTGCTTTTTAAAGTTCTTAACAGCGAAATTAATTGCTTTATTCCATTAAAAATGCTTAGAAAACAACAGAAAAATAAAATACAATCAAAAATTAAGATTCGGACAACAAGAAAACGAGTAAAAGTATCAAAATAGCCACAAAAAACAAAAAATATATAACAAAGTCGTGAAAACCTAATATTTTTGGCATAAAAAGGAAGATAATTATTTGAAGTACATTGGGGAAATTTTTCAGAACACTATACCTACTTATTTTCGAGAAAATATAGTTTTTGTCTGAAATTTTTCACTTTTTTTCGATTCTTCATGATTTTTCTTGAAAATCGATACATACAGTTTTATAAATTTGGTATTAAAAGAAGTAGAATTTCCTGGAGTATGTTGTGGCAAAGTATCAGAACGAAATACCAACTTGTTTTCGAGAAAAATATTTTTTTCCTGAATTTTTTACTTTTTTCCAGTTTCTGATTTTTTTTTTCAAAAATAAAGTAATACAGCTTTAAATATTTAGTATCAAAAGAAGGAAAACTGCCTGGAGTACGTTGTGGAAAAGTATCAGAACGAAATACCAATTTATTTCCGAGAAAACATTTTTTTTTCTCAATTTTTTACTTTTTTCAGCAATTTGTGATTTTTTTCGAAAATAAAGTGATACAATTCTATAAATTTTATATCAAAAAAAGGAGAATAGTCTGGAGTACGTTGTGGCAAAATAACAGAACAAAATACCAATTTGTTTTCGAGAAAAAAAGAAAGTTTTTTGTCTGAATTTTTTACATTTTTCGATTCTTCGTGGTTTTTCTTGATAATCGATACATACAGTTTTATAAATTTGGTATCAAAAGAAGTAGAATTTCCTGGAGTATGTTGTGGCAAAATAACAGAACGAAATACCAACTTGTTTTCGAGAAAAATATTTTTTTGTCGGAAGTTTTCACATTTTTCGACTTTTCGTAGTTTTTTTTTCAAAATTCATACATACAGCTTTACATATTTGGTATCAAACGAAAGATGATTGCCTGGATAACGTTTTGGCAAAAACTCGGAGAATCCAAATAATTTTTTTACGAGAAAAACATTTATAAAAACTCACTACCTTTGAAGACTCGTGACGGGAAGTGTGCGGAACAAATGCGAGCTCGGTTGTGAGTTATCCTGAAAGTATTGTTTATTTTAAAAATTTATTTACAAAAAGATAATGAAAAACGCGAAAAAAAACGAAGTTTTATAGTTGCCGCTTGGCGCAATGCATTAAAAAGGAGGTGGCCGAGTTTCCGAAATTTCCTCGGCCACGTCGATTTGGCCGCGCCGTGCTCAGCTAATGCACATCCTTTTTCAAAAAATGGAAAAAATAACACAGTTGAATCAAGTGCGACCGTAACACATTCAAAGAGAGAGTGTGAGCGAAAACAAGAGACCACATTTCTCACCCTTATTCATCCCTCCCTCTTCCTCACACTCTCTCATACTGTGACATTTATTCAAATTTGGCAAATTCGTGGCGAGACGCCGAGATTTATCGTGGGTTTTTCCCATTTTTTGAAAAAGGATGTGCATTAGCTGAGACGAGAGTAATACAGTAACTTTAAAGGAGCATGCCATGATTTGTTGTGAATGATTCTCGCAGCGAATTGTGAAATACTAATGCTGAGTAAAAAAAAGCACGCGTGAATTCGCGAAACACGCGCACAAAGTGATGCGAGATTTGCGCGAGTTTGAAGCGTCATTTTTACAAAAAAGATGGTATGTCCCTTTAAAAATCTTACGGTACATGTTATATTTTCAGTCGATTTTCGCAACATTTTGCGGCAAATTGACGTTTTCTGCAGTTTTAAAGATATTTTTCGAAAAAGTAAATTAATTTAGCCCTAATGGAAAGGGTTTGCGTCATGTAATCACTGTTTTCTCTTATTTAAAGTAAATTTCCATTGTTTGGATACCTACCTAATTTTTTTGCTGGCATGTCTGCAATTCAAATGTTACTTTATTTTGTTGTATCCTTTTCTGAATAACTTTGTAGCATTGTGTTATGGGGTTTTGCACGAAATGGCAAAAAACTGCGCAAAACTCGGAAAATGCTCCGATTGACTTGAAATTTTGGTGAATAAGGGCAAAAAATAATTCTGGATATTATGAATTTTTTTGTTTTCACAATATGCTCGAAAAAATTGGACCGGAATATCAATTTAAAAAAAATTTATTTTTTTAATGAACATTTTTTAAACCGATATTTTGTTCAATAAAAAACAGTGATTACGTGACGTAAACTCTTTCAATTAGGGCTAAATTAATTTACTTTATCGAAAAATATCTTTAAAACCGCAGAAAACGTCAATTTGCCGCAAAATGTTGAGAAAATCGACTGAAAATATAACAATTACCGTAAGATTTTTAAAGGGACATAACATCTTTTTGTAAAAATGACGCTTCAAAATCGCGCAAATCTCGCATCACTTTGTGCGCGTGTTTCGCGAATTCACGCGTGCTTTTTTTTACTTTGTGCGCCACATAAACGTCGATTTTTGGCACCAGAATTTTCGTTTCGTTTTTTTAATCGCGGTTTTGCATCGCTTTTAATTTTTTTTTATATGTTCATCTCATTCAGCATTTATTTTTTGACAGGAAAGTTCCGCGGCAATGCGCCGAAAGCATTCAAACCTGCGATCGGAGAGAGCTGGGCGGAACACGGCGTGTTGAAGAGTACTTCGTGAAAATGCGCTCCACTGCGCACATAGATTTGAGGAAACGCGGTTGTTACAGATTTGATACGGTTTGGATTTTCAAAAAAAGAGGCGCTGGTGGAATAGGTTTCCTGCATAAAATAAATGGGTAAATATTGTTTAAATATTTAGAATCATGCAAACGATATGAACCCATAAGAAAAAAATATACAAAAAATTGCTGTGGCGCCGCAGTAACGACGTTTTGAATACGCGGCTCCGGGACATTTCGCAGCCGGACGTTTCGCAGCCGAGACATTTCGCAGCCGGACATTTCGCAGCCGGACATTTCGCAGCCGAGACGTTTCGCAGCCAACCTGGTGGATAGCGCAGTCGGTAGTGGTGACCGCCGCCGTTCCAGAGGTCACAGGTTCAATTCCTGCCCTCACCCCCCGGGTTCACCCAGCCTCTAATTGGGTAGTAGAGAAATCTACGAAGATTGCTCGGTCATTTCCCTAGCCATGAATTGACTTAAATAACGTCTGGCTCTGAACGGTACACCACCAGTCGTCCGCGTACGCAGAAAACCGTGATCCGCAGTACCTTCGGTACTTGAAGAACGGATCGACTTTGTAATCTTTGTTGTTTGTGATATGAACCCATAAGAAAAAAATATACAAAAAATTGCTGTGGCGCCGCAGTAACGACGTTTTGAATACGCGGCTCCGGGACATTTCGCAGCCGGACGTTTCGCAGCCGAGACATTTCGCAGCCGGACATTTCGCAGCCGGACATTTCGCAGCCGAGACATTTCGCAGCTGAGACATTTCGCAGCCGGAAATTTCGCAGCCGAGACGTTTCGCAGCCAACCTCCTTATATACACACTCTCTCATTTCTCTGACCATGCTTGTTTATCAATAACATGTTTACCAATTGTGTAGTCGACCGCTGAGAGAGAAGTGAGAAGTGTTTACCGGCTGCGAAACGTCTCGGCTGCGAAATGTCCGGCTGCGAAACGTCTCAGCTGCGAAATGTCCGGCTGCGAAATGTCTCGGCTGCGAAACGTCCGGCTGCGAAATGTCCCGGAGCCGAATACGCCATTTAGCGCGCTTTTTTCTCGAGTGACGTGGCAACTTTCCCGCGAAATTTGAATTTTAATTTTCATGTACCTCTCAACACCCGTGGCGGAAGCTTGCTTTGATCCTTTTGAGTGTATTTTTATGGTTGCGAATCGGTTCCCGGTAACCTTTTCTTATCTTTTTAGGCTTATCCTTAGTCGTTTATTACCCGCATAGCGTCGAAGAATGTTGTCTGCTACGCCTGCACCCTTGTCGTTTATTGTTTTTTTTTATCGTATTTTTACCCCAAGCTTGTATGATTTATTTTTCTCGTTTATTTTTTGTTTGCTGTGCTATATCAATCAACTCATATTTTCATAGACGAATGCAGTTGTAACCCGAAACAGAGTGTAAATTAAAGGGTAAATGAAGATAAGAAAATAGAGAAAAGGCCATTTTTCTGCAGACGGAGGCAAGCAGCAAAAATCGATATGTCAACTGGAACCATCTACGATTTTCAGGTGAAAAATGCGGTTGGAGAAATGGTTTCTTTGGATAAATATACGTGAGTAATCAATAACAAGAAAGTTTCGCAATCAGATAATGGGAAAAATTATATTTTTTCTAGAGGACTTGTTGTCCTTATTGTCAATGTAGCTTCCTATTGCGGATTGACGCATTCTAACTACAAGGAGCTGAAATCATTAAACGACAAATATTACGATCGTGGTCTCCGTATTGCTGCTTTTCCATGTAACCAGTTTGGATTCCAGGTAACAATTTTTCTCATAAATTTGCACATGAAATCCATTTGTTACAGGAGCCATACTGTGAGGCCGACGTCAGCAACTTTGTCAAAGAAAATTTTGAATTTGAGCCAGATCTTTACGGCAAGGTGTTAGTGAACGGTGGACCACTTATAGGAGAAGAAGAGCCGCTTTGGGAATTCTTAAAAAAAGAGCAAAGCGGAACACTCGTCGATGCAATCAAGTGGAACTTCACCAAATTTTTAGTCAATAGAAAAGGAAAAGTGGTTGCCAGGTATTTAAAAGAAATCAATGCTCACTCTTATTTTTGTTTATTTTTAGATACGCCCCAGCGACCAATCCGGAGAGTTTTGAGGAGAAAATTGTCGAATTGCTCGACGAAGAACTATAGAATTCCATCTTGCTCGATTTTTTTTTTAAATTTTCTCTTGAACGACATGTTTTCAAATAAATTAAGAACATTTAGTTTGTTTGTTTTTGAGGGTGTGCAATAGATTGCCCCAATCAGTCATCATTTTTATGTTGCTGATAAGTTATTTCGTAGGTTTTGTGCACATTTAGTTCTTTAAAAATTGCCGCATTGCACTGAAAATAAATAATACACTTCAAGTAACTTCTATTTATTTACTTCACAACTATTAACAGTGTTTTATTTACTGAAACATCCATTGTTTGTTTTGTTTTTAATCTTTTTTCGAGAGAAGTACACGGCCTAGTGACCGAGGTTTCGCACTTCGCGGCCGACCTATGTTCCCACTTGCACAGTGAATCTTTTACCCACTTTTTACGATGATTGGTGGACTTTTCTTCAGTAAATTTTGGCTTGACGTAGTAAAAAATTCACTGTGCACTTGAGCTCGAGTGCAAAACACTTTTTGAATGACTACGAATCTCGTTTTTTTCTTTTGGATTTTTTTTAAATATTTTTCTAAATTTCAGCTGCCGTCATATGCAGAAACACCACACAATAATAATCACATTTCTAGCGACAATTATTTTGCAATGCGGTACAAATTTATACTTTTCGCAAACCTTGCTAAAAAATTTTATTCAGATTCCTTTAATTCGCGTATTAAACGATATGAACAGGTCGAATTTCAAAGTAATTCGCAGAAAACTGTAGTGGAATTTGAGTTCTTTGGTGAGTCATTTTGTTTTTTAACAAATGTGTTTTTACTGTCATTAAGAAGACCTCTTTAGGACAAGACTATGTAGTAGATCTTGAGCCAAATCATGCTGCTTTTCATAGGAATTTTAAAGTATATACAGCGGACGAATCACATGTATTTCAGAGGGAAGAATACATTGGCACAGTCAGAGGTTAGTCTTAGCATTTTTCTATAGTCGGCGAATACATCATCACCCTCGATCTACTGTAAATCAGGTGCTACCTTGGAATAGAATTGAAGCGAAATAGAACTAATTAAATTAGCAATGAAGCGCGATTGCATTCTCAGGTATTGAGTAAAACTTTTCCGAGTAGAAATAAAGTCATTATTAATATTTTTCAAACCTTTTCATTCAACATCAAACTTTTTCAAGATGCTCTCAAACTATTCTAACCCATTTCGAAACTTTTTGAAGCGGTGCTTATTTGTTACATAAAAAATTTTTAAAAGTGTGACTCGCGATACCGGAAATATGGAAATAGTTTATTTAAATAACAAAAAAAAACCATTTTGGTGAATAACTCAAATATAAAACTGTTTAAAAATCCCGCGCATGAGAAATGCCACAATTATAATGTGGAAGAAATGCAAAAAACGCACCACACGTTTGCAAATCGAGAAGTGCCGTAGAGCACGGTTGATGATGCATTCGCCGACTGTATTTCCTCACATTGTTTTCAGAACCGCGACCCGGAAAAGTAGTGCTCACTCATCTCGAAAAAAACCAGTTTATTGGAGTCATATACTTTTCCAATGATACACTTCATTTTGAAGCGTCCCATCCGCACGGTCTAGACAGCGACATTATTGGATATTTTGGTTCCGATGTCGACACAAAACTCGACTTGTCAAGTTTGCCAACACGGAATCAGGTGCATTATAGAATTGTTTGCTTCTATGAATAATCGTAATTTTCAGATGTCGTTCATGCCACCCAACCCATTTATTAGAAAAAAACGAGACAATTTTATGTCAAGCGCGCGACGTAGTGATCTTGCGAACGAGAAATACAACAGATGCTCATTGAAATTGGTAGCCGACTACTCATTTTTCTCAAGTTTCGGCAAAAACAACACGGGTATAGTCACAAAATTGCTGGTTAATATGGTCGCCAGGCTGAACGAGATTTACACGCCGATAAATTGGGATGAAGGAAAAGAGGATAGTGTAAGCGGGAGAGGCCGGTAAGTTTTTTTTTTTAAGCGAAAGATTTGCAAACATTCACAAGCAATGTGAAAAAATAAAATATTGGCTGATAAATATAATAAATTTTTAAAATGTTTTTGAGAATGTCCGGGTGTTATTTTTATTAAAGGAACACTTTTTTTTCATTCGCTTTGCTATTGTGTTTTCAATCGACTTGCGACATGAGTACGCAAAACTCCGCCCACTTATTTGTGCGCGACTACGCGAACACAGTGATATTTGAAGAGGCGCAGACAGAACGGTGAATGCAGACTTGTGTTGCGTTTTCATGTCGCAAGTCGATTGAAAACACAATATTGTCGTTGGAATTTCAAATGTATACAAACCCCGCATTGCAATTTTTTTTTGATTTTCTCAATACAGTTTAACTTTTTATGGTAGCAGATGAGCTTTTTGATTTTTCAGATTTGAAAACATGGGATTCTCAATCAAAGAAATCAAAGTTCTTGACCGTCCAAACGTGTCCGAAACGCACTATAACTCTTACACCAAGAAATGGAAGGTCGACAAACTGTTGCATGTAATCTACATATCGGTTTTTCAACAATTCAATTGTTTTTCTTTCTTCTAGAATTTCGCGCATGCCGAAGGCTCCAATAACTTCTGTCTTGTTCATCTTATTACTGCTCGCACTTTCGAAGAGAGTGAGGTACTTGGTTTGGCATTCATCAGCAATAAGAACATTGATGACACCGCCGGAGGGATTTGTTCTAAGAGAGAAACTGTAAGCTGAAATAATTTAAATAATGCTAATATCATTGTTTATAGTTCAACGGAAGAGTTTCCTACATCAATGCTCTTCTTTCCACTAGCTTCGCATACATGGATCAGACTACATACCCGTTGATCACAAAAGAAGTTGATATTGTTGTGGCGCATGGTGCGAAATTGTTTATATTTTGGGGTTATTCACGGAACCAACCAGCAAATTATGCAAAAAAAAAATCAGCAAAATTTCGGAGAATGCTCCGTCCGGTCTGGAACTTTGAGAAATCATTTAAAAATACTCCCGGTCATGTCATTCCCCAGAAAATTTCAGACCAAAATATTGACTTTCTCTGAAAATTTTCAAAATCAATATTTTAGTGTGGAATTTTTTGGGAATGACCGGAATTATTTTTTAAATGATATTTCAAAGTTTCAGACCGAACGAAGCATTTTCAAAAGTTTCGCTGAATTTTTTTTGCATATTTTGTTGGTACCGTGAAATGTTGTAGAATATGGTCACGCATGGGGTGCTTATCACGATCCAACCGTGGGAAGCAATGACACTGACGTTGCACAGTGTTCACCAAGCGATAAGGATGGTGGAAGATTTCTGATGGCCAGTGTTGCTCAAAAAGGATACGATCCGAATAATGTTGTGAGTTGAAGTTAGATCAAAGTTTATGGAATCATGTTCGCAAAATTTTCAGAATTTTTCTCCGTGCTCTCGCAAACAGATTCGAGAAGTTCTCAGCAGCAAGTGGCATGTATGCTTTGAAGAAGAGATGACGTCGTTTTGTGGAAATGGAATTATTGAGGACGGCGAGGAGTGTGATAATGGTGTAGGAACCGATGCGATTGGTGAGCAATGTATTATTATAAATCATATGTTACAAGAATCCAGATCGAAAGGTCCGGGTTGTTTTATTTATCCTGGGAATGAAAAAACTTCGAGAAAAGGCTTTAAAAAATTAAAAGTAAAAAAGCAGATGCAATAATTAGAGTCAACTATCATTTTACACTTCAAACATTTTAAAAATAACGTTTCACCAATTTTGACTACCTAATTACGACAAATCTCGCATTTTCATTTTTTTTTGTGAGCATCCCAAAAATAAATTTTTAAAAATGTATATTTTTATAGTCATTTTTCGTATTACAAATTTTAAATTTCAGAAGTAAGCTGCTGTGACAAGTTCTGTCGACTGAACGTCGGCGCAAAATGTTCTCCACTCAATCACATTTGCTGCACTTCGGCATGCCAATTTCACAACTCTTCTCACATTTGCCTTCAAGGAGATTCGTTGCTTTGCAAAGCCGACGCCGTTTGCAAGTATGATCTTTAAGCTACATTCGTTCTGGTTAATTAATTGTTTAAATTTTCAGCGGATTCTCTGGAGATTGCCCATCAGCTCCACCTGTGGCAGACGGAACGGAATGCATTGAAGACGGCGAGTGCTTGAATGGAGTCTGTCTGCCATTCTGTGAAAAGAAGAGTATCGGCAAGAAGAGTTGTATTTGTGAAGACCGTGAGTCGTTGTTATTCGGAACTTTTTAACAAGCGATAGTTTCAGTTGAACTCTCCTGCCGTCGTTGCTGCCGTGATAAACATGGAAATTGCTCACCGATGCCAGGTCTCACATTTCTAAGAGACGGCATGAAATGTACGAAAGGAACGTGTAAAGATGTAAGAATTTAGATTTTTAAAATACAAACAACACGCGCTAAATACGCAGCCAACTTTTAACGCTTGAGCGTAACGAACTTTACTGTGCATTATTTAGCAATTTAAAAAACGTATAAACACGTGTGGTGTGCACACCAATCATTATTTTTTTTCTAGAAGAAATGTGTAAGTGAGGTTATCGACAATGTACGGAACTACTTTTTGGCACCTTTCCAAGATCAAGCAGTATTTCGTAAGTTTTCTCTGATTTACTTTTTTTTTGCACAATTAATTTTTGTAGTAGAAAGCATGAAAACACATTTGGTAGTCGTTGTGGTTTTCATCGTCAGCTTCCTTTTTTTAATAATCTACCAATTGGTTAATTACCTTGTAAGTTGAATAATTATATTAGTCAGCCTGAGCAATATAAAAAAATTGCAGGAAAAATACAAGCTGGAAAACCCGAAACCGTTGGAACATTTTCGTCGAGTTATTGTCAGCTGGGATGACAAATAACGAGAATCCCGTTTTTAGTGTTTTTTTCTTTGTTTTCCTTCCTAATTTTCTAATTATTTCACAGAACTCATCATTTTTACCTGCTCTTTTAAAAATCATATCGCTTTAACCTCACGCTCCGCTTTTTTAAGTCATTTGTCTTCCGGGTGATTATTATGTTCTACTTCGCTCCACAAAACCGCTCAAATCTCTATTCATTTGTTACTTAAACCCAAGTTGTGATTTTTATTTTTCAAAAACGGGTTGCTGATTTTTTAATTAAACAATAATTATTTCTTTAATTTACAACTTTAAAGATTAAAATATGAATGAAAATCCGAGAAAGTATGCATAAAACTACAAAAAAATTAACAAATGTATTGTGGGCCCACCAAAATGGTCAAACGCTCTCCGCTGAACTCAACGCTATGCGATTTTCATTTTGGTCTCCAAATTATTTCATTTCACGTATAAATTCAACGTGTTTTTTTTTTGTTTTTTTGCTGTTTTTGCGTGGCCGCGCGAAAAAAAGTGGGCGGAGTCACGCGTTCTCATGTCGCAAGTCGATTGAAAAAACAATAGGAATTTTGAGTGCGATGCCACTCATTGCTAAGCTTAAAACGTGCTCAGCTTAAAAATTGCTCAGTTTAAAAAATAGGTCACCCGCAACCGTAACTTTGTATCACTTCGGTTTCGTACCACCTCCGATTCGTGCGCTTCGGATTTAGGGCTGCACCCTTCGTGTACTCCCCGTGGTCTTCTTTTTTTATTGTTGTAAAAATCATTTTTGTGCAATTTCAATAATGGGGTTATTCACGCTGTGAAAAAATGTTTTTAACATTTTTTTTCCCTATTCTGGCGATGTCAAAAAATGCAAAAAATGAAAAAAACTCGAGTGTGCGTCGACTTTTTTAACATATTTTTTCTAGGCCAGGAGACCACGGCCATCAGTTGTGTCGATTTACGGGGAATTTTTTTCACTTGTTTTTCGCAATTTCAGTCAAATTTTCGCATTTTTTGTCAAGATTGCCAGTTTCCAATAATTTAATTGTGGTAAAAAACTGTTTTTTTTTATTCTTTCTTTCCCATTGCTGTTTGTTTTCAAATTTTTAGACGGTTTTCAGTAGTATGCACTAAATTTTGGAAAACATGTATTCAATAGGTTCAACAATAACAAATTCAAACAAAAAACTCTATTGAACATTAAATTATTGTTCAAAAGATAGTCAATGAACACGGATCTTTGCTCTTCAGTTGTTCTGTAGGGACCAGGAAGCGCTGGAGCAGTTGTTTCGGGATGAGCCCCAATAAGAGGTTCAATAGATATGTTATGGATCGCTGAGCAATGATCAGTTTTCTGGACTCAACCGAAGATTTCGACCAAAAACTTGGAACTTACTGCAAGAGTTGACAAAAATAAAATTGAAAATATCTGTGAAAATTAATGACTTTTGCGCTAATTTTTGTATTACATTTCCGCAATCTTGTCTTTCTTGGTCTTCTAAATCGATTATCGATAATCAAAATGATAACAACAAAAATTTATTATAAAAATGAAAGCGAGAACAGCCAGAGGAACACCTAACAACAAAATAAACCGTAAAACATAAATAAATCTGAGGAGAATCATAACACAAAAACAAACTGTGAAAAAGACCCCGAATTATAAAAAACACCGTAACAAAACAAGAAAAAACCTTTAACAAAACGAGAACGGCCTTCCCGCCTTCTTCGATTTGTCTATATTTACTTCGGGCTGTGGTTGCTGCTGCTCACTATCAACAATAACTGACTCATCATCCGAATCGTCTGACATCCCTGTAAATTGAAGATTTTCCCTTTACGAAAATTTAGTTTTCTTGTACCGTAAAAACTATAATACAGCGGCATGCCCTTGTTCCATTTCATCAAAACTGCCAGGTAATTAGAGGTTTGCACACTAAACTTCGGTCGTCTCATGCTTGCTTGGTTAGAAAGTGTTTTGCCGAGTATGGTGTGCAAACCTCAAAATACCCGGAAGTTGTGATGAAATGAAACAATGGAAGGGCATGATGTTGTATTAGAGTTTTTACGGTAATTCTGAAACCATAAATAGAAGAAGTCTTGAAGAGATAAATAGTTTGAAAAATAAACAAAAAAAAAATGAAAGCAGAACTTTTGAATTCAGAGAAACATTTTAAAATTTCGATTTACTTGAGAAAAAAAATCACAAATTAAATGGATTCTATAGATAAACAGAATATTGAAAAAAAAAATACAGAAAAAAAACACATCGGAAAAAGAAACTTGAGAATAACTGTGAAAATCTGACTGAAAATGCCAAAAAAATGTAAAAAAAATTCCCCGTAAATCGACACAACTGATGGCCGTGGCCTCCTGGCCTAAAAAAAAACGTTAAAAAAGTCGCACAGTGAATCTTTTACTACGTGCCGATGCGGATCCTAGGCCATTTTGAGAAATTTTCTCTTCCATGAAAGAAATCCTGGAGCTATTTTGAAAATGAAGGCCAAAATGAAAAATCGGCCCAATAAATATTGTTCTTCGTTTAATTTACTACCTTTTTAAAAAAAAGTTGGCTCAAATCGGTGCACTACCGGCTCTAGCAAATTTGTTAAAGGTGTCGCGGCCTAGTAAAAAAGTATCGAATTTTCTCTTCCATTTTCAGTTTTTTGTACTTTTCGGGAAAATAAAGGCCTAAATTAAAAATCGGCTCAATAATTATTTTTCTTCATTTAATTAGCTACGTTTTAAAAAAAAAGTTGACCCGAAACGGGCTGCCACCGACCCCACAAGATTTGTTTAAGGTACGGCCTAAGTTTCGCCATTAGCTAATAGAACCCTGAAACTTGTCGCATGACTGTTTTCAACTGTTATTTATTTTTGCACGTTCTTTTAGATGTTTTTCCTTTGAATTGCATACCATTTGTTCGTAAAATTGCAATTTCTTCACCAGGTAATTCGAAAACGAAGCCATTAGAAAATCTGTGCCAGCCTTTTGCAACTATATCCCGCCCACTTTTTCGCTGATTGGTGGACTTTTGGTCAAAGAAATTTTGGCTTGACGTAGTAAAAGATTCACTGTGAGTCGACGCACACTCGAGCCACAGCCTCCCGCACGAGAAATGCGCACCGCTGGTCCCTAAAAAGAAGGTCTCGGCGTCTCGCACTCTCTCGCGCGTGCAGATAGAGCGCGCTTGCATCGCCTTTCCTGGAGGAATGTTCAGAATTTAAGAATGCGTCGAAAACACTGAAAACCGGAAATTCAATTGAAAAAGGAATATAAATAGAGAGAACAGAAAATTGCCGATTTTTTGAGATATCATGGAAGAAAAAATAATTTGTCTTCACGGAAATATCTACAAACAAAGATTTTTCACGAATTTCGAGATTTTTCGAAAAATTCACTATTATTTTTGGAAATACTCGATAAAGACATGTTAAGAATAATATAGTGAAGTGTTTATTCATTGAAAAAGGACAAATCAAGCGGATTTGTTTGCCAAACAGGGGAATTTTCGGCTGCTCGAGCACGAAGTCTTATTCAGATGCTCCTAAATTTCGTCTCGAACATTTTTTCGAAAATCGGCTGCCAGGGTTTTGTAGAGAATTTTACGGCGATCATTTTTCGCTTTTGAACGAACGAATTTGTCAAAAAATGGCTTCGGTAGTTGAAAAACCAATTTCAGTTGAAAAAGTGAAAAAATGGGCAAATTTCGATGGTTTTTAATTTTTTTCTGAGGAACTAGAAGACAAATCAAAAATCGGCTGCCGAGGAAAGTTTCTAAATTTTCTTGCGGTCCTTTTGCGACCTCAACCGGCCGATTTGGTCAAGAATGGACGGAAAAAATAGGGTTTTAAGATTTCCAGTCATGGGTCGGTGGGCATCTGAAGGTACGGAATTCGGCCCCTCAAGCGCTTCAATCACTGTTTTTATGGTCGATTTTCGTTAGAATAGGTCCGTATTGTTCGCATAAATTATTAAACACATATAAAACAGAAGATTCGGGAATATTTTATTCGATTACTGTATTTCTCGGAATTCCAACAGAGTGGGCGGAAGAAGCGTCTGAACTTCGATGAAAACTTAGTTACTCCGGGTCATAAATTGTAGTAAACAGAAAAGACATATTTAAACCAAATTTATTGATTTTTGAAAAGCAACCATCATATTTATAGTACCTTGTAAATAATTAAATTAACAAAAAATAGTTTTCAACCGATTTTTGGTATAAATTGAATTTCCGGGCCCCGATAATTTCGATTGTCCTTCTAGGTTGCTGATTTCATTTTTTTTGCTGCTTAGATATCTGTAAAAATAACAATTTTGAGGTCATTTATCGTAAAATAAAGCAATTTTTCACATATAAAACGGTTAGGATTAACGAAGGATTGAGCAAGTGTACCAAAAATATTATTCCTTCATATTGGAACACTATTTTAGACATTAGAACAAAAAAAAGTGAAAAATAGCCAAAAAATAATGATTTTAAAAGGGTAAAATTAATTAAAAAAGGTTTTGTTTAAAGGCGCATGCAAGTTTGCGACGCGAGGCAGAGAGAGTGCCAGACGAAATACAAATTCGCTGGTGCTTTTCTCGTGTGGGAGGCTGTGGCTCGAGTTTTTTTCATTTTTTGCATTTTTTGACATCGCCAGAATAGAGAAAAAAAATGTAAAAAACATTTTTTTCACAGCGTGAATAACCCCATAAGATATTCGTAAATCGCCACCCAATACTACATTTCAAGCTACTTTCCCCAAAAAGTTGGCACCTCCTTCAAATTTTTTTAGCATGCCCGGCTAAATGAGGGAATTTTCAAAGAGCTGTATTTAAAAATAAGAGAAATTCTCAAAGACCACCCATGTGATAGAAAAATCGATAAATGGCAGTGCGTTCTCAAAATATATTCTCTGTCGCTCTGTGTCTCCTGATTTTTGGTGTTTCTGTTCCCTCTACTTTTTTCTTTCGTTTTTCATTTTTTTTTTTTGAACGATTTCAATTTCTCTCAAATACATATTTTTACAGCCTTGCCTAGCTTACTCGATTTCTCGTTTCGTTTTATAAAATTGGTTTTTGCTGTGAACAGCGACTCATGTTTTCCCCATTTTCTTTAATGTTTTGTTTCTTGAAAAGATCTCATATTTGAACACCTATTCTATTTTCATCAGAAACAAGGAAACCTGACAAAATAACTTTGTTTTTCAGTGGGTGACTCAGCAATTTCGCAATAGTGAGCAAGAGAGGCAGAGAGAAGTGCACGCTGGCCTGGCTCCCGTCGAAAAAAAACAAACATTGAGTTGTACTTGTACCGGAACGGCAAAATGCGTTCAATTTACATGTTTTTTGTTCTTCTCGGTGAGATTCACACCTCGAAACTTGCCCACCAATATCGTATCGCAACTTCAGGAATAATGTCATCCGTCGCTGCATGGCCCAACACAACGACAACTACTTTGGCAACAGTAGGGGAGACTGGAAAATCTTCAATTTCCGGTAACTTTTTGACTTACAAAACTAGTTACTAAAAAATCGAAAATCTCTAGGTATGTTGGTAACTTGCCACACATCACTGGAAAATTGCCTGGAGGCTTGTTACATGAGCTGCTATATCACTGATTTGTGCAATGATGAGCCAGATATGGTTGCATGCGCACCGGGACTTCCTCAGTGAGTTTTTATTTAGACTGACTCAAAAAATGTTATCTGATACTGATAGACGGTTTTAGCTTACTCAAAACTGATGAGTGATAGATTTTTCAGGATTGTTGTTGAAAAACATTGGCTAAATTTTAGAAAAATTGTCCTGCGTCATAAATTAAATCAGTTTCTGAAATTATTTTAATTAGACTCAACATGGTTTTATAAAAATTTCATAGTTCCATTGCGAAATTATTGCTCTCAGATTGGTGTCCTTTGAGATCTTTAGTTATTTAGACGAAGTAATTATTTAATCATACTGGGCTATTTTAATAGGGTTCAAAGACTCAATTTTTTCAAAATCAGATTTAAATGATTTGTTATGCCGCGGCCAAAGTTGAATACATTCCTAGAATCACGTTTTTCCTGCAGTCCAAATTTGCACAAAAAATCCTAGAAATAACAGTATTTTTTGGCGCGAAAGTAGTACTCAGAAAACACAAGAAAATATAGTGGTAAGCAAAATATAGAGTAACCTGCTTTGGAGTGCAGGAAAAACGTGATTTCAGTTATTTTTTTACCCTGGACGTGGCATTACAATTTTTGAAAAATTCATGTCGAAATTCGATCGAAAATTTCAGAAAATATTAAAATTTAAGACCACACTGTTGTTTTGCTTTTGGCAACAAGTAAATGGCAACTAAATATTTTACAAAACTTGAACTCCACCTTCCGAAAATCTCCCTTCCGCAAATACACAACAAATGTCAATAGTAATGACTAGACTTTCACTCTGTCAAATTTCCAACTCCTCATAGCTACTTCCCATTGTATTATCGCTATGGATGATCCAACTGTAGACAAAATTGCTGATAAAATTATTCTCTCCGGAGTCGATTGTCTGTTAGAACGGATGGGAACGGCTCGAAAAGTATACGAATGGTCGACCGACTACCACGACTTGTGCGCTGATGTGGATTGGATGTAAGGGAACTCTTTTGTTTTCTGTTTTTCTCGTTTTCGCTCATCCTCATCTTCTTTTTCTGGCCATTGGCAGAATGTTTTTTTCGAGTGGCATGCATGCGTGCGTGGGGGACACATTTCGCAATACCCTCGTCGTCTAACATTACAGAAAATGGAAGGGCTCGTGGAGCCCATGACTCACTGAACTCCTTCTGAGAATGTTATGTCAGGGCAAGCTCCGCCTATTGTCAATGAAAAAATGGCTGATCTGAATTTGGTTTTTTTATTGTTACTATTCGAGTAACAAGTGTCTTTAGTTGTTTTTCTCCACGGCACTTTTTTTACCAGCCACTTGGAAAAAAACGAGGAACGAAGAGTTAATTGTTCCGAATTCATTCACTTTCGAAACATATGTATATTTTCCGAAATTGAATTGGAAAAAAACTATTTTTTTTTCCTACTTCCTCCTTTTTTACGTTCTTCAAACTCATCATGTGCCACCAACTCCAAATCGATAAATTGAGCCTAAATGTGAGAGGGAGCACAGAAAACAGAAGACGTCAGCGAGCCCACAATTTCTATTTCTTCCGCATTTTTCACTCTTTTTGCTCTTTGAAAACAAAAGTCTTATAAATTTTTCTTATTTTTTTTCGCCAGAACTTGCCATGTCGGCCGAAGATCCAGCAATTTGGGAGTCTGTTCTTGCATTAGATGTCTGGGCTATCATTGTATGGATTTATGCCCATCTTCCGTTTGAGATTAAATCATATATATGGTAAATAGGGGAGTAGAGGGAAGGAGAGAAAAACTTGGAGCAAACGAAAATGGGAATTAGTTTTAAAAAGTAGTGACTGCTGCTGCTGTATTTAACTAACTCTATCATTTTGCAGGATGGTCATTCTCACACTCGTCTTTGTCATTCTCATGACAACATGCTGTGGCGTGCTTTGTTTCTTTGCTCCGTGCTGCTGTTGCGCCATCATGTACAAAGGATACAGAGCTCGCCAAGCCGGACGAAGATCTCGAAATGAGCAGGACAATGTCGCCTACCCATCTGCTCCGCCTCTTTTGGCCAAGGTGTGAAAGTTCTCAACGACAATGTAAATTGAACCGAGTACAACGAAAGTATTTTTTTTAAATATTCATAATCGAAGTTTCCAATTTTTAACTTTAATACCAAAGTATTCTAGTGTATTTTCCAAAGCAAATTTCTCAGTTCCATCCCATTATTTGAGCCGTTCCACGGGTTCTCCCCGCCATTTTTCCTAAATATTATCAATTAGATATTCTTGCCGAATACAGTAAGCAATTGGGCGAAACATCGAAACTCCGCCCCTCAGGTTGTTCAACTGAACCAAAATGTGAGCGGGTGTGTCGTCTCGTTATGTTTGCGTCTATTGTGAAAACCAAAAAAAATTGCAGCGCGGTGTTTGCGTACTTTTGAAATTCAAATGTCAATCAAAGAAATAGCATGGAAAATGAAGAGAAATGTTCCCATTTTCGTTTGAATTTTAAAAGTACGCAAACACCGCGTTGCAATTTTTTTGTTTTCCCAATATTATAAATTTTTCACGGGCGCATATGATAACCGGCAATAATATTTAACTGATAATATGTACATGCATACATACACAACAAATCAATTTGTTTCAAACTTTGTAATTCAAATAAAAATGAATAATTTTTACATCACAATGGTTCAGAATTCAAGAATATCTCAATTGCTCAACTATAGCGTTATGAATTACTCGGAAAGAATTGAATTCCCGAATTTGTTGATAGTTAAACATTATTTTGAAACGTTTTTCCACTGCATAAATAATATCCATGGTTGCACAACGGCCATTTAAATCTTCCCACGTCAAATCCAAACTTAATGTCTCTGATCTTAAATTGCACATTTTTGCAATAACCTCTAATAATTGCTTCTCGACCGAATTGAGTTGCTGTAAAACTTATATAAATGAACTGAATTCTTTAACATTCTAACTTTAACTGGCATTCGATGACTGAAAATCAATGTTTTAAGCGGAATACAGAAAATTGAGTAACACTGTTATCAGCGAGCATATGACAGAATCGCTGATAATATAGTGTTTTGATTCAGGTAGTTTCATGAATGTTTTTTTGGAAACACTGTTCCCATAAAAAGTACTCGAGAACAGAAAACATTGGAAAAAGTTTTGAAAATGTATGGAGAATTAAAATTATCAACACATCTCATAGTGGCCCAAGGAACACCACGACTGCGTGTGTGAAATAGCACCCGCCATAGAAACTTCGACATTTTTTCACTGAAATTCTCAACTTTGAACAATTGCATCGAAAACTGGCAATGTAAAAGCTTAGTTTTTACTTTTATAATCAAGGTAATTTTTCACGGAGAATCCGATTAAATAATAAAATTATGCGTGTTCGACCTGCAACCACCCGAAAAAAAACGATGAAATCTATTGTGTTTTCAAACGAGTTGCAGCATGAGAACGAGAGAAAAAATACATTTTTTCTCTGCTTCTCTTCGAATCGAACTGTGTTTGCGTGGTCGCGCGAAAAAAAGTGGGCGGAGTCACGCGTTCTCATGTCGCAAGTCGATTGAAAAAACAATAAAAGTATGACTTTATTTGACTATTGGTTGACCGTACAATTTTCAGCTGACTTACAGCACTTTGAGTATCAGGGTCCACATGGGTAAGTCAACTTTAACTTTTATTGAGAATCACCAAAACCGAAGAAAATAAAAAAAAACCTTTCTTTTTATGGTTTTTATATCATTTTCTTCAATTTTCTTCGATTGTTGACTTACCCATGTGGACCATGATGCTCAAAGTGTTGTAAGTCAGCTGAAAATTGTCCGCTGGAAAAGGAGGATATAGCCCCCGCGGACGCGAACGCGCTCCACGGAATTGAAATATGTAGTTCAAGTGATTTGGTGTAATTCAACTTTGCTCGATTTTTGCTTGTTTTGTTGCTATTCTGTTATGTTTAGGATATTCTGATACAGCGGGGGGGGGCTATTCTCATATGACGGGGGTTATTCTGATATGATGGGGGTTATTCTGATATGACGGGGCGATATTGATATGGAAAACTAACCAAATTCGCAAGAAAAATAAAGAAGTGGGGGGGCTGTTCTTTTCTTTTCCGAGGGGGGGGGGGGGGGGCGATGTTGGTATTAGCGGGGTGGGGGATCCTTATCTGATAAATTACCTAAGGTATCAGAAATGTCATATCAGGCGGGGGGAGGGGGGCTACACTGGTAAATTACCAAAATTATTTTCGGGTCGAAAATCTTGGCATCTAAAATTTTTTTGAAAAATCCGCAGTTTTCAAAAATTACCTAATCCATTTTTGGAGCTTGTCAAAAACATGGCGGGACAGATTCATGCCAATTTTCAGAACCGTAACCCTCTCCATTCAAAAGTTATACTTAAAAAAGCAGAATATGATATATTTTTGTCCTGTACTGAATAAAAGAAACATTTTGAAACGAAAAAAAGTAGGTTTTGATACAGCGATGCTTGTTGAAAAATAAGTTTTGAAAAGGGTGGGATATAATTTTTAAAAAAAGCGGAAACGATCGTAATTCGAAAATTAATCCAGTTAACACTGCGGCAATTTAGTTTACCTCCGGAAAGTAAGTTACCGTTTTCATTTACGATCAGGAATACTTTCTCTATGGAAAATATCGCGCTCGAATTCGGTGCCCATGCGCCAATGAGCAATCGTACCGAGAGAGATTGTACCCAAAGAATAGCAGTACCCAAAGATCAATCGTACCCAAAGATATTATGGATTCGTGAATGAGCGATAAAACGCGGTGAATTGTGGGTCAAAAGTTGGCTGGTCTCGCCACGATTTTGATCGACTACGGTTAGCGCGAAAAATATTTTTTCTTCTTTTGTTTTTAATAAAAACGCGATTTTTTGCCTTTTGACTAGCATTTTTTCACTATTAAAATTTTTTGTGTAACCTGGAATGGGTAATTTCGTTTCAAAAACACATTTTGTTGAGAAAAAAACTATGAAAATGAGTTTTAATTAAAAAAAAATATTTTCGCGCTAACCGTAGTCTGTCAAAATCGTGGTGAGACCAGCCATCTTTTGCCCCACAATTCACCCGGTTTTATCGCCCATTCACGAATCCATAATACCGTACTTAAATTAGGTACCCAAAGAATAGCCGTACCCAAAGAGCAATTGTATTACTCTCGTCTCAGCTAATGCACATCCTTTTTCAAAAAATGGGAAAAACTCACGATTAATCTCGGCGTCTCGCCACGAATTCGCCAAATTTGAATAAATGCCACAATATGAGATAGTGTTAGAAATAGGGAGGGTTGAATAAGAGTGAGGAATGTGGTCTCTTGTTTTCGCTCACTCTCTCTCTTTGAATGTGTTACGGTAGCACTTGATTCAACTGTGTAATTTTTTTTCCATTTTTTGAAAATGATGTGCATCAGCTGAGACGAGAGTAATATCCAAAGAGTATTGGCTCCATTCCAGTTTTTTTTTTACATACAGTACTGGCCATAAAGAATGCGACAACTGGTTTTTTGAAGATAACTTCATGGAAAGTTAACTTTTTGACCCAAATTTATTACTGTATCTGCAATGGAACCTCACAAAAACTTGCGTATTTGCAAATTGCATCATTCTGCAAAAAAAAATTTATTTTTTATTTTTAAAATTTTTCTCATTTTTGCACTTTTTCATGTATTTCAGTTTTTTGTATAAAGTTGAATGAAATTTAATTGGGAGTAGTTCTAATTAGTTTTTTATTGTTTTTCAGCCATGGGCAGACCATTTGGGAAAAAACTTTCACTGTGGACGTTCGAAAAAGCATCGTACGTGGACATGAACTAGGCGCGCATCCGAAGATACTCGCAACTCAGTTTGGTTATTCTTCCAGCCAAATTTACCGTATTTTGAAGTATAATCGTAATGATGTAAGGTTTCAATTAGCTTTCTAAACTAATGTCGACTATTCAGGATGGTGTAGTTCATCGTCAATCTCCAGGAAGACCCCGAACCACTTCCAGAGCTATGGATCGAAATATCTTGCGCGCGTGCCGAGAACATCCCAGACGCACATCTACGGATATTCAAGTATCCGTGACGTCTCCAAATGAGCCGATGCCATCGAGAAAGACTATTAGAAGACGTCTGCAAGTTGCTGGACTGCACGGACAAAGACCAGTCAAAAAACCATTCGTTAGTCTAAAAAACCGGAACGCTCGCGTTGAATGGGCTAAACAGCACTTGTCCTGGGGACCTCGAGAGTGAGTTAATCACATCTGGAGCGACGAATCGAAGTTCAATCTGTTCGGTACTGATGGTATTTAATGGATTCGACGTCCTATTGGCTCCAGATATGCTCCTCGGTACCAATGTCCGACGGTAAAACATGGAGGTGGATCTGTGATGGTTTGGGGATGCTTCTCCGACACTTCCATGGGTCCATTGAATAGAATTGTTGGAACCATGGACCGATATGTGTACGAAGACATCCTGGAGAACACAATGCGACCTTGGGCAAGAGCAAATTTGAGCCGACCGTGGGTGTTTCAGCAGGATAATTACCCGAAGCATACTTCGGGTCATGTCGCCAATTGGTTTCGACGTCGCCGTGTGGATCTCCTGGAATGGCCAAGTCAGTCTCCGGACTTGAATCCCATCGAACATATGTGGGAGGAGCTAGAACGACGTCTCAAAGAAGTCCGAGCCTCCAATGCCAACCAGAAATTCGCTCAACTCGAAGCTGCTTGGAAGAGTATCCCGATGACGGTGGTTCAGACGCTCCTGGATTCGATGCCACGTAGATGCCAGGCTGTTATTGATGCCAAAGGATACCCAACCAAGTATTAAATCACTTTTTATAGTTACCTTCCTTTTGTTTTTGACCTTGGGTGATTCTAGAACTTATTTGTATAGATCTCCAAAAATGTCAATTTTCATGAATTTTCGAAAAAATTGAACAAAAAAATAATTTTCAGCAGAATTTTAAAACCAACTTGACAGAAAGGTTTCTGATAGTGCTGAAAAAATCTCACAAAAAATTTGGGTCAAAAAGTTAACATACCAAGAGGTTATCGTAAAAAAACTAGTTGTCGCATTCTTTATGGCCAGTACTGTATCTCGACATCGCGTGAATTCGGAAAAATACAAGAAAAAGCCCGAAGTTCAAAAAATTCCTGATTGTGAGATCAGGAGTTTTTTGCAGTCCAAAGTTCCGAATAAATTCTCATAAATAACAGGTGGTCACTGTTGAAATCGACTTTACCGTAGTTCGTTCGCTGCAAGACATTCTATGTTTAAAGTTGAATTTTCCCGTATAAAAGAACAAATTGAGCAAATGTGAGAAAATTCAAGTTTAAAAATAGTCTCGCAGCGAAGCAACTACTGTAACGCCTGTTTCAACTGTGCGCGCCTGTTATTTCTGGGAAACTTTTCGGAACTTTGGACTGCAAAAAACTCCTGATTTCAGGAATTGTTTGAACTTTGGACGCGGCATAACACAGCATCTAGGCACTGGTTTTACCCAGATTAAACTTCAAACGTAGCGAATCAAGGACCAAACGATATGTCAGAGACCTTCACTTTGATGCTAAAAAAAATAATAAAATAATATGGATTCATGAATGAGTGACAAAACGCGGTGAATTGTGGGGCAAAAGTTGGCTGGTCTCGCCACGATTTTGACCGACTACGGTTAGCGCGAAAAATATTTTTTCTTCTTTTGTTTTAAATAAAAACGCGATTTTTTGCCTTTTGACTAGCATTTTTTCACTATTAAAACTTTTTGTGTAACCTGTAATGTGTAATTTGTTTTCAAAAACGCATTTTATTGAGAAAAAACTATGAAAATGCGTTTTAATTAAAAAAAAAAGAATAAAAATATATTTTCGCGCTAACCGGAGTCTGTCAAAATCGTGTCGAGACCAGCCAAATTTTGCCCCACAATTCACCGCGTTTTGTCACTCATTCATAAATCCATAATCTTTCTTATATAGAAAATTTTAGATTAGTCTGTGTGTTTGTTTGTGTGTCTCACACACGAGTTTGCAGTCGACAAAACTCGATCCAGAGACCTATAGATTGACGTTCAAACGTGCTAACCACTTTACCACAAGGATCACGAAAACTTGAGAGAAATAGGGAAAAGAAATGATTGCCGTTTCTATTAAAAAAAAACAAACAAAAATTAGTAAAAATGAATATTTGAAGAAGGCGACTTAGTCGGCACAAGCTGCAGGCTTGTACCAGAGAATTAAGTTAAAAGGTGTGGGTTATCGCTGTAATTTTTTTTCGCAATTTTTCGTGCATCTTTGAAGAATTGCAGAAAAATGGGCTGTAAAATTGACTTTTACATACCAGTCTGACAGAATCACAAAAAATTTATGCATGTTCAACTTAAATACAACCTTTCAGAAATCTCAATGATTTGAGTTTTTTGCGGTTTTCAGCTTTAAAAAATTTTAGTCTCTACATTTCGAGTTTGAAGACACTAATCGCCTTTAATTATACAGTAAAATATTAACTTTCCAATAAATTTCAAAGATTTACATTTCATTAATTTCTTTAAAGCAAATTTGAGATGCCAAACAGTCACATTTGACCTACACGCTGTCGTCCACCCGTCCATAATGTTCACTCTATGCTTGTCTGATCCTCCACACCCGCACATTCCCTCGTTGTGAGAAATGACGCGCGCCTTTTTCTCCTGCACCCTCCACTTTTTGTGCTTTCTCTTTCAGGGTTCGATCAAACGGCCTACGCGCGTTGCGTCCCAAAAACACTTACGAACTGAGCATTTGCGCTCTGTAGCGAGGCGGCAGAAGGAGAGGGCAACCATTTCAGTTTAAGCAACCGATTGTAATTTATAATATCTCTCTCATATTGCGGCTGTACTTCAACGTTTTTTTGTTTTTAAATTTAAAATTTTTCAGAAAACTACTTCTACGCAACCAACATGAGTTCCCCAAACGGGGATTCGGCTGGTACGCCTCAACGGAAATCGATGAGAACTCGCCACAAAAAATCTCTTGGCGATGATTTTATTGATCCAACGGCAGTTTCGCGTGTCGAAAGGTTTTCGACGAACAAGAGAAAAGTAATTTTAATTTTTCTGTTTATATTCAAATGTTACCTCTTATTCCAGGGCATAAGCCACAGTCCAGCTCCGTCCCAAGAATTGCAAGGAACTTCAGTACCATCGGGTTCTTCTGTTTCAAAACTTGAGGGTACTGTTATAAAAGAAGAAATTGAAAAGGAGAGCTATTCAAAAGAGCCGGAAGGTCCAAGAAGAAGCAACCGTCAATTGAGGCCGTCAATGAAAATTAAGATTGTTGAAGAAGAAGCTTTGATTGCTCAGATGGAATTGAAACAAGAGAAATCGGTGTCTCCAATTGAGTTAAAACCAGAAGTGAAAACTGACGTTTTCAGACCTTTCCCTTATGATTTAACTACGGACCCCGTAAGTATTAAATAAGAACCAAAATGATTAAAAAACAAGAATTTAAACCATTCGTTTTAGTATTTGATTGCTCGATGTGAACCTAAAATTACTGTCCACCAAAAACTTCGTCACCCGCCAAATTATGTTTTTGAAAAAAGACCGCGACCAATTAACAGACTACCTTCAAAACAATACAGTGAGTTAATTTTCCACAATACATTATTTGTATGATTCATACTTTTCAGATACCACCTTTGCTGACATGGAGAGCGCTTTGGACAAAGGAGTCATTACAGTCGACGAAGAGCGTCGTCTCAACGAAGAAGCAGATGAGCGTGTTGCCGCAATCCGCGCCGCAAGCGTTCAAAAGATTTTGGCAAAACGATCCCTGGGAAAAGTGTCAACTGGCAGCCAGAAAGCTGCTCAAAATGAGGAGATCAGCAGATACGTGGCTTCAACGAAAAATCCGGTTTTGGTGGCTTCACCATGCGAGTTTCCTGATGAAGATGTTTCTCAGCAGATTTTCGAAAGACCTGCACCCAGGCAGATTCAGTCTCATCAAATGACCGAAGAAGAACAACGGATTTTTGCCTATGCTAAAAAAATTGCCGCCCAAGAGGCAGCGCAGCCTATAACTTCTCCTCCGCTACAACCTGAGCAAGCGTTAAAAATTAATTCCGACAGAAACGATGATACAAATGTGAAACCCCGTAGTGTCGCTGAAACGGAAACAATGCGACAGGGCTATGAATTGGTCCGACTTGAAGACCAAAAACCAAGGCAACTGCTTGTCAGAACTCGCAATCCGTTTCCTGGACTGCAATATGAGCCCCTACCGGAGCCACCTAAAAAAAAGAAGAAGTCAGAGGAAACCAACAATTTGCCACCTTTGCTGCAACAACGCTTGCCTGGCCCAGGTGGGTTTAGAACGGTAACGGTTATGCCGCATTCAATGCATTATGATGCTGATGGAAATCCTGCTGGGCCATCGACAGAATCAACCGCAACTCAAAGGACGATAAAGTATAAAATAGTTACCAACACAACAGGAGGTCAATCAAGACCGCAAGTTCATAGAATTCCCACAGCGGTAGTCGCGAAGGGTCCTGATGGAAAGCCATTACCACCTAGACGGCTTGTCGTTATGAATCCAGCAGCATTTAAACAAAAAATACAACAGCCAAAGATTGATCAGTCTCCAACTACAGAGGTTGAAAGAGATAAATACAGCGTTTCTCCATCCAGTCCTGGGCAATCGAATAATTCAAATATTGTCTCAGTTAAGTTTATCAAAGATAAGAACGCTTATAAAACTGCGTTCGCAACTGGAGCCAAAAACTTGCATCCTCATCAACCACAAGTCGTGTTAGAGGAAGAAAGAATGGTGGAAGTTAAGCAAGAAGTTGTGGAAGTCAAGGGAGAGCCCCCGGAGGAATTTGATGGGGCACCAATTCTTCAGCAAGAAATAATATCTGAAGAACCGAGAACGGTAGGCTCTACACATTTTTCCTATTAAATATTTATTTTAATTTCAGAATCAACTTCCCCTGGATCCCAATTTTGCTGTACGCCGTGTGTTAATATTTCGACAAAAGGAAACACCTCTCGAAACGATCGATGTAGAACCTCTTGAGGACCTAAATGAATGTGAAAGATCACCATCTCCGGACAGATTCTACTTAGGTGCTGAAGAGCCGATGAAAGATTTTGATGAGGATCAATATCGATACAATCGTTATTCAGTCAAAGTGGTCAAAGAGTTTTCCGCAAAACTTCTCCGACCGTTTGGAAAACGACCTCCTGGAATGGCGCACAAGAAATTGGAACCTGGAGCTCCTGGTATGTCTTCAGTGTTGGTGGCCGACTTGGATGTCCAGAAATATGAGATAGAATTGGCGAAGGAGAAGGAAGAAGAGAAGAAAGTCAAAGAAGAAAAGGATAAATTTTTCACGCGAGAATCTCTACGTCAGCAACAGGCTCGCGCGGCTAGACTCAATGTGAATGAGATGCGCATCTGGCAATACATGCAGACAGAACGCTTCAGGGAGCTGTATAAGCCACATGGTAAACTGGGACCATTCGAGGAAATGACTATGGACAGTGATGGTATGGCATCGTTTCATGAATCTCTGTCAAAAAGAAATCCTGAGTTGTTTAATGATTTGCTAAGAATCGTAACCATCAAGAAGCAAGACAAGTGCAATCAAGCGCAACTCTACCCTGTCCGAAGTTACAACCGATTACATGTATATAACTTTTTAACTTTGAGAACTTCAACCTTTTGATATTTCAGACTCCGCGGGCGTCGGGACCGATTCGACTGGAGAGATCATTGGCGGAAGATCGCTCTAAAAAGCCTGTACCACCGCAGGGACCACCAAACCTTGTAAAAGTTATTTGGAAAGGGGTCACTGGTAAAGTACCAGAATGGATACCGTGTCATTTGTGCAGGGAATTGATGCGATTGTGCATGCGCAAGTCGAATTATCGCGGCGAGCTCAGAGAGTATCCGGCTTATAGGTGAGTGTTAATCAATACATGAATCATCCCTTTAATTTTGAAATGCTGAGAGGCTGTCGGCTTATTTTTTTTTAGGTCAAACAGATTACAAGCAAACGGAAAATAATAAATTGAAAATTAATAATATTTCCAAGAAACATTGCTAGATACAGTCCGTTCCATAAGTATAGCGCCCCCCTCGAAGTAGTCTGTCTTGGCACTCCCGGGCAAAACTGCAACATGGGACATTAAAAAACGGATTCAACATGCAAAACTACCCCGAAAATATCCGTTTTGTGTTATTGTGCCTGAAGACATCCATGAAGCAGATAGATGTATGAAAAAATGGCTCCTGCAACCGTAACATAAGTATAGCGCCCCCCTCGGAAATTTCTTAAAAATCCCTATTAATGAGGAAATCTGTGCCTGGGTTTTTTCAATTTTATGCTTTATGCGCTTTTAAATAACATGTGGTTATAGTTCTCATATTTTTGTCTATATTGTGCATAATTCAACCATGTTTCGTGGAAAACACTTTTCTGGCGCCGAACAACTCCAATCTGACGCCTGCAAAACAACCGGGAGGTCAATTTGAGTAATTACACAACACTCGAAGTGTTCAAAGAAGTGAATCAACAATTTTATTAGGAATCCGAGCCGTTATAAGCAGTCTACGAAGTCTGGAGCACCACCAAAGAGACAAGGTGAAACATCATACGGCATGTTTCGAACTCAATAAAGACTTGCATTGCAATGAAACGAGAGCTGAACCACGATGCTTTCAAACAGAGCATCTGGAGAATCAATGACATGGATCCAAACCCTGTCCAGTAAGTTATGTAGCCCGCTTCACGACTCACCGATCCTTTCAAGGTCCGTGATTTTGAGTTCACGCATAAAAGTTTTTCTAAAAACTTGAATGAGGTAAATGTTGCTAGCTAGTTGCTACAAAACTCGAATCAGGAACTTAGATCATCTTTTCTGGGGTTAAAAGCTTAAATGGAGACCGTTCGGATTGTTACAGTACCTATGTTCACTATGCCTGATAAAAGGAGTATTTTCACTTGCTTGATATTTGGACCTAACGTTTGTCTCCACTCGGATGATCTTTTCCGAGTATGAGGAAGTCATCGAGAACTACCTATTACTATTACGACGTCTTTTCAACCGGTATTGTTTTGTTTTTCAGCGAAAAATTCCGCAATCCATGTGAGTATCTAGACTTTGGACTGGTTTAAATCTAAAAATGTCGATTTGTTTCTATGTTCTGGGTGTGCACGCGTCTTTAATCTTATGGAGAACACCTCAGGAAAGCTTGTGCAAAGATTTTCTGCCCAGAGTAGGCAATAAAACTTTGTCAATTTTATGAAAACTGGACCTTTGTACGAGTGGAAGCAAAAAGAGCATGAATTCGTGAACAAGATCATCCAGTACATCCCAAAGTCTATTAATTGTATGCCAAATTGTGTTTACAATCTGGTTACGTCTAATGAACGTCAATAAAGTATTAATTTTATTATAAATCTTGATTTTTTGGAAATTTCCGAAGGGGGCGCTATACTTATGTTACGGTTGCAGGAGCCATTTTTTCATACATCTGGCTGCTTCATGGATGTCTTCAGGCACAAAAGTTATTTCCGGGGTACTTTTGCATGCTGAATCCGTTTTTTTAGGTTTCATGTTGCAATTTTGCCCGGGCGTGCCAAGGCAGAATACTTCGAGGGGGCGCTATACTTATGGAACGGACTGTATATTATCTCGGCCCGCCAAATTGGTCAAACGCGCTCTGCTGATCTCAACGCTATGCGAATATCATTTTGGTTTCCAAATTATTTCATTTCACGTTGAACTTATACGTGAAATTATAGCGTTGAGTTCGGCGGAGCGCGTTTGACGATTTCGGCGGGTCGACAATACGATCTTGATCGATTGAAATTTTAATTTTTTAAAGCTTTTCATTTATTCTTCCCATTATAAATGTTTCGACACCATCATTTAGTTTTTCTACAATTTTGAAACATTCTGCTCGTCATCAATTACATTTGTTTCAAGAGTCTAAACAGTATTCTAATATTATTTTTAACATGAAAACTGTTTGTGAAAGTGGTGGGGAGACAATCTGCCAAACAACAAAAAGTTATAATTTGTTTCCTGTTCAGATGCCTTCGCAAAGGATGCCAAACTTTCCGTTCCATCAAGAAAATTATGAGCAATCCGAAAACCACTACAGAAACGAAAGTCGCGAAAGGCGGCGAAAAAGATGCGACAATACGTTTCAAAAGGCGTCCCAGCTCCGCAATGCCTCAAAGGGAGACCGAGTGGACTGTGAGAGAGTATCTGAAATCTGAAAGAAGCGAGAGAGTGCGGAAAAATAAGTTTGATGAAATGTCAAAAGACTACATCTGCTCATCATCGATCGAGGAGGCTGTTCGGCAGGATATGGAAGAGGACGCCAGTGCGGATGAGGATGATGAGGAGGACGATGAGTTGGTTGAGTGGTCTGCTTATCCAGGTTCCGCTGCTTCTAATGAAGAATTGAACGAGGATGGTGCTCATGGTGGGGAGTGGGATGATGATGACTTGGGCGATGACTACAATCAGTTTGCCCCAGATGATCAATATGACCACGTTGAGCTGGATTACTTATCGGATTCTGATGCACTGAAGGCGAGAAGACGACAAATCGCCAATTATTTTTTGATAAAAGACCCCAATTCATTGAATGAACTTGATGAGCTAACGGATGAGCAGATTTCTGAGTTGCTTCCCGACGAATCAATGCTGGAACGATATACTGATAAAGAGATAAAGATTGAAGTTATGGAGGACGAAATTGTTGAGAAAAAACCAGAACTATTGTGAAAACAAAAAAAATGGCAACGCGGTGTTTGCGTTGGTAAGCCTAATGAAGTACAAACCTAAACTTACTAACAAACTGAATCAAAAGTATGGTGTTTGCGTAATTTTGGAATTCAAACGGCAAAATAAGTTTTCATTTGAATTTTAAAAGTACGCAAGCACCGCGTTGCAACTTTTTTGTTTTCACAGTAATTTGATATAACTAGTAATCGCGAATAATTTGGTTGACTATTTTTACTTACATTTTCAGCTGCTCGTCGTCATCGATGTAGTCTTAGCTAGTTCTTGTTGTTTAATTAATTTTTTTGTTGTTTGAACCCGTATTTTCTCTCGTGTAAATAAAAATTGCCACTTTACGAACAATGGAAAAATTTTAGCAACATCAGAAAGGTTATCTCTTTCCCTATTCGTTTTTAATCAATAGTGAGTCGGCGAGAAAAAAGGCGACCGACAAAACATAAATGACCACTTTTGCGCTGCGTCTTGTCATTTCCCAAACTCTCTGCATTGTTTATTGAAATTCTGCGGACAATGCACCAAAACAGACGACAATTGGTCTCGGCGTCTGCGCCGTTTGTTGTTTGGCGAAGAGTTCTCGGAGACTCAGTGTTTTGTCCAATATTTATACCCTCGTTTGCACTTCTCCGTTCTCGTTTCCCTCGCGTCGCCATGTGGAAACGATAAAAATCTGTGCCGCTTTTAGATGTCAATAGCCCGGGCAATATACGTGTCGATCATGCGTCTCTTCCAAACAATAATCGCGTTTTTTCAAAGTCTGTGCAATGGGAGTCGGAACAAGAGGCGAATGGATATGGATGATGTGCCATTTGAAGGTAGGTAACTAATCAGACCTAAATTATTATTTTTTTTCAATTCCAGTTGTTGTCGACGATATGCGCCCTGACAAACGAGAAGAACGAGCTTCTCTACTCCAGAACGCCGCTATGGACTCGTGGGATGATGCCGATTGGGATAAAAAGGAGGAGGTCAATGACAAGATTGAGCAGTGGAGAAACAATAATTCTCAGGTGATTTTGGTTAAAAATTATAAATAATTTAATAATTATAATTCTAAGAAGCACGAGCCACAACCCAACCCGGACGACGATCTTTTCAGCACTCTTGAGCCCACTATCACCAGCGCTCGAAAGGTATGCATTTATTTTTCTAATTTCTTTTTTTTTCTCAAAGTATACTTTTATAGGTAGTTTTGGTGCCACGAGGAGCTCGCCAACAAGCAACTGCTGCTTCAGCCAAAAATCGATTCGAGTTTAACGAGGCTAATGTTGTGAGTTTTAAAGGATGTGTCAACTTTTCAGGGAAGCTGCTTTAAAGTATATATCGATATCGCACAAAAAAATTTCCCAGATTTTTTCGAATTAAAAAAAAAATAGAAGACCACAGGGAGTACACGAAGTCGAGGTTTCCTAGGCCCTAGGCCCGACCGTCTCTTCTAGAAAAGCGCAATAATCAGGTTGTTTCTACTATTTCCTTCATTTTTCACTTTTTTTTGTGGAAATATTAGAAAATCGGGGTCGTTTTGTGCACTCTTCTATTTTTTTGTGCGAATTCGATACTACATTTCAAGCCACTTTCACCAAAAAGTTAGCACCTCCTTTAAAATTACTAGTAATTTTGTGTTTAACTTTATTAGGGGGTATAAATGACAAACGGAAAATTGCTGAAATTTATACATGATTATGAGGTATTATAAGTTGTTGTTTTTGACGCAAATCAGATCTAGTTGAGGAGCTTTTTATTGAGGAAATCGTCCTCGTTCTTGACCACAACCGATGCTTCCGTCGTTGTGGCGGCGCTGGCCGAGTTAGCCTTATCAAGCTTTCCCTTGATAACATCAAATCTCTTTTTCTCCAACTCGCTCATCTCCTGTGAATTGAAAATGATAAGTAACCGAGAGATATATTTGGATATCTATATCTTACGTCAACTTTGCAATGGTCTCTCTCGGATAGGTATTGGCAGACTTCAATGGTCACGTCAACGCGAGAACTTCCATCACGCTCCATTTTCACGTCGCTGAAACGAATAAGAATGTTAGCGATGACAAAAGTCTTTTTCTACCGAATATAGTGATTTGGCGCCAACACTGGATTTGTTCGGATAGATGGGCCAAGAACCGAGATGGATTCAGTGTCCCTCCAAATGCACTTTTCACGTCCGGTGCTGTCTGCAAACAAACAGAACACAATAAATTGAATAGGATAGAGGAGAAAAATGCAACATTTTGATCGCGCTAATCCTGGTCTAGTCTAGTTTCTTCCCGCTTATTCTTCTACTTTGTTTTTTTCTGGACTGTCATCGCCTCAGAAGCACTTATCTCACCTGTCTCCACACGAGTTGCCAGTGAAGCGCAACACAAAACCATTAGCGATTTCGAATTGAGAAGGAGACCGGAGACGAAAGTGCGTCGTCCGCGGAACGCGGCAAATGACGTGTGTTCGTTGCACTGCTTTCGCCACTCGCATTGTACGGCGCACGTGTACGGGATGAACTTTGCGCAGATTGCCTGGAATAAAAAATGGTCATCATTTTCATGGTTTAGTCTCCAAATTATTCCATTTTACGTGTAAATTCAACGTGAAATGAAATAATTTGGAAACCAAAATGAAAATCTCATGTTTGACCATTTTGGCGGGCTGACAATACACAGATTGCAAATTTTGTTTGTAGCGTTTCATTTCACTCACATTTGTCGACTCATAGGAGAACAGCTTCTGACCCACGTAGCATTGTACTGCTGAGTAGACAATAGTTGGAAGGATACAAGCTATGACAAACTTCAACAGCATTTTTCTGCAACAAACTGATTGAATATTCGTTTTTAAAGGACATTCGGAACAATCTCAAACTGAAACGAGTTTTCTTTTCGAATTCAATGCTACACGTGAATCAGTATTTCATTTAATTTCACGCGCCGCGTTGGCATAAAATAAAATAGAACAAAATAAATTCAATCGTAAAGGTGCGTGATAGTGAAAGTTGATATTTATCCCGGTTTTGGAATAAGCAGTGAAGAGGCAGGGGTGTCTAGGGCCATTCGTCCGTCAAACGGATCAGGCGAGCGAGGAGATAAGAGACTAGTTTGCAGCTTTTCAATGATCTGATATGATATGATATGATATAGTTTGGATGAGTGATTGTTTATATGGAACATAAACGTACTATGTTATGAGGAAAGCTAGACGCTTGCAACTGCAGAAATAGGGAAGCGCTTCCTTTTTGCAAATGGCACCGAATGGGGAGGAGGAGGAGTGAACGCGAAATGAAAGTTTGAAAGGGATAGGGATAGATGTAGAGAAGTGCTTCTCAGTAAACTTTGTAACCTGTTCATGATTGACCAGCATTTTGTTGGCCGGACCGCCCTTTCAATTTTCTTACGACTGCTTGTTTGATTTCAATAAAATTGTTGAAAAACGAAGAAGCTAAACAAGCTATAATTGAGAAAATCTTACGCCTGGCTGCTAGTTTTATGATTAGCTCTTTTTAATGAAATTGCGGGGAAAAAACGTTGAACGAGACTAATCTTTAGTATCTAGTTAAATTTTACTTACCATCTAAAGTTGGATCTGGGACGTTTCGAAAATTCAATCCATTTGTAGCACTAATTTTTTCGGTAAGTTTTGACAAAATCGTCGAATTTACCGATAAAGATTCGTGAACTATTTTATCACGGGGGTGCTGGTGACTGCCTTTTTTCAAACGCATTGTTTTGCCGCCGACGCCACTCGCTGCGGTTGCGTCGCGTTCTTTTCAAAAAATGTGAATTCGCATGAACACCGCCAAGAATTTTTCAATGGAGCGCACTTTCGCGAGGGCAGTCGCCAGCACGGTTAACTTGGCCGAATTTTGTCAATAGTGCGAACACCTAGAAGTATTTCAAAAATGTTTAAGATATTGATACTCAGAGAAAGAACATTAGCAGCAATGTGTCATATATAAGACTCGACAAAGAAAAGACAAGGCTTTGCGTCAAAAGTGTTGTTGTTGTTTCATTGAGTGTAGTCTAGCACCACAAAATTACGATAGAATGCAACTAGCCTAACCTCTGTTCATTTTAGCTGCCACTAATCATTAATAATGGGAATAAGCATAACACAAAAAGAGAAAAGACAATAACGATTCATATCGTCTGGATATGAATGATGTGCGAACGATCGAGTAAACAGAATAACATAGTCACACAAATGCCGCGCTCTAAGATACTCGTTCTGCTAATCAGCGAACGACGGTGGTACCCTCCTCCGTCCCGATCGTCCGGGGGTCCTGTTGGCTGACGCATTCTATCTGGTTGCCGTCAACTTTTTATGAATAGCCGACGATTCAATCGGAATGAGATGCGAAAGCGAAGGCGAGACACGAATGAAGCGCAATTTGCGTTTCGTTTCGTTGCTTTGCTTTGCTTTGCATCGCATTGGATTGCGCTCACTTTGATGGTTTTTTTTTCGATGAGGAATGGGGAAGAATGTGCCTAAAGCGGGTTCGGCAAACAGAAAACTGTGATTAAACCCGTATCAGTGATGCTTTTTTTTCCAGGGAGCCTCGGCGACACTTGGCGAGATTGATGACGATCTGGTCGGATGGGGTGACGACGATCTGGACAGCACCTTGAAGGAGGTATTAATTCCTATCATTTGTTTTTCTTGAAAATCATTTTTCCAGCACAAGGAAGAACAACGCAAACAGCTCCAACTGGAGCACGAACGTCGTCTTCAGCAGAAAAAGCAGCAGAACGCCACAACCCATATTTTGTAAAAAACAGAAATGGGAAAACATAGAATTTGCTCAAATCTTTCCCATCAGACCTCCTTTTTCGAAAACTAAACTCGAAATAGTTGTGAAGTTCAATGTGATAAACCTGACGTTCAATCTCTCAACCGGCATATATTTATACAATACCGGACAAAACGAAAAATCATATTTTGGTTCTTGCCTGGAAATTTGAAACGAAATGAGGTTAGGTCATTGAAGGAGGTGCTAAATTTTTGGGGAAACTTTTTTTTACGAATATCACATTGAAATGCCAAATTTTACAACAAAAATAGAAGACCACGGGGAGTACACGTAGTCGAGGTTTTCTAGGCCGACGGCCGACAACGTTTTTTCGAAAATTGTATTGTCTTTAGCAACAATCGGTTTGTTTTTTTTAAATAAATTATTTACAATTTTCAATACTTCCCCAAAAAACTGGCCCCTTTTTATAGAAAATAATTTAGTCAGTTTTGAAAGTTTTTACTTTAATAGAAAATTCGTTTATTTGTTAAAAAGCCATTTACCAAGGTGAGAGGATTTAAACTAAATTGCCAATCAATTTTAAATTAGAATTCGAAAAACAAAATTGTGTCTAATCATCAAGAACAAAAAATGTGAAAGTTCTACCTCATTCTGCAATTTCAAATTTACAGCCATGTACCAAAATATGATTGATTTTTGTTTGTTACGGTATATTTATTTTTTTTAAGTCCACAACTTGCACTGTTAATTTTATTTTGATTCTCTCTCCCTATAGCACTATTCGGGTTTCCTTTTGTTTATTTTTTCCAATTTTTCATTTGCTCTTGAAATGAATTTTTTTATTCCTCTTGCAAAACTTCTTCTCAATGCATTAAGTACACCCATTTCTTCAGTTTCAGTGTGTCAACAGTGGATCTTAACATCTCTTGTGCGGCCTTGTCTGTTCACAAATTCATGGCGGACAGCAATTATTTCAAAAATGACTTTTTGTGTCTTCCACGAGCCTTGCTCTCATTATTTGAATTCTATGCATTTGTGAGCCTTGACAGACGAGAAGACAACAGATATCATGCAATTGCACCACACATGCGGATAAAATATTGATGAGTGGGTGTGACCGTGTCTCCTTTCCCCTCTTCTTCTACCACATCCTGTTGCTCAACGCTCCGGATCGGCAGTTGAGTCTTGAGGAAGACGTTCCTTCCTATCTGTGACTTTATCTGTAGGAAACAAGGAAGAAGACGTCCGAGGGTGAATCAATATGCGCGAGATTGTTCACATTCAAGCCGGACAATGTGGTAATCAAATCGGATCCAAAGTAAGGTTTTATCTTTTTAATTTTTACAGAAATACAAAATAAATATGTTTTTTGTTTTTATTTTAGTTTTGGGAAGTGATATCCGATGAGCACGGTATCGATCCAACCGGACAGTACGTTGGTGACTCGGACCTTCAGCTCGAGAGAATCAACGTTTATTACAATGAAGCTGGAAGCAACAAATATGTGCCAAGGTGAGCAGTGATACATGTGTTGTTGTTTTGAATCTCTATGTATTTTAGAGCCGTCCTTGTGGATTTGGAGCCAGGAACCATGGATTCTGTACGGTCGGGGCCGTTCGGTCAACTTTTCCGCCCGGATAACTTTGTGTTCGGACAAAGCGGAGCTGGAAACAACTGGGCAAAGGGGCACTACACCGAGGGAGCCGAACTTGTTGATAACGTTCTCGACGTTGTAAGAAAAGAGGCTGAAAGCACAGATTGTCTTCAAGGATTCCAACTTACTCACTCTTTGGGAGGAGGTACTGGATCAGGCATGGGAACTCTTCTCATTTCGAAAATTCGAGAGGAGTACCCGGACAGAATCATGAACACTTTTTCCGTTGTGCCAAGTCCAAAAGTGTCTGACACTGTTGTCGAACCGTACAATGCCACGCTCTCCGTCCACCAGCTGGTAGAGAACACCGACGAAACGTTCTGCATTGATAACGAGGCGCTCTACGACATCTGCTTCCGCACATTAAAGCTGACAACGCCGACATACGGAGACTTGAACCATCTGGTCAGTGCGACAATGAGCGGTGTCACCACTTGTCTTCGCTTCCCTGGACAGCTGAATGCGGATCTTCGCAAGCTCGCGGTAAACATGGTTCCATTCCCAAGACTTCACTTCTTTATGCCTGGATTTGCTCCGTTGACAAGCAGAAGCAACCAACAGGTTGATTTTTATTAATTTTTTAAACATCTAAAATCTTTTTTAGTACCGCGCCATCACCGTCCCAGAGTTGACCCAACAGTGCTTCGACGCCAAAAACATGATGGCCGCCTGTGATCCTAGACATGGACGTTATCTCACTGCCGCCGCCATATTCCGCGGAAGAATGAGCATGAAAGAGGTGGACGAGCAGATGCTCAACATTCAAAACAAAAACTCTTCATACTTTGTCGACTGGATTCCGAACAACGTCAAAACTGCCGTGTGCGATGTTCCACCAAGAGGACTCAAAATGTCGGCGACATTTATCGGAAACTCTACTGCTATTCAAGAGCTTTTCAAGAGAATCAGTGAGCAATTCACAGGTAAGTATGAGATCCACAGCTATCTAAACAAAATTCTAACATTTTAAGCCATGTTCCGCCGCAAAGCATTCCTTCACTGGTACACTGGCGAGGGAATGGACGAGATGGAATTCACCGAAGCTGAGAGCAACATGAACGACCTTGTTTCGGAATACCAACAGTACCAGGAGGCCGCTGCCGATGAGGACGCAGCCGAGGCCTTTGACGGAGAGTGATTTTATGAAAATCATACAACTTATCGATCGATTGTTACACATTTAATTATCATTTCTATAATTGCCAAACTGCTTTGCTTTCTTACTTTTTTTCATGGGGAATTTCACATAAACTTTTTTCAGCCAAATTATTAATCATAGGAAGATGACAAGGCAAGTCAGCGCGGCGAGTTGTCAAGAAGACACACTGACTCAGATTTTGTGTTGCGTTTCACATTTTCAGACCGCCCACAATGTGGTTGGTTACTTCGATGATCGCCGTGGTCGTGGAGTGAGCCTTCTTAAACGCGTGTTGTGACGATGATGACTGAATCTTCGGTTTGATCATCTCCAGGATGACCCTTTCTAGAACTTTTGCTACTGGCGACAGTAGTGACACTTGCCTGTAGCTCTTGATCTCCTTCAGGTCCTTGCCGGGTTGTGGTAGCATGAACACGTTGGCCTTTTCCATGAGTTCGGTATCGTTTTTCCCGGACTCACGGACGGCCCGATACAGGCCACAGATTTGTGGTGAGACCCGCCCGTGGTGACCACACTACGGTATAGAACTCGCATGCAATAGAAATGGGCGGAATAGAACCGGCTGAAATGGAGTTGTACTGAAAAAACCACAACACGAAATAGTTCACAGGGACTCACAATGCACAGCGAAATATTAGGTTGGAAAGAAAGTAACAGTCCATGTTTTTGTTTACTTGGTTTTCGTTTGTTATCAGTCACCGGATCGTATAGTGTGAGGTGGTAAACAGCCCTTTATAAAGAGCATTTTCACGGCGTCTGGGACGGAACGTTGGAAAATAAAATTTGAACTGCGCGGACGTGATTCCGAACGGTAATTCGCGTAACAAAATGAACAGTACTTTCTTTCCAACCTAATACTTCTTCAAGTTGTTCGAGCGGTTCTGTGTCGGTACAGCTCAATTCCGGGCGATTATATTCCTCGCGAGTTCTATACCGTAGTAGCCCGTCAGCCTCACATGAATGATTAATATAAATTATATTATTTATTTATTTATTTATTTATTTATTGTCGGCCCGCCAAAATGGTCAAACGCTCTCCGCTGAACTCAACACTATGTGATTTTCATTTTGGTCTCCAAATTATTTCATTTCACGTATAAATTCAACGTGATATGAAATAATTTGGAAACCAAAATGAAAATCGCATAGCGTTGAGTTCAGCGGAGCGCGTTTGACTATTTTGGCGGCCCGACAATATTAAAATTAAAAAAAAGGAAGCTCGCATATACAGCAGAGATCAATACCAAATGAAAAGGGACGAAAAAAGGAAGTTTCACAATTAAATAATCAAATTCAAAACCCTACTAGGGGAACCCAAACAAAATTTTCAAATGGAAACTAGCGCGTCTCCTTTTGTTGAACCCAGTGTGATCTGTTGTTTATCTTCTGGAATGTTCTTTCTTCGAGTGCTCTCACGAAGCAATTTCTCTTCGCGTCGTCCTTTAAAGAATATGGACACCATGTCGACAAACAGAACGCAAACTTCCATTACAGTAATCACGGAGAATCCTGAATGAACATTTTGATTTGTTTTTGGCCTTTTTCTAACCTAGCCATAGACCCAAGTGACCTCCAAAATCGGCAATAAGATTTACAAGACCGTATGCTTCAGATTCTTGCAACAGTTCGTAGTTTAGTTGTTCGTAGAAAATCTGAAATCGCGATACTGTAAATATGAAGATTATGCGATTCCGAACGATTTCCGCATATTTGAAATATATAGCATGTTTAGTTTCTTCACTGGTGAAGCGCCACGGGCCCGCAGCGGGCCCGCCGCGGGCCCGCCAGCGCACCGCTGTCAGCTAAAAGAGTACACGCGTGGTGCACGCAGCGGGCCCGTGGCGGGCCCGCCAGCGGCTCGCTAGCTGCTACATCGCGGGGGTGACTCCCTTCTTGCTTTTTTCTTTATTTGATATTTTCTCATGAAAACCAACACAGTTTTTGTTTTTATCAATATTTATTGAAAAAAATAAAACAAAAATTCAATACAGCAATTATTTATATTATTCCAAAATTCGTCGCTGTCGTTGTCCCACTCATCTCAGCATCGTTCGTCCTCACAAGATGTGGCACGTGTCTGAAAATTCAGTAAATTTTGCTGTGTAAGAGATGCGGCATCCCGAAGGATGATAATTTCTTTTTAAATTTTTATTAGGCAAAGCGCTCTAATTTGTATGAGACAACTTCCGTTCAATTCAAGTTCTTTCCTTAATCATTTGAAGTCCAAACTTAAAAATGTATAATTGCTTGCAACGGACATTGAAACATATTCGTTTTGGCTTGAGGAAACGCGAACGAAAACCGCTATCACATGGGCATGAGACAGCAAACGTGAAAATTTTTACAAAAAACGCCCGAATAGTGTCAGTTTTTATATCATTTAACTTTGGGCCTCCTTTGTATTAATTTTCAGTTATCCTTCGAGCGCGTTTGCTCTCTGCCGGTGCATGAGTCTGTGGCCCATGACCGTTACAATCAATTCCTATTTTTGGAGTATTTTCACTGTCACATGTATGGACTCGTTTATTCAAGAAGAAATATCAATTTTTCCATGCTTGACAAAATTTAATGAAAAAATATTACTCAAAACTCATATTTTTGTCTTATTTTTACTAGAAAAATTTCGGCGGCTTTCCCCGGTGTAACGGTGAAAATACCACAAGTGCCTTCAGTATGCTACACTTAAAACTTAACCGATTTGTACCAAACTTCGGCAGCCTTGTGTCACTTGGTTTTAAAAATGTTTCGCCAAGTTTGATGCAAATCTGTCCAATAGGCGCTGAGAAAATGCTTTACACACGAAATCTCACACGGACACAGATACAACAGACATGAATAAACACTTATATTTTTATTGAAAAAACTAAAATGTTGAACAGGTACTACTGAATTAACGGTTTACAAGTCACATAGGTGTTTTTGTTTGTAACAAAAGACGCCTAATTTTATTTAACGATGCTTTTTTTAAAAATATTTTTTTTCCGAAAATGCTGCACTTTTGCATTTTTATTGTATTCAACGATGTTTTTTTTTAAACTTTATTTCAAAATTACTTTATGTTATCTTGATTTTAGCTATTGTCGGCCCGCCAAAATGGTCAAACGCGCTCCGCTGAACTCAATACTACGTGGATTTTATTTTGGTTTCCAAATTTTTTCATTTCACGTGTAAATTCAACGTGAAATAAAATAATTTGGAAACCAAAATAAAATCCACGTAGTATTGAGTTCAGCGGAGCGCGTTTGACCGACGTGGCGGGCCGATAATATTATATTTTCGCGAGTCAGGCTTGGTCGGAAAAAAGTTTCGAAAAATCGGATATCGGGCTTTTCTATGCCTTTTTGAAGTAAAATAGTGTTTTAAGAAGAAAATTTTCTTTAAATAACAACATAAAACTAATTTGAAAAAACCAAAAACCACGTTCAGTCCAAAAAGACATATTTTCCGAAAATGGCCGAACGTAGGACTCACAAAAATTTTAAAAGCAACTGAGAAATAGCAAGATATGCAATTTTCGTAATGAAAAAAATTGGATATCCGATATTTTCGAAAAGCATCCTCAAGGAAAAACTCAGGTATTCGATTTTCCGACCAAGCCTGGTGCGAGTTACTGATTTTTCATGTTAAAAACATAGGTACGCCTTTGACAAACAATCATTTCCCACTGTTCTTTTCCTACGTTTTATAATTTCCTACCTTTTTCAAAATATATTATGTCAGTATAAATGAAACCATCGAAATAAATTAATGTTTTCTGTGTTCGAATATCGTTTCTCTGCAGAATATGTTCAAAAAAATTGGAAATTGATCATTTTCGGCCAGTATACGAGTATCATATTTTGGAAAAAGGTAGCAAGTGATAAAACGTAGAAAGAGAACAGTGGGAAATGATTTTTTGCCTCAGCCTTTAACCTATTCAAGAAGAAATCGATATTTTTCGTAGCGGCGTGCCGCATCCATTAAAAATCATTTTTAGGGCATAACCAATTTAAATCCGCTCATGAATTTCATTTCTTTTTCTTCTTTAAGACTTTTTTTTTTTTAATTTTTGACAGTAAGAAAAATAAAAAAAAAAAAAAAAAAAAAGAAAATCTTACCGACGTCGGCGGTGTCGAATTTCGGTTGTCCTGTTGGTACCTGAAACAAAAAAATAGAAAAAAGTTAGCGGGCATATTCAAACAAAATTAATAAAGATTTAAAAGAAAGATAAATGATTTAAAAAACGCCAGAAAAACATAAAAAATCAGAGTTTTTTGACAAAAATAGTCAAAAATGTTAAGCCCCGCCCACTTTGCAATCTGGGCGCATGATTTGGCAACCATGCTGCGCGCCTCTTGTAACACGAATAACTGGGCAGTATTTTTTGCTTCCGTTGTTATTTTTGGAATATTTTTGCTGAAAGATCAAAAATAAATATAAAATAACTGAAACCAACTGAACAAAAAAGAAAAATTACATGTAATCGCCTTAAAATTGGGATATTGAGCGATGATAGCCTGCGCTCAACTCATTTTAGACGTCAATCCGCAGACACCGATTGTCATCGTTGTTAAAGCGGTAATTGCAGTATTATAGGCTGTCAAGCCTGCTGCGCCGACGTGCACTCGCTATTGATACTGCATTTAGGGGGGGGGGGGGGTTGAAAAAAACAAGGCACGCTAAAAGGCGATAAAGGTCTCTTTAGCAGCCGATGCTACACGCCGTAGAAATTTTTTTCTATAAGAACTATAATGATTAAAAAACGCTTAACATCGTGACAATCTTCGTAATTGATAATGTAAATTTTAATAAAAGCTGCTAAACTATTGTTAGCAGATACTGTAAACTTTGTCACTGAAAGTGCACTTCTGTTAGAGTAAGTTTATCGTTTATAAATACGAATCATTCACAAGACATAAACTTCATTCACGTCATTTATTATTCATATCTGAGAGTTCCACCGCTCGATCACGCAACGTGAACTGCAGACTTTCCTTTTTTCGAATACCGCCTACTATTGCCTACATCTGTTTTATTTGAATGTTCGTATAAACTAAAGATTTCTTTAATTAGAAAAAAAGTTCTTAAACAAATATCAAAACAAACTAAACGTTTATGCAACTTATCCGCGGTCGGTCAAGTCCAATTCTTCAAACAAAGTCTACTAAATATCTCATCATACGCGATATCATTCACATAAAACCAGGAAAAACATTTATAAACTTTCTTGAGACAAAAAGTTTACCATCGTCAGCTGGCCGCTAGCGGGCCCGCGGCGGGCCCGCAGCGGGCCCGCCAGCGCTTCACTAATGCATGCCAGCATTTTCGAACAAAAACTCAACTAACTTGTGTCTTATGTGCAATTTTACATGGTTTAAAATAACCAAAGTTCATTTATAAACCAATTGGAAATAAAAATTTTTCAACCTTTCAGTCACCTGCCAGATAGCATAGCCGCCGCGGGCCCGCCAGCGGCCAGCGAGGGCACCCAAGCGCTGGCGGGCCCGCTGCGGGCCCGTGGCGGGCCCGTAGCGTCTGCGGAGCCGCCGCGGGCCCGCGCGCGGTTCACCAGTGTTACTGAAACCACTTTCTAGCCACCAACCTTTCTAATCACTGATCTGTTATCATTCTCACTATATATTTCGAAACGACACAAAACATAAACTCAGGAAATGTTTGGGGCGTATATGGCCAGAGTCGGCATCTAGGTGGCTAATAGCCACTGAAAATGGCTAATAGCCGCTGAAAAGGGCTATTTAGTTGGTAATGTCACCGCCTATAAAAATTCGTCTGCTGGCAATGCAGCTATGGAATGTTTAGTTTACATGCAACAATTAAGAGAAGCATTCTTCGCGCTTACTCAGTGATTTTGCGACTTTTTCCAGAAACAAGATCCCCGATATTTGAAATTGACAGTTTGAAAAATATAGCGGACGGAAACGGCTAATAGCCATCGAATTCGGGGCGCACGCCAAATACATATGGTACACGTACCGAAATCGGTGGCTAATAGCCGATTTCAATGGCTATTAGCTGAACATTTTCACTCTAACGTAAATCGCCGACACGAATTGGGAGCCGCTGCAAGTGCGCCCTATTGTACACCTCAAATGCGCGCGAGATTCAAATTTTGAATATTATCGGCTTTGCAGATGTGAAACCAGTGCACAGAACGAAATGTGTGCCGCAGGAAAAAGAAAGATTTTCGACAAAATTTGCGAAAAATTTATCCAGAAATCTGTCAACAAACCTTTTTTTTAACCAAATTACTTTGTATATGAGTCATTTACATAAAAAATGACAATCGGGACATCAAAAACCAAGCTCCATGTCTTGTTTTGTCGTTTTATTTTGAAAATTCATCGCTCAATTTTTCGCAAAAAATATTTAATAACTTGCCGACATATTTTCGCTGGGTGAAAGAATGCATTGCGGATTGGAGGCCACTGATGTTTCGATTTCCCGGGGGCGGATAACAGAAAACAGGCTCAAAGCATGCTTCCACCCAGCTCCCTCCGGTCGCCCATTTCGATGGTATCACATATGCTTCCGGGGCGTAGCCACTGAACTTTCCGGTTATCAATAAATACTTGGAACGCAAATCCGAAGCGTCGAGGACAAAAAAGGGCAAAAAAACCGAAAAGAGAAAAAAATTCGGCGGCCCCCAACCCGCATAACGCCAAAAAATATTAATTAATTCATAAAATTAACATAAATAAAGAAATAATCAAGTTTCCTGCAGTTGTTCTCTTTTTTCGACTCTGATTCTCATTTGCATAGCCGAAAAGTTTTAAAATTCGAATCTCGCGCGAATTTGAGGTGTGCAATAGAGCGCACTTGCAGCGGCTCCCAATTCGTGTCGGCGATTTACGTTAGAGTAACATTTTCTGATAAGAATGATCGAGGCCACCACGCTCTTTGCATCCTTCTTTGCTTTCTCCATTCTCTTTTCTTGCCGCCAATGCTTGCCTATGGTTTTCTTCTTTGTGTGTATGTGCCAGTCAACCATCAGCTTCCGTGGCGCAATAGGCAGCGCGTTCGGCTGTTACACAGGTGATTCGCCACTTATGCATTATACGCGCAGACAAACAATTTACAAATAGCACGCAAATCGCGAAGAAGAAAATCGCGATTTGAGCATAATTTGTAAGTAATGCATGGTCGAAATATGGTCGGAATTTCCCAATTATGGGTAAATTATTGACAAATCGCGAAAATACAATTGGCAAATCCCGAAGGAACTCTCGCAGCGAAAATTTTCTCATCCTTGATTGAGATCCCAAATTAATTCATTTCTGCCCCAAAATGTTATTTTTATGATGTTTTTCCTGGTTTTTTTTTGTGAAAATGCTTTAATATTTTTATAATTTTTATTCCTTCTTGCTTTTTGTTAACTTTTTCCTTCCTTAATCTTATATTTACAGACACCCCGACACTCAAAACACAAAAAAGGCGCGCGACAACCAAGGAAAATGTGAGTTTTCAAGTTTAAGTAATGAAGAACCTAGGTTAAAAATGTTTTTGAAATATTATTCAAAATTTAGAAAAAATGCTCAATTTTAGTTGTTTGTTTTTGTTGGTAAATTCGTCGTGTTTAAATTGAAATCTGAGAAAGACGCTGTTCTAGCTTATTAAATTTTGGGTGTTTTAAAAATTTTGATAACAGACGGGTGGTTTGCAGAACCACTTTTTGAAGAGTAGCGCCTGCGAGAGCGAAAAACTTAATTTACTATTTTTCAGAGCAAGCAAGCAACTGCGAACGACAGCTCAAGGATCAATGCAACGATCAACAAGTAACTGCGAATGTCAGCACAAAAAGACCGATGTTTATTGAAGATAATTTGACCCACGATTAGGATAAAATTTAAAGAACGCTCCGATCTGTTCGAAACTTTGCATGCCTGGCAGTTTTTTGTCCGCATTTACCAAAGTTTCAGACTAATCAGAGCATTCTCAGATATTTTTTCCTAATCATTTTCTTATTTTATTGATATTTCTAGGAAATACCCCCCCCCCCCTCAATGGTTAATTGTGTAGTATTTTTCTAATTTCTTTTATGACTTGTTTTTGGTTTTATCATGTAATTTTTTCAAGTTTTGAATATAATAAAATAACATACTTTTGTTTAAAAAAAACATATAAAATTGATTAATAAGTAAATTCATTGTTTGATCAGAGAATTTTTACGGCGAATAATACTGAATTTTTCGGGATTTGCCATTAGTGTGCGAACAACATTCTTGTCGGCGAATATGCAGTTTCGCGAATCGTCCGTTGTTAGCCATTTTTTCGCGATATGCATACAATTTCCAAATTAAATGTAAATTTTCGCGAATTGCGAATTGTGCGCGCACAAAAGTAATGTTCACGCGTACCCATTTCGCAAACGCGCGAACAATTTTTGACAAATTATTTGCGTCACGCGAATCACCTGTGTAACCGAAAGGTTGGTGGTTCGAGCCCACCCGGGAGCGAAATCTTTTGCAGTTTAAAAGTTAGTATGACATTTCAAAAAAGTTGTGCAGGCCTGCGATCGCTGCCAACGCAATCTTTCGTGGACTACGTCACCTCCCATTTTTGAAACGTTCCACTTTATTCTGACGGGAATCAGGGCCTTTATTACTTCATACTATTCAAAATACAGAGATTTCGCTCCCTTCGCAAAGTGGACGACGCCGCCACGTTGGCGACGAGAGAGTGCAGAAAATTGAGAAAGCGTGGCCGATGTTTCGCTCCGATTTCTCAGAATCTCACTCCAAATGCATGCGCAGTTGTGCGATTGGAGCGGATTTGAAGAGCTTTATACCGAGTATGTCGACCTGACGTGGCCTCTGCGACATTTTTTTGAACTGTTTTTTATTGGTGATTTGAAACATTTTTTATACATTCTGTTTTCCATTTTCCGTACATTTGCCGTCGGCACAAGAGATGCCGCAAAAGCAGCGCCAATGACATTTTTTTTTATATCAAAGTAGCTCAATAATAATAATATTCCCCCACCTCAATCATTGCAGCATTCAAACGATAATACTGCTCGCACTCGTTCTCAGTCATTCCCTCGCAATCTCCAAGCTGAAAAAAAACTTTTTTTTTTTTAAACTTTTCTTCACACTACTCTGCAGTTCAACTAAACGGTGTACAAATGTATTTCAAATGTAGAAGTGATGTGCAGTTAATATGTGTGAAGTGTGTGTTTTGTGATATTGATTGAAAAAAACTAAAAGGAAAGATACATAGAAACGACACTGCTACGGGGAAGATCTATCACTGAAAAACCGAGGGTTAGAATCAGAATCATGAACCATCAGTCCCAACACTCAAAACAACCGACTGTTTTATTCTATGTGAATTATGTATCTCTGCGCGGTGAGTGACCAACTTACACGTTCTGCCTAAAAGGGATGATTATTAGTGAAATAAATAAAGAAACACAAAACAAAGTTCGGTTTTTTTTTACATTGTGAAAAATGATAGTTTTCGGTATAAACATACGTCCGTAGCACCAGATGGCCATTTCGAGCAGGAAAATGTGACCTCATGAATTATTTCTTCGCAAGATTGTTTGCAAACGCATTTGTCCATTTTCTCGGTGATATGATGGAAGTCTCCTACTGATCCTATGTTTTTCTCAAGACAAGAGCCTATAAATGTAAAATACATGGCAGAACTGGGAAATATTTCTAACGAGCAGTGGCATTGAACGCTGAGCAATGTCTGAACCCTTCGGGAACAGGGAATCTTGGATCTCCACAGGAGCAATCATCAATCAGTCCCTTTTGAAAGCAACTTCTGTGGCATCCTTCCGGATGGTAATCATATCCACTGTAGATATAATTACCATCAGTCACTTTCTTTGTCTCCACACATTCCCCATAAGGTGCGGGTAATCTTTGCATGACTTTCTGCAAGCATTTTAAATCTCTTGATTTATGTACATACGTCATGAAAATTATTTTCCACCTTTTTAATTCCGAAACTACTTGCAAAACCAACTGGTGCAGAATAACCAAACGTATCCGGGAACGGATACTCGGTTGGTGGATGGATTGCGAGACGGACTCCAGATGACTCAGAAGTGGACATGTAGTCAGAAGTGTTGACAAATAGAAGAACACGAATTCCATACATTGGCCCGGCGCGGCTGCTGGTATAATTGTTGTTGACGTCATAGTTGAAAGTGAAGCAATTTCCAAACTCAGGATCCACGTGTAAACGGAAATCTCTGGAAAAGAAACATTTTAAACTCTTCTTTTGTCGTTATCAACTCACTGATCAATATCACATTCCTTTCCATTGAATGAGCACATCTCAATGAATTCATGTTTCGACTGACTCAATGCGATTCTCTGTTTATCCGAAAGCGCCGCCATTGTGAACATCAAATTTTCCTTTGCTCGGGTCAGCATAGCCACTCCATCAGTCATACCCTATATTTATCTAGCTTTGTAAATTTATAAAAAGTGACCGGCTCACTTGGAAACCCATAGCTTTGATTGTTTCCGGGTTGCTAACAATTGCACGTTGGTTGGGACGTGGGGGAGGAGCTGAAAATTTAAGTTTAAAAAAAAATACTTGAAGAGCTCTGAAACAATTTTGCACGGCAACTCACGCTCTATCTGGAAGAGAGAAAAAACAACAAAAGAAAAAAATTACTAGATACTGGAACTTAGCAATGCAAAACAAATAGTTGCAAATCACGCGGACTATACTTGGAATCGGAGTGGTTGTTGTAGGTTCAGGTGTTGTGGTGGTTGTAGTTGTCGTAGTTGGTGGAGGGGTAGTTGTAGTAGTTGTAGTGGTGGTGGTAGAAGTGGAAGCTGTTAATGTTTTGTGTGCAAGACGTACAGTATATGTGCTCATTAACTATGCCAAACAAGCAAACTTACTCGTGGTTGGCGGTGGTGTAGTCGTCGTTGTTGTTGTGGTTGTGGTGGTTTTTCGAGTGGTTGTCGCTGAAAAAGTTAGCCAGAAAAATGTTGGAAACGTGCAAATCAGAGAAGGTTTTAAATGAAATGAATAAAATACAAATACTAAACTGGTGAGTAAAGAGGAATTGAAAATAGAAAAAAATAACTTTTTAATGGCATGCTTAACGAACTTGGTGGTGGGGTAGTTGTGGTAGTTGTAGTGGTGGTTGTAGTCATGTTATTCTCCAACCACAATTTTCTTATTTCAATTGGCCCTGCGCCAGCTTTTCCGATGCAATAAGGAGTCTGCAAAACTTATACATTGTTTAATTCCAATTCACCCCTACGAAAATTATTGCTCTAGTTCTACTTGGCGTGTAAAAAAAAGGACAAAAAGTTTGGTTTTCGGTCTACAACCAACAGAAAACTAGTATTTAAATCAAAAATGAATCAAAAGTAGAGCTGAAAACCAACAAAAACAGAACTGAATTTTTTATTTGAAAAACTCGAACAAAGTAAAAACAAAGTGTGCTGAAAAGTTCATTGGCTGAACTTTTACCTTTCGGAATCCATATTCTAGTTCAAGTGGCTGAAAATCTTTTAGCGATACAAGTAACTTGTAAAGTACAGGTCACAAAATTATCATTACTGTGAAACCTGTAATAGAAAATTATCACATTTTGAAGCACTCTCTAACAGAAGGCTTCAAAATTGTATCACAGGTCTAACGGTAAGTTGATATTAAAGAAATAACTAAAAACCCACGTCTTCCTTTTCGGTCGTATCTCCTCGATTGCGACACATGCATGGCCACTTATCAGAAGAAGTTGTACCATGTGGAAGAGAAGATTCACAATAGCCGTCATCGTGACAAAGTGGGCATTCGTGATCGTACCAAACACTAGAAAAAATTGGAAAATCAAAGTTATGATCCTGAAAGGTACCTAATATTGAAACAAGGCCAAGCAACTTCCATATCCCTATCATAAGTGCACACGCATTTTGAAGACTGAAAAATGTTATTTTCTTCCTAATACTTTTGAAATCTTATATAATATTCCATACCGGATCTCTTGGTGGGGATTCAAAACGGATACACTCCATTTCTAGATTTCCGACGCATTTACAATGTGCTTCAATTGCTTCGTATCTTCTGTTTTCAATCTTAAAATTAACATAATTTATAAAAATTTATGCTCTGCAAAGGTTTTTACCGATCTTTGTGATCTCCTTCTTCCTGTCACATTTCGCTGATTTGTTAGTTGTAGTGTCAAATTTGACTTTTTTAGTTCGATCATTCCCTCTTCAATCTCTTTGGCAAAAAGTTCTCTGACCATCTGCTGACTGGCATCCGAATGTTGCTTTCGGGAGATTTTTGGTTTCTTTTTCTTTTCTTCTGACGATTTACTATGGGTTTTTGCATTATCGTACACATCCATCTAAAGTTATAAGATTTAATTAACATTTTCTGAAAACTTGACAAGTGCAAAAAGTGACTCACAGTATCTCGAATCGAAGGAACCATCATTACCAAACTTTTTTTGTACGGATTCAAATTGCAGAACGTAATTGCTGGGAATTCCACGTCATCAAATTTAAGCTGAAAAACAAAGCAAATCGATTATTTTCCTTCTTAATCTGAAATTAAAAATCAATAAATATCCACCGAAATATCCGTGATCTTCTCGTGCGAGTTAAACTTGAACACCAGTTTTTGTGCTTGGTAGGCGAACATTAGAAGAAACGTAAAGATAATGAGCATCCACATCAATCTTGAGTAATTGTTGCTCGCAATAAGCACCCGTTTTGCTCCATGAGCAGTAGTTTTGTCACAAAAGTCCTTTAGCTTTAACACCGATTCTTTTTCTTGTAGGCATTCAACATGTTTAGAGTTTCCATTGAGTTTTTCTTTATTATCCCCGTTCGGGATTTCATGACTATAAATGTATTCATCGTGTCCTGGCACTGTGCCTTTTTTCGTTTCAGACATTTTGTTTTTTCGCTAGAATGTAAAATCAATTTGAATAAAAATTTGATATTTACGAAAATAATGGAGACTAAGATCACCGAAAATAATAATGGCATGGACTGAAAAGGGGATTTCAAAAATAAAAGCGCAAAGAAATAACGCTTTTTTTTTTATTATCTTTAATGCGTACCTGCTAGGTTTTTTCATAGGAATATCGAGGCAAAATAACATGTTTATTTCTTAGAAACTAGGAAATGTTGGAGAAAGATGTTTTAGGGTGATTGGCTGCAGCCTCACAAATAATGACTGACTTTATAGCCCGAAAGGGTCTAGGAAAGGAAGGAAAAACAAACTTTCGTTCATTTAGGGTTCCCCACTAGACATTGAAAATGAATGAATGAATACAAATGAATATGGATAGAAAAGGAGAAAGTTGAAAAAGGAAAATTTAGAAATCTGTTCCGTATTTATTCTATGCATTTGCATTTCAGTAACACAAAATATTTTTCTGAGCAACAGGATTTTGATCCGTAGATACGGAAATTGATTGATAATTAACAAAAGAGAAGGAAAACATGAAAAATGGCCGGACAGCCCGGATTTGATAAATGATAGCGGCTGGCTGGAAGAATGGAAAGGTGGAAAATTCGTGACAAATTCACTCTAGTTAATGACTCACTCAGTTCACCTCAACAAACAATTCAGTGAAGTGAAAAGGTTTAAAAATCGACGAGCAGAAATTAATGAACGGATATGATTTATCTGTTGTTAAACACTTGCAAATGCACCGGACATCTGATATGATAACGTCATGCGACACACACCAAAGAAACACTGAAAATTCTATTTCAAATGAATTGTCCTGTCTATTGCATTTCTAATCGGGTCCTATGACTGGACAGACACTAGATCTTACACTTTATTTTCGCACGTCACGGAATAAATGGATGTTCATTTTTCACATTTGTTTTATGTTTTCAATAAATTTTTCCAATTATTTAAAAATACTCAATTCCTCAATAGTTCAATGATTCTAAACTCGAACTTCGGCTTCTTCTTTTCAACTTGTTTAAAAAATTCACCACGTTTGAAGTGATTTTCTGTGAGAAAAATTAATTGAAAGAAAATGCTGGCTCACAAGAAAAGCAACAACGTTTTAGGTTGTCTGGCTTTTTAAATGGTAACATTCTTTTACTACTTTTCAAAAACAAAACTCCAGCACTTTCTTTGACGCTTAAAAGTTAAAAGGGCAGCTGAACAAAACAATCAAAATTCTAAAAGAAAATCTTTATCTCACGATTACAAAACAGCTGTGAAGTTGACACTTTTCTGATCTGCTTCTGAAAGTAAGAAAAACAAAAACACTTAAAAAAAAAAGAAACGCTGGAAAAGCGTAAGATTTCGACCAGAAACCGCTAAAAAACCACATCGTAAAAACAGTCGGAAAAAAGAAAAGTGAGGAGCATTTATTCCAGCGGTAATAAAATGTTGGGCTCCTTTCTCTCAATTCTCAAATTGTTTTTCTTATTTTTCTTGTTTTATTTTTGCTCACTGTTCAATCACCACACGGACTTATCACTGCGGAGGGCCGATCCGTGACAAATCGTGTAAAGACAAAATGAAAGGCAAGAAGATGAAGAGAGAAACGCTTTAAAATATAATGATCTTTCTACGAGGTGATATGAAAAAACGTAAGAAAAAGAGAACATTTTGGAATCGACACAACTTATGAAAATATTGCAAAATGCCTCGAGAGCAACATTAGAACATGCTCCGGAGAGCAGGTTTATTGACAATATAATAAAAAATAACCTTACGTCCGTTTGTTGAGACAACAAGCTCATAAACAAAACAAGAAGACAAGCTTCCAGAGAAACAGGAATGAGTCATGTTTCACACCTATTCTGGAGGAACCGGGAAAGCATTGTAGCGTATTTAAAACTAGAAGAGAAGTACCAAGTATCGGGACCTTCAAAAAACAAATTCATAATAAATGGAGAGTGCTTTGCGGGGAAAAGTGATGCTAAGAACAGGTGACCATGGCTTATTTGATTTATGAGAAGTTCAGAGCTCTAGGGGTTTCGGGTTCACTAGAGATTAGTTCTGCCCATCACTTTAGAAAAAAGAAGAAAGAAAGACGGAATTTTTCGGTGAAAATGGAGAACTGCATCTAAAAATGGCAGTTGGATTTGCGGTGCGACAGGATTAGTCGCCGGCAATAGAAAAGCATCAAACATTTTAAAAGTTGAAATGTTCCAATTGCATAAAAAAAAAGTGGGCTGTGCTGCACCCGGTGAGCCAACACCTACAATTGAAGAAAAGGGGAAAGTGGTTGTGATTTATGACTAAAGACCTTGGTACCATACTATTAGATTTTTGGCGTTCGAATTTAAGTAGACTGGTAATTATTATAAATCACATGAACGGAAATGGTCTCGTCTGCTAATAAAGCGAGCCGTTCAGCAATTTTCCAAAATAACTGAAAAATTGCAAGTAGGTCAGACGTCTTCTTTGTCAGCAACACAAATGAATCAATTGCACTTTGTCATAACACAAAATAAGTAGCTAATCAAATTGCAACGGAAGAAAAAGAAAATGAAACGTCGTTGTCTGCAACCCGTCTTCCTCCTTCTTGGAAATCGCCATTCTTCGCAACTCACTTGCCTAATGGGATACTTTTGAGTACCAGAACAGCTTGGAAGATACGACCAATTACCTTTTCTTTCGACTACTCTTCTTTACCAAAACAACAACTCAATTTGAGAAATGGAAGGAACCCTATTCCCTTTTTTCGGTCTGTCAGGAGATTGTTCACGGATATTTCGGTTTTATTATAATTCACTCCTCCCCACTAACCTTTACATTAGTCGACGGATGTTTCTGGCTGTATTTTGAGTGTAGTTGGAATGCCTATAATGTATGACGTTTTCTTTTTTTTGTTTCTGCTCCAAAGAGAAAAAAGTAATTAACTTGACGCTGTCTGGCAAGCTAACAAAAACGTTCTCAACTCGATTAGAGTGGCTCATTGTTTACCTGAAAACAAAACACAGAGAAGAAGCTCAACCAAACTAGAATCCAAAACACTTTTCCCAGCTGATTCCGCGCTTTTGAGATTCTCGGCAAGCCGTGAGCCGTTGTGTTGTTTAGGAACCGTTGAATGGCCGCCATTGTCTGGAATGAGATGACTTTCTTTTTTCTTTTGTTTCGATGGGTCCTATAGGTGGGAGGGAATGTGCATTGGACTAGAAAATAGTTTTGGGATGAAAAACATATGTTCCATCATTTCTAGAGTTTTTAAGCGGAGTAAACATTTTTATGGCGAACTTCGGGGGATATCCAATATTATTGTTATATGATTTAAAAAAATCCCAGAGTGTGAAATTCGCAAAAATAAAAATTTGAACTTGAACCAACAAAATCACCGCAACTATCATTTCCGCGACTGATGTGCAATAGATATATTTGCAGAAACCGATGCCTCACGACTGGGCACCAGAAAGTGATTTAAATAAACATGTCTTATTATGAAGCTGTCATCACTGAGGCGTGCGGAATTGATCTATCATTGGTCTATCACGTGGTTACAGTATCCATCAAACCCTCGATATATCAAGCATTTTCTATGAATTGAATTGAAAGAAAAATTCAAAAAGTATCAAGTGGATAAAACCTACGGGATTTGAATGAAAAAAGTAAAGCAGTAGTAGTGGACTTGATTCAAATAGAAAATGAGGAACATTTTTTTAAGTCGAAAGTCGGCAAAAAGAAAACATTGTCATTAAAAATGCCCGTTTCAAATGATTTAGGACTCTATTTTTCTTTCAATTTTTTCCCACATTCACATTTTAAGATGTTCTTAATTTTAAAAAATTGTTATGTAATTATTAAAAGTGCAACTTACAGTTTTAGGTGCCTCACTGATGGAAAACTTCCCCATGTCTGCCTCCTGATTCAGAATAACAATGTGCTCTTCTTTTGCTGAAAACGAAATTATATATTGTTTTCAACTTCCGACTTCTTCAACATAATTGCAAGAAAAAAAATAATAGTTTGGACAGGCAATTTCAATTGTTTTTGTTCTTCAGTAGCTTAAAAACAGCTAGGAGAATTTTTTCGGAAGACATAAAAATTAGAAGAAACCATTGAACCGCAACTTGCTGAGGTTGAGGTCTCGAAAAAGGTCAATGAAGTTGTTCTGCAGTGAGCGGTTTGGTGCATGCTATTCAATTCTACTCGCTCTATCTTACTTTTACCGCCTTTAACCTTTTTCCGTTTTCGGGCCCACACACAACAATTGGAAATGAACTTGATAGAAATCGCCAGACATTTTGGTTACGAAAATGAAAATAAATAACAAAGTTTGAAAGTTTTTTGTAACATTCAAACATGTTGCCTCTATGAGTTCCTATGTCAAAAAAAAAAATGAAATAAAGTCAAAATAATTCAACTGAAAACGAAGGGTGAAATGGTGTTCGGAAACAAAAAGAGGCTGCGTGAAGCATTTAAAATGGAATGTACGAATTCTAAATGTCATCGTTGTTTTATAGTTTTAAACAATAAAAAAGCACTTACGATCAGGATGACTTTTCGGCGTACGCGTCTTCATTTCTGACTGCAGGTGTGAAAAATGCACTAATTATTCGGGCAGCACCAAAACAAAACAACAATAGGCTTTAGCCTTTCTGTCTAAATTACTAGGTTGAGCCAATGCTAAACGGTTTATTTTCTTTTATTTATAACAACAAATCTGGCCGTTCACTTATGAAGGAATTGCGGAGTGTGAAGAAATTCCAAGGCGAAGGGGGTTTTAGAATCGAAACTTTGTTTTGCGAATGTAATTTTGTAAATAACGCTGGACTATATTCAGTTTTATTTGAAATTAAAAAAAAATCATTACCCCGTTCTTTTTTCCTATCTTAGTCACCAATTTTTCTGGCTAGGACAATCCTTTAGATTAATGATGATACTCGTTCCCATGGAGGGTGAAAATTGTTTCTGACACGCGCTAAAATAATAAATTGGCGGGATGCGGAGGTACTGTCTCAATGAATGTGGGAAACTGTTGATTTCAAATAAAACTGGGTTATAGTGAAATTTGATAAAGTTGGAAAATAATTCTACATTTTTATTAGAAGTGTTTTAGATACAATGCGTTTTTTATTACAGGTTTTATTGTATGTAGCCGAGCATTTCCTAAATAACTATTTTTCAATGCGGGTAATGGATATTATGAATTGAAAAGCCTGTTGTGCACTCATTTACATGCTGCTAACGCTGCCTTTTTGCAAATATGCTCCCAGATTATTTTCTCACACGTTTCACTGTATTCTACGCACTTAGTTCTTGGAAATTTAGTGACCTCTGTAACTGCGATTTCTAGCGGAAAGGCAAATGCGGATACTCACACCTGAAATCTTGATCTTGATTTTTATTATAGAAGAATGATAATGTAACGATTTCCACAGGAATTTACAAATTTTAGAATTTAAGCAAATCAATGTTATTTTCATAATCCCTATATTTTTTCTTTACTTATTGAACACAATCCAAATATATCTTCATTGAAAGTTACAAACATCATTTTACCCTCTTCCCTAAAAGTTACGAAAAATACAAAATTCAATCTACATTTTGTAAATTTCTCCCAACCCATTACTAAACTGGAACAAGACAGTAATCAATGATGTAGGTAGCGGTGTCTTTGAAGAGGTCGCGTGCCTTTGCTATGATAATTAATTGCACAATTCGGCCGGCAAAAGGAATACCAATTCTTCTTCATTTCCTATCCCCTCATCGTCATCATTTTTCTCACTTTTTCATTGTTTCTTTCTTTCATGTAGACCGGAAATTCGACTTTGGAATGTGTACTTACAAAATAAAACGAACATATTTTCACATTTTCAAATTCTCAACAAAAAAAAATCAAATCAAATCCGTTCATCCTTCCTGTGTTTGGATGAGATGAGCAATAAACTCGGGCCAAACTATGCAACAATTTTCCACGTAACAATAGTGATTTTCGATTGGTCGGCAAATATGAGTGAGTGTTGGGGGTACATCATAAAATAAACTTGTGGCTCTTTTGTGATGCAATTCAATGTGACACGAATGACCACACAAGTCATTCCAAACCTATAATTACGGTAGGTAGCTGACAAAGTTTGCACAGACGTTTGTATTTAAGAAAATTATTTATGAGCAAGAAATGAGGAAAATGACAAGTTGATTTAAAACTATAAATATTAATAATAATAATATGAAATAAAACAATGTAAGTGAATGATATCATAAGAAAAGTGTTACACGCAATAACAGACAAAGGTAAGGCAGATAAAAAATATGTTTTCAATATTCCCAGTTTTCTTTTTCAGTCTTTTTTTCCGATTCAATCCCGCAATCCGTACAACTTTTGAGCAAGTAACAGCAATTATTGAAGAGGTAAAGGTGTCACAAAAGAAAATGCTCCGGCCAGAAAATCCATTGAATGAAAAGATAATAGGCGGATGTCGAAAAGTGGAAAAGGGACAAAAGTACCCGGAAGCAGATACTATAAGAAATGTAGAGAGGTATAAGATAGAATACAGAAAAGTTCAAATTATTGAAAGTCAAATATGGATCAATCACTGGAGGTGGGCGAGAAGTGAGAAAAGGGGTCCTAGAACATTGCACAGAACATCATGGAGGCATATAAAGCTTTAAGTACAGCATGAAAATGGGAAAACCATTGGGAAAAAAACAGTCCCTAACAGAAACGACAACTTATAATTGTCAAAAACAAAAATTAGTAGTCAAGTTTTGGCGCAAAAAATGGATAATGTGGATTGACAAACTGATTTTGATACATTTGCATGAAGGGCCTTTCCATGAAATTCTGCATATGCATCGCATTCAACTGATCCATTTTCATATTCTCCGGCGAAAAAGTCACACTTTCATCGGTAGTTGGAGTTCCGACTGAAGCGTTTCCGGAATCACTGCTCTCATCGTGTTCCGGCGTCTGCGTTCCTTTTTTCAACTCGCTTTCGTGGGCCTGAAATAACTTGTTTGAAATTTCAAAATCAACTCCTTTGTGTCAATAATACTGTAGATTGGGAGCGATAGAGAAGGGAGGGAGTGGGGGAAGAAAAATTTCTCATTCAAAACCCATAAATGCAAATCAAATTCCTTCATTCACGCACGCTTCGCTAAGATGTGCCCGCTGGTGGAACTAGTTTTCATTAAGAATGGGATTACTGATCATTATTCTTAAAGATTCTCTCCAACTTTCCCACAAATTTGCCCGATATAATCAAGTCAAACCAAAACGGTACACTTTTATTATTCTTCCTGTATCAACCTGTCACCTAAAGATAACATCATTTTCCCTCAGCCACCTACAATTTGACCCCTCACACACTAATCCATCCTATAGACAATAGGGTCTCCCTAGTAGCCCACGTGTTCTCATTTCTCACCTTCATATGCTTACGCAATGAGCTTGGATGGGTGTACTGTTTTCCACAATTTGGGTTCTGAAATACAAATAATTTTTACACTGATTCACATTCTTGATTGAACTACTTACCGTACAACAATACGTTTTTTGGCTGGAATGCACGTGCATGTGTTTCTTACGATCGGAGGAGTTGGCGAACAGCTTGGTGCATCCATCGTGTGTGCACCTGAATGGTTTCTCGCCTGGAAATAAAAATCGTATTGAGTAATTTTTCCCATACTAGGTGCTAAGAAAAGTGTGATAGTTTTCGAGAATGGTGCTAACCCCGTACAGTACCTTTCATAAATCAAGACAGCTGTGCTGGGAATAGGGGTTTTCTATTTAAAATCAAAAACGGGAGAAGGGGGTGAAAAATTTCCTACAGCTGCATCATTATTGAAACGGTGCAGTGCATTGCATTGAAATGCGGTGCAGTGAAATGGTAATTTTATGCAGCTAGGCTAAGCATGAAAATCACAATCTTGTCAATTTGAAGTATGCAAATTTAATTTCTAAATATCGTATTCTGTTATTGACTGTCCATCCAAGTGGTACGGTACAACAAGTGTTGAGTATGGTTCGGTAGGGCTCAAAAGGCTCGGAAGTCAAATCTTGAGAGAAAACATTATGTAATGTGGAGCATCCTTCCTAATATCCTTAAACAACGATGCCGACTTGTTTTCAAAGCCTAATTATAATTATGTAATATGGCGTCACAAAGTCAAATATTGTTCTTCTTATTCCTTTTATTTTCTCTCTTCCTCTCCTTTCATTGTCAAAATTATGAAATTGTGAAATTTCTCATATCCAAAACCAAAAGAAAACGAAATTAGTGTCACTCTCGGCGTAAACGGATTACGGTACGTCTCCCTCTCGCTTGCATAATAAACAGGCGAGACTGTCGCAAAAGGCGAGGTGGATCGTTCCAAAAATTTGCCTGACAATGGGAGTTTCTGACATCGTAAATCTATTTCTAAATCCTCAAAAGTTGCGGAACAAAACAATTCAATAGTGGTTGAAAGGCGTGTGGATAAATTTATGACAGAAAACGAGATGAATAGAGAGAAGAAGATAAAAACGACCAGACTTTGTGCTTTCACTCGTTATTATTACTGGTCCTCATTCAATGCTCCCGCTATGCCTTAACCACAATTCTTGCTCAAGAGCTCCTCAACAACCAAAATTTTCACCTGCCTAGATGCACTTGATGTATCGTATCATAGTCAAGGGTCATAATCTTGTAAGCATACTCTAATTATGTGTAATATACGAGATAATGAAAAAACAACATCCCACTTCTATTCCTTACCTGAATGAATCCTCTTGTGGATTTTCAAGTTTTCAGATCTGGCGAAAACTTTATTGCATTGTTCGCAAGTGAAAGGACGTTCGCCGGTGTGAACTCGCATGTGGTTGACCAGCTTGTACTTGGCCTGTAAAAATGATTAGTGTTACGCAAAGGTGCAAATGAGCATAATTGCAGTGCCGCCTGACTAGTTCGTATACCTTATGAAAAGAGGTAACAATTAAAAATAGTGACCTAATAAATGCAATATAATGTACAATACATCGTAACATAATCCCAGAAAGCTATTAGAACGTACCTTAAACTGCTTGTACTCTCTATCACAGCCCCTCCACAAGCATATGAACTTGGAGTCATGATTGATATGTGTTGTATTCAGATGGTTTGAGAGATCTTGAGGATTTTGGAAAAGTTCCATGCACGCATGTCCATTTGTCTCCCAGAGACATCTGAGAGGCTCTTTGCTGATGTTGTAAGCAAGAGGGCTGGAAAAACAACAAGTTAAGAAGAGTTAAAAACTGAAAACTCACTTTGGATACATGAATTGATCCATTGGGACAAAAGGTGGAGGCACTGGTAGAGCCGGATAAAAGTTTGGAGAGTAGCTAAGTGGATCTGGAGTAGGTGGATAGAGAGGAACAGAGGCTTGCCACTCGTGAGCATCCCTAGTTGGATCGGGGTAGTACTCGCTCTGCATTCTTCTGAAAACATTGCTAATTGGGTTAAATGCTACAAAAAAAACAAAAAGATGAATTACGAGTTTGCAACAAAAAGTCAGTGGGGGTCCATCTCAGTGGTAAGCTAACGTTTCTAGTAGGTGGCGCGTGTCGTGTAGATGGGTGACGACCACGCCTCCTAGAGACTCGGATTGGCGAGAAATCGAGGTATGGGCGGGGTCTGTTTTGTGAATAGACATTGGAAGGCGGCTGTCACAAACACAAATATTGGGCAGAGAATAGTGATTTTTTCTTTCTTTTTTTTTGTAGGAAATAATGTGGAAACAGATAGGGTGAATTAAAAGAAATGAAGAAAAACGGCGAATGTCTAATGAAATGAGGGGGTTTGATTTAAACTTGAAATTCTGTTGCGGTATTGTGAGTGAGTCATAGCCATGAAAAAATAACTCATAAGAAACGAATAAATTAAGAATAATCTTATCTGTTTTTCTGTTCTAAAATTACAAAATTCAGATAGTCAGAAAAAATTGAAAAAAAAACCTATTTCTGACAGCCTAGATCGACAAAAAAGTTTTTAAACATCAAAAATACAAGTTTTAATAACGAAAATATTGGAAAATCGTGTTAAGACTAATAACACAACCAGACTAACACATTCAACACCAAATAGTGAACACATCTCGGGAAAGGATATCATTATTCGGAAGACTCATAAATCATATGCCGACTCGTACCCGAAAAATGATAGTTTGCTCATGTTCGGTCAATTTTCTCTCGTGAAAAAATGATAAACTCTGATGCAGAAAAATCTGAGAAAGAAGAAAAAGATCCAACTAATGTAAGCTGGAATGAGGTGGAGGGGCCTAACTGCTCTGGCAAGCGTGCTCCTTTATATGTACAGTCAAGTTCTCGGCAGGTGTCTTTATTATGCTCGTCTTTGAAAAAAGCGATGAGGTAAGTGATCTTTTTAAAGGTTAATAATCTAGTAAGTACTTTTTATACACCGTTTTGGATCCTGGGATGTAACGAAGTAAGTCAGTGCGGCTCTAATTGTGCATTCAAAAAGAGTTACGCATAATGCTACAAAATGAATAAAACAAACATTTTCTGATAAACAACATGATCCTGATAAGCAACATAAAATAATGCGGTTCTGAAAATTGTAGAAGATATTCTTCAAATTTTCCCATAAAACAGTTTGTGGGAACCGGAAGAACACGTGTATACTCCCATGGAAACTTGGCACATTACAAGATACGCATGCTCCGTGGTTTTGGTTTTCCCATAGATCTATAAATTTGCAAAACTATGTTGATTGGCTGAATAAAACCAAAAAAGAATAGTTAGTTAGTAAGTGAGGCAAAAAAGTTTTGAGGCCAATTGTCAAATTAATCATGACACTGTTTTTGCGTTACTGGCGGTAATATTATATTCAAAAACAAAACACCACTCTCTCCTTTTCTCACTATTTCCATCGTTTCTTACTAGATCTGGTTTCAAATCAAATTCTCAATTTTCTTCAATCTACCGTACTCCATTCAAAACTAAGAAATGTTGCCTGTCAGATCAGACAGTCCGTCATCAGAAGTGCGCGAAAAGCGTGTTGCACCTCTTTTCGTTTGATAAATGATAAAACCATCATTTATACAGCAGTGGAGTGTAAGATGGTGTTGCGGTTTGCAAAGAGAGAAGAGAAAAGAAAAGAAAATAAAAGTTCAGTTGCCGTCAAGGTGCGAATTTGATGGATTATTATAGTAGTGACAGCGGCACGCGACACCAGACCTTGAGGCGTCGAGATTCGAGATGGACGAGAACCTCATTGATGTTACGTAACTCGCGTCTAAATGATACTCTAAATGCAGCGTTTTACCGTGTTGCGTTTGCTCCTACGCAATGTGGCAATTCGTTTCGAAGGCGATTACCATAGTTGGATACTAGTAGCTAGTGAAGCTTCTAAAAAAATACAACTGTCCAGCCAATTACATAAACTGCAATGTACATACACCTGCTGAGATCCTTGCAATCTCAGGACCATGTTGGTTAACACTTGCCTCCTAAAAGTTCGTCAGAGTTTATAAGCGTGCTTTAAAAGGTCAGCAATTCAGGTGCCATATGTGAACAACATGTGATAATGGTAGGCGTTGAGAATAGAAAGTGTTGCTAGAGTAGAATTTTTAGCCCCTGGCAATTTTTTTTGATTTGCACAGAATCAGCAGCATGTGTCGGATAGTTAAATGGAGAATCCTTTTTCATCATGAGCATGGAATTAGAGCGGAGTATCTTGATTTGCATTTTTTTGATTTGTGCCAATGTGCATTTTCAATTCCATCAAATATACTTGGATCAGACTCGAAATTTTTTCGAACATTCCAAAATCCTCATAAAAGGGTCTAAATTGTTTTCGACTCACAATCAGTTGTATTTTCTTTTTTCATTTGTGTGTTTTTCCAAAATCTGCACTCGATATTAGTTTTGTAAGTTGGCGGTACGACTGTTATTTCAGGCAGATGTGTTCCAGCTGCTGAGATTGGCTATGTGCGAATGTTGACCATTACTAATTGTGTCTATTACGTGGGAGGAAAAATGGAGAACAATATTAAGAAGACTTGGGCGATGGGTTTTAGAAAATTAAACTGAATAGTTCCAAACTGTGTTTTCTTTTTTGGAATTTCAAAATTATGGGGAAATCGTTTCCTCATCAAGTATTGAAGGGATGACTTTTGAGGCCATATGCAAGAAACAGGAAAACGACAGGAAATTTGTTTTCCGGGAAAAAAAATTCGAAAAACTCTGATTTTTAAATGATGAGGACACGAGACGCAGAAAATCATGTTTGGGAAAACGGTTTCCTGTCGTTTTCCAGTTTCTTGCATATGACCTCTGGTAAAAATTTTAATATTTTCTATTGAATTGTTTTGTGTAGTTTCCTAATTTGAATTACCTCCATCATCCACCGGTGGAAATAACCTGTGCTAAAATCCCACGAACATTTTGCAGACGTATTTACAGTGCATTAACGGTATCTGTACGTTTGCCGTCCCAGGCAACGAACGTTCAAAAAACTACTTTGTTTTTGCATTGCCATTTTTTCTCACTCACGCATCATGCCCCTGTGCATACTTACATGTTTAGTTATTTAGTCTTTCTGATATAGAAAATGTTCGATTTGCCTGTGTGTTTGTTTGCGTGTTTTGCACAATCGAGTTTGCATTCGAAAAAACTCGATCCCGCGAGCTTTCCATTGACGTTAAAACCATTGACGTTTAACCACTGTACGACAAGGGTCACAAGAACATGAAAAATAAATTATTACCATTACTATTGTCCATTCGCGAAAAAAAACAAGTGCACTCCACGAAACTTAGTACTTCGTGAAATTCTTTCGTCGCCAAATTATTTCAATTCACGTTTAAATTCAATGTGAAATTAAAAGACTTGGCGACGAAAATGCAATCCACGAAGTACTAAGTTTTGTGGAGCGCACTTGCTTTCTTCGCGAATGAACAATAGAAATAAAAACAAAAATAAATAAAAATAAGGATTTGACGTAGGCGACGTAGTCGTAAAAAGCCGCAGGCTTGTAAGGATAATAAGAGTTATCAATGCTTGATATGTATTGACCATGTTGTTCGACGGTCTCGTGCCAATGCAGTGGAAGTAGTTCGATTCCCCTTGCGTATACATCCGAAGGTTGGCAACCGAAGGAACCGTCGAGGTATGATTCCAGGTGGGCGTGGTCGTCGAACTTCATATCTTTGAGGAAGTTCTGATGTGAGCTAAAAGAAGGATTCTCAATTCAAAACAATATTTCGAATCCAGAGCGTGTTTGGTTGTCGTCTGAGCAGTGACAAGGAATAAGTACAACTCGTTCTGATTTGGTCATCAGTCCAATCGTGGGGTACGAGTTGACCAAATTTCACCAAGGCGATCCGTTCTTCAAGTACCAATAAAAATATGATAAAATGTAAAAAAACAAAAGTTTATCAAACATATATAAAACAGAAGTTTTTATGTCAATGTCATTTCCCATTGCTTTTATAAAAACCACCGCGGCCGATACCAACCGTGTCCTCGGTAGTATAGTGGTGAGTATCCGCGTCTGTCACATGCGAGACCCGGGTTCAATTCCCGGCCGGGGAGAAACTTTTTAAGTTCGAAGTCTCCGAGAAACCCCAAATTTGATTATCGAGTTCTCCTGTCTTTTTTATATTTTGTTAGTTTACTGAATAGAATATCAACCGGTTTCTGTCAGTTTAAAGATCATGAGTATTTTTTGTGGTCTGTAAACTGCTTCCATTCCCAAAAAAAGTAAATTATAATGACGTGCTTTTTCAGTGCCAGTCTTTTTTCAGTTACCTACCTTGATAATTTCCTACCATGTACATTACTAAATAATATTAAAAACGTCTGTGATCGGAGCTCACCTTACTTTACGAGCGAAATACAGTTACGACGCGCCAATGTTTCGCAGGTCTCGGAAAGGAAAATGCACGGTGCTACGAGACCTGCGGAGCATCGGAGCGTCGTAGCTAAATTGCGATCAAAAACGGACAGAATGAGAAGGGGGCTATTCCCTTGGGGTTATTCTCGGAACCAGAAAAAAAAGCAAAAATATAAAATCCAGCAAAAAACTCAGCGAAAATTCGGAGAATGCTTCGATTGATCTGAAACGTTGGGGAATCATTTAAAAGATACTTCCAGTCATTCCCTGAAAACTTTGACCAAAATATCGATTTTGAAAATTTTCAGAAATAAAAATCGATAATAATCTTTTTATAATCAATATTTCGGTCTGAAATTTTCTGGGACTGTCCGAGAGTATTTTTTAAATGATCTCTCAAAGTTTCAGACCGGTTGGAGCATTCTCCGAACTTTCGCTGAATTTTTGCTGGTATTTTCTATTTTTTTGCTTTTTTTGCTGGTTCCGAGAATAACCCCATTAAAGTTTCAGACCGAAGCCGAATCGCTCACTTGTCCTGGAGCGCACTTGCTACTGTCTGTTTCTCTGGGTTTATAATGAAATTACTTCTCTCAATTTGCACAATTTTTTTTTCAATTTTTAGTTGTTTCTGTTTTATTTTTATAGATAATATTATTTAATGGGGTTATTCACAAAATGACAAAAATGGCAAAAAACGGCAAAAAACTCGGCAAATGCTCCGATTGCTCTGAAATTTCGGGAAATGAGGGAGAAAACTCTCCCGGACATTCCCACAAAATTTCAGACCAAAATGCCGAATTTAAGCATTTTCAGACAAAAAAGCAATAATTCTTAAAAATCAATATTTTGGTCTGAAATTTTGTGGGAATGTCCGGGAGAGTTTTTTCCTTCATTTCCTAAAATTTCAGATCAATCGGAGCATTTTCCGAGTTTTCGCGCAGTTTTTTGCCGTTTTTTGCCATTTTTTGCCATTTCGTGAATAACCCCATAAGAACAAATATTTATCATAACAATCCAAAACCTTCTGAGATACTTCCTCCAAACATATTTGTGTCTATTTCGCTCATTTATCCGTGTTTTTTGTATTTAAAACAGAATTCAGAAAGCATCAAATACATAAAAAATTCGTAGCCAAATTCCATAGGTTCTGGATTGATTCGGGGCAAAGTTATGGCAGACATCTTCAAAGATCAATTGAACCGCGTGGATTAAGCATTGCGTCAAGATGTCAAAACGACGTTGACAAAATTCCTCTACGACAACGCCCAAAAATCACATAGGAAAAACTGAGGAATTGGGCTGGAAAGTGCTGCCTCATCCGCCATACAGCCCAAACCTGGCATCAGAGTTGAATGGAAGTAAAAATTTCTAAAACGAATGTCGGAATCTATGCAACGGTCGATGCAACACTCACTTGCCGTGAGAATTTTCACAAACCGTGAAAAAGTTTAACTTTGGGTGTCCAACTACTTTGAGTCGCAGCCGGCCGAGTTCTTCGAAAGAGGAATCCATTTTTTGCATAAACGTTGGAAACAAGTCATTGAAAGTAATGAAGATTATCTTTTGAATTAATCTTGTTTTATTTCGTTTTTATACCAAAAATGTTTTTAACTTGTTTTAATAGTACATCTCAATTGTATGATTATTTCCAAAAATGTTCTGGCATTGGCATTGCGTTGTTCGTTTTGCGAATTTCATTCCACCTTCCGTCTTTCGTTTGTGTTAGAAAATTTTCATTTAGTCTACCGATTTGGAAAAATCAGAGCACTTTGAGTTTTTGACCACTTATTCATTTATTTCAAAGTGTTGCTTATTTTGCACTGAAGCATGCGGTTTTGCTAATTTTTATATACCGATTTTGATACGTAAAAGTTCTGAAAAAGAACGCTTCTGATACGGGAACGTTCTGATTCAGGGTAGCTACCTGTGATCAACACCAACTACACCCAATGTCGCCACCTCCGCGAAAAGTCCCAATCACAAGAAGTGTACGCAAAGGAGACTTTCTTTCTTCAAAATTCTTCTCAGCTTATCTGTGCCGACTTTAGTCGAAGAACGAGAGAAAAGGAAGAGGATACACTTTATTAAAGACTGACGCTTATAGTTAGTTCGTACCGAGTTCTATTGGGGGCGCTCGATCATCTCCGGGAAGCGGGCCACGTCCGTCCGAAGTGTCCATTGCCAGGACGCTCAGCATCTGCGGGAGCCCCTCCCCAGGTGGAGGGGCGTGAGCCTCAGTAGCAGCGGCGGCGGGAGTCTTCTTGGCCATATTGTCGAAGGCGGCAGCAGGAGTAGGACCGGTCACGAAGTTGACTTGGCGTGTCGACTGGCGAGTTCTCTCGGCTTTTATAGCGGCAATCTGGGTCATCCACGTCATCCACGTCATTGCGAGCACAGAGGGTAGGTTAAGTTAGGTCACGTCGATTTAGTCTTTTATTTGTGTCCTCACGTTCTTTTTTGACGTGAATTTATTATTTATTATTTATTAATGAGGTCGAGGAAGGAGAGTCTTCGACTTCCGCGACACTGGGGGCGGAGACGAAGGCCTTTTTTCCTTTAGGGAAAAGGGCTTTACACTACCTCATTGGGTTAATTCCAGGGGAATGAGTTGGTTGACAGCTCTCTGGATTAACTTGCTTTTGCATTTAATAGTTACCGAACGCGTTTTTCCGTCGCTCGATTTGATCAATTCCGTAATTCGACCAAGTGGCCAACGGTAACGTGGTACAAGTGGGGTTTCTACCAACACAATATGTCCAATCTGAGGGACTTCTGAGCTGTGGGCTCGGTTTTTGTACGTAGGGGCTTTCTTCCCTGTGTACAATTCATTGTAAAACTCGTCCCAAAGTTTTTGGCGAGTTGCATTTAGACTTTCCAAGTATTTTCTTGTCTGTCTTTCTGTGATACTTGAGTTTGTATTATTTGCAGTGATTACACCGTTAGGAAGTGATAACTCTGCTAGTGGAAGCATGAAATCTATTGGTCGGATTGCTTCAGTATCCGATATACTGATTGGGTTTGTTGTGATAGGTCTGCTGTTGATAATGCCTTCACACTCAATCAATAGGGTTTCTACTTCAATGTAGGAGAATTGATTGTTTCCAATTGTCTTAAAAAACATATTTTTTACAATTGCTACAATTCTTTCATACACGCCTCCTTGCCATGGGGCGAATGGGGTTATTTGACGTACTTCAATTTCTTTAGAAGCTAAATATGATGTCAATGTTTGACTCGAGTTTATCATGCTTTTGAGATCTGCATTGATCATCGCATAGCCCAGACTGAACGCAGGTGCGTTGTCTGAGATGATCGATTTTGGAGTGCCTCTTCGGCCTATCAGTCTTCTCATTGCCAGTAAGAAGCTGGAGGTACTATTATCCGGTACGATTTCCAGATGTACTGCTCGTGTTACTAAACACGTGCTGAGCATAGCCCAAAGTTTTCCATTATTACCGGATGATGTTTTGTATCCAATAGGACCAAAATAATCCAGTCCAACATGCTGGAATGGTCTACACGCATGAGTGCGAACGGCCGGGAGAGCTGTTGCAAACGGGTATTTGTAAGGTTTCCCGTGTTGTCTCTTGCAAATGAGACAGTTTTTTCTTATCGACCTGGTGAGGGTCGTTATTCCTTTTATCCAGTATCTCTGTTGGATATCGGTGGCCATATCTTTTGGCCCTTGATGGAGTAGACTTTCATGAGAGTCTCCTGCTATTAATCTTGCCAAAGGATGTTTGTGCATGATATAAATTAATGATTTTGGGAGATTCGCGTTCTTTTTATTTACGTAAGAATTCTCATAATGATACACTCCATTATTATCTTTGTGGATGTGTTCAGAGACTGGTGGTTTAATGTCCATTCTATATTCAGAATCCACGTAGTGGTCGTTTATTATATATTTTAGAGTCAATGCTCTTTTCTTAGTTTCATTCTTAGTAATGTTTGCTATTGCATATTTTTGCATGGTGTGATTTTGCCAGATGTATGGTTTATCTGGAAATCGAGCGTTTCGCTTGATCATAGTTTTTACTGTCCAATTCAGGACTTTATTAGTGATAGTCACTAATTTTCTCAGACTATTTGTCTTATAATACGGTACGATTGATTCGTATCCGAGAGAATTTTCAGATGCTAATAATGTATTACCTCTTGGAACTGCTGGTCTATCTATTTTGAGGATGTAGCAGTGAAATTCTTGATGATCCGCTGAAGTGTCATCAAGTGATGGAGGCCATTTGGTTTCGTTCTCCACTAGAAACGAGGGACCATTTTGCCAAAGTGAATTTATTTTTAGTTCGGACAGGGTAGCACCTCTTGTTGCTATGTCCGCTGGATTTATGCCTGTGGGGACATATCTGAATTTTGGATTCAAATTCTTTTCTGCCAATTTATTTAATGTGGCTGTAATTGTTATTATTCTATTCGAAACCCATTTGTCAACAGGTTTCTTATGGATTATCCAATAGAGAACTGCGCTGTTATCACAGAAAAAGGTTACCGATGAAATTGGTATGTGCAGTTCGTCTATCAGTGTAGACGCTGCATTTGTTGCAATTAGTGCACCTAGTAATTCCATCCGAGGGATGGTAAGATTGTCCGAATTGATTGGACGGATTTTTGATTTTGAGAAAATGAGTGTCGATGATTTTTCACCCTTTATATTTTCAAAGACCAAATATGCACATGTTGCGTAATGATCTTTTGATGCATCGGAAAAGATGATCAAAGATGTTTTTTCAATATCTTTCAACTGAGTCACCATCCGGGGGAAGGTGTATTTTTTCTCAGTGAATGCTGCTTTGATTTGGATCCACTCTTGGTGGTACTTATCAGGTATGGGATCTTTCCATTTTACTTTGGATTCACATACTTTGGATGATAATAATTTTATTGGGACTATTATCGGGGATAAGAGTCCGAGCGGATCATATGTGGCGGCTTGGAATGCCACTAATTGTCTTTTTGTTGGAACTCCTTCTGGAGGAGTTGCAATTTTAATACTGAGTGAGTCATTTGTTGAATCCCATAACAGACCGAGTAATTTGCACGTAGTGCTGCTGGCTCGGTCGGTTTCCGGTATGATACTCATCACCTTGCTGTCATTGCACACATATTCGCGTAGATTCATGTGCATGTTATTGAATGCTCGTTTGGAATTACGATAATCTTCCAGAGCTTCGTCTGCTGTTTCGGGAGTGAACAGGACATTATCGACATACAGATTCTGGGCGATCTTGTCGTTTATGGCTTCTGGAGCCATTTCCATATACAGTATGATTGTTATTGCCAATAAAAATGGCGACGCTGTAATTCCAAAAGGAAGGCGCGTAAACCTGTATATTATAATGTTTTCCGGAGTTGGCGGACTATGTGGGTTTTTCATCCAAAGAAATTTTGTCGCATTTCTATGCTGCGCTTGTAATCTTACTTGATGAAACGCCTTCTCGAGGTCGGCGACCATGAGGAATGGCTTATTTCGAGCTCTGAGCAATATTCCAACGATGGATTTGAGAATCGATGGGCCGGGATGAATGCAGTCATTCAAAGACAGTTCATTCTTCATATGAGAGGATGCGTCAAGTACAATTCTTAATTTCGTTGTTAGCGAATCAAGTTTTTCTATCACTCTGTGGGGGATGAAGTAGTGAGGTCCCGTCTGCTTTTCTGCTTCTGGTGCTACTTCAATAATCCCGGACGCAAGTTGTTGCATGATAATATCATGATATGCGTCTCTGGTCACAGAATTTGTTAGTTGTTTCTCAACTAATGATATCAATCTTTTGACAGCTACTAGGTAGTTGTCGTTCAAATGCTCTTCTTTCCCATTGAATGGAAATTGAACATGAATTTTTTCATCCTTATCTTTTACGGCCGTAGCCTTAAACCTTTTTATCAATTCTTCATTGAGGGTTTGTTTATTTTGAACTGCCGTTGGCGGTTCTATTCCCAACAGATCCAATTGCCACGATCTTTCGAGAAGTTTATCCAATGTGGAGTTGATACTCCTACTATTCATACTTTGACCGTTTATCACCGCCGAAATCTCTGTTTCCGTTGGTGATTCGTCGGTTTCCCACATATCCACAATTTGGAGATTGTTTATGTGATGTTCGATATTATCCTCACTATCTTCATTTTTGGGTCCATTCAAGGGCTTTATTGCCGCTGGAGATGGTGTTGGGTGAGTTATGAAACCTAGGTATGTCTCTTCCACAATTCGGCCACTTGGTAGTGTATGCCGTTGACTGGATGACAATAGATTCGTGAGAATATTATTACCAATTAATAGATCGATCGGCTTGCCGTCGAATTTCTTTAGGTTTGTCAAATTTTTGATATCAATCTGTTTCTGTACCAAAAAAACTGTATCTTGGTCAGAGAAGATGGGAGCTTTGACGCTTGTTGGTAATGATTCGAATTCTGGGATTATGGTGGTCCATATTTTTCCCGAATTATCTAATAGTTCGAGACTATAGAGGTTGATTTTTTGAGGTCCTGTGGACGAGACAAATCCTGTAAATGTAATCATCTTTTGATGATGAACAGGTATTTTCAACCGTCTTACGGCTTGACTGGAAATGACTGATGTGGTTGCTCCACTATCTATCAGTGCATTGAGGAGTGCACCTGATGGGGTCCGTATTTGTAAATACGGCAATGTGTATTCCGGATCGGTTACACATGTGAAGTTAATGTTTATAGTGTCCAACTTGATAATATCAGTGGGCAAACATGGTTTAAATTCTTGATCTCTAAAAGATGGATCTTTTTCTTGATTGATACGAATGCTCCCTCTGGGGGAGTGAGTTATTTCAGATGCGGAGTCGGCTGGTTTAGAGCTCAACTCCGTTTGTCCGAAAAAACTTCTGTAATTCATCTGTCTCCGTTGAGCTGAGCAGGTTCATCAATTTCTGGACCTTTTCTTGCTCAGGACATAGAGAAAAGTGGTGCTTCTCTCTGCAACTGTAGCAGATGGCTGGCGATCTGCAATCTTCTGCTGAGTGATACTTGTTGAGGCAGTTCAAACAGCGATTTTTCTCTTTCATGAGAGCTTCTCTTTTTTGAGCAATTGTAAGTTGACAATCGCAACTTTTGTGGGAATCGTCCTTACAGAATATGCAAGGAGTTCGCATCCACGGTTTGATGACCGGTTTGACTTGATATTTCGAACTCTTGTTTTTTTCATTTTTTGATCCCAGTTTCAGTGGGACGCTTTCTTTTGTATTGTTCGAAGTCTTTAATTGATTAATTTCAGCCGTGCAAACTTCTGTGAGTTGCGTTCTGCTTTTTCTTCTTTGCTCGGCCTCTTGGATGACTCGGTTTTCCGAGATGAGTCTTTGAACCAATTTAATGGTGTCTTTGAAGGATGGATTTAGCTTATTTTTTCGATTGAACTTGATCACTGATCGCAAAATGTGCGCAGGAAGTTTCTCGATGAAAATATTGATTGCTAGCTCATTGTTCATGGAGAATCCATGCAACTCCAAGCTATTTGCGGTACACAAGTGTTTCATTGTGTCCTTTTCCATCTGATCAACGTCAGTTTGGTGGAATTTTTGCTGTCGGAATTCTTCCAGCAATTGATTACGTCTATCATCATCTCGATTGTAGGTGATTTCAAGGTTAGACCGTAGGTTATCATATGCTTCACGGCGCGGCCAAATCGACGTGGCCGAGGAAATTTCGGAAACTCGGCCACCTCCTTTTTAATGCATTGCGCCGAGCGGCAACTATAAAACTTCGTTTTTTTTTTGTTTTTTTCGCGTTTTTCATTATCTTTTTGTAAATAAACTTTTAAAATAAACAATACTTTCAGGATAACTCACAACCGAGCTCGCATTTGTTCCGCACACTTCCCGTCACGAGTCTTCAAAGGTAGTGAGTTTTTATAAATGTTTTTCTCGTAAAAAAATTATTTGGATTCTCCGAGTTTTTGCCAAAACGTTATCCAGGCAATCATCTTTCGTTTGATACCAAATATGTGAAGCTGTATGTATGAATTTTGAAAAAAAAACTACGAAAAGTCGAAAAATGTGAAAACTTCCGACAAAAAAATATTTTTCTCGAAAACAAGTTGGTATTTCGTTCTATTATTTTGCCACAACATACTCCAGGAAATTCTCCTTCTTTTGATACCAAATTTATAAAACTGTATGTATCGATTATCAAGAAAAACCACGAAGAATCGAAAAATGTAAAAAATTCAGACAAAAAACTTTCTTTTTTTCTCGAAAAAAAATTGGTATTTTGTTCTGTTATTTTGCCACAACGTACTCCAGACTATTCTCCTTTTTTTGATATAAAATTTATAGAATTGTATCACTTTATTTTCGAAAAAAATCATAAATTGCTGAAAAAAGTGAAAAATTGAGAAAAAAAATTTTTTTTCTCGAAAATAAATTGGTATTTCGTTCTGATACTTTGCCACAACGTACTCCAGGGAATTTTCCTTCTTTTAATACTAAATATTTAAAGCTGTATTACTTTATTTTTGAAAAAAAAATCAGAAACTGTGGAAAAAAGTAAAAAATTCAGGAAAAAAATATTTTTCTCGAAAACAAGTTGGTATTTCGTTCTGATACTTTGCCACAACATACTCCAGGAAATTCTACTTTTTTTAATACCAAATTTATAAAACTGTATGTATCGATTTTCAAGAAAAATCATGAAGAATCGAAAAAAAGTGAAAAATTTCAGACAAAAACTATTTTTTCTCGAAAATAAGAAGGTATAGTGTTCTGAAAAATTTCCCCAATGTACTTCAAATAATTATCTTCCTTTTTATGCCAAAAATATTAGGTTTTCACGACTTTGTTATCAATTTTTTGTTTTTTGTGGCTATTTTGATACTTTTCCTCGTTTTCTTGTTGTCCGAATCTTATTTTTTGATTGTATTTTATTTTTCTGTTGTTTTTTAAGCATTTTTAATGGAATAAAGCAATTAATTTCGCTGTTAAGAACTTTAAAAAGCAAAATTAAACCCAAAACAAATTGGTGTTGACGCGCAATCTGCAGTGTTGCGCCGCGGTGTTTGCACACCAGTTTCGCTGCCAATACTGCTGTACCATTACAAGTTTTTCCTCGGCCACGTCGCGTTGGCCGGGCCGTGGCTTCTTGTGATAACTGTGGAGAAGTGATTAATTCTTTTGCATCGCCTTCTAACAGGCTGATCAAGATGTTTTGTTTCAGAATAACGCCTATTTGAGTGTTTTCATGAACTAATGCGTCGAACACGGCGCGGCCAAATCGACGTGGCCGAGAAAATTTCGGAAACTCGGCCACCTCCCTTTTAATGCATTGCGCCGAGAGGCAACTATGAAACTTTGTTTTTTTGCTGTTTTTTTTCGTGTTTTTCATTATCGTTTTGTAAATAAATGTTTAAAATAAACTTTACTTTCAGGATAATTCACAACCGAGCTCGGATTTGTTCCGCACACTTCCCTTCGCAAGTCTTCAAAAGTAGTGAGTTTTTATAAATGTTTTTCTCGAAAAAAAAATCTTTTAAAGTCTTTGAGTTTTTGCCAAAACGTTCTCCAGGAAATTATCTTTCATTTGATGCCAAATATTTAAAGCTGTATGTGTGAATTTAGAAAAAAAACCACGAAAAGTCGAAAAATGTGAAAATTTTCAGACAAAAAATATTTTTTCTCGAAAATCAATCCTTTTAATTGTCTGGTATTTTGCCACAATGTTCTCCAGGCCATTATCTTTCGTTTGATGCCAAATATTTGAAGCTGTATGTGTGAATTAAAAAAAAAAACCACGAAAAGTCGAAAAATGTGAACATTTTCAGACAAAAAAATTGTTTTCTCGAAAACCAATCCTTTTAATTGTCTGATTTTTTGCCACAATGTTCTCCAAGCAATTCTCCTTCTTTTGATAACAGATACTTGAAGCTGTATGTGTGAATTTCGAAAAAAAAACCACGAAAAATCGAAAAATGTGAAAATTTCAGACAAAAAATATTTTTTCTCGAAAAACAGTCCTTTTAATTCTCTGATTTTTTGCCACAACGTTTTCCAAGCAATTAGCTTTTTTTGATATCAAATATTTAAAGCTTTATTTATGAATTTTGAAGAAAAACCACGAAAAGTAAAAAAGATGTGAAAATTTCAGACAAAAAATGTTTTTCTCGAAAAAAAGTTATTTTAATTTTCTGATTTTTTGCCACAATGTTCTTTAAGCATTTCTCTTTCTTTTGATATTAAATATTTAAATCTTCATGTACAGATTTTCGAGAAAAACCACGAAGAGTCGAAAAATGTGAAAATTTTCAGACAAAAACCATTTTTTCTCGAAAAACAGTCCTTTTAATTCTCTGATTTTTTGCCACAATGTTCTCGAGGCAATTCTCCTTCTTTTGATAACAACTACCTGAAGCTGTATGTAAGCATTTTCAAGAAAAACCACGAAGAATCGAAAAAAATGTGACAATTTTCAGAAAAACAACTATTTTTCTCGAAAATAAGTAGGTATAGTATTCTGAAACATTCCCCCAACGTACTTCAAATAATTATCTTGTTTTTCTTGTCTAAAATATTAGGTTTTCACGACTTTGTTATACATTTTTTGTTTTTTGTGGCTATTTTGATACTTTTCCTCGTATTCTTGTTGCCCGAATCTTATTTTATGATTGTATTTTATTTTTCTGTTGTTTTATAAGCATTTTTAATGAAATAAAGCAACTAATTTCGCTGTTAAGACCTTTAAAAAGCAAAATTAAGACCAAAACGAATTGGTGATGACGCGCAATCTGCACTGTTGCGCCGCGGTGTTTGCACACCAGTTTCGCTGCCAATACTGCTGTACCATTACAAGTTTTTCCTCGGCCACGTCGCGTTGGCCGGGCCGTGCGAAACGCGTGATAAAAAGGGCGTAATCGCTTTTTCTGCCATCAAATGGTTTTAACGTTTGCAGAATTGTGGCGACGTTCATTTGTGGTTCATTCATATACTGACCAAATGAGGGGCGCGCCTGAGTTGGCGGTGACTCTTTGGGACTATCTACAATTGGTTCGGGCGATTGGATCACCTCTGACATTCTTTGGTTGCTGAGACATAGATTTTTGGAGTGGTTGTTTGATGACGCCGGGATGCTGCACAGCTCTCGGTCATTTTCGTCATCCGTACCATCACCTTCACCTGTTTTGTCTTGCATCGTTTTGAAACGATTTTTCATAGATTGCAGGTCTTCCTGCATGTTTTCCCACTGGGTTTGCATTGCCTGAATGCTTTGGAAAACGAGATGTTGAGCTTTGACTACGCCATCTACTTTTGCGGATGTTAACTCATTATTTTTATCTATATTGTGTTGAAGTTCTTTCAACAGTTGATAAATGGAATGATTGTCATTTTCAGACTGTTTTGTTCCTTGAATGGAATTGTCAGACTTTCTAGCTTTGCTAGTTTCTGGCGAGAGAGATCTCACGTTTTTCATGATTGGTGAGTCCGGCATTTTGCTTGGGCTCTGCTGTGGATTGGAATTTTCCACAGAGAATTTGGTTATTTTTTTCCGAGATGTTGGAGCTCTCCAACGACGGCAGTTGACCACATTGGTTTCTCAAACTGCTGTGACTTATTTGGACACAGTCTGAAGTACGAAAATGTTCAAGTGGTTTTTGTTCCAATTTGCGTTCAATACGCTGAAGAAGAATATTCATTTGGGATCTTAAGCCTTTAAAATTTCTGGCATTTAAGTGATCACAAAGGATGGCAAAATTATTATTTTTCGCCTTTGGCGATGATGACACTTCTGGATGGCTGTCCAAAAGTTGCCATGCTTCAGTCTCAGCTTGGCTGAGATTGGCTGCAAATTGCGAAAGTTTGCGGTGGCAAACTTGCAAAATTGCGACGGATTGGGCTTGATTTGGGCTTGCCAAAAAATCATCCACTTCCGCTATAAGCTGGAGGGCTTTGGTAGCCCTCTTTGTAAAAATTTGCTTCGCTGGGCCTAGGTTGGTCCAATGAGCGGAAGATGGTATTGGGCGCTTGATCTCCGATCGGCTAGCTGAACGGCGGGACGATCGAACTGATGAACGTCTTGAAAGCTGACGATCAGGAGGCTGGCTAGACGAGCGACGGCACGGACGGGTCGGAGTTGATTGTTCTGAAAAGATCTGATCATTCTCCGACTTCTTACCGATTACTGTATCGCTGCTTCATGCCATTTGCGTTATTTATTCAATGCAGTGTCACTTTATTAGTGACGGATTGATTAACTTTTTGAAACTGGAGACTATTGTCTTTTATCAATTAATTATAATATGATCGGACAGAGACGAGATTACTTCGCTTGTCATGATCTTGATTAGCATTGAGACTGGTGAAAAAAAAACTTTTTCTTTTCAGCAATGATGGTTTTTTTTAAGCAACTACGCTTTTTTAGCAATGTGATTTTTTAGCCATTTAAGCATAAGAAATCTAAGTTTGAGCAATGTGATTTTTAAGCCATTTAAGCTTAAGAATCTAAGTTTAAGCAATGTGATTTTTTAAGCAGTTCAAGCTCAAGAAATCTAATCAATGTAGAGGCTAACCAAGTCGTGAATCTCCTTATCATGGAGGAAAGTTTCAGCTCCTTGGTTACCCTTTGGTCTGTGTTTAACCATTTACCCATTATTTTTTCGTCCCTTTATGGGTCGGGACTAGTCAGAATCCTTAGGATGTGCACCTCCTAAACACAGGGGACCGATCTACTTTCAGCCTGAAGTAGATTCAAATTAGAGATTGTTTTCCAAACATACTTCAACTGCCGTTTTGCGCGTGTGGCAGCTAAAGTTGATTGGGAACAATCTAAAATTTCTGACAAAGTTATCTTTACCAGCTCATATTTAACAATTTCTGATTATATTTTTCAGATTATCAATTTACTGTAGGTGGTTCAGTTAAATTTAGAATAGAACGACTTGTCTTTTGAATGTTATATATATTCTCATAACAGAGGACGTTCTTTTTTAAAAAATTGTTTTGAGTGCTCTCATTTAGTGCCACGCGAACTTTCTTTTCTGAGAGTTACTAAATGAGGGCCTCTTTTGATTTTTAATCAAATTTTGTGTTTTTTCACTCTTTTCCTTTTTCTCTTTGGTCCTATCAACCAGTCGATGCACCATGTGCCGACTTTAGTCGAAGAACGAGAGAAAAGGAAGAGGATACACTTTATTAAAGACTGACGCTTATAGTTAGTTCGTACCGAGTTCTATTGGGGGCGCTCGATCATCTCCGGGAAGCGGGCCACGTCCGTCCGAAGTGTCCATTGCCAGGACGCTCAGCATCTGCGGGAGCCCCTCCCCAGGTGGAGGGGCGTGAGCCTCAGTAGCAGCGGCGGCGGGAGTCTTCTTGGCCATATTGTCGAAGGCGGCAGCAGGAGTAGGACCGGTCACGAAGTTGACTTGGCGTGTCGACTGGCGAGTTCTCTCGGCTTTTATAGCGGCAATCTGGGTCATCCACGTCATCCACGTCATTGCGAGCACAGAGGGTAGGTTAAGTTAGGTCACGTCGATTTAGTCTTTTATTTGTGTCCTCACGTTCTTTTTTGACGTGAATTTATTATTTATTATTTATTAATGAGGTCGAGGAAGGAGAGTCTTCGACTTCCGCGACATTATCTGGATCAGGTCACGTTTTCAGCCAACTACGATGACAACATCTTAATGAACACAAGGACGACCGAATGCTTATTCCCAAACCCGAGGATGGCCGACTACAACGTTCTGGTGGCTAACAATACCAGAACAGCAAACCGAATGATTCACGGTTTACCTGTCGTTAATAACCTGGAATTTTTTTTTAATATAATTTGTGTGATTTTCCTATTTTTGACTATCGATGAAAGTTTAATTCATCATTAACTTCTTGGCATAGTTTTGTAAACGTGTCAAAAAATTGAAATCTAAACGATAAAACTCACTTATCATAATGAGCAGTTGAGTACGGGTGCGCTTTTAACAAAGCTGCGCCTCTATTAGGGGGTGCGCTTTTATTACAGTTTTTACGGTACCTTCTAATTTCTTTTATCAACGTGAAAAAAGCCGTTATGCTTTGCGAATTGAATAAAGAGCAGGGTGTAAAGTGAAGTGTTCAAGTGCTGCTACTCTCCACCGTCAGAAAACCGTTTGAAAAGTGACAAGCGACAAGCGTGGTAGCGACTGTTTTTCGCAGTGTTAAAGTGGAAGCGCAAGTCTTATTCATTATGGATGTTATGGGGTTATTCACAAACCGGAAAAAAAGGAAGAAAACGGAAAAAACTTCGGGAAAATGCGGAGAATGCTCCGATTGACCTGAAATTTTGGGAAAAATTGGAAAAAATTCTCCTGTACACGCTCACAAAATTTTGGACCGAAATATCGATTTTAAAAATTTTCAGAAAAAAAATCGATAATTTTTAAAATCGATATTTCGGTCCAAAATTTTGTGAGCGTGTACAGGAGAATTTTTTCCAATTTTTCCCAAAATTTCAGGTCAATCGGAGCATTCTCCGATTTTTCGCGCAATTTTTTTCCTTTTTCTTCCTTTTTTTTCCGGTTTTGTGAATAACCCCATTAGAAATGTTTAAAGATATTAAAAAAAAAACAATTGTTTCTACATTGGAACCTACTCAGCAACTTCTTCCGGCGAACCAGCGGCCGATCGAAAAAAAATCGGCGGAGCCCCTCTGATTGGCCGTGCGTCCACCGCTGTTTACAAAGAATCTAGACGGAAGGTTGTAATCGCTCGTTATTTAGCATCTGTGCAATTTTGCTGGGTCACTGCATAAAACGGTTAGAAAAAAACGAGAAAATTTATTATCAGAATAAAATAAGTACAATAGAAGAAGAACAGAATAAAGAAGAGGCATAATTTAGAAAGCGTTTAAAAGAACTCGCTTTAACTTTTCGTGGACGACGGTGACAAATGTGGCGACGTCATGAAGCAACAAGTGGTAGTTCGACCGTCATTCACTGTCGTCTTTACCATTACCAAGAGCGCGTTTGCATTACATCTTCTGTTCAAACACGGGGCGACGAATTTTTGCCGCTTTTTAATTTTTAATTTTTTATTTCCGAATATCTTTTCAATGTTTTTGAAAGAAATTATTCTGCAGAGCGTGGAAATGCCGTGTGATAGCAGCCACGCCAGATTTTCTGATCAAAATGGCGACTACTAAGCTTGGAAAGGGAAAGAAAATTGCAGTGATGGATGGTGCACGCGATTTGTAAAAAAAATTGTCACAACTGACGAAGAACTGTACCATTGCGTCCAAAAGTATGTTTTACTAATTTTTGAATGAATCTGAGCTGAAAATTTTGAAGATAACAAACATCACAGTGCCCCGAAAGTATTGCTGTCAGTTCGGACGCAGATTCTCGAGTGATTTCGCTTCATCGAAACCACAAAATAAAAATAGAGAATGAGGTAGGTTTTTTTTTTAATCAAGGTGTGTCAAAAATTTTTTATTTCAATGTTTCAGACCCACTATCTTATATTCCTTTTTCCTCCTCCAAAAACCATGAAAAAATCGAAAAAAAAACATCAAAAAGCGGCACAAATTTCTCGCCCCGCGTTTTAACAGAAGATTTAATGCAAACGCGCTCTACGGTGATTCCGAAATGGCAGGTTGAACTTTGGCGAATAATTTTCTGGCGCAGTTTTTTTCGTCTTCGTAGTTTTTCGGCGAGTTATTTTTGGAAGCTTTTTTTTCCATGGTACTCCCGAAACCTATAAAAAAAATAAAATAAAACCCAATAATTGAAGCAACCCTGGTCTTGGTCTTCACAAAACTACCAGTATCAGTGTTCTAAAAAAACGTTTTACTAAATCTATTATAAAAAATCGTTTCCCGATTCCGATGAAAGTTTGTTGAATTTCAAAAAATTTAATGGTTTGTGTTGAATATTTCACGGCCCGGCCAACGCGACGTGGCCGAGGAAAAACTTGTAATGGTACAGCAGTATTGGCAGCGAAACTGGTGTGCAAACACCGCGGCGCAACACTGCAGATTGCGCGTCAACACCAATTTGTTTTGGGTTTAATTTTGCTTTTTAAAGTTCTTAACAGCGAAATTAATTGCTTTATTCCATTAAAAATGCTTAAAAAACAACAGAAAAATAAAATACAATCAAAAAATAAGATTCGGACAACAAGAAAACGAGGAAAAGTATCAAAATAGCCACAAAAAACAAAAAATTGATAACAAAGTCGTGAAAACCTAATATTTTTGGCATAAAAAGGAAGATAATTATTTGAAGTACATTGGGGAAATTTTTCAGAACACTATACCTTCTTATTTTCGAGAAAAAATAGTTTTTGTCTGAAATTTTTCACTTTTTTTCGATTCTTCATGATTTTTCTTGAAAATCGATACATACAGTTTTATAAATTTGGTATTAAAAAAAGTAGAATTTCCTGGAGTATGTTGTGGCAAAGTATCAGAACGAAATACCAACTTGTTTTCGAGAAAAATATTTTTTTCCTGAATTTTTTACTTTTTTCCACAGTTTCTGATTTTTTTTTCAAAAATAAAGTAATACAGCTTTAAATATTTAGTATTAAAAGAAGGAAAATTCCCTGGAGTACGTTGTGGCAAAGTATCAGAACGAAATACCAATTTATTTTCGAGAAAAAAAATTTTTTTTCTCAATTTTTCACTTTTTTCAGCAATTTATGATTTTTTTCGAAAATAAAGTGATACAATTCTATAAATTTTATATCAAAAAAAGGAGAATAGTCTGGAGTACGTTGTGGCAAAATAACAGAACAAAATACCAATTTTTTTTCGAGAAAAAAAGAAAGTTTTTTGTCTGAATTTTTTACATTTTTCGATTCTTCGTGGTTTTTCTTGATAATCGATACATACAGTTTTATAAATTTGGTATCAAAAGAAGGAGAATTTCCTGGAGTATGTTGTGGCAAAATAATAGAACGAAATACCAACTTGTTTTCGAGAAAAATATTTTTTTGTCGGAAGTTTTCACATTTTTCGACTTTTCGTAGTTTTTTTTTCAAAATTCATACATACAGCTTCACATATTTGGTATCAAACGAAAGATGATTGCCTGGATAACGTTTTGGCAAAAACTCGGAGAATCCAAATAATTTTTTTACGAGAAAAACATTTATAAAAACTCACTACCTTTGAAGACTCGTGACGGGAAGTGTGCGGAACAAATGCGAGCTCGGTTGTGAGTTATCCTGAAAGTATTGTTTATTTTAAAAGTTTATTTACAAAAAGATAATGAAAAACGCGAAAAAAACAAAAAAAAAACGAAGTTTTATAGTTGCCGCTCGGCGCAATGCATTAAAAAGGAGGTGGCCGAGTTTCCGAAATTTCCTCGGCCACGTCGATTTGGCCGCGCCGTGATTTGGTATGCACCTTCAAAACAAAGAAGATAAAAAACATTTCGACCACGGCAGGATTCGAACCTACAATCTTCTGCTCCGTAGGCAGACGCGTTATCCATTGCGCCACGCGGCCAGATGATAAAATGATAATGCAGTGATTACAAATTTTAACGGCAAGGAAGATGTATTGCTGATCGGGTGGAAACTGCAATTGCATGAGGAGGTGACAGGGGTGACAAAGTCAGTTGGTTTTCAAAGGTTGTTGGATTGAAAAAACTGTTCAATGTTTTTAAGAAATGTGAGAAGAGCTTGACTTATTTTTATGCGCAAATCCAACATACATAAAAATGAAAAAGTGGTGATAATAATAAATTGAACAGGTAAAACTAACAACAGACTGAAAATCATGTCAAAAATTTTTGAAAACTAGAATTAACGGAAACAGGTGGAGGAAAACTACAGTTATTCTATGTTTCGAATAGAGCGCATTTGCATTGCCCCCATCTTGTTACGCTCTGTCATGTTCCTATGGCTCATTGGGGTGTGTCTACATAGCCTGGACTCTTCGTCTAGAGGATTATACAGTAAAGGTGTCTGGCGAATGAGCTGAGTAAATGTGAGGAGAAACGAAGGGACAAATCAATAGTAATCAGAACAATTCCCTATTTTCCAGTGGGGGAAAATAAAAGTGTTTTATGGCGATGATTATACTATTATACAAATTCAATGTTTGCTGTTTATCTGACAGATTGTTCTCTGTAGTCATGTGTTAGTCAACTATTTTATCTAGACTGGAAATTATCGTAAACGGATTCAGCTCGAAGTGTTGATGAAGCGAACGAATTACAATAGATTATAACAAAACACGAGCCCAGCTTTATTTTATCTATGATGCTTTTTTGTACTAATTGATGAAATCAAAAACAATATATTCACCAAAGATAAGCGGGAGGAAAAATTGGCTAAAAGCGAAAGACGGAAAGCGGCAAACGGAAATGAAAAAATTATAGAGGACGACGGGAAGCAGAAGGAGGAAAACTGGAAAACGAAGGGAAGAAATGACGGAATGTGGAAGGCGAATTTCCGCTCATATGTGCTACCAATTTGGAAAGTTTTCAAAAAAATTAAATTTATCGAAAAAGTAAGCAAATTTTTGCAAGTTTGTCCTCTGTTTTTGTGGTTAAATCTCATCCGAGTACATCGGTGCTTCATTTCATTTTATAGAATTTTTGATTTATAAGTGATGTTCATACTTTGTCACAAAAACAAAAAATTATTTAAAAAAAAACCGAAGATTTGAATTATATAATGAATATTCAACAGCCAATAGACACGATGTGCAGTACAAAAGACTTGAACAGGGAAACTCTCAAAAAGCTTTCTGCAATATTTACCCTCATATTAATCATCCATATTAGGCTAAAACCTTTGTTATCACTACCATATCTCTGCATTGTTCTTCTGTGTACAACATGGTACGTGTATCGTGTGCATCGTATCTTCGTTACCACCGTAGTCCTGGCAATGTATCCCTTTTCTCTGGACAAATATTGGCTCGTTGCCAAGTCTCTCTGGAATAATGCCATGAACGATCTAAGATGTTGCCACGTCACCGCCTGTAAACAGGTGTATCTCAACAATAGAAGAAAAATGCAATTGTTGGATCAATATTTTTTCTTCTATTGAGTTAAAAGTGAGGAACGATGGAAAACTATAGGAACGGCTAGTAAAAACATACATTTTGATGCGGTTGCGTTGTAAAACAAAACAAAATATGCAACTTTCAGCGGCGATTTGAAACAAAACAATGGATGACGCATGGTTTTTGCTCCATCTCTTTTTCAAATTTTATCTTGCGCGCACGGTGTGTTGAAGTGTACATTTTTTCGAAAATTTCTAAAATTGCCGCCACATGCGCATTCAAATTATAAAGTTATAGGTTTCTGGGCATGCGTCGATAAATAAATAAATAAATAAATAATACACCGATTGTGCGTACAAATGTGAAGCCTAAAAAAAACGAAATAAATATTTTTTGAAGACTTTATTCAAATGTTAATATTCAGGTGTTCATTTTAATGTATTTTTACTGTATTCTGTGTCATTTTCTGATTTTGCGTATTCCTAGAATACTCTCATTAACCAACGTCATTCGCTATCCCAGAGGCAGTTTTAGTGCTCCTCCACTTTGGTCCTACCATACTGCTTTGCGCGCTCTCTCGGTCTACCGTACACCCTCTTACTATGCCCGTCTAAACTCTCGTTTTCTCGCCGAATTTAGGGTCTGCGTGTCTCGCCAACTGAGCTATTTTGTCGGATCTGCGCAGCCATCTGACCTACTCGCTCAGATGCACGGACATACGGTACGTGGAGTCGATCAATTGTGGGCCGCCCTCCTCATTCTAATGGGCAATGTGCACTCATTCTAATCGTCACTGTCTTACTGTCTTGGTGTTCTTACTGTATTCGATTTAAAAAAAAACGTAGTTAATGTGTGTAGACCTGTAGACATCGTATGCTTGTGTGCCTATATATTTAAGTTTAGTTTTTGTAGAGATTTTGAAAACTATCGTAAAACCTGTAATATAGGCGCATGCGCCTCTATTTTCAACCCTTCCTTTTTAGAGCGCCTTAATTGCAAAAACGCTTCAATTTGAGGTATTCGCATCTAATTTTCAAACCGAATTGGTACAAGGTACAACCTTTTAAGCTTATTTCTAGTAGGTAAACTTTTCCAAAAAATAATACGAGCAGTTAAAGTAATAGGCACATAGAAGGGCGCTTCTATTACAGTTTTTACGGTATTCAACGCTAAAGAAACATTTTTACTTCAGCTTACAAAAATTTTATAACTTTGAAAACTCAAGCTTTACATATAGGTATTTCATTAACTTCTCAACTTCTAGGAGGCTCATGATTAAAATCACCAAACTTTCCAATATCTAATCGTGTTCTTTTGTTCTACTCGAGTTGCATTAGAGCAGCCATGGTAGGCAAGTCTAACATCAGCCAAACCTCAGTCAAAATATTGATTTTCATTACGATCAATACAAAAGGAGGGACAGGTGGTACAGTCTCCAGACCATTTGTCATTCATGAGTGTTGCACACAGACATGACTGTGGGTAGCTCACCTTTCCTTATTATATTCTCTGTGCATACAGTATCTCGGAAAATCTTTTTTTATACAAGTGAATGCCAACTAATAGTTTAGATTTTAGTATTTCTGAAAACATGAGTGAGATGAGTAAGAGTATAGATTTTTGAAACATCTTCACATTTTTTGCTCGCACCAGAATTTCTATGAATACGGTCAGTATTACTCTTAAAGTGAGAAATAAATGGCTCATTGTTGCATTCGCTTTTCTATCATCGCGTATGTTTACGATATGTTTCTCATAGCCGCAATCACCACACTTCTCAAAATAAAAAAAGAAACAATTTTTCACAATTCCGGAAAATCATCAAAAAAAGAATATGTGATTAAGCTGAAAATTTTTGACAGTAAGTTATTTTGCATGCTTGGTTGAATGACTTCAACCATTTTTTGATAGTCTGCTCAGGATACTCGGAAACTAAAATTTTGGTGGTAGCGTACTGATGAAAGGCGGTTATAAAAGAAATTTATCAAAATTTATCGCATATTCGGTTTTTAGTACTATTCTATCGTTTTCTGCGACAATCAGCTATTTTTTTTTCTCAGTTTGAAAATAATACTAACCGTACTCATTGGAATTTTAGTGCGAACCAAAAATGTGAAGATGTTTCAAAAATCTATACTCTTACTCAGCTAACTCATGTTACTTTTTTTGCATTAATTTTGCTTTACAGCGCAACATTTTATTCTTTTACGCAGGCGTGGTGCCAAGGAATTGGAAAATTGAAGAAAAAAAAATAATAATTTAAAACGTCCAATTTTAGTAATTTTCTATTATTTTTTACTAGCCTGAGTTTTTCCTAACGATAAACCACATCAAAAACTCTTCTTTACGATAAAAAACATGTTTTTCTACGCTTCTTAAAACCATATTTCAAAAGGCCGCCGTTTCCGCGGCAAGACCTCCCACGACGAAAAAGCGGACCACACTCTGCGTGTCTGCGTCTGTTCTTTTCACACTCTAGCCAGTCGTCTCTCTTTTCTCGCCCACCCATCACCCTACCCTTTCGCATTTGAATTGTTTCCACTGCTCAACTAACTGTTTCTCTGTTTTCAGGTACAAATATGCAAAGACCGGAGGAGGGCCCATCCAGGACGATCAATGTGGTGGACTCAACACGGACAAGTCGCTATCCGGTGCTAGAGTAAGAAAATTTGTGATTACCGTACCAAACTAGTCAATTTTTTTTAGAACAATGGAACTTGCGGCAACAAACGAGATATATGCTTCAGCTCCACACACTGTACATATTATGGGAACCGCATACATAGTGAGTACAATTTATTGATTTATGAGATTGTGATCACCTTTGTCTAACTTTGAATTTTCAGGCTGTCAATCGGTATTGCATTGTCAAAGGACAAAAAACGAGTACACAGCCCGCCAGAGACGTTATGGAGCACCTCATTGACGATCTTCCGGATCACAAAGACTTCGATCGAACACTGGATATTCTGAGTGAATTCATGAAGGGATTGAATCTTCAGAACGTTTTTTCTTTTAAAATTCTTTCACCTGTAAGTTAAAAGATAATTAAACGGACTGTCTATAAAATAAAATATTTAGTTTGACTACAGTGAGCAGTTCTCCATCATCCCGGTCATGCTTGCAATGTCGAAGTTTTTCGAATGCTTCGAGAGCACAATGTGTAAGTTTGTATACTGTATTGGAAAAACAAAAATTGAGACAACGTGTTTGCGTACTTTTAAAATTCCAACACAATTTTTTGTTTGAATTTTCAGAAGTACACAAACATCGGGTCGCAACTTTTTTGTTTTCTCAATATACATCCAAGTTGAATGTTAATTTTTTTCAGCTGACGACTTGGTCCGTGACGCAATGAATAATGCCATGGACAAATTCGAATTGGAGATTTCTGGTAGAAAAGAAATAATTGAAGCAACTATTCAAGGAAGTAATTTTGCACAGGTTCTTAAAGGGGATCAAAGACGTGCAACGTAAGTCCCTAAATAAACGGAATATAAATAAAACAAAACTTTTTTTCAGAACCGAATCCATGGAGTCTGTGGATGATCAATATGATTTTATATTTGCACGCACAAACCTTCACGTCTCGGATTTTAATACTCGAGACTTTCCAGCAGAAAACATTAACGAAGCCTTCAGAAGAGCTCTTCGGGAAGAAGACACCGATAGCCCGTTGTCGTTGCCAGCCGCTATGCGTACTTACTCGCAAGCTCGTCTCGACAGGAAAAACTATGAAATGCTGCAAGTGGAAGCCGATTGTCAAATCGGACTTGAGAAAATTAGCGGAACAGACGAAAAGGTTCTCGAGGGGTACGAAGTTCAGCAAGGAGGAGTTTTTGTAGTTCTCAAAAAGGGAGAATTTGCTAATGGAGCTATCCTAGAGACTATTGCTGTAAGTATTATTTAAAGTTTTTATGTTCATCACTGAGCACTTTTTTGTAACTTTATGATTTTCACCGAAAAAAATGTTGTGATTTTTAACACCAGCATGCTAAAAACTATCTTTTTGGTTTTCCAGCTTTGATATTTTAATACATAACACCGTTGTGAATATTAGTATTTCGTGCTTACGTTTATCCCCAATTTGCTTCAATATGTTTCGAAAATTTCTAAATGATTTTTTTCTTTTAGAAAGCAATTTAGCGTCGTACACATATCGTCTCTCGTCCAAACTTCATCGTGGAAATTTCTTTGTTTTCGTTATTACTCTATTTTCAAATTGTACCTTCTTTGTCTATGTACCGCTTGGTCATGTCGAATGCTCATTGCCTTGCATACCTTTGCACCCCTTATAGCACATTTGATCGAACATTTGATAGCATGCCTACCTGAAACTTTGCATCCAATATTTGTACATTTGATCGCATTGTGCAGAATCTAGGAAACATTGCATGACCTGAAAATTCTTGGTAATATGCATGGATTTCAGCGAAACATTGGCCTTGCTTCGGAACGCCCAATCACCCGAATCTCTTTTGAGCTGTTACGTTTTGGCAACGCGGCTGCTTCTCTTTCCGTTGCCAAGGCTCGCTCTTTCTCAGCAGTGGATTGTGTGACGATTCAACTTGAATCTGGATCGCAAACCACGTCTGAGGAAGAGGACGAGGATGTTGGTGAATCTGATTCCGAGATGAATGCAGATGAAACTTTTGACCATGGTGATGCCGAATAGTCTCTCTCCGATTCATCTTGACCCAAATCCTACAAGGATAATACATTTTTTAAAGCACGTTAAAGTACATTTGAGCGCACATTTGATCGTTATTTTTGATCGTCTTGTTTTCATCGCTAGGTTCCGCTTAGCTTTTCTTTTTTTTTGTTCCCCCTATTATTGATTGTTTTCATACTTTTCAGCCACGTTTTTTGAACATTTTCAGTTCTCACGTTTGTAATTTTTGGTATTAACGCTGTGTGTCAAACATCTCTTTTCACCACTCACGAGTTTTATTTTTTGATACTGCCGTACCATATTGCCTTTTTTCCTTACATATATTGCCTTTTTTCCTAACATATATTGCCTCCAAACACGGAAATCTGAGTCTTGCGATCCTCATGTCAATCGCATACTGGTATAATTTCTTACTGTCATTCTTTCCTTCCATTTTTCTGTAATACTTTCATTTGTCTCACTTTGCTGTATTCGAACTCACCCTAATGAAAAATTACTTTTTTTTAATTACTAAAGTTGCTTTCAATGTTTTTTTTTCAGAATACCTTGAAAAAATCGTGAAAATACTCACTTTTTCGTTATTTTTAGAAGTTCTCGAAGCATCCATATCGAATTGCTTGTCAAAAACAAATTGACTGAATGGAAAGAAACGCGTCAGTGAAGCTATTGGCGCACATTGCAAAGCAAAATCGCGGGAAAATGGAAACATTTGAACATGATTTATAAAATTTGCCAAACGTCGCAATTCTTTAAAATGTTAACTGTTAAATTATTTGTCACGATTGTGAATTTATATTTAACAGATCATTTTTGAGGCAAAAATTTGAAAATCGTGTATATTTAGCAGAACGCAAAGCTGACCTCGTTAAACTTTGCGAATAGATATTATTCAAAAGGTTGTATGTTTTCGAAATGCGGCTCTGTTGAAATATGATAAATTTCATTTGTAACTATTACGCACTATTCAAATCAGTGAGTTTGATCAAAAACATTTGTCGATAAATTCATTTTTGGAAGTTTCAGAAAGAAAAAAGCGTAAAGTTTTTTCAGCGATTTTTCGAAAAAAAAAATTGAAGTTTTTGAAAATATTTTAATTCAATTTTGAAAAGACAGTTGATAATTATAGCGGCTTTGAGTTCCCAAAAATTTAATTTTTGGTATTAAAAGTTTAACCTGGATTTGTGGTTTGTTCTTCAGGTACCGAAGGATTTTTCTGCATTCGTGGACGACTGGTGGTGTACCGCTCAGAGCCAGACATTATTTAAGTCAACTCCTGGCTAGGGAAATGACCGAGCAATCTTCGTAGATTTCTCTACTACCCAATTAGAGGCTGGGTGAACCCGGGGATTTGGGCGGGCGCGAACTTGTGTTCTCTCGGACGGTGGCGCGACCCCACACCTTTGTTGTATTTTTTGAAACCTTTTCAATGATTTTTCAGCCAACCCTTTTTCATTCAACATTTCCAACAGACAATATGCGAAAAATATATTTTAAAAGAAATAACGAACGATGCCCCAAAAAATTAAATTTAGAACCCTAAAAATCGAAGTATAGAGCGATGTAAATAGTTAAGTGCCTGCAAATCGAGTTCGCTCAATTAAGATTTCTTTGAATCTCACTCCAAATGCATCCGCAATTCATTGTTTGATTGAAGCGAATTTGCAGAGCTTTATACTGAGTATACCAACTCAGCCATATAGGTGAAATTTGGACTAAAAATAGTTTAGGTAGGTAGGCAAGACTTGGCAATAATGTTTATTTAACTGTGACTATTCGTCGATCCGGATTCCCATATTTCTATCACTAGTAAACCTGGCTACTGTAATTCCTCCTACGCCCATATGCAGCACATTCATTTGATTTTCAGCTATTTAGTTTAACAAGTTGCAAAACAAAACACCACTCTTCAATAATCTCAATATTTTTTTAGAGGTTCATTTTCGCAAAAACTTAGATGTCGTTAGCATTTAAACTACTTGGATGACTAAATAAATAATTTTTTGAACTTATAATCTCAGATGACCGGAAAAATTGGTTTCAGACAAAACATTAAAACGTTTGCTGCTCGCACCATTTTTCCTGGTGCCGTTCTATTAGAGGTGCCGTTCTATCGTTTGCGGAGGCTGCCTGGGTGTCGTTCTCCTAAGAATACTGTTTAATTATTATGAGATAGTCGGCTTTTATACAGCCTTGCAAAAAAAAAAAGGTAATTTTTTTCAAGGTTTTATGAGAAAATTGTATGAAAGACACAAAAAAAAACTTGTAGACAAATGTTATGCCTTCTTAATGGTTCGACCGCATTTTGAGAAAGCGATCTAAAAGGTTGTTTTCATATATTTTTATAGAGTAGTTACTTATTACAGGCCCTTTTCGAAATTGACCTAATATGTTTCACATACTCGGTTCCTTGAAGTTTCCCATCTATGGGAAGACTGTTGTTCATTCCTCGAATTGTTGCTAAACTGTTGCCGAGAAGTTGCCCCGTTTCACCAAGTAATCACGCTTGCATTCAAAACAAAACAATATCGTCAAAGATGAAAGATTTATTCAATTTTTTTTTCATTTTTCAGGTAGAATGTTCTTTTTTAATTTTGTAGCAATTGCAGACATTGGTCCTCATGGGGACAAAGATAAGTCACGGATAAATGTAATCTAAATAATCTTTGATTGATAAATTGTAACAGTAAAAAAAAGTTACCTGGGTAATAGTGATATTCTAGAACTTTAACAACTCGTCAAACACCCAAAACCGACTTCACTGCCATTGAGTGAATTCGGGAATGTCTGCGGGTTTTTGCTGGTCGGTAGACAACTTCGATATTGAGCAATCTTAGCGTACTTACTTGTGATACTTGTGAGGTTCGACCTCAGTTTCCATCCTGGATACTGCGAACCAAGCTGCGCCAAGTTACACGATCCCTTCCGACAGTGGACCATGCTCGTCTTGCCTCGAGTATGCCAATTCTTCGGCGGCCGTGCCCGAGGTTGCCCCTGAGGGCCTCATTGTGGATGAAGATTTTGATCGAATCCTTGATGTCGTCGGCCCATCTTTTCGGAGGACGACCGCGTGGTCGTGCTGATCCCCTAGGATCCCATTCTGATACTATCTTCGCCCATCTGTCGTATTTCATGCGTGATACGTGTCCTGCCCACTTCAGTTTTCTTCGTAAGACTTGCTTTTCCATGTCTGGTGGGTCACATCCGGCAATTTCGAACATGTTGCTAACCGCTCTCTGTAGTCTCTTCGTGTCTGCCTCCTTGGAAGTCCATGTCTCGCATCCATAAGTCATCGCTGGGATGACAGTTGTTGTGAGAAGTCTTATTCTTGTCTTCTGAGGAGACTGCAAGAGCTCCCGCCGAATGGCGTTGAAAGCAGCCCATCCCGCGCGAATCCTTCTAGCGACTTCTTCAGTGAGAGATCCGTCGTCCGCAAACGTTCTTCCGAGGTATTTGACCTTTTGGGAGATTTCAATCCTCGTGTTCAGAATATCGATATCTGATCTTGTGACGTACTTATTCATCAATATTTGCGTCTTGGACGGGTTTATATTGAGGCCGTACTTGGGACATCCCATTGCAATCCGATTTGCTCTATCTTCTGCCTCTTTCACAGAGCTCGCGAATAAAACAACGTCGTCTGCGAATTCCAAACGGTGAATTGATTCTCCATTGATGTCAATTCCGGTCTTATCATCCTCACAAGGTGCTGGGTCTAGCTCATCCAAGATCGCCTGAAGAGCCAGCGCGAAGAGTAGTGGAGACGACGAATCACCTTGACGTACTCCTCTTTTGATCTTGAACCTCATCTTCTTGTTCAGAACGTTCAGCTCTCCAATCGCCGAAGAGTTTGAGTTGTTTAAGGCCCGAATCACGTTTCTTCCGATTTGAAGATTGTTCAGGACTTGGGATATCTTCGTCCAATTAACGTTGTCGAAGGCACAAGTGAAATCCAGGAAGACCGCTACGAGCGGAATCTTGAATTCGGTGCACTTTTCCCACATCTGCGCGACGACTTGAATGTTGTCTGCGCATCCTCTTCCACGTCTGAATCCTGCTTGTGACTCTTCCAGGTAATCCTCGCTTTTGGCGGTGATCCTTCTCGTAAGGATTTTTGTGAAGAGTTTTGAGACGATTGAGGACAACGCAACCGGACGATAATCTTTCACTTTCTTCGGTTTCGTGGTCTTGGGAAGGAGAGAAATCTTCACCGTCTTCCAGTCTTCCGGTGTTCTCCCGTTCGTGAGGACTTGATTCAGTGCGGCTGTGAGATGAGGAGCTATGCTCTCAATTCCCAGCTTTAATTGTAGCATTGTAATCTGATCAGGTCCTGGCGAAATGTTCGTCTTTGAGGTGACTATTGCGTGTTCGACCTCATGTTGGAGAATTTCCGGCTCATCTGGATGGTTGTATCTGGATTGTGGCTCTCGCGTCGTCGCTGCGTACAGATTGGAGAAGTGAGTGAGAACTAGCTTCCTGATCTCGGGACGATTGTATGTCGTTGATCCATCCGGCCGTTCTAAATTCGTGAACGGGGAGGATTTGAGTGCCAGTGCTCGCTTCGTTTTCTTCAAGCTTCTTCCTTTCACCGCGGCTTCGAGACTTTTAACTTCTCGCCATTTGTCCAAATCATTTTCCAAAGATCTTCGAACTTCGTTGTTGATTTTCGCTAGATCCGCGTTCTTCGTCTGTCCGGCGTGTATCATCTGGAAGCGGGACATCATCATTTTCTTCGTTGCTTCGGAAATCCTGCTGAGTTGATGAGTTGCATGCGTAGCTGTGCTGGCAGCGCTCCTTATCGACTCCGTGAGTTCTTCATAGCATGTTGGTGGATTTTCCGTGAGCATTTCGGTGATGGTGTTCTTGAATCTGACGGGGTCCCATGATCTTTCGCCTCCAGCCCGCTTGGCCTTTGCGAACTTCCTCGACTTTTCCTTCTTCGCGGTTGAGCGGAATCTCGCGCGCAAAAGACGGTGGTCACTGCAGTTGAGATAATCACAGTATACTTCGCAGTCTACTGCAATTTCTCGCCTGTTCGTGAGAATGAAGTCGATTTCGTTCTTCGTTTTGCCGTTCGGACTGATCCATGTCCACTTCCGGTTGGGTCGTTTGGGGTAGATCGTGTTAAGTATTGAAACTCTGCTGGAGAACGCGAAGTTCACCAGCCGATCACCATTATCACTTCTTTGACCAGTTCCGTGTCCACCCACAAATGGAAGATCGTCTGAAGAGCATCCGACGACGGCGTTGAAGTCTCCGCAGATGATGATCGACGAGTCCCACTTCGATAGCCGTGTGTATACTTTCTTCAGATCCTTGTAGAACTTATCCGACTGGGTCTCATTAGCGGCCGAGGTGGGTGCATAGACGTTGATGACGTGGAGATGAGATCCATGAAAATCGAACGTCGCCGTAATAATACGGTCCGACTCTCTCTTCGTTTCCACCAGACTATCGAGCCAGTCTTTGTGAATCCAAAAAGCCAGTCCTCCTTCGCGAGCTTCGCGTCTTGTGCAGATCAGTTCGGCTCCACTGGACAAGACCCATTCCCCTTCTTTTCTCTTCGTCTCTTGTAGGGCAATCACCTTGCAGCCGCTATTGACAGCTAGCAAGTCGAATGCCTCGGCCTTGGATTGATCGGATATCGATCTGACGTTGAGAGAGCCGATGTGGAAGTCGTTGCCTTTCCTTCTGTTCTTGGGGCCGTATGACGCTTCAGTAATTTCCGTATCCGTGGTGCTCCTTCCAAACATTTTCTTCCGACCAAGACAACTCGGCGAGCACCGTGGCCGAGCTGGTGAATTCCTGGACGGGTCCTTTACATTCTTTTGATTCAGCTTTTTAGTAAGTTTAGGTTTGTACTTCAGCAGGCTTACTAGGCCGGCGTGAAGCCCCTTCTTCACGAGTATCGGACACTACCGTGGCAAAGAGTGGATTTTGGCTACTGTGCCTAACAGTGGTGTCCAATTTCCCCTGTCGTAGGAGCACAGCATTGCCCAGTTTGCACCGCGAGGAGGTATCCAACAAGCAAACCAATTTTTCTGTAATACTTTCATTTGTCTCACTTTGCTGTATTCGAACTCACCCTAATGAAAAATTACTTTTTTTTAATTACTAAAGTTGCTTTCAATGTTTTTTTTTCAGAATACCTTGAAAAAATCGTGAAAATACTCACTTTTTCGTTATTTTTAGAAGTTCTCGAAGCATCCATATCGAATTGCTTGTCAAAAACAAATTGACTGAATGGAAAGAAACGCGTCAGTGAAGCTATTGGCGCACATTGCAAAGCAAAATCGCGGGAAAATGGAAACATTTGAACATGATTTATAAAATTTGCCAAACGTCGCAATTCTTTAAAATGTTAACTGTTAAATTATTTGTCACGATTGTGAATTTATATTTAACAGATCATTTTTGAGGCAAAAATTTGAAAATCGTGTATATTTAGCAGAACGCAAAGCTGACCTCGTTAAACTTTGCGAATAGATATTATTCAAAAGGTTGTATGTTTTCGAAATGCGGCTCTGTTGAAATATGATAAATTTCATTTGTAACTATTACGCACTATTCAAATCAGTGAGTTTGATCAAAAACATTTGTCGATAAATTCATTTTTGGAAGTTTCAGAAAGAAAAAAGCGTAAAGTTTTTTCAGCGATTTTTCGAAAAAAAAAATTGAAGTTTTTGAAAATATTTTAATTCAATTTTGAAAAGACAGTTGATAATTATAGCGGCTTTGAGTTCCCAAAAATTTAATTTTTGGTATTAAAAGTTTAACCTGGATTTGTGGTTTGTTCTTCAGGTACCGAAGGATTTTTCTGCATTCGTGGACGACTGGTGGTGTACCGCTCAGAGCCAGACATTATTTAAGTCAACTCCTGGCTAGGGAAATGACCGAGCAATCTTCGTAGATTTCTCTACTACCCAATTAGAGGCTGGGTGAACCCGGGGATTTGGGCGGGCGCGAACTTGTGTTCTCTCGGACGGTGGCGCGACCCCACACCTTTGTTGTATTTTTTGAAACCTTTTCAATGATTTTTCAGCCAACCCTTTTTCATTCAACATTTCCAACAGACAATATGCGAAAAATATATTTTAAAAGAAATAACGAACGATGCCCCAAAAAATTAAATTTAGAACCCTAAAAATCGAAGTATAGAGCGATGTAAATAGTTAAGTGCCTGCAAATCGAGTTCGCTCAATTAAGATTTCTTTGAATCTCACTCCAAATGCATCCGCAATTCATTGTTTGATTGAAGCGAATTTGCAGAGCTTTATACTGAGTATACCAACTCAGCCATATAGGTGAAATTTGGACTAAAAATAGTTTAGGTAGGTAGGCAAGACTTGGCAATAATGTTTATTTAACTGTGACTATTCGTCGATCCGGATTCCCATATTTCTATCACTAGTAAACCTGGCTACTGTAATTCCTCCTACGCCCATATGCAGCACATTCATTTGATTTTCAGCTATTTAGTTTAACAAGTTGCAAAACAAAACACCACTCTTCAATAATCTCAATATTTTTTTAGAGGTTCATTTTCGCAAAAACTTAGATGTCGTTAGCATTTAAACTACTTGGATGACTAAATAAATAATTTTTTGAACTTATAATCTCAGATGACCGGAAAAATTGGTTTCAGACAAAACATTAAAACGTTTGCTGCTCGCACCATTTTTCCTGGTGCCGTTCTATTAGAGGTGCCGTTCTATCGTTTGCGGAGGCTGCCTGGGTGTCGTTCTCCTAAGAATACTGTTTAATTATTATGAGATAGTCGGCTTTTATACAGCCTTGCAAAAAAAAAAAGGTAATTTTTTTCAAGGTTTTATGAGAAAATTGTATGAAAGACACAAAAAAAAACTTGTAGACAAATGTTATGCCTTCTTAATGGTTCGACCGCATTTTGAGAAAGCGATCTAAAAGGTTGTTTTCATATATTTTTATAGAGTAGTTACTTATTACAGGCCCTTTTCGAAATTGACCTAATATGTTTCACATACTCGGTTCCTTGAAGTTTCCCATCTATGGGAAGACTGTTGTTCATTCCTCGAATTGTTGCTAAACTGTTGCCGAGAAGTTGCCCCGTTTCACCAAGTAATCACGCTTGCATTCAAAACAAAACAATATCGTCAAAGATGAAAGATTTATTCAATTTTTTTTTCATTTTTCAGGTAGAATGTTCTTTTTTAATTTTGTAGCAATTGCAGACATTGGTCCTCATGGGGACAAAGATAAGTCACGGATAAATGTAATCTAAATAATCTTTGATTGATAAATTGTAACAGTAAAAAAAAGTTACCTGGGTAATAGTGATATTCTAGAACTTTAACAACTCGTCAAACACCCAAAACCGACTTCACTGCCATTGAGTGAATTCGGGAATGTCTGCGGGTTTTTGCTGGTCGGTAGACAACTTCGATATTGAGCAATCTTAGCGTAAACTCGCGATATGGTTTATGAACGGCAATCATCATGATAGTGGATATGCAACCGTGCACAGATAAGATGATCAAACAAAAATTGTTGATTGCCTGATTGTGATACCTCCACTCAGTGCACATGGCGATGTAGCTAATGGGAACGAATACAATGAATACGGGAGTGGTAAGCTAAATAAATAACTGTTTGTTCGGTTATTTTTACTTTAATGAAAAATTTCTTAGTCTCTCTTGTTTACCTGTGCGACTAAAGCGCTGTGAAACTTCTTTTGGAGTCTTGCTGTAGCCTTCGACATTCGCATTCCACTACGTTGGCGAATAATACGTCTAGTTAACAGTGTGATAGCAAATATTTCAAATGTTATTGGCAGCAAAGCGAAAACTCCTGTTCTTAATAACAGACTCGGTTCGACAGACAGTACAAAAATCAAGTCGATATGCTCATAGTTTGGAATAAATTCAAAAGATTTTGAAAGTTCTTCAACCGCCATATTCTGCTCGGGAACATGAAGATAATTGGGCAAGAAGAAAAGAGCTCCAATCGCAAAGTTAAAAACGAGAAATGGAGTTCTGACGCGGTGCCAATAGTTATTCGCAAACATGAGAACTTGAAGACGGCTTTCGAAGATGGCCAAGGCAGAAGCATATACTATACCCACCATTGCAACGATTAGAAAGGTCTGTTCAGCGACAGCAACCCCGGCATCATTAAGCAATCCCAGAGGATAGCCGGCGAGCGCAGGAAAAAATACGTAAGGAGTCGTGAGCAGACTTATTCCCACATCTAGTGAGCAGCTCCATATATGAAAATTGAAAAGTGTCCACTGGACTGACTTCATGGTCGACGGCGTCTTCAACAGAATACAGTAGGTGCCAAAAACGTAGATTGGTAGGGAAATACATCCGAGGCAGTGAAGAGCGAAGGAGTACAACTCGGATGTAACCAACATGCTCGTTATAGTGCTAGAGAAGCTCATGTTTTGGGTAGAATGCGTTTAATGAGACAAAACAAAAATGATCAAGTAGGCATCAAACATAAGCAATATTCACCTGCCACGGAAAAAATTATTAGCCGTAACTGTGAAAAACCAGGCAAAAAGTAAAAAGGTCAGCCACAACTTAAAGCAGCAATCAAAAGTTATTCATTTTAGGATGGAAATATTCAAATAAGGTACCAAAACGAATTTGCAGATATTTAAAATGTTTTAGTAGTTTATTGTGTTTTTAATCGAGTTTTTGCAGAATCGTCACTACTTTTCTTTGTTCGTTTATTTTCTTCCAATATTATGTGTTCACGAACGAGGTGTGCAAACGACGCTCCGATGCTCCGCAATTTTTCCACTGTTCCACAGTATTCGCTGCGAGACCGCAGTGATAAACTGCGGAACATCGGAGCGTCGTTTGCAAACCTCGTTCGTGAACACATAATATCCGCGAATTTCAGTGGTTAAATAGCAAAAAATTAAACGTTTCTAACAAAAATAATTAAATAACAAAGAATAATGACAACTATTGTTAATATTTCGCGGATATTGGAAGAAATAAAGGAACAAAGATAAATCGTGCACGGTTTTGCAAAATACTATGCACAAAAAAGTGGGCGGAGACTCGCGTTCTCATGTCGCAAGTCGATTGAAAACACGATAAATCTGACATCGAAACATTTCTGATATCTCTCGATTTTAAGTGGTTTACAGCAGTGTGCCTTATCGAAAAAAAATTTGTCGACAAATGCCCTTTTCGACAAATTATCGACAAAAAATTTGTCGAATTTGTCAAAGGCTGTCTGGCAGCTATCCTCAGGTAATTTTCGGCATGTGCACGGCACACGAGCAGCAAGGTGCCGTGAAAAACGGCAGGCTGCCGGGTAGGGGTAGCGTTACGCAAGGAAACGGCTCACGAGCAGCAAGCTGCCCTGCGAAACGGCAAGCTGCCCCGCGAAACGGCAGGCTGCCGTGCAAAACGGCAGCGTGCCGTAGGAGTGCCGTGCCGTCGACAAAAGCGCCAGCATTCTTCTCTTGCGCAGACTGAGCGATGATGCAATTTTTTCTACATGAGTTTTACTTTCGAGTTCATTTTTACGATTATTTTCGTATTTTTCTTCAATTTTGTGTAAAAAGTAAGTGTTTATAATTATTTCATGTAGACTAAAAATGTTTTTAGAATTTTCCACGAGGCATTTGCTCAATTCTGCTGGCCACTATGGTTTCTACAGTGATCGATTTTGGAAAAGGAGTTTCCAGTTGGTTCCAGGTATATTTTTTATTATGCCGCGCCTAAGATTGTAAAAAAATTCTTAGAATCACTTGTCTTCAGTTAGAAGTTCCAGAAACAATCCCAGAACTAACAGGTGTTTACCATGATATTTTACCGCGCGATGATGGTATATAGTCGGTGAATACATCATCAACCTCGCTCTACTGCAAAATTCCTGTAAAACAGTGTTGCCCTTGCAAGATTAACTCGAATTCTAGTGTTTACACTTCTTTTCAACGAAAAATAACGTATCCACGACGAATTGCAGTTAAAATTTGATTTTTCGCTTCAAAAAAGGCGCACTACACTGTTGAAAATCGAAAAGTGCGGTAGAGCAAGGCTGATGATGCATTCGCTGAGTATACACAAAATTTATTATGCGAATATAAACATTTCGACGCGATGATTGCGTACTTCTGAAGATGATAAGAGTTGCTCTTCATTTTTTCATTTATGGGGTTATTCTCGAAACCAGCAAAAAAAGCAAAAAATGGAAAAATTCAGCGAAAATTCAGCGAAAATTCGGAGAATGCTCCGATCGGTCTGAAACTTTGAGAGATAATTAAAAAAATATGATCGGAAGTATCTTTTAAAAAATTTCCCAAAGTTTCAGACCGAGCATTCTCCGAATTTTCGCTGAATTTTTTGCTGGATTTTCCTATTTTTTGTTTTTTTTTTTGCTGGTTCCGATAATAGCCCCATTATAAAGTTACGCAATCCCCATGTTCCATTTTTTGTTTTCACAATACCGGTAAAAATATGTTATGGGATTATTCATAGCACGCAAAAAAAAATAATTAGTTGCGAATTTCGCCTTATGCATCACTCATCAAAAAATACTAAATATTCGAATCGTTTGCAACTCCATATTTCCAAATCTGAATTTTGGCCACAAAATTGAGCGCCAATTGACGAAAGGTTCTCGAACGAGTGTTACAAACGATACCCCGATATTTTGCAGTATTCGCTGCGAGACCACAGTAAAAAACGTAGCGTTGTTTGTATCACTCGTTTGTGAGCATAATAGAACTGTAACGGCTTACTAGACAAGTTTCGAACTGTTCGACTTAGAATTGCCTGATATGGAACAGTTCCATTCCACGCAGTTCTGTACCGACCGTTTTTTTAACGTTATAGTTCTGTTCCGCAATATCATCTTGACGAAATAGGGTTGCAAAAAAAGAGAATTGTTTTTAAAACAATGTGAATTGTTTGTTTTTTCTATGTGCGCAAAATAAGGCAAAGAATTGCAAACGATTATTTTAAAAAAAAATGAATAACCCCATAAGTTATTTCTGGATTTTTTGTGGAACTTTAAACTACAAAAAAAACATGGTTGGAGAAGCTGTACTTATGAACAATTACTCTACGGAAATGTAAACAGTAAATGGTTTTCCGCGGAATTTCTAAAAGGGATTTCCGAGACCCTGAAAAATGCGGGTAAAACCCCGAAACCGGGTAAGTCAAAGCCAAGGAAGACTAAACCGGGGAAAAACTTCAGAAACCGGAGAAAAATTTTCAAGTCTGTGGCACGATTTTCCTGCATTTTATAAAAGTTTCTGTACAAATCTCGTGCCTCTTGCATGTTCAATTTTTGCCGTTTTGTCTTGACTTCCCCGGTCTGGTGTTTTTTTTCCGGTTTTGTCAGGATCTTGGATTACCGTTTATAGTACAAACTAGCCAATAAAATTTAAAAAATTAAATTAATCGTCAAGAAAACCATTTAGTGTTTTTATGTACCGTGCGGTAAACGCTCATAAATACAAACCCAGTAACTTTTTAAATTTTGAGCGGCAATAAATCTTCAACTTTATTTTTAATGAATTCAGTTTTGAAAGTTTTCTTGCAGTTGATCATCTACTCGTCGATATGCGGAAATGGACCTTGACAAACGATACGATTCGATATTGACGGATCGTGTGATGCTCCGTAAATATAATTACATTTTTCGCCATGATTTTTTTTGTTACCTTTTAATGTTTTTTACTGTTTTTTTATTTAATAAATTTGATTAATTTCAACGAATAGAATCGATCAAATCAAAAATAAGCAGGGTTACGGCAGCTTGCCGTGCTTTATTTTGGCACGCTGCCGTGAAAAACGGCACGCTGCCGTGAAAAACGGCAGGCTGCCGCGCAAAACGGCAAGCTGCCGCTGGCAGGTGGCACCCCTGCCGATTCGCGCAGCAGCTTGCCGTTTTTCACGGCAGCGTGCCGTTTCGAGGGGCAGCTTGCCGAAAATTACCTGAGTCTGGCGGCTGTCTGGCAGCTATCTGGCAGCTATCTGGTGGTTCGATTTCATACCAGTTCTATTTCGTACGAGTTCTATTTCGTACGAGTTCTATTTCGTACCAGTTCTATTTCGTACGAGTTCTATTTCGTACCAGTTCTATTTCGTACCAGTTCTATTTCGTACCAGTTCTATTTCGTACCAGTTCTATTTCGTACGATTTCTATTTCGTACGATTTCTATTTCGTACGAGTTCTATTTCGTACGAGTTCTATTTCGTACCAGTTCTATTTCGTACCAGTTCTATTTCGTACGAGTTCTATTCTGTACGAGTTCTATTCCGTGCAGTTCTATTCCGCGCAGTTCTATTCCGTGCAGTTCTATTTCGTTCAGTTCTATAACGTAGCAGTTCTATTCCGTGCAGTTCTATTCCGTGGCAGTTCTATTCCGTGCGAGTTCTATTCCATAGCGGTTCTACTCCGTGCGAGTTCTATACCGTAGCACCCCCGAAGGAACTGCCCGGAATACAGCTATCCGAAATAGAATTGTAAAATTTGATGTCTTCTGCAGTTCTACAACAACACTTCGAAATTGCGCGCTGCATTATTTAGCCAATTTGTCGAAATTTTGTCGACAAATTTGTCGAATTTTTGTCGAAATTTTTTGTCGAATTTTTGTCGACAAAATTTCGACAAATTTGTCAAAATTTTTTATCGACAAATTTGTCGAATTTGTCGATTTTTTGTCGATAATTTTCGACGAAAAACTTTGACAAATTTATCGACAAATTTGTCGAACCTCTGTCGATAAGGCACACTGGTTTACAGTAATCATTTTTCAACAGTGAAGTTCTCCCCCAAAAAAAGGTGGGCCTACGAGTGGTAGCGAATTAAATCGCTCGCACCTACCTCAGTGCAAACGCGCCCCAATCACACTAAACGTTTGATGAAACGCTGTGACCCGCGTTTTAAGAGATCATTCCCCACGCAGCGTTTCGAACGCTTCTGCTGTATCAAATGTTTTATAAAAATAAGGGTTATCTGCGGGAAAAAAAAACAAATTTATTTCGCGCAACGTACGCAGCAAATTAAACGCGCGAAAAAATCGAATTTCATAAAATGAGACTAAAACGTAAATGCCAGCATGCCGTGGGCCGGTTTGTCTTGGGACTTTTACAGACGCGGACCGGCTTTGGTAAAAATTCAGCACAGGAGCGGAGTCTTTTGGTGAACTTCGGGGTTTTTTTTCGTGTGGTCTGTAGGACTTCCGAATCTTTTAGCATTTTGTCATCAAGGTGACTTTGACAATAAAGCCGGCTCCCACAGACACGGAAATAGTGTTCCGTTTACCTCAAAAAAAACCACCGGTCAGTCTCTACACTTAAAATGTAGTTCTGTTGTTCTTTTTGTTTTCTATAGTCCGATTCGATCATTGCCCAGTCCACTAAGGCTGACCTCTGGTACAACAAGAGTATATTGCTTTTTCCTGCATTCTCTGAAATCTGTTCTATCAAGAGCAGAGACCATATACGGAGTACAGAGGCAGTTAGTGATTTTGTCTGAGTCTGCGTGGTCTCTGATTCTTCTTCAACGGTCTGCACTGGGGCATGAAAAGGGGGTGAGTAAACGCGCCCGAATGCACATACGCAATTCGATGCGTTGCGTGTGAGCGTCATTCTCTCCTTATGCCCCAGTGGGTCTTCGACACCGAGATGGCCACGACAGGCTAGAAGTTTTCTAACCTACGCGAGACGGGGTAATGATTATTTAATTGAACTTTTATATGGGCCGGGGATTTAGAAAAATATTCAAGTTAATCTTCTACAATTCGAAAATTTGTATTTTGCGCTTAAAATTTTTTTGTTGCAATAAACTTCGCCACTGGGGTATGAGGAGCGAGCGAGTATACGCGCCCGGGCGCACACACGCAGCGCATCCAAATGAGGCCCAAAAAATTTCGCATTATTGGAGAGAAAACCAACGCGCGCGAAATAATTTTGAATTTCGTAATTTCCACGATTTTTCTTTGGTTTTTCTCTCCGATAACGTGAAATTATTCGCGCGTCTTTTTTATTTTTTGGGCCTCATTTGGATGCGTTGCGTGTGTGCGTCCGGGCGCGTTTACTCACTCCCTCCTCATATCCCAGTGCTTCGCGTTCACTTTTAAATTGGTCAACCCGCTGAACAGGCAGTGGGTTACTCAAGATATCAAAATTCCGCACTTCGACCCCCGGATCCAATTCCCACGTACTTTTTTAATGATCATTTGTAATCCATTTGTCAGAACTCCGAAAATTCTCAGAATGTGATCAACAAGTCGGTTTTCTCTTGTCGTGAAGAATCAATTGCAAAATATTAAACTTTTTGAGATTTTTTTTCTGAAGTAAAAAAAATTTAAATGCGCCACCAAGTTCGTCGGATAATTAAATTATTTTTTCATTCAAAAATTTTCTTTTTTTGAGAAATTCGAATCATTATCTGATTATTCTAGATGACACCATCATTTTAATCCAAAAACGAGGCCTTTTTGTCAGAAAATGACCGAGCCTTAGGGTTTTAAAAATCCGCCAGGTAGAAACAATTTTGGAAGGTTGGGGAGCCGTGCTACATTTGAAATTGAATGTCTTACGTTGGTTCCACAATCTCAGAACAAATTGAAGTTTTCATTCAAGAAAAAAAGAAACAGAAGAAAAAAAAAATTAAAGAACGGAAAACTATGTAAAATCTACAAACACAGTTTTTCAAGACTAGTTAATAACAACAGAATTTAAAAAAATTGACATGTTTTTATAGTTTGGTTTTATTTCAAAAAAGAACAGAGATTTTGATACGAATATTGCGTTAGTGTATGCGTCAGGAGCAGATCCGTTTGGCAGCACCAACTCCGGGGAAGAATAAGTAGGTGTGCATAGATTTTTTATGTGGCGTGCCATATAGAATTGGAAAAATCATAAAAAAACATGTAAAAGAAATGACAGATAATCGGGCCAGGGGGGAAAAGAGGAGAATTTGTGAAATTCAGGATGAAAATAGAAAAAGGGTAACTTTTATGGTGAGCAATATAGAAAAAAAAATGGTTTTCTTTATTATTTTTTTTTCGATTAGAATGGTATGGCATTCGGAAAGATGTTCAGGAGGCAATAGATGATGTCATAAGAAAGTCATGGTGCTTAGTTCTCGCTGTCATCAGCATAGTCGTCGAGTGGTCCCTCGATGTTCAGCGTCAACTCAACGTTCGCTTCTCCGGCGTCGTTCTTGATGTTGCAAGTGTAGGTACCCGAGTCCTTTGCCTTGTAGTTCTGCAAAAATATTCAATAATCATACAAATTTACTCGTTGGGGCGGGCATTAAACTTACAGTGAGCTCCAATTGAGCAGTGAAGTTTCCATTTCCCTCGTCGTTGGTCTTGAACTTGATGCGAGACGACTCCTTCATCTTCTTCGACTTTGGCGAGATCCAGGTCACTTGTGGGTTCATTCTTGCCGAGTATCCAATATCGAAGCAGATAGCTGGCTCTCCTCCAGCGGAAGTCTGTTGGAGGATCTGTGGCTTTCTGGTGAAAGATGGGGCTCCCTCTGGCACCTCGAACTTGACAGTGAAAGTGGCGGTGAGCTTTCCAGACTCGTTCTTGACAGTACAGATGAACTGTCCGGCGTCCTTGTCCTTGGTTGGCTCCTTGATCTCGAGGGCTGAATAGTAGACGTTTCCAGCCTCAAGCTTCTTCACCGACTTTATGCGGTCAGAGTTGGCAATGATCTCCTCCTAAAAACAACATTGTTTAAACTACGTGAAAGCTGAAAGTGCACTTACAGCTCCTCCACCGACAAGCTTCTGCCAGACAAAGGTTGGCTCAAGGATGGACTTGGCGCGGAACTCCATGACCATCACCTGTCCGTCATCTCTTGACGAAATTTGTGGCTTCTCAACAAAAGTTGGGGAAGAGAATCCGGTAAGCTTGAGGTTGAAGTTAGCGTTTCCCTTTCCGTGTGGGTTGACGATGGCACATCTGTACGCTCCAGCGTCGGCATCGGCAAGCTCCTGAAAAGTTTTTTTAATGTTATGTGTTCTGCTTTCTCATTCACTTGCTAATCATTGGTTTTAGTTTTAGTTAACATTGAGCTCGTTGGAGGAAAAAGAGATGATCCGTCAGAAATAGTGTGTAAAGGAATGAACGGACACGACACTTTACACACCCCGCAACGCTTCTCAGAGGTCCTAAAGCGAGCAGATGGCAGCAGGGGAAGGAGTGGGGGCAAATGGAATGCCCCCATCGTCCACTGACAAGAAATCAACTGGCTCTATTTGAAAATAAAAGAAAAAATAGCTGTCATTAAAGTTCACAACCAAATTTAAACTTTTACTGACACAGATTATACTACTTAAAATAAAAAAAAACGTGATGTTTTATTACCTTGATGGTGAGGATAGCAGAGTAGCTGTCGCTTCCCTTGTTGGCGAGATTGGCAGAAAAACGTCCAGAGTTCTCGACCTCCTTCTGAAAATCAAAAACACTGACTGACTCATATGCAACAACTGTGAAATTGTTTTTTTTTTACAGCAAAACCTTATAAAAAGCGGTTAGTTTTAGGTGAATCATCTTTTACACCCACGTTAAAACAGATAAGCATGAAACTCACATTGTCGTAGTACCACTTGACCTGTGGAGTTGGGTTGGCATCGACAAAGCATTCAAGCTCAAGGGAGCCATCGTCGTTCTGGCGAGCCACCGGCTGTTGTGGGAAGTGTGGGGCCTTTCCGTCTGGCATTGCGGCTGAAAATGAGAAAATCAAATAGTAACAATGTTTTACAAGCAATGGGGAAACGAGGAAAAACGACGCATCATCTTGTGTTCCGCATTGTTATGTGTTCTATTCTCCCCCCGTTGGAACACGAACGGAGAATGCAGCACAACACAATATGAGACAAACAATAGAACAACAAAAAAGTGCCGTGCACTAAGAGGTTCGGAATCTGAAAAGCCAGAAAAAAAAATTATGTAAGAGCTAAAGTGGTCGCAGTAGATTTGTTCAGTGATAAAAAGACAAGTGAGCTCATTGTCGTCCTACTTTGAAATGAATCCGAAACGAAATGAAATGAAATGCGATTGACCGGATCAGGTAGAGAGGGGAATGGCAGCCAAGAGCTGAGCACCAGCTCCGCGGGAGCCGCCTGCGAAGACACTAGGAAACCGCCACCGCGCTGCCGTTGCGTTGCGCTGCCAGCTCACAGTGTGACAAGAGGAGCTTCGGGGCGTTACACAAAACCTCGGCGCGCTCCGCTCCCCCTCCCCTTCTCGCAGTGTACTAGGCGAGATGAGGACGGGAAGCTTTGTGCGCCCCCGCGGGAAGACGGAGCAAGCCAGGGATGAGAGATAGCGACAGATACGATAGCCAGAAATCGGATGAGCCAGAGAAAGCGGAGAAAACGAAACGAAATTGATGCTATCAGTGAGTGATTAACAGAAACTTCTAGAAGGGTCCTTTCCCCTGGATTTTGCTGACTGATCATCTATCGATCCGCAAGAAGTTTACTGCGTGGGCGGAAAAGAAACGAAGGACAACCGACCACTGATAGGAGGCGGCCGGCTCAGTGGAGATGGATTAGAGAAGAACACCATGACATGATGTAGAAGCGATTTTTTTTGCTCATTTTTTTTTATTTTCGGCTAGTTTCATTTCAAAAAGAAACTGCACATACATACACACATATGATGCAGTGCAACGATCATATCCCATCTGTTTCAATGGCATAAAAAAGAGCATGATCGAGCATCACATCATTGATGTGATCTGAGCAAGCAAAAGAGGCCGAGTAAAAGAGGAGAATTTTCATTTGAAACAAAATAAAAGGCTACGTGCTGATCGGCGCCGGGGGAGGGGCAGATATGAGCTTCGAAATCAAATCGGCACTTATCTCAACAGTATCTTTTTTTAATAGCTCAAGTTGACAAACAGTGCGTGGCTGAGATGAAGAACGGAAAGAAACTGCCCCCACTTTTCTCTCTCACCTCTTTTTTGTTGCACGACAAATAAAATTTCAGTTTTTTTTCCAGTAAGAGTCATCCGATCTCATCCCTATAAACAAGTGGGTAGGATTGGAACTCAACAAAAAATAGAACAAAACATTGAATTGCTACGAGATTTTCGGAAAGTTGAGATGAAGAATTCACCCCAGGTAATCTCTATCTTCTGTTGTGATCTAACTTGACCTAAGTATGGCGAGTAAGAAGAAACACTTTGAAAAGGTGGCGAGAAAAAACATAAATTGAGACAACAACAAAAAAAATCCCGAAAAGCGATAAAATCGCAATGCACATAACGTCAACACGTGTCCTAGATAATATGCAGACACACGGTGTATGATCCTCATCCGTGCCCAATTTTCCGCATTACTTCCTTTCTTCGCCGCGTCTCGGGTTCCCACCCACGTTTCATCAATTCCCATCGCTTCTTCGGCCGCTCGTGTTAAAGGGAAAAGAGATAAACGTAATACGAATCGCGTTGGCATATGTCGTCAAAGATATTTGCTCATTTCATTGAATCAGTGTTGAAGAGAAACGAAAAGTGGGTGGGCAGTCGCAACACAACGCCGCAACTGTTCGAACCTAATGTTCGTTCTGGTGGACCCACATTTATTCCACTCTGCGGAGTGAGCAGTTAAATAACAGAGGAAAATGGAGTTGACTAGAAGATAAAAATAACGAAACGAGTCTACATCAAAAGTATTGTGGCCAATTATAGAAGAACAGGAGGTAGAACAAGGAAAGCAACAAAAAAAAACGACGAAAAGCAATGACTTTTGGCAAACACAATGTAATTTTTTTAACTTCTTGGGAACTGTACCAAAGAAAACCGGTTGAATGATGGAGCGAAAAGTACACAAGAATAGAGTAGTTCAAAAAAAAATGTTGTGCATTAGAACACAATCCGAGTATAGAAATGAAACGTAAGAAGTCAGCGTAATAAGCTTAATGTATGTTATTGGCCCACCTAAAGCGCGAAATGTACATAAATGTTGTAGCGAGAGGTACCGAAAAGGTGCAGCAACACACACACACACACACAACAATCAATACTGTATATTATTTCGGGGAAGTCAACTTTTCACATTTCTACTCTTCTTTAGACAACAGCTGTATCACTTCTTCCTTCTCATTTCAAAGTCTACCGACCTACAGTTTTGTTAGTGGCCACAACAAGATGGTAACATCCTTACTCAATGATGCATAAAAAGGACAGACGGCACTTTTGTCGAAAAAAAAAGAAACGTAGGAAAGCAAATCCGGCGCTTCGGCGTCGTCACTTCAATAAAAAATACATGTACATACCAGCAGGGTGCCTCCCTGTTTCCCAATGTACAACTATTCTTTCTTTACAACTTGTTGCTTTTGGCCACCGCCGTTTTTCTTTCTATCATGCGTTATATTTTATGGGTATTTGTTCTGAGACGCAAGGTAATCCCTTCCTCTTCTTCCCCCCTCACACAGTTTGTTTCTGAGCTCAAGTGCGCGCGCGGAAAAAGTAAACTTTAAATTTTGATTTTTACGAGCATAATATTTTCGAAAAACTAATTAAGATGTGGCCACTATTCAAAACTATTTCTATCCTTCTTATCCTCCTGGTCTACAAATGGCAGCGATCAACCACTTCCGAATTTCACAAAACACAAACGGGTTGAACATCAATGTAGTTTGCAATAAAAACTACCAGTTTTCCAACATCAAAAAGTCAATCACTTACTTGATGTCAATTCACTCTCTGTGCTTGTACTGATTCCATGCAACATTACGGTCGTAGTGTCTGAAGTGCTCACATTCCCGGAAACGGTTGCTCTGTGAAGTTTGATCTTTTTTCCATCACTTTCGCGACGAGATTTTTTGGGTGTTTGGTAGTATGCATCCTTAAAAAATTCAGTTGAAGTTTAAAGACAATTTTATGATGCGCAGAAGCTGCAAAACACGCGCACAAAGTGACGCGATATTTGCGTGACTATGGAGCGTTGTTTTTACAAAAAAATGTATGTCCCTTTAAAATTGATACGGTAGATAATATTTTTTTTCCGCCAATTTTTTCAATTAGGGCTAAATTAATTAATTTTATTGAAAAATATATTTAAAACCGAGGAAAATCATTTTCTTTTTCATCTTTTTGTAAAAACGACGCTCCATAATTACGCTAATATCTCGTCACTTGTGTGCGTGTTTTGCAAATTTACGCACCGTTTTTTCTTTACTTTGTGCGCCACACTGCTGCAAACGCGCCCCCTCGCACATCGTATTTTTTAAATTAGCAAAAAAAGTTTTGAAATAGATTATGGTTTCTTAAATTCTCTCATTATTATTCAAATTTAAGTGATTTTCTGTAATTTTAGAAATTTGAAATTATTTCGGAAAATTGTACGCTTCAACAAACCTTTGAAAACCCGAACTTTCGTTTTATTGGAGTTGGTTTGATTGACATGCGCTCTTTATTCTCAAGTGGACCGTTCTTTGCAAATCCAAACGAGTGTTCCGACTTGTCATTGCTGCGTCTCTCCATCGTAGGGTGATCTTTATTGAAGATTACAACAGGAGGTATGACTGTCGGGGTGTTATTCAAATTTTTACTGGTTTCCGCCGCTAATGTTGTTGCTACATCTGATAGGGCATCAGAACTTGACGCTACCGATTCAGTTTCACCACCGCTTTCCTCTGATTTATCTCTGTAAACTGCGTCGAAAAACTTTTGATGTTCTGGATTTGATTCATCAAATGACTGATCTGCAAGGACTTCCTCATCCGCAATCGCTTCTTGTGGTAGTTTTTGTTTAGCGAATGTCTTTTTCTTACAATTTTCTACTATCTTCTCAACTCTTTCTTTCCTTATTTTCGTCATTCGAGTTTGAAACTCCGAATACAAGCTTCCGTTTTCCGACTTTTTGAGATCACTTGATTTTTTACAGCTTGATGATAAGAAACTCAGTTCATTTTTTGGATATGCGGAACTCTTAAAACTTGAGATTTCCGAATTGGAAGTGTTACAGTCGGAGGTGAATCCACAATCTGAAAAGTAAAATTATTTTTTTTAAATCTTCTCAGATCAATGCTTACCTCTTGACGTCCCTGCTTTTTCAGAGTGATATGAAGGGTGAACTGACACAGCACTGTCCACCTGTAAGAAAATTAATTGAATAATTAAAAATTTTAATAATACTCACTTTGTTCAAAAAACTTGCTTTAATAAAAAGTTTTCTTAATTTCCTCATTGTTTCAAAACAGAAACAAATAACTTGTTTCCACAGAATTGGCTTTTAAAAATTTTCTCCCGCCACTCTGCATTTTTGCACCATCGTGTCTACGGTCACCTCGATTCGTGAATAATGAAACAGATGAATAATACACTACTCGCCCGGTTTCTCACCTAAACAACGCGTCGTCTCGTTGTGTGCGGCCTTATTAGTTTTTCTGCGCGTCTACGTCTATTAAAAGCGCACAATGTGTCGGTTACTCGTTTCTGCGTCTAGACGTATTTTTGCACACTATTATATACAAGTTCAGTAGCCCAGACAGATAAGAAGGTGATATGAAAAACTGGAGTGGTGTATTTGAATTTTAGTGCAAAGTTCTTGAAATGTGATGTTTTTTGGAAAGAAAATAAAACTTACTTCGTCAAAGTGATTAGCATATCCAAGAAGAGAAGACATGTTGAGAAGATTGCGAAACTGGAAAATAAAAGTTTTATGAAGTGGAATTCAAAATTTGAAGAAAAGAAGCTGAGAAAAAAACATTTACCGAGTAGATGTTTATTGTGTCATTAACTCGGTAAATATTTGTTCGTTTTGGCGGTAAATTTTCACCAATACAGCCTTATGTTTATGCAATATTGGTTTCGATACAAGGAATGAGCATTTCACAAGAAAATCAAACGCTTGAATTTATTTTATTTGTAACATTACTTAACATTTCAAGTGTTTGATTTCGGAAATGGACTTAAATTTAAAAAAAATTAAAACCCAAATTTTCAAAAAGATGAATTCGATTCTAAACAAAAATATATTAAAAAAAAATGCAAAATTGATACAAAACTGATGCACTATCGTAAAACAGCTAACTGGTCGGTAGCTCGTATGGTAATAGTAAAATTATGCACATGACGGCTGGTGAACTGAGATGACCATCTCCCATTCCCCTTGAACCGTGTGTTCTTCGAGATTCCAAAGGGTCGCGTGGAGTAATAGTGTAAGGGTTCATGAAGGAAGAGACGACTATACACTTTACGTACAGGGCACCTGTCTGGAGGACCGCTCAACTGGCATAAGGGCATATGGGACACACAGACAGACTGATCGACCACTGACAAAATGGGAGAGAGGTTAGAGTGGGAGAATGTGGGAAAACAAGAGAGTTAGAGATACGTGAACGTACACGTTTTAACGTGAACATATTTATACACTGAAGGGTAGAAGTGACAGAGGGAAGGAAAAGAAGAGAGAGAGAGAGGAATAGAAAGAAAATATGGAACATGGAACAAGTCTGAGATTATGAAGAACTGGGTCAGTCGTGGTTAAACATGGCAAGAGACGGCAAAGAGAAAAAGATGATGAGTGGAGGTGGTTATTTAAACAAAAATAAAAACTTTTGTTTATTTACAACATTTTGTTGTCACTTGTATTGGTTGGGCATACTTTGAACTCGGCGAAAACAATTTAAGTTAAGCAACACTTTTTGAAAATCGAATCATGAAGAAAAACAACAATAAAAACAAATTATTTGCTGTGACATGAGGCGGGAAAGAGGAAACGCGCCCGGGCGCACAACCTCGAGGCTCGAGAATTCAAAAGGCGCACGAATGATTTAACATTATCAGAAAGATCAACATTTTTCGCGCACCATTTTCCATTTTTGGGCCTTATTTGAACACGGCGCGGTTGCGCATCCGAGCGCGTTTCCTCACTTCTGCCTCATGCACCAGTAACAATTTAGTTGATTACAGTTTCTTGAAACACATAAATTTGAAAAAAAAATCTAGAAACTAAATATGCATTTTTCAGTCTCTACCCTCATTACCAAGAATTCATAAATGCAAAATCTCAAAAATTGAAAAGAAAACGCAATTTCTAAACACTACTTTCAAAATCTATTCGTTATTCTATCTCCATAGTGATAATTCTAGTGTAGGTTTATATTTACGTATCTAAAAAAAAAAGATTAGAGCTTTTCAAGACAACTTGCTCTGTCTGGGACATGTATGAAAAAAAAATGTATAGTGGAAAAAAATAAAAATAAAAAGAAAGACAGTGCCGAAATATCTACTTTTTCTTGTAGAAGACAATTAGAGGACAATATATGTACAGTGTAAAGAAAAATAAAAACAAAAACAGATTTATTATCCTTCCTAACGACGCAAACGCTGAGGAAAACTCTGGAAAATATTTTAGGTTTAAAGGAAGGCGCGGCGCTACGGTAGACAAGCGGGTCTCACCGCGACCGCGCAGTGCATGCACACAGCGCAATGCGCGTGTCGTTTGAATTTATTTTTTTGAGAATTTTCTTTTTCTCCATTATTTTCAATGATGAAAGCTGGAGTGTTGTTTCCCAAAACATGGTGTTCTTGGGCATCATTTATCGACACTAACCGCAAATTCTTTTTTTTAATCTAGCAGCGACCTGTGTAGCACAAAATACGTTTTCTTCCAGAGCAAAAAAATACTTTTGTGTGAAAGAAAAAATATAAAAACCTCAATGGAAATATTAATGATAGGTAACTTATAATTTAGAATTATTTGCCCTGGGCAGCTCAAAACTATACTGGACCTCCGATCTTCTTCCAGCAAGATGGCTCAAAGTCAAGAAAAACTACGATGCTAATTTTTCTGGATTTTTGGGGCAATCCCATAGACTGCAGCGTTTGGGAAACGTTGGGAGGGCCCTGCTACGCTTCTGTGGACGCTCTGAAAGTCGAAGTTTAGAAAACTTGGACCCAAATGAAAGAAAAACGCCTGATTCGCGTGGTCGATTCTGTCTTCTAAGTTTTTCTTGCCCGTATTCTACCATAAGGCTTGCATTCTATTTTTCAGATACGTATTTCACTTGAGCCCGTTTACAGCGTCGAGCGTGGCCGAGCGGGTAGCGCAATTTTTGGCATCAGAATCGGCAAGTTGCTGCAAAAATTAAAATTTGCCTATACCATATAGTCGGCACTTTTGCCGACTGGTATCTGCAAGCTTGCCAATTCTTGCAGCAATTAGCCGAAAATCACCTGTCTGGACAATGGCCAGCTTAGGAGATGACAGGCACACAAACAGACAAACACACATCCTAAAAAATTTCATTTTGAATGACAAAAACTCGTAAAATTGATAATTGTATTCAAAGTTTTATATTTTATGATTCAAACCTTGATTTTGTTTTCTTTTCTTTTGCGGGGGAACACTTTTTTTATTTTGCCAAAAAAACTTGCGTTCATTTATTCTCTATTTTACATAAAAATTGATTAATTGGTGTGATTTATAATCAAATAAAATTGCCTCTGCCAACGATGATTTCCGTTTTTAATTGAAGCTATCACCAAATTTTATAGGTTTTTCCGCTTCACTTATTTGATCGTGATGTCCTCCCGTTGTGAAGCTGGAATAGATAACCGATATGTTCTTGTTTGACCAATCTAAAAACGTTTCAAGTTATTTACTTTTACAATACAGTTCTGGATTAGATATTTCTCTTCATCAGACTAAACTTTGCTATGTATCTACATAATCAAATGGTTTTCATAACTTTAATGGCTGTTATGCTCCTTCAGTACAATCACTCTTTTAACGAGCGACTGATAAATCTTCCACTTCCCAACATTTATTACTTTTTGCATAACGTTTAGGACAATTATTATTACCTTTTGATAGTGATTCTCTTTTTCATTTTTTTTTATTTTTCAATGCATGGCTCGTTCTTACCGCAACTTTTCAGATGAGTAAACGAGATTCATTACCAGAATTCTTTGACGAATACAAGGATGATGATGATGTGGAGTTAGTGGACTCTGGTGATTGTGCCAAAAAGTATAGTTGAGACATTTTAAACTCTAAAATATGAACCTACAAACTTCAGCCTTCGAAATTTTTGTCTTCGACTTTTAATTTCCCTCGTTCTAATTGGATGCGTATCGGGCTCACTCATCTGGTCATTTGTAAATGGTAAATTTTTGCATGCTGTTCCAGAGATTAAAAATTTTTTTTAGGTGAAAGTGGTACTAGCACAAACGAAAATCATAGAGATGCATCGAAAAACTTTTCGATTTTTGTGGATCAGTATTCCGAGAAAGAAGGATTGTACATTACTACGTATAAGTTGCCGGAGAATTCTGATGATATTGATCCGGTAAGTTTCCTAAAGACTTTCGGTGGGCAGACTTTTTACAATTTTGATATGTCTTGTTTTGAAAAAATTTACTGGAAAACAATTTTGTTCCTTTGCAAAGTTTGGCACGGTACCGGAAACAAAAACGATACACTGTAAATCAGTAGTAAAAAACATTTTTAAAATAAAACTTAAAAATAAAAACAGACTGCATAAAGCTGTGACAAAATAACTTTTGGACATCGTAAATTGCAAATTTTGAACTGAGAACTTTTAACAATTTATTGTCATTCTACTTCTACTGATTGACAGTTTATTTTTTTTTTCCAATTTTTAATTTTAGCATTGATTTGGAACTTTTTAAAATAATTTAAATAGGTCATCAGAATAAGTTTACAAACGGTAGCTGTAGTAAGAGTTGTGCAGAAACTACACTATAAAATGTGCTCTAAGTTAGCACCCTTATCTCGTCTGCAAACGCCAGAAAATGAACCGAGAGTGCGCCGCAGGTAACTGTTGTTGGTTTCGGCCCAGGTCTTTTAAAGTCTGACCTTCCGAGCGTTTACAGCAGCGTAGCACGGTCCTCCCAACGTTTCCCAAACGCTGCAGTCCATGGGATTGGCTCAGTATCCAGAAAATTTGGCATCGAGCAGTCTTTCTAGACTTCGAGCCATGGAACGGAGGGCAATCTTTCTGGAAAATGATCGGTCGTCCAGTAAAGTTCTGAGCTGTCTCTTAAAATATAGAGCAAACATGATAAAACGTGTATTGTTTACAGTGTTCACTTCTTATTTATTCAGAAAGTTGAAGAGTTTCAATCCTTTTGGTTTCAAAGCAACACCAATCAAACTCTTGTACACCAAATCAGTCCAGACGTCACTATTTATGCATTTGAAAAACATTCTTATTGGTATGACACCTCTTCTGACAGTCCGGTACACCATTTTTTTAAACTTTAACAGATTTTACTCTTTTTTCAGAAATGCAGATTTGACACAAACATGAATTATTTGACCTACATCAAAAACCTGGGAATGACAACTTTGAAGCGCTACCACTCTGAATATGTAAGTTATTGGGTTTTCAATCGGGTTGCGACATGAGAACACGAAACTGCGCCCACTTATTTGTGCGCGGCGAACAAAAAACATATTTTCATGATGCAACTCGTTATAAAGACATTGAAAAATCCAAAAATTGGATAAATAACTGTTTAGGAAGAGACACACAACGGCGAAAAAGTGTTCATCTATCAAGGAAATCCAAATGAAGTATTGTTGGCAAATGTGAACCAAACCGCGTTCTTAGTAACCGCTTATGCGGATGCAACAACAGGTGAGCTGACCAATAAAGGGTTGCTCCACATGGCTTTTACTCAGTTTTTGTTTCTTTTCTAGCCATTTGCTGGTTTAGCAGAAAAATAATCGACAACTTACTTCCCCTTTTGTTTAAGCAATAGAAAAACAAAAGTCTCGTTTTTTTTGTTGTTCGATTTTTGAGATTTTACAAAATATATAGTTGAAAACTTCTTGAGCAATTCTATCCGTTTCAACCGTTTTCTTGACTGAAAGATAGGTAAATAAATTTTGTTCTCATTTCATTCAAAACACGACACTCAAATTGAATTCACAATCCGTTTTAGCCCCTCTCTTCCTCCCCCATAAATAGTTGCGTTTTTCGAATGTTCTTCTTTTTAAGAAAACATTTTTTTCATTTTTTTTTCAGGAGCTCTTCTTGCTTGGGACACCTATTTCACCTTCGAAAGCGATAGTTCCGACTTGGTTTATAAAACTTCCTACGAGTATCCACGAATGATCCTCGCTAAGCCTGACCCCACATATTTTATTCCGCCCAAGGAGTGTTCTCCATAATTGTACTATTGTCTAATCATAGATTAATTTTTAAAAATAAAAACAGACTTCAATAAAAACAACTATCCTTATTGTATACTTTCCGCTTCAATTATTCTTTCCGCTTATAATAATGGACAAAAGATGAAAAGTTCAGAAGGTGGGGAAAATATTCTAACAATACGTAAATTTTATTGCCATTCCATTCTCACTAGAACGTCGGCTCCAATAGTAATTTCACTTTTTTTTGGAATTTTCATTCTCCCTTCAAACCTTTTCCTACTATTACATATTCCCTAATACGTGAGATGTCGTAAAATGGGTCTTGACACGATCGGTGTTTGCACACTTGTGAATTTGAATATTTGTCTTCGAATTTTTTCAATTAAAATTATTCTTAATTTTTTTTGTTTTTTAAAACGTGTATTTTATAAATAGAGGGTCATTCATGTGTGAAAATAACATGATTTTTCCAATTCACGCATGTCGAAAAATATAAAAAATCTACAGTATCCCAGGTACTGTAGATTGTTTACAAGTATGCATACACCGATCGTGGCTAGACCCATCTTACGACATCTCACGTAGCCGGGAATACGTAATAGAGATATTTCAAAAAGCAAAGTTTTAAAAGTTTTGTATAAAAACTCTTTGTCATGGAGAAGTTCCGGAAAATCTTCAGAATCGTGAAAGAATTGTCAAGGTAGAAGAAATTGTCTGACACTTCTGGTGAAATTCAGAGGTTTGCAGCTTCATAACAGATCTATCAAGAGTAGAACATATTTGAACCACACATTAAAAAATGAGTTGTTTTTCATTGGCTTATTTGAATGTTTTTTGACTATTTTACTGATCAAAAATTCTACATAAATTTTTAAGGAATTTCATCAATTTTTTTAATGACAATTATTTTTTTCAAAGTTTTAAAAGTTTTGTATAAAAACTCTTTGTCATGGAGAAGTTCCGGAAAATCTTCAGAATCGTGAAAGAATTGTCAAGGTAGAAGAAATTGTCTGACACTTCTGGTGAAATTCAGAGGTTTGCAGCTTCATAACAGATCTATCAAGAGTAGAACATATTTGAACCACACATTAAAAAATGAGTTGTTTTTCATTGGCTTATTTGAATGTTTTTTGACTATTTTACTGATCAAAAATTCTACATAAATTTTTAAGGAATTTCATCAATTTTTTTAATGACAATTTTTTTTTAATGACAATTTTTTTAATAAGCATTGCTCTTAACCAGTGTGCCTCACAATTATCTTTCCTGTTCCTTGATTTTTCTGGTAAGTACTAACGCCCGGCTTCAAGTTTTTCAATTTCTTTTTGTCAAATTTTCATTGAATATTACAACATTTCCTGTTTTTCCTTCAATTTGTCCCTCACTTTTATTGTTAAAGTACGGACTCGCGTGAACTACTTCCTGTAAATCTGAACATTGAAACCTTCTTATGTGAGCTGTTGAACTTCACACACATCCGTTTTGGGTCCGCCTCTTGATCTATGAAGCAGTGGTACTTTGACCAAAGCCACGGAGTGAGAGGTAAAGTGCTTTTAACCTAAAATTTTTGATGCACAAGTGTTTTCTCTACCAACTTTCGCTTACCGCCTATTTGTCAGGAAGAGCTACCACGTGTCCACGCCATGTTGTTTAATCGCACTAATGGCTTGTCTCGGGAAGAAAAACCACTGAAAAAGTATGCTTTTTGGCGGTTTTTTTTTCGTGGAAAGAATATGCAATTTTTTTTGTTTTTGCTCTTCTTTTTGAGTTATTTTTCATTAGTTTCCCAAGTCATTAGGATTTTCAGTTACCCTTAGAATTTCCAGAAATAATTAAAAAGACAACTCAGATGAAAATTTGGTTTCTGGTATCGGTGGTGTCTATGAAGGTCAAATGCAGCCAAGCATATCATATCATCTTTCATCAATTTGCATGTTTTATAGTCTCTTACATTTTGAGCAAGTCTATAAGCACTGCGACTTTAGGACCTCTTCCCCTTTACACCCACACTCTTCTTAAAGGTTCTTGAAAAGTCATTCCATTTCGTTCGCATTTGTGGATTGAGATTGCTTTCCACCCATTGCTCACTTTTCCTTCTCCTTCCTCCTTTCCGCCTCGCCTCATCCATGTCCGTATTGAAAATAATACAGCCTTTTTCATTTTATTTCATTTTTCAACAGGGTCGTCACTCATCCACCATGTTCAGCTTCAAGCTCCTTCTTGCCTTCTTCTTCTTTCTCCTTGTTGCCAACTCCTCGTCAAAAGTTGTTAAGGTAGCTTTTGAATGCTTTTTAACTTACGTTGTTATTGCAACAAAAAATGCAATTTTAGTGGCATCATCAAGTTTCGCTCGATGAGCAACCATTGTGGAGATCCTCGCAACGGTCAAGACAGGTTTGTTTCACCGTGTGCTGTGTGAATTCACAACTTCACTTTCAGAGTTACATGTTTCAGATCCAAGGCTACGGTCCAATGTCGGCTTTCGCTGAAAGTGGCTCCTCCCGCCCGCTCTTCTTCGGCTCATGGCGCAAACGTTTCGATGAGGAATAAAAGAATGATTGAATTTATTCTCGAAAACAATGACTTTCTTTTGTATTCTTCTCGTTTGTTTGCTATGAATAAGAATAACAAATTTGTTTGTGGAGCTTGGATCTGTTGAGGGAAGGAATTCATAATTTTCTGTTTTATAAAAAAAGAAAAGTTGTAATAGAATCGATATCTGAAAAAGTTATAGGTAGACATGCGCACGATCTTTAGAAACTGTAGATATAAATTTCAGTAATTACTGTTTTTAATATTCTATCAGTGAAGTGGCAAATGAAGCCGATAAAAAGTGTTTTGCAATGTGAAAAACTTGAATTTCCTGAAGTTCTGTAACAACGGCTTCGCGGCGTTTCAAAACTGGATTTTTTAAACCAAAATCCAATTAATAAAGATGCCGTTCTCTCTAAAATCAGACAATTTCGGAATGCTAGGAATTGTTTATTTATTTTTATTTATTTATTTGCTTCAAAAATGGCAAGGCTGAAAAACGAGTAGAATAATTGGGCTAAATGACCGATCGGATCAGCACACCTCTAAATTTTTCGTGAGAATTGTCATTGAGGTCTAGAAACTAATTTAAAAATCCAATTGAATATGGGATGCATCATAAATATCTTTCTTCTTCAAAAGTCACATTTTTCAATAGACATGAATTTTTTGATGCAACTTCACTATTTTGAATATTCTTTAATGGGCACTGAAATGTTATATTTGCCGTAAAATATGACTAAATTTTTATGTTTTTATTTATGCAACTGCGTAGATCTTGAAAAATGCCTAAAATTAGAAAAATGAAAAAAATTTTTTTTGAAAAGTGTTTTCAGGAAGTAATTATTTTAAACATTTGTGAATTTAGGAAGAATATTCACTTTGGTATATTTCAATCAATCATTGTTTGTCTGAGAATGTGTGCTAAATAGTTTGCTCCATTAAAGCGTAATTTTGGATTACTTTTGTAAAACATTCTCCTGACATTATTGATTTCAAATATCAGTCCATTTTATTATTTTTAGTCTATTATTACTGCGTCGCGAAAACCAAGCAGAGCGGAGCGCGCGACGCTGCTGTGACTCTGATGTGGCTCGGCTGTGACTCCCACTTTTCGCGGCGAGACCACAGCCGAGTTGCGCGCTCCGCTCTGACTGGTTTTCGCGACGCAGTAATAAAAACAAGTGAAGAAATCTTTCAAAAACTACACTTGGATATTTGAATATTCCAAGTTTTTGCGAAATTAGATGGCAATTAATCAGTGAATTAATGACGCGGATGTTACGGTTACAGTCGGATAAATGACTCTTTTGAAAATAACAACTTGCGATGAAAAATTATTGTTAAATAGCCATCGAATATGAGAGAAAGCCGTTACTAATGCACAACACGGGCCGGTGATTTTGACAATAACTGGAGAAAGTTTGGTGCGGATTTAGAAAAATTGGTTACAGTTGGCAGTCATCGAATAGTGTGTCTCATTACTGTAATCAGAGAAGTTTGAGATATTAGCCGTCGAACAGGGAAGTCGATAGCGCAGTCGGCCACAGGTTTGCGCCCGCCCACATCCCCGGCTTCACCCAGTCTCTAATTGGGTAGTAGAGAAATCTACGAAGATTGCTCGGTCATTTCCCAGCCAGGAAGTGACTTTAATGATGCCAGGCTCAGAATGGTGCCTAGTCGTCCGAGAACGCAGAACACCGTGATCCACGGTCAGTACCTTCGGTAATTAAAGAACGGATCGACTTATTGTGTTTTCAATCGATGTGCGACATGAGAACGCGAGACTCCGCCCACTTTTTTGTGCGCGACCCCGCGAACACAGTGATATTTGAAGAGACGCAGACAGGTAGCGCACAAATAAGTGGGCGGAGTCTCGCGTTCTCATGTCGCAAGTCGATTGAAAACACAATAGTAACCAATGTTTTTGTTGTTGTTTTTATTCTGGGGTCCAAAAATTTTTAAAATACCCAAAAAAACATTGCCAAGCAGTTAAATATTTTTTACTGGCAAAAACATCATGGAACATTTCAGGACCGCAGGACAAATGTGAGAAATACTTTTGGCCAGCACGGTATAAATAAAGTTGTAGAGACATTTTGACATTTATACGCGAGTTTATAAAAATTATAAAACTATTGTCTAGGAAATGTCACCTAACATTTTCCAAATTTCATTTGGCATAATCTTTTGAAACCATTAATTTTCCGATTTTCCTACAAATTTTGAACGACCTTCATTTCACCTGCTCTAAATGTATTTCTCAGTTTATCTATTTCGCTACTCACGTTTTTATCAGCATCTACGGAGCAAAACACACTACTTTTTGTCTCTTTTTCTCTTCTATCTCGTCTCGCAATACGCTCTGTTAAAAAGAGGTAAATACATACATCAGGTCAGAACTGCAACAAAAAAAAAAGTTTCATACGGAACCAGACTTTATTGAGAACGATTGACTGTTTTTGTGAAAAAAAGACCGAATCTTCTGGTCTGTTTTTGTTATTTTAACCTACTGTCACGCGCTATTAAAATGACAAAAGCTCCAATTGATTTCGAAGAAGAGTGGAGTAAGGTGAGAATATGAAAATGATTCCACTTTGAATTAATATTTAATTTTTCAGATTTCCAATGGAACTTTAGAAATAAAATGGTTCTACTTTCCAACAACTCAGAGTTTAAAAGTAGATATCGACAAAATCCAAGAGGTCAAGATTCAGAGTCAGGCGAGAAGTTATGCCAAAAATTGGGGCTCTGGCGATTTCACAACATGGTGGGCATGTGATATGAAGAGGTTTGTTTTATAAATTTAGGTATTTTAAAAAATTATTTCAGAAATTTCCGCAGTCACCCAGAACGATTCTACAATGTTAAAGTGGACATTGGAGAGACATTCAAAAAAGGTTTCACCGTCCACGAACTGGACACCTTCTTGGTGGCACTACGAAGATGGCTCAAAATTCAGAATATTGTATTTGAATGAAAAAAACTCATATCATTAGAACGATGTACATAATGCGATGCAAAGTAATGCGACATGTAAATTTTTGGTAAATTTGAAATATGAAAATAAATTTTTTCTCATTTTTAATGTTTACGTACATTGTTTATATTAAGTGCAGGTTTCAATCATTCCAAAGATTAGTAAATAACATAATTTAATTGAGTAAGACAAGCATAATCTAAAGTGAGTGGGAGCAATCGAATTGAGGCCTACTTCCAAATTTCAGTTAACATAAGCCAATTATTTTAATATTGGATTTTCTATGAAGTTGTTGATTAATAGATGGATTGGAGAATTTCCTGCCAATTTTTTGTAGAATACATTCACTGGTGAAGCGCCACGGGCCCGCAGCGGGCCCGCCGCGGGCCCGCCAGCGCACCGCTGACAGCTAAAAGAGTACACGCGTGGTGCACGCAGCGGGCCCGTGGCGGGCCCGCCAGCGGTTCGCTACCTGCTACATCGCGTGGGTGACCCCTTTCTTGCTTTTTTTCTTTATTTGATATTTTCTATTAGAAACTAACACTGATGTTATTAATAAGACAGTTTATTAAAAAACAGAAAAGAAAAATTAAGAAAATTATTAGATTATCACAAAGTTCTTCGATGACGTTGCCCGAATCATCTCATCGTCGATCGTCCGAATCGAGATGTCGCACGTGTCTGAAAAATGGATAAGTTTATTATGTGAGAGCTGGCGCTAAATACGGCATCCCGGAGTTTTTAAAAATTTTATTTTCACAAGTAAATTGCGTAGAGTTTCATGTTATTTTAAAAAGTACATAAAAAAGTTTTCAAAAACAGTTGAAAATAACTCTTTTTTAAATTTTTTCAACTCTTTTTAAGCCGTAGAATTTCAAATAAGTCAAGGAAGACCGATAGTTGCATATAATTGACACGGACTTCTTAGAATCACTTGAAATGGTACGCGGTTTAACTGGGCTTCTAACGTTTTCTATACTTTTAGGGAATATCGTTGTTAAAACGAAATAGAGCGTTATTTTGTGTCATCCCTATTTCATTCAGTTCCTTTCTTCAAAAGCATATTTCCAAATTTGATCTGCGCAAAAAGCACCTAAATATTTCGCACCAGAACTTGGTCGCTCCAAGCCCCGTTTGAAAATTTTTGGGCAAGTTTTGTGTCAATCGGCTTTTTTTCCACTACGTACCGATGCAGATCCTAGGCCATTTTGAGAAATCTTCTCTTCCATGAAAGAAATCCTGGATCTATTTTGAAAATGAAAGCCAACTGAAAAATCGGCTCTGGGACGTTTCAAAACAAGACGTTTCAAAACTGGGACATTTCAAAACTTTTTTGCATTTTTTTCGTAGCGTTTGTTGCCAATTGACACCAAAATGCACGCTCATAAGGTTTTTATTTTTTTCTTTTATCAATTATTTGTATTTTTATGGAAATTTAAATACACTAGTACGCCGCAAAAATGCAAAAAAGTTTTGAAACGTCTTGTTTTGAAACGTCCCAGAGCCAAAAAATCGGCTCAATAAATATTGTTCTTCGTTTAATTTACTACATTTTTTAAAGTTGGTTCAAATCGGTGCGCTACCGGCTTTAGGAAATTTGTTAAAGGTATTGCAGTCGAGGAAAAAATTACGGATTTCCGCTTCCATTTTCAGTTTTCTGTACTTTTCTGGGAAATAAAGGTCTAAATAAAAAATCGGCTCGCTAATAATTTTTCTTCATTTAATTTTCTAAGTTGACCCGATATTACGCAAACACCGAGTTGCAATTTTTTGTTTTCAACATATGTAATACAATTTATTTTGCTCTTTTTTCGCAAATTTCAACAAGACTAAAACTTTTCAAAACATACCGATTGGCCAGATGAATTCGATTTTTTCCATAGCAGCCTCGCGTCTTTACCACCTGAAAATAATAAATATCTCAACAAAAAAAGCCCATAAAACGTACTTTACAAACTTACTCGTTTTTCAGGCGGATTTTAACCTCAGCCGACCGCAAAATGTCGCCATTTTGATCCGTTTTTCCCCTGAAAACACAAAAAATTAATTAAAAATGAAAATTAATGATAAAAAACGGCAGAAAAACACGTAAAATTGAAGTTTTTTGACAAAAAAAAATATTTAAAAAGTTAAGCTCCGCCCACTTTGCAGACTGCGGCACACGATTTTGCAATAATGCTGCGCGCCATTTGTTTCAAGAAAACTGGGTAATACTGACTTTTTACGTTAATATTTTTGATGAATAATCAAAAAATGAGTATAAAATCACAAAATTTAACATTAAAAAAAATTAATTTACACGTAATCGCTTTAAAATAGGCAGATTGAGCGATGTTAGCCTGTGCTGAACTCATTGTCAACGTCAATCCGCAGTACCCGATTGTCAACGTTATTAAAACGGTAATTTCAGTATTATAGCATTTCAAGCCTGCTACGCTGACGTGTACTGGATATTGACACAGCATTTAAGAGACTTGTTAAAAAAGGCACGCGATAGGGATAAGGCGATAAAGGCTCCTTTACCAGCTTGACTCTTTTAGCAGCGTAGAAATATTGTTTCTATAAAAACTATAATCGATGGAAAACACATATAATGGATTCGTGGCGGAGTGACATTTCACGTGAAACCGGGAGACAAAAAATCTCTTAATTTCTTCAGTTACTTCTTCATTTTTTCGAATAAAAACGTAAATGCTGAATTTTTAATAAAGGCTGCTAAATTATTTTTAGCAGGTACTGTAAGCTTCGTTACTGAAGCTGCACTTTTTTAGAGAAAATACAGTGTTTATAGATGTGAATTATTCACAAGAAATGAATTACATTCACGACATGTAAGAATACGTTCGCAGAGTTGGGTAGCGAACGAAACTCGTAGTTTTTCGAATTCCTTCATCTGTTTGTTTGAATTTTGTATAACTAATTTTGTTTTCAATGAACTTGCGACATGAGAACATGAAACTCCGCCCACTTATTTTTACGGTGTTTGCGGATTTTGTTTTCATGATGCAAATTGTTTGAAAACCTAATAAACACTTCTCAAATTAGAACAAAACGTTTTCAACAAATATCAAAACAAACGAAACGTTAATGAAACTTTTCTGCAACTTATCCGCGGTCGGTCATGTCCAATTCTTACAATTAGAACAAAGTCTACTAAAAAAATATTTGTACTCGTTATTATTCATATAAAACTAGGAAAGAAAAAATTTATATACCTTCTTGAAACAGTTTACCATCCTCCGCCCACCCGTTCGTCAGCTGGACGCTGGCGGGCCCGCCGCGGGCCCGTAGCGGGCCCGCCAGCGCATCACCACTGAATATCAGCATTTTCGATCAAAAACTCAACTGATTAGTCTCCTATGCGCAATTTTACTTCGTTTAAAATAACTATAATTCATTTATAAACCCATTGGAAACAAAATTTTTTTCACCTGTCAGTCACCTACCAAATATCATAGCCGCCGCGGGCCCGCCAGCGGCCAGCGAGGGCACCCAAGCGCTGGCGGGCCCGCTGCGGGCCCGTGGCGGGCCCGTAGCGTCTGCGGAGCCGCCGCGGGCCCGCGCGCGGTTCACCAGTGTTACGAAGCGCAATTTTCTAGCTTTGTGGTCACAGATACAAGTTAACTTTTATGGGTTGCACGCGATTGGAATGTTCTCACGGCGGACCATACCGTACCCTTCTTAGCGGCTTCATCTAGTGCTCCGCCCACTCGATTAATTCAAATTAAGAAAAATTAGAAAACGTTAGGAGAGCCTCGAACTCCGGCAGTTATCATTAAAATACTTCTTTGAAAGTTTTTAAGCATAATTATTCTAAAATGAACAAAAGTTGCCAGCGTGGTTTATTTCTATCTTTCTATTATGAAATTTCTGAATATTTCAACGATTTTCAAGATGATCTGTCATATTTTTTTAATCTCCAATATCTCAAAATGTTGGCAAGAAACTCCTTTATCGGAGAATGGTTCGTTTCGAGTAATCAAAACTATTTTCTGCCTCCGAAATCGAAGTTTCTGAATTTTCAGTGGTATTTTCAAAACTAAATGGCTCCGCCATTTTTCGTTGAAAATTGCTTGTTTCGGGCTTATAATGAGGGTTTTATTCTGAATAATCAGATCATGGTTTGAATTGCTCAAAAAAGTAAATTTTTGATTCTCCGCATTGCTGGCACATTACACGACGAACTTGCTGGCGCTTTGGACGGCGGGGGAGGCATGCTGTATTCAATCTGTATCGAATGATAAATAATATCTGCTAAAAATTTCTATCGTACAGCACGCCACCCCGTCGTCCAATGCGCCACCAAGTTCGTCGGATAATAAAATAATGTTTTCATTCGAAAATTTACTTTTTTGAGAAATTCGAATCATTGTCTGATTATTCAGAATGACACCATCATTTTAATCCAAAAACTAGGCCTTTTGGTCAAAAAATGACCGAGCCTTAGGGTTTTAAAAATGCACCGGGTAGAGACCATTTTTGAAGGCTGGGGTGCCGTGTACAGCATGACACTTCAATTTCTATAAAAGACCAAAATATCTTTGAATAAAAGCAAAAACCGTAAAAAAGGAAATACGACTTTTTTTCCTGAGATTTTCTTCCGAAACAAATCAAAAATTCAAAAAAGTTTTATCTACACATTTACAGATTTTTTTTTCTTCTTTTCTTCAAAAAAAAAAAACACATACACACACGCACATTTTCTCACACAAACGTATTCTTTTTTCATTTTATATCAAAGTCTGAATTTTTGTCATAATGTGGTTGGTGAGAAATTTTTGTATACTACTCTGCACCAAAGATACTATTTTTTCAGATTTTCACATTCCCAATGTGTTTATGAAGCAAAAAAATTTAGAAGACAAAACTGAAATCACAGATCTATGCAAAAAAATCAAGAATTAAAAAAAGTAATATGATTTTTCCTGTTATTTTAGGTTTTCTATGAATTATCACTACTGTGCAAAAATGAACATTTCCACAAAGCCAGATGGCACAAAATATGGCGTAGAGAAACCGTAATAGCAATATTTTCTACGTACACAAATTGTGCCTTCTGGCAGAGGGAAGATCAGAACATAGCCAAGAAACAGAAATCATGTGCAGCGTTGGTTGACTGGTCGGAGAAACGAATAATGTGAAGGTGCATGCAAGAGAAATGGAGGAGGGCGAGAGTGAAGGTTGGACCCCGATTTCGGCGCTTTATATGCCCAGTTTATGTGATACGGCGTGGAACCGCCTGCATCGCACTGCCACGGACCGCTTCACAGCAATAATTGGATGCCTTTTATGTGCAAAAATCATATAGATATGTATGTATGTGTCTAAATGTGCATACATATATTTGATATTTCGTTTCAACAAAATTGCATTTGATTTTGAGCTAGCACATAAAATTGAAACGTCATGTTTTGACATTTGATCCCTGGAAAAGACAGCAGACACCCTTGGTTTAATATTCAAATGCAAGAAGAAATGGTTTTTAAAGCTTAAACTGGTGTTTCCATTTTATTTTAAAATACACTATTTAACAACCATGCAGACTTGCGAAGTTTGCAGAGTAAAACTTTGTCAACTTGGTTTCATTAAATATTATTTTCTTTTCTTCGTTTTGCTAGAAACCCAATAACATTATGGTGCACCCAAAGAAATGAAAAAAAAAACGAATGGAGGTGTCCATAAATTCATTTTTCACGGGATGTGCTTGAAAAATGAAGGTGAAAAAAAGATTTATGGGCACATCTTTTCTCATTTGCCCATTTTTTGAAAGCACCATCAATGGTCACCATTTCAATCTATTTTGGGGATCGCCTGCTAAGACTATACCACCGCCCACATTTGAGCCCACACTCATTACATTAGACGCTTTTTTTAAAGACTTTTTCACAGAGGCATTTTCCAAGTCTTCAATTGGTTAATGGACTTTTTAAAGTTTAATTTTTATCATACCTATTCGTTTTTGTAAGCGCAATATAACGTCTGATGACAGACTCGGCGGATCACAAATTTCGGCGCAGCCGTTCTGAAGCACGACTATCAGAGCGTCCGCAGCGTAGAAGATTCCTGAAGGCTTGCCTTCCAACTTTCCCTTGAACGCTGAAGGCCGTGGGATTGATATCGGCAAGCGGACCTGCCATGAGTATATTTTTTCCCCAGTATCCAGGAAAAATAAGCATCGAGCACGACCTTGGTATACTTTGAGCCATGAGACAAAGCCGAAAAGATAAATTGACGGTCAGCAAAGTGCTGAGCTGTTCAAGGAAACAAACATGTTACAAAACCAGCTTATACAATATTTCTGTTGATGAAAGACAACGAATTTTTCTTTTTTTCACGTTCCATCGGCCTAGATCATGACACTTTTCGAGAAAAACCTGTTCTGAGCCAGGCAACAATTTGGCGACTTATCACCCTTTGGTTTGGTAACAACGGTTTCTGATTGTGAAGGAATGAAAAATGTTTACTGGTACTTAAATACCATGCATCAGAGAAAAAATGGCCCATACCTGTTGTCAAGGACATCAATAAAAATATTCGTAATCAAAAGCTGCTTGTTCATAACGAATTCGCCAATCCAAGTAATTATCTCCCTCTCCCCTCTCCCTAAAAATGTCCACAGAAAGTGAGTCAGTATTCTACCTTTTGGACAAGATTCTAACGAACAGTAAGGCCTCAAATGCGGTAAGAAGAGTAGCTCTCATAGCTCGGACTGTCAGAGAGATATGGATAAATTGTGTATAGGAACCAAAATATAGTTTTGGTGGTCTTGAATAAGTTTAATAAATTGGCTTGGCTGTTCACTGGTGCCGTGCCATGAATTGCTAACGTGTATTCGATTAGGGTCCCTTCCTAATTTTTTACAGAAAGATAGCTTTATGTTTTCACTTTTAATTTTTGTAAAAACCATTAAAAAATATCAATCAAGTAATTAAATTTTTATGGGAAAAAGAAGCAAGGTTCCATCACGTTGATAATGAAACCCTTATCCTACAAAATGCCGTTTAGAAAATAGTGACCGATACATATATAATGTTGCATGTTGTGTATTATAACACACGTAAAAATCAAAAGGTAATGATTGTGAAAGTCGTATTTATCAATTTAAAATCGACACAATCGCCTGTCCCTATTCAAACTTCCAAGCATTGGATGTGATTTTGTCCATCCTGAAAGACAATGCATAGATAGTGTTCCGACTCCTCCCATTATGCGGTCATAAAGCGACTGTCTCGCAGAGATATCGTTCGTGTCCTCTCTCCCGCTGATAAAATTATAGTCTGCTCCTACTGAACTTGCTCCGGTTTGCAGGAATCAATGAACTCATTGTTGTCTGTACTTTTACTCTTTGTGGTGTTTGCAATAAACTTTGGGCAGGAGGTGTCGTTTGACGAGGGAGGATTTGAGATGAGCCCAGAGCATCGCATCTTCGAGTTTAATCAACTTCATGGATATGGGGAGGCTTCTAGACAGCTTATTGCTATGCAGGTGAGCTTATCAACAAAAAAAACCTTTGACAGCTTGCAAAAAGTTTAAGTACTGCTTGCCTTATCTAATGAAAAATTGCCCTTTTTCCCCTAAGTCGGCAGCTAAGGGGCATCTAACGGGCAGTTAGTGGGCGATTCGCCCCAAACCGGGACGAATTGCCAAAAATTCTTCAAGTATTTCTAACTGTTCATTTTTTCGTAACTGTTGTGTGGGTTTTTAAATAATCAAAAGTTTAACGACTGCCTACAACCTTTGAACTAACAATTAGCAAAAACAAATCATTCACATGTTTGTTGCAAACAATCAAAATATGTCAGAGAACTAAATATATTATGATAAAAATTAAAACATTATTATTTTTTAAGATATTCTAGCTATCTACAAATTTTGCTTGCCTAAAAGTGCAAAAACCTTATTTTTATAAGAGCAAGTAAGCGCAAAAATAAGTATTCAATAAAAACTTTAATCTACTGAAAACAACATGTTTCTCTTCCTAATTTTCATTGTTCTTTTAAAAATATTGTACCACAACTGATCATAATCATCAACAATTTGAATCAAATAGTAATATTATGGATTCGTGACGTAGCGACACATTGCTGCAAGTTGTGCGCCAGCAAAATGAAAAAAGTTTACAAAAATTGTTTTCTCTCATGCTGCCAAGAGCTGAATCGTGGCGAGACGCAACATTGGCTGACGCATAACATGGCAAGCTGTCTCGCTACGTCACGAATCCATAATACATGCGCTCTGATGCAGAATCAGTCGTTTTCGGTTAAAATAAAAACACTTTTCACATGTATTGCACTTGAATGTAATTTCAGTCCATCAACAACCGCGAGTACGAAAAAGACCGTGAGCGGCATCGTAGTTCTCCCAAAGAATGGGGTCTTGGCGAAGTTCTTGAAAAGAATGCTGTTTTCAAGGGAGAAATATCTTGTCACAAAATGATTGGAAGTGATAAAATCAATGAGTTGAATGCGCTTGGAGAGTATCCAGAATATGAAGAGTTCCAGATTAAAAATGTTCAGATCATCGATGAAGAGAGTAAGGTTTGTGTCTAGAACCAATTTATACTGCAACTTATTCAGCTGGTGAGCACTATCCTTATATTCGTGACGGTGACGATTTCATCGCTTATAACCTACAATCTGAGAATTCTCATGACCGAAGATACCTCACAGTGCTCATCAAGCACAAAGGCTGCGTTTCAGTAAATGTAAACTTTAATTTTTGCTACAATTTAGTGTACCATAAAGTTTTAGCCCGGATGTATTGGAGTCACCAAGTTAATCACCTCTTACAAAAACTCACCACACCACCACATGGGTTTCACCCGAATAAATCTCGCAGTTCGTTATTACGAAGAGGAGTGCTCATTGTTTCGCCGCGTTTTCAATTTCTGGCCGTTTAACTAACCTTGCATTTTTTTTATGCATCATTTGTTCTTTTTCTTCGCTATTCTTTCCTATTGTCATACTCTGTTCAATTCAATGTATTTTCTTGCCATTTTTCCCGATTCTTTGCATTTAAAAAATAAATGAATGTTGATCTGTCTTTCTTTGATGTTTCCAATTTTATCTAGAAAAGTTTTAAATTGCAATTTCTCTAACAACTTTTTGGTACCTCTTGCCTTGTAAAATTCCAAACCAAGGTTAACCACAAATTGATGTCCCACTAATTGGTTTTCTCGATAAACAGTCAATGTCAAATGTCTATCTCCTAATTCGAAATAATTTAGCTAATCAAACTTCATTTACAAATTTAATTTACAAAATAACATCACAAAAATCAGTCTTAAATCACAATACTTGAGGATAGAATTTGAAAAAAAAAATAAATTTAGAAAAGCCCATCGATAATCTCGCTGATTGGATCGATAGTGATATCGTAGAAGCATGGACGAGTATTCAATCCAGGCATAGTGGTCATCTCGCCAACAAGTGGGTAAATAAATCCGGCTCCAACAGAAGCACGTACGTCGCGGATTGGCAAGGTGAATCCTGAAATGGAAAGTTTTTTTTTAACTGTAAACATTTAAGCTACCAGTTGGAGCTCCCTTCTTTGTTGGGTCCGAAGAAAGCGATAAATGAGTTTTCGCCATACAGATTGGCAGTTTCGAGAATCCTTGCCTTGTGTATCGCTCAATTTTTTCTTTAGCTTCGGCTGACAACTCAATGCCATCAGCCCCGTAGATTTCTCTAGCAATGGTAGCAATCTTGTCTTCCAACGACAAGTCCAAATCGTAAAGGAATCTAAAGTCCTTAGCAGGTCCTGCGGTAGCATTTACAAGAGCATTGGCAAGGTCGACAGCTCCAGCTCCTCCCAAAGCCCAATGCTCAGACACAACAGCGTCAAATGCTCCATAAGCCTTTGCCTTTGAACAAACTAACTCCAATTCTTTAGCTGTATCAGTGGAGAATTTGTTAACACAAACGACGACTGGAATTCCAAACTTGTTAGCATTCTCAATCTGCTTTCTAAGATTGGAGTCGCATCCTCCCTCGACAAGGGGAATGTTCTCATCTAGATACTCGTGCTTCAATGGGGCACCGGCAACCACCGATGGGCCACCTCCATGCATCTTGAGAGCACGAACAGTGGCTACAAGCACAACTGCTGATGGTTGGAGCCCAGAGTAGCGACATTTAATATTGAAGAACTTCTCCATTCCAATATCAGCTCCAAATCCAGCTTCGGTGATTACGAAACCTTCCGGTCCGACAAGCTTAAGGGCTACCTTATCAGCAAGAATACTGCTCTGCCCGTGAGCAATGTTGGCAAAAGGTCCAGCGTGAACAAAAACTGGGGTTCCTTCTAGAGTTTGCATGAGATTTGGGCGGACAGTGTCTCTCATAAGAACAGTCAACGCGCCGGTGACTCCAATGTCATCCGCGGTTACTGGTTGGCCGTTCTTGTCAGAGCCGATGACAATTCTAGCGATTCTTTGTTGCATGTCTTCCAAAGAAGTGGTCAGAGCTAAAATTGCCATGAGCTGAAAAAAAAAGTTTTGATTAGAAGCTCGTGCGAATCGTCAACATACCTCACTTGCAACTGTAATGTCGAATTGAGTAGTGCGGGTGTGCCCTTTCTCATTTGGTCCGAGTCCAATCTCAATCTTTCTCAAGAAACGGTCATTGGTATCCAGAACACGGTTCCAGGTGATAGTAGCGGCGTCAATGTCGAGTCTGGCAAAGCGAGCTCTTTGCTCCTCAGTGAGTTGCTCAGCATCGTCAACACGTGGGATGTTTAGGCGGTCGAGGCGGCGAAGTTGGATTTCGGAGAGTGGGCGTACACCTAAAACATCGCTAAGTTGTGCTCTGACGTGTCTAATTGAAAGCCAAACAAATTGTGTTACATATCTTTGGAAACCATCGAAAAAAACAAAAACAAAACGCGCTAAAAAACTATGTACACTAAAATATTAGGCGCCTAATTTCCCACTCTAAATGGGAGTATTCCAAAAAAGTTAAAAGTTCAATTAATTTCTGAACTAACCTTGCTTGTTCTTTGGAGCAAGTCTGTTAAAGAGCGCTTCGGTGGTTTGTGTCGACTCGTGGAACATTCTAGCGTCAATTGCTGCAGCCAAGAGATTATTTGCTGCGGTGATAGCGTGAATATCTCCAGTCAAATGAAGATTAAATTCCTCCATGGGAATAACCTGAGAGTATCCACCACCAGCAGCTCCTCCCTTGATACCGAACGTTGGGCCTTGAGATGGTTGGCGAACACAGGCGAACACATTTTTGTGAAGATGGGCTCCGAGCGCCTGAACCAATCCAATAGTAGTAGTAGACTTTCCTTCTCCAAGTGGTGTTGGGGTGATTCCAGCGACTACCACGTATTTTCCGTTTTTAACTTCGCTCAAACGCTTAAGAACGTCAAGAGAAACCTTTGCCTTTTTGCGGCCATAGAGGTCGAGCTCATCGTGGTGTATTCCGATTTCTCCGGCAACCTGAAGTGAAATTATTGGTTATGTAAAATGTTACATAAACTATTGATTGTGGAGCCATTTCGCACAAAAAGTTTACACCACTCGCCTTTTCAATATCCTTTGGTGGTTGAGCTCGCGAGATGGCGATATCAGACGGCACCGGATCCAAAAGAGTTGGCTTCAAGTACTCAACGTTCCAGTTGCTCTGGAAGGTAAAAAATCAAAGAATGACAAGGAGAAAACAGTTTTTAGTGGAGTGTAATTCACCATGTCAACAGGTTGTTTCAGTTGAAGTAAACAACTGGCGCGTCGAAAGAATTGGAATTTAAAAATAGTAAAAAACCAAAGATATAGATAGACTAGACGTTTTTTCGTATCACTTTTTAAAGTTTAACTTGACATTAGAAAATCAAAAAGAATAGCGCTGTGTCGTAAAACGATAAAAAAAAAGAAACCTAGATAGGTTGAAAAAGATAAAGAAGAAAAGTTCATTTTTACAGAGATTTTCAAAATAAAAAAATTTGCTTTTGATATTTAACCTGATAGTAATTTTATAGCATACTGTAGTTGCTTTTACCCCACTCACCATAATTTTATATTTTTATTCCAAACTCGAGGTTCAAAAACACAAGCGAATGATGCAAACAGCACGAGAAATGGCAACTAAATACAAACACGTTGATAAGGCGGTGGGCAGAGCGCGACGTCGAGAATGCATGAAGAACGAAGACATAGAGAAAACGTGGCTACTAGTCTGTCCACCTCATCGATTGCCGTTTCTGATTAACTCTGTTGTCGTTGAGTTATTTACCACGTGAACATAGCAAAAAAAGACCATGGTCTTTCGACGAATCATGTTATCGTTTCTTGGCATCTGAGAGAACTACCTAGGTCATTGAGATAAGCTAGAAAAAGTAAGATGATGTTTATTTCGATGCGAAAATGAAACATGAAACATGACAAAAGGAAAATAAAATAAAATACAATACAATACACAAAGATTGCAATCAAAATTAAAAGCAAATCACAGCAAAACACTGAAGACCATCCAAAAATTGCATTAAATATCAGTTTATTCGTTGTCATCTTGGTCCTGAAAACACTTTATTGAATTTGGTGATGTGTGATTGTTCTACGAGTTTTAAACGTGATCTTTCGGAATACGCGATACGATATCAACACTCCAAACATGATTTCTCACTACGCAAAAGCAGAACATCAAAGTGCAGATTCAGAACTTTTTTCAGGTGCGTATAAAAAAACAATAAAGACGAAAAGCGGTGACTAATAATTTGTCGTTTTTATATTTGTTTTTCACGTTCTGCACGTGAAGTTATTGAACAATTTTTAAATTTTATTTACAACAAAAAAATGTTAAATTATTGTGAAAACAAAAAAATTGCAACGAGGTGTTTGCGTACTTTTGAAAATTCAAAAGGCAATGAGAGAAATAGCATGGCGAATGAAGAGAAATGTTCCCATTTTCGTTTGAATTTTATAAGTACGCAAACACCGCGTTGCAACTTTTTTGTTTTCACAATACATTCACTTTTAATATAACTGGTTTATAAATAGCTGTCAGTCGACCACGCGCAGTTCCTCGGCCGTGGCCATGTGGTCTCGCAGCGATTGAAGAAGAGAACTATAGCCGACGAAGAGACGCAGAGAAAATTACGGTTATTGAAAGCTGTTCACGACTGACCACACTGCATGAATGAGTAACACCCGCGTGAATTTTTCCCTTGCGATTGTGTGAACAGTAACTTCACATGTACATATGTATAGCGATATAGAACCCCAATTTTTATTTTTGGACGCACCGTTACATTTTACGATACTGTGGCCACTGGCCAGTATATGTACTTCTGGTAATAATAAAGAAAAATTCTTGCAACCCTTTCTTGCAACCTATGTTCCATTTCTTTCCTATTTTCCTAGAGCAAGTATTACCTTCTTCCCAAGTCTTCTTCTCTTCGCCTGCTCATAAGTATTTCGGATAAGCATCGCCACCGTCATAGGTCCAACACCTCCTGGAACAGGGGTTAAGAAACCGGCAACTTCCTTGGCGGCCTCGGTGTCCACATCACCGTAGATCTTACGAGACGTCGGATCCTCACCCACATTAATTCCACAGTCAATAACAAACGCTCCTGGCTTGATCCAATCGGCTGAAACCAAAAAATTTGAATATTTTTTGAAGCTTATCAGTATCGTTTTTTTTTTGGAGTCAGTTTTTAGTTTTGACGAAACAGTAAATTTTAACAGATAAGAATTCGATTTCTACCAAAATATGTAAATATACATATTTTTCAAACATCCGCTAGGGATGCAATACTATGTAATATTACAAATCTTACTGTACCTTTTACAAAATGCTTTCTTCCAATAGCAACAATGAGAATATCGGCGCGAAGGCACTGCTCCTTGAGATTTGGCGTTTTTGAGTGGCAGATGGTCACAGTTCCGTGGTGCCAGAGGAAGAGAGCAGCTGCAGGCGACCCAACAATTTTAGATCTACCGAGCACAACGACTTCTTTTCCAGAGACAAAGTTTGGATTTCCAGTAGCTTGTTGAACGAGGTACAAACATCCGAATGGGGTGCATGGGAAAATTGTGCGCTGAAGTTCTCCGCGAGCAAGACGACCGGCGTTGATACGAGTGAGGCCGTCGACGTCTTTCAGGGGGTCAATGAGGTCAATGACTGTATCGGCGTCTATTTCGTGCTTGCAGTCAAGCGGAAGCTGCAAAAAAAAAATCAAACACTTTATTCTGGAGGCCGCTGTGTCACTCACCTGAATGATAATTCCATCAACTTCATTGTCATGGTTCAATGCAAGGATCTCACGTTTCAGATCCCCTTGAGTGATGGTGTCAGGGAGTTTGATTAGTCTCCCGTCGGCTCCGATTTCTTTGGCTTTCTTCAGTTTGGCATTGATGTAGACATTGGAGTCAGAACGATTTCCGACCTGAAAGAAGGTTACTGTTACTGTTGATGTTTATGAATTTTAATTTTAATTTGAAAATTGGCATAAAATAAAGTTATTCCATTTGGCTCACTATTTCTTATCAACTATAAATGTTAAAATTCAACAATAAAAACATAAAAACCTGAACGATAGCCAACACTGATTGGAAGTTAGGATGCTGCTCACGAGTTTTTGCAATTTTCTCTCCAACTTCATGAAGAACCTTCTTGGAGTATTCGAGTCCGCTGACAATCTCCGCGACCATTCCCGAAAAGAGAAAACGGTTAAAAAGTACATAAAAAACTCAACTATGTGGGTGGGAAAGAGGAAAAGTGCAGAAATAAAGTAAGAAACTCTTTGATATTCTATTCATGAGAAGGGTCTACGCAGAACAACATAGCAAGGAAGTGCTGAGGCTGATTGGTGAAAAAGTGGGAAGGATGCATATTCACATTTGGAAAAGAAGAAGAATAAGAAAAACAAAACTGAATTGAATATGCATTGAGAGTGTTTGTGAGGGAATAGGGGGGAGAGACAAAACGGTTCGTTATCTTATTCTCTAGATCGCTATGATTTTATGCGTCGAGTCAACTGACCAACGTTTGTCAATGACATACCATGGTGTAGACATGTTCCTTGCCAGGGCTTCCGCGTCAAAACGAGATTTCATTAAGAAAAGCGTATCAAAGAATACATTTTGCACGCGGAAGAGAGAGGAAAGAAATCAATATTCAAAGAAACTGTGTGCAGCTGTGGTGTGGTGCAGTGCGGTACGCGAGCGCGGAAATGAAATCTTATCTAGCTGTGTTCTTTGTCACTCTCTGTCTAATGTAAGATCGCATTCTGTACTCTGATTTACGACAGTATCTGGTCAGAATTTGATTTCTTTTATTGCTCTAGTGTTATGTGTTCGAACACGGGCGAAATTCAGTTACAACGCTCCGATGCTCCGCGGGTCACGCAGCAACCTGCGGAACATCGGAGTGTCGTAACTGTATTTCGCTTGTGAACACATAATTAGGAAAATTCTTTGTTTCACAAGAAATGTTTGGCTAATATTCGTCTCAATGGGTCGCGGATCTTTGGGTCTCAGACCCTTTGGGTACGATTGCTTTTTAATTACGGCTGCTCTTTGGATACCAAATTTGTAAACAATCTTTTAGGATAAAATTTCTTTTTGGTTACCAACACTATTTTTGTACAAAACTTGCAAATAGAAAAAAACGTACCGATAAGGGCCGAATAAGCATCGCTTACGCGCCAAACACACCCTGATTGTTTCACTAAATTGTTGGATGAGAACAACTTCTCAGGTATCGCGAGTCAAACTTTCACAAACCTTTTCAAAATCAGGCAGGCACAAAACTATTTGCTAAATAGATCAGCTGAGCAAAATAGAAAACATAAAGCATAGAAAATTTACTGATTTATAGTCGGTGAATGCATGATCACCCGCGCTCCACTGCACTTTTGAATTTGCAAGTGTGCGGCGAGCCTTTTCGGCGGGAAGATTCAAATTTGAGCTGACATCAGTCGTTTGGCAATTTTTTTATAATGCTGTTGAGGAGGCGCAACTGCGACGTGCTGGTGAGTATTTTGCAACACATTGTAATTTAAGTAATTTTTTGTTAATTAATATGACAAATTATGTGAATTACTTAATTTATTAGTAAATAATGAAATAAAAAAATTTGAATTCGCGCCAATTTTGCAAGTGCGGCACGGTTTCGCAGAATTTTGTCAATAGAGCGCGGCTGATCATGCATTCACCGACTATATTTACCTGAATAATTTGCAAGCGCAACTTCCAAAAGTTTTCTTCTCATTTTCATAGCCTCGTAAATAGTATTGAAATCACAAATTCAAGTGATATTCTCGTTTCCACATTGTCAGCAAATTTTATGTTTTTTTGTTTATGAATGTGATGTCTGAACTGTTGTTCTTCCATTGTAAATAAACAAATACCGTTATTACCGAGTTTTTCTCATTGCAAACATCAGTCTCATATTTTTAACAGCGTTTATTAACAATATAAAACTTTTTTATATAAAAACATTTACTAACATTCACAACCAATTGTTTGACAATTCCATCACAGATTAAGTATGGATTTCGATTTCAATTTTCAATGACATTTTCTATATTATAACAAAAATTGATAACAAAACAATGTCTGACGGATAACCGTATAAAAATTCTGCGATAAAGACAAATGTGGGAGGGGGAAAATAATCATGATCGTTTGGTTTCCAGGGACTAGTTGTTCTTCTTATCATCCTCGCCTCCATTGATGATAGAATCCAACGATTCGGCTCCTCGAACAAACGACTTTCTTCCTTTGTAGTCCGCCTTTTCCTCCTCGCTCTTGACCAAACGTCCGACAGTCAGGTACTTGAACTTGAACTGAGTTTCCCACTCATTGGCTGTTTCCTAGAAAAACAATGAGTGAAAAAAAAACAAAGATTTATGTATTTATGTAGTCTAGACAAACAGAAAAATAAACATTTCTGTTGACAATAAAGTAACATTTTGGGTGCACCTTTGTATATCAATGGCGAAAAAAAATCGTTTTTTTTTCTTCGGTCACATGACTATTCTACGAAGTGATCTTGGCTTTTTGATTAAAACTTTTCAATCACAACAAAAAAATAAAATAGATATCGCGAAATATTAAACCAACTAGAAAAGTACAAGTATGATGTAGTATGTTCTTTTACTCTCAATGCGATTACTGAATATCCGATTATTTAGCAGAATAGACCGCAGTTTAGTTTCTACGTCACAGAGAGAGTACAGCCTGGGAATTTGGAAAAAAAGTGCAAATACTATAAACTTTTGTGCCAAAATTTACAAACATACCTGCTCATCAGCGGACATTCCTGTGTGATCATCCCACTCAGTCTTGACAGCGTTCTGATCCATAGTACCCAAAGCGCGAGTAGCGTCGTGCCCAGCCAGGGTTCCGTAGGCTTTACCAGGTCCATAGAATCCCTTTCCGCGCGTTACGTCGTAGATCTGAAATTTCTCATAAGCCCCATGCCAAAAAAAAAACTGCAATTTATTTCATACAGTTCCATTGAGCCCAAACAGAATGTGCTCATTCTTGATTCCGTCGTACTTGCGAAGATCGCCGACTGTCATGTCGGACATTGGAAGTGGTGGCAGCTGAAACTAACTTTTTCTTGTAAACTTTTTAATGTCATGTCCAGAAAAAATTCGTACCTCTTTTGGCGGCGCTGGCATCGGTTTTTCGGTTCTGGTGAGCCAGTAGAAGAAGAATCCGAGCACAACCACAAGAAATATGGCGTCGTAGATGGTGAATTCGAACCAAGAACTGAGATCCATGCTTCTCGGATGTATGTCTTTTGCTGAAAACATATGATAATAGGCTTTTAGAGATCAAATGACGAGCGTTAAAAACGAGAAAAAAAAAAGTGTTTTGAGGGAGGCAGTCGGTGGGACAACTTTAAAAAGAGTGAGAAACAGTGAGCGGATTTACTTTATAGTTCTCAAGCGGAAACGTAAGCGAGAAAAGAATCAAAAGATCGTGCGTGATTTTGGGGAAACACCTGAGCAGTTTAACAATTATCCGGTTTTGAATAAATCAAAACCGTAACGCTGCAATTATTTACCGTGCGTAACGCCTAAAGTGGCAAAATAGAACTGAGCGAAATAGAAATGCTACGCAAAAAACGGCTACAAAATAGAAATCGTTGTGCGATAGAGCGCGTTTGCATTATTTTTTCAATTTCTCTGTCTTTCGCCGATTATGCAATTTTTTTCTGAAACTTTTTTTCTTCATTTACGCTGTTGCTAATTGCGTAAAATATCTGAAAATCACTGAAAAACCTAGAATAATCGGAAAATTCGAAGAATAATGCAAACGGGCTCCATCGCACCACCAATTCTATTTCGCTCATTTCTGTTTTTTATTGTGAAAAGAAAAAAATTGCAACGCGGTGTTTGCGTACTTTTTAAATTCAAACGGCAATGAAAGAAATAGCATGGGAAATGAAGAGATTTTTTCCTATTTTCTTTTGAATTTTAAAAGTACGCAAACACCGCGTTGCAATTTTTTTGTTTTCACAATAGCCTTTCTATTTTTCCAGTTCTATGTTTTAGCAATTCTATTGTGTTGCATTTCTATTTCGTCTATTTCTATTCTGTCGTACCCTCATTTTTTTTCGTGTATACGGAAAATAGAGAGTGACAGAAGCGGGGAAAATATTTAATTTTTTAATAAACTGCATTTTTAATAGTCAATTCCTGTACAAAAATCGTGCCGCACATTTGCAAAATTTTCTCCGGAGTCGTCACGCTCTCGGATAATACGTTTTTATTTTTTTTAATGTCAAATTTTAATACATCGAACAGGCAACGGGACCTGAAATATCATTCCCGTTGACATACACATTCCACATTTAAACGTAATTAAATAAATGACAACGAATACGTAAAAGTAAATAAAGAAGACGAAAAGAAACGGTTAAATGACCTTGATATAAAACCCAAGTAAGTTCCAAGAAAAAGAAATAGCACACGGTAGACATTCTGCATAAAGCCGTTCGCGTGTTTGCGGACCATTTGTTTTTCTTTTTGGCGGCGAAGAACAAAATGAAAAAAAAATGGAAAATAAGGGGAACATTTGAAAAAGGGCGGCGAGGATAAAAAATAACAAAAACAAATTATTTGCTTTGCAATTGATTTTACAGACGCAAAAACACATGAAAAAAAACGGCAACAAGAGACGCCAATCTTCTGTGTCTTTCCTTTCTCTTATCAAGTTTTATTTATATTTGCCCAATTTTTCTGCTTGCCCACGTTCTCACTGGTCACAAATTGTAGTATTTGTGTTATTCCGTTTCTGGTCCGTGCTTAACTGACATCAGACACACTTTTATCATGTCGAGACATAAAAAAGAAACAAAACATTCTGGGAAATGAGGCAGAGGGAATGAAAATGAGCCAAAACCCGTTAGTGCGGGCTAAAATGGGAAATGGAAATAAATGGAAAATGTTGGAGAAAAGAAGATTTGAAGGGTGGAAAAAAGGGAAATTAAATTGGGGGAGGCAAAATATGATTTCAACGGGGCAGTTTCTTAACAAAAAAGGACAACAGTAAAGTCACAAAAAAAACAAAAAACTTAAAATGCAGGCTTTGTAGGCTACGGAAAATATTTATGGAAGAAAAAAGAGGCGTACACGTAATGACGTGGCCTTGCAAAAGATTTGTATCTAAGGAAGGGTCATGAGGTGATATAAAGCTCACGTTATCTTTCTTTCGGATTAGTTGCGCTAGCAAAAAAGATTGGATTAGATAAAAATTACATTCCCTTATAAAGGTGAAATATACATTTCCTAGCAAGCAAAATTGGAGAAATTCGAGATGTTGCGGGAAAATGAATGAATGCGAACAGAAAGTAAACGGATAAATAAATGTTGTAAAGGTTACATAAATACACCAGACACTTTTCTCTGAAGATTAGTGGATCAAAACGAACTCTCCATCGTATCTCTCCTATCGGTCAGTTTGGCCATCGCAAGTTCTTTCTCAAACCACGATGGTGAACTTCCAATGCTGGCGAGCATTCTTTCATATGCTGGAAGCGTTGGGTCATCTTTGCGGATACGGCGATGTCGGAGGTAGCTTAAATTTGGACAGTGAAGTAATTTTGCACAACTTTCATGTTTGCGATACCTTTCAAAAGCAACGTTGACAATTTTATCAACAAAGTAATGCTCATAAAGCAATGAAATAAAAACTCCAACCATTCCAATGGCAAACAAAACGAAACAGAACCAGAGCTTTGGAATGTGCACGAATTCCATCAAATCCACGAAAAATGGCACATTGGTAAAGATAAAGAATAGGTTTACCTAAAATAAAGATTGCTAAATATTTAACAATAAGTACTTTAATTGATGTGTTTGTTTGTTTTCTTATTTTTCCTAGGCCATAGAAAACCAGGCAAGTCTAGGTCAATGCGGCGTCTCGCCACGAGAGTTTAAACGCGCGCGCCGAAACACTTTGATATTTTTCTGATTTTTTAAGCAAGACGGTTCCTTGGTTTAGGTTAACCTAGGTTTCCTTTTTGTCTGTTCAGTAATATTGTCTTGAAAACATTTTTAACTCACCAGAAAAATAATGAAAATCGTGATGCACATGAGCCAATTAGTATACACGGGACGACGGAAAGGATGCCCTTTGGAGTAAACAAAAGCATATCCGAGGTACATGCAACAACTTGTAAAGAATACCGCAGTACCAATCATAGTTTGGTGATTATCCAGTTCCTCTGGGTTGGGGATGTACCACTGCTGAGCCCGAGTGAGCAAGAATCCGGCAACCTGGGTAACAATGTTAATAGCGAGTTGTCCGAAAACACTAAAGTAGAATCCGAGAGTAGCAAGTCGTGGAGGTGGTGGGATTTTTCTAAGGTTCTTAGCCGCTGCTGTGTTTCCAAGAGTTAGAGCCACAATGGTGATTAGGACAAAGTCAATGTACAAGAATTGACCGTCGGAAATATTTGTACCCTCCCAATAGAGCAACATGACGGACAAGAATTCGTTTAACGAATAAGCGGCCATATATTTAGACACTGCATAGGATGTGACTACAGCGCATCGTCCTTCTAGAATAACTTCAACGACGCAACGAATATCTGCGATGTTGGAAGTAAAAGGAGCCGCTATGGAGGCTTCGGCTTGGGAAAGCGATATTCCGGCGTTGGCGGTTTTCAGTGCAGCACAATCATTTGCTCCGTCTCCGCACATGGAAACCTTTGCACCAATCTGAAAAAAGTAAACAAATACATTTTCTTAAAATATTTCTAACCGATTGCAAAGCACAGATCATCTGAGCCTTCTGATCCGGAGCCATTCTTGCATAGACATCACAGACTGCACTCAATCTGTCCATTAATTCTGGGTATTCATGAGCAATCACTGCGTATGTAGGTCCAGCAACAGCAAATTGGTAGCGCGACTTTAACACATCTGTCTTTTGATCAAACTCGCGCACTTCGGAATTTGTATCAATTTCATTCTCCGAACTTGACACACTTTCTTTAATAAACAACTTTGTTCTACCCAGCGAATCCTTCTCCTCCTTTGAATGCGTGATCAAGTATGCTTTTTTAGTTGGCCGGATAATCCCGCACTCTCTTGCAACACTCATTGCCGTCAACAGATTGTCACCAGTGACCATAACACAACGAATGTTTGCGACAGAAAGTTTGTTAATTGTTTCCAGTGTTACATCTTTCAACCGGTTTTCCATCACAATCAGTCCAAGAAACTCAAGATCGGATTCCATCTGAAGCTCAACAATTTACGCGACAGAAGAAATTGAGTGCTAACCGTATCGCGAGGTGCTTTCAACGCCTTTGCAAAGTTCATATGAACAGATTTAGCAGCGACTGCAATAAGACGGAAGCCTCGTTGAGCGTACATGTCGACAACGTCCTGAGTAAATTTTTTTATAGTGGTTCTGTTGAGCTGTTTTTTTTTGTTGTAAAATTTAAACTTACAGAGTAATCTTTTGGAATCGACTCGGGTACACATAACGATGCAACCATTTCAGGAGATCCTTTGGTGAAAACAATCATTTTGTGAGCACTATGCTCGGAAGGAGTCGACACAATCACAGACATTCGTTGGAGGGCGGAGCTGAAAGACTTTGAAACTGTAGTAACTTGTTTTTAAGATATTTAATAAGTATTACTTAAACGGGTGCTGCTTGATCACTGAATACTCATGGTCTTCTGGATGGAATCTTGCTTGCTCTGGGGGAGGTCGCAGAACTGTTGGTTGTACGTTATCAAAGTCCATTGTCTCTTCATCAGAATTGACGGGCTCTTCCAAAGTCCATTTGCTTTTCTCAACCAGAATCATCTCAAGAGGATCCCCGTGTAAGATTCCGTCAATTCTGGTGAGTGAGTGGCAACTGGCGGCGGCAATCACAATGTTTAAGTCAGCGCTTTCTTCGTCCAGCTTTTCAGGGTCCAGGTCTTCAAACTCTTTCGTGAACATTGGCTTTCCTTCCTCATTTTTCTTGATAGCCTTGAGACAATTGAAATCAAGTCCATCCTCCGTCAAAGTTCCAGTTTTATCGAAACAAGCCTAAAAGTTTTGGAGATTAAAAAAAAGAGAAAAAAAAGGATTAACGTGAGCTTTATCACCGTTTTTGTTTATTCCAGTTGCAGAAGGTAGTTCAAAAAGTTTGAGAAATTCTTCCGTATTCTTTCCAGTTTAAAAATAAAACCAAAAAATTATATAATCAGTTAAATTTTCTAAAATACTTCGAAGCTTCTGAGTGTCATACCTTGGTTTAAACTAGCGGTCCATTTTTAAAAAATATGTGTTAAAATGTTCAGGTATTTCTGATTCATGACCGGCTCAAAAAACTTTATTTCGCGCTCTACTGATGAAGCGAGGCGTGTTGCGTTATTTCTGTTAGAAATAGACTTTCAAAATATAAAATATGCTCACCACGTTGATTAAACCACACGTGTTAATTGTCGATGGGGAAATACAGAAAATCTTTTTCTCTTTCAATCTCATGTTTGCATTTATAGTTCCGACGGCCATAGCTGCTGGCAGGGCAGGAGGCACCACAATGGTAATAATATCCAGAGAACGAACAACAATATGTTTTGCAGACTCTTCTCTGTACACCATCATAGCAATGGTGTACCCAAAACCACACAATGCAATTGAGGCAAGCACAACAATGAAGTTGTACACGTCCATCACTTGTTGCGGGTCTGGCGGTTTCGGGTAGAGAATTGAACGGACCAATTGTCCTTTGAGAGTTGAAAAGCCAGTTCGAAGCACGCGAGCCTGGCAAATAATGTTTTTTTTTTCCTATGTCATTGAAAAAAAAAATTGCGCTAACTTACAAGTACAGGTTGACCACGATAATTTCTGGTTTGAAGGATAGTGGTACCAGAGAAAAGAGTATGTCGGTTATGACGTTCCGGGGAGAGTCGGAGCTCGTACCCGCAGTCATCAGCTTCTTTCAAAGATGCTTTTGTCACGGGGACACTTTCTCCAGTCAGCATTGCTTCGTTCACAATCACTGTACCATTCATAAGGAGACAATCACAAGGGAGCACGAAAGAGTGAGCTGGGAGAGAAATTATGTCGCCAGGGACAATCTGGAAGAGGGAAAGTTTAAACGGAATGCATCTCTTGATTGTTTTATTTACCTCGGTGGCATCCACTTCAATGTCATTTCCATTTCTGATCAAAGTGACTTTCGGTGATTCGCCAACCATTTCACGAATGCGTTTTTCTTGTTTTCTCATTTCCCATACTGCAAGCCCAGCACTGAGCACTGTGATGAGAACAATCACAGACGCGTAGTAGGCATACTGGTCAATGAACCATAATGTGACACTGAATAATGAAAATGGTGAATTTCAATATTTGAATGAATATTTTAAAACTTACGAGAAGACTTGAAAAAGATAAAATGGTCCCAGAACCTCTTTGAAGAGAATAACGATAAGTGGGGTGAGCTTAATGATCAGAGAGTTCCTATTGTAGATTTCCCGTTTTGACAAAACTTCTTCCTCTGTCAATCCTTTACGATCATCAACATCATTTTTGAAAATAATGAAGGGCGCCTAAATCATATGTTTATTTGAAATTCGCTCAATCTAGTCTTACAGTGCTATCCAGTTCGGCCGCATTAATCCAAGCCTGCTCTTTATCATACCAGATGTACTTAATTTTGCGGTAAGTGAAAAATCGCATTGAATGAATCTTTTCCGGTGCTCCACTGCGAGTCGGACGGATAAATCCTTTGACACTTTCCTTATTCGTCACCTTTTTGATTGTTTTGATACCATGATTATCGTGCACCATAACATAGTCAGCGTCCTCATGTCCAGTTTCTTCAAATCTTATAGCAATTTCTAGGCTCTTCATCCAGTAGGCGAATAAACGGTAGAACCCGACAGTCACAATTGTGAGAAACCAGAATAAAAACTGAAAAAAAAAAACAAAAAATGTGTTGGGGAAAGATTAAATTTCCAGTGCTTACCAATCTCGAAGGTGTTTCCTTGAAAGCATAAAGAGCACACGTTTCTTCTCCGACATTCAGGATTGTCTTGTTGAATGCAGTTTTTGGACCCGGCTCATCTTTTATCTTTCCCATACTTGTATCCTCGTTGGCTGTGTTATATACTGAAACATAAATAAAATTTTCAAAATGTTTCTTTCTTTCTTTTTTTTTTGGGAAAACATATGTGCATACATTTTCAGAATATACAAAATTCAAAAATTGGTTAGCATAGTTTCATCAACAAAAAAATTTGTTGCGTTTTAAGCCTTACCTGTTGAGGGTCTAGCCGTGTCAAGGAGTGGTTCCCGCTCGTCCTGCTGTAAAGAAATCACATAAATTAATTACCTAAAGATATACAATGGAAAAAATTTATATTTTGTATATACCTGAGTTTTTAACAATACTCACCGCCATTTTTAGTTGGTCTAATTAACTATTTAATTTAGTTGTGTAGTAGTAGTAATATAGCCTTTTTCAGCCCACTAGCTACTTCATGAGCAAAGTAGTATAGAAACGGTTTTAGACGTTAGACAAGCACAGAAAAGGGTAATAATGATAATAGTTATGTCGTTTGAGCACATTGATTAGCACTCTTTGGCTCAAACAAAGAAAAAAAACCAAATTGATAAGAACCCAACCCCTTGTTCACCTAGACGTTGCAAGGTCAACTATAATTAGAATGGGGTTGAATATTTAGACTTGTCTTTGCTTTTGGTTACTGAACAGTACTGAAATGGTAAAAAAAGAAAACAGAATCCAAAAGTTTAAGATTTTCTAATTTTTTGAAAAAATCTAATCAGCTAATAATTTGTTTAATTTTTGGCATTTTTGAATAAGTTTTCAAAAAACTACTTTTCAGATCAATAACTTTATACATATAACTCTTCTGGAAAATTTTCAGCAGCTCATTTTAATAAGGGAGAAAATATTTTCGACCACAATTTTTTTGTTTTGAACATAGCAAACTTTTGAGTTTTTAATTTTTTTTAAATGTTCTAGTTTTTTTTGTATTTTTTCGTTTTGTGAAAAAATTATGATAATGAAGTGATTTTTGTTTGGAGTTTCTCAAAATTAATTCATTCTGTTCGGCACTGACCTCTTCTGCAAGAAAACTAAAAACGACCGGACACAGCTAAAATTAGTGTGACCGTAATCTATTCAAATATTTTAACAAAACCAACAAAAAATAAAACAAAACAAAATCAAACGCTTTGTTTTATTTACTCACTCATTAAAATTTTTGAATGGATTACGGTCACACTTATTTTGGCTGTGTCTCCGGTCTTTCTGAATTTACTCGTGGAAGATTGTGCATTTTCTAGGCCACAACAAACTTGCAAAAAATTAAAAAATCATATTCTAAATATCAAAATTTATCAAACCGATAAAGAGATTAACTCGGAATTATTTTAAAATAGATAAAAAAGGGCATGGGAAAAAATTCATGGAAACAAGAAATATGAATTTTTAGACAAATGGAATTTCCGGTTTTTTAATTTCTTTACTTCTATCACGTACCGTATTGATCAAATTTATATTTGCAAACATTATTTTGTCTCATTTTGTTTTTCAGTTATCGGATCGGATTGAAAATTAAATTGTATGTGGTGACTGAACATTTTAGACCGGTTCGATAACTGTGAGAAAGGTCAGCGGCAGAAAACTGTTTTTGAATACCTGTTTGATCAGTGACCGTATATTTTAAAATATTATAGTTTTCACGTACTTAGTTTGGAAATAAATTTTGAAATTCAATGTTGATCGTTGTTTTGAAAAAAGATCAAAATTCTGTTTTCCTTTCAGCTTTCCCTGTTTTTTCCTCTACAACCCCCGAGTGGCAAAAAAGAAAATAAAACAGAACAAAAAAAAACATTTTCTACAGTGAAAAAATATACCTGTAAAACTTGGTCTCGCAAAAACGATTTGGATTGTTTTCATTCACTAATTTGGTCCCAACAGTTTGCGATTGATATCTGTAAGTGAGAAAGAACGAGATGGAAAAATTGAGAAAAGATAAAGGGAAAAGTTTGCAAAAATAGAAAACAAAAACAAGAACGTTTTGAGAGGGAGAGAAAGTTACAATGCCGCCAAACATGAATGAGTTCTCAACATTTTACAGATTTGAAAACTTTTTGACACTAATTCAAAATTTCTGAGTAATTGAGAATTTCAGCTACTTATTGTTAAACAAAACAAAATTTAAAACGTTAGAATGGGGAACAGGAATTTTCATTTTTTTTTTTTTACATTTTTGTAGATTGAAACCTATCGCGAAAAAAGGACGAGCAACGATGGAAGAGCTAAATGCACTCTCTCATGCAAAAAAAAATTATCAAAAAAAAAATGATAACAAATGGAAAGAGACTGAATAAAAAATTTGCCGCAAAACCAATGTGTCCTGGTTTGACCATGCCCTAACTAGCTCCATCCGTTTTTGTAGTGTCGGTTAGATGAAAGTACGACTTTGATGCTGAACGATAAGCTCTTGGTTTGAAAAAAAAACGTGTAAAAATAGCGGGGGAGGTGAACGCGGAAATTAAAAGAATGGAAATATGTAGAATGATGTGATATATTTATTTATTTAAATTTTCCATGCAGATGTTCTCGAATAAAAGCAGAGAACACTGTGAACAATGTTCGGTTTGAATTACATTGATTTCATTTGTACAATGTCAAGTTCCTATTGTAACAGTAACATACGCTCATAATCTTTGATGATGAGGGAGAAAATAAAAAGATGAAAATCTGAAGATAAAAAGAGGAAGTGGTGGACATAGGGCCGGGTTCAAAATAAAACAGACATCAACACGAGAGGCAGAGATTTGGTTTTATATGTGTTTATGTTGTATTTATATACATGTAATAGGTATTAGCGAACAGTTTTCTCTCTCATTTTTCACTATTGACGCCGCGATGCGTGTTCGTGTTAATTTTTGTCTGGCTGATCTAGTCTGGGGCATGAACGGAGAACAATATGTTTTAGGTGGTGAAGAGGAAGGTAAACAATAGCAAAAGCAAGGTGATCGAAAACATGTTGTTGATTTTTTTTTTTTTTTGAAACTAGGGAAAGTGATATTGGAAATGATAGTGCACTTTTGTTTTTGGAAATTCTTATATTCTTCGAATGAAAGAAATTCGATTTATTTTAGTGAAGTTCGGATATTCCTGTACAATCAAACACGCGGCTATTAGCCATTAAAAATGGTTGATAGCCATCGATTTTGACCGCTAGTCAATACTGACAAACAGATCGCGCTCAATTGTCGGCAAGTTTGGCGGGAGCACACAAAGCGGTATTAGCCATCAAAAATGGCTATTAGCCAAAGTGTCCCTAGAGAGCCTTGGTTCTCTGGTAATACCACAAAATAGAACTCGCACACAATAGAAATGCCTTAAATAAAGCTGTACTGAAAAAAAAAGAAAAAACAAATTCGCGAAATAAAGCTCAACGTCACAATATGGACAATGGAAAATAGAGCATTCTCCAAGATCTTAAGACCACAAAATGGCGGTGTTACGGTAAAGAACTCGCACGGAATAGAACCGCCTAAAATTGAGCTATACAGACATTGAACCACTCAGACAACTCGAAAAAGTATTTCCTTATATATTGTGAGTCCCTGCGTTCTATTTCGGGCGGTTGTTTTTTTTTTCAGTACAGCTCCATTTTAGCCAATTCTATTCCGTACGAGCTCTATACCGTAGTACCCCCCTAAAACAATAACTGAACAATTTTGTCTTTAACGAATCACATTTCAACATTCTGTCTTCACTGGTTTTACCAAACTCTTTTATTTTTTTCCTTTTGATTTTGTAGTCGCGGTCACAACTAGTTTGCACATGGAATGACACGGAAAACAGAACTTATTTACAGAAAAACAAAAAAATTTTAATTTTTTTATTTTCAAATTTACCGCAAATACTGTACCCTAAGCTCATGGGCTTCTATTTTTCAAAAGGTTCTTAAGGGTGGGCTTCTATTACAGGGTGGCAAATGTGTCAAGGAAAAAATCAAAAAATGAATTGTGACAAGACAGTCCACAAATACACGCAAGGATGTTTCGATCGTTAATTTTTCCACGCAATTGGATTTGAAAGCGAACAAAAAAGAAAGAAACAGCTGAAGTTTTCAAAGTTTTATGACAGAGATTACCGTATAAAGTTTTCATGTTACGCAATGCCATTCGCGGCAAAAATTATTTTAGATTAGAGATTTTTAGATCTAATAGAAAAATTATGGGCTTTCATAAATGTTTAGTAAAGTTTTATTCCCGAGAACTTTTAAGGAAGTAATTCCAGAAGCTGACGCAAACAAGAACTGAGATTTTTCAGACACTATCAATGTTTTAATCGAGATAGTTATTACACTATTTACCGTAAAATCAGTAATAGTGCGGCCGGTCGCTCCATACCAGAATTGATGGTATTCTATTATAGCCCATCCTTTATTGACGCAGGTTTCGCAAAAGTTAAAAAGGCAAAACAAAAATTTCGGAAATACTAATTAAAGTCGGAAAAATCGCGAAAAGCTCAAACGCGGACAATTAATTTCGTAAAAAAAGAAAATGTTATTTTGGAAGTTGCAAAAGTGGCAACGAATGAATTAGGCATTGTCCTGTACGCACAAAACAGCAATTTTTTCTGTATTATTGTTTCTGACTTTTGCACAGTTGATACTTATATATAAAATAGTTTTTTTTTTCCAACGCCAAAACTGAATAGATAAATTTGTTTAAGAAATCTGATCTTGACTATTTATAAAAGTACTTTTATGCATTTGAATGAACACACTCCGATTTCCCTTCATTTACTAACTCTCTCCCCGCACAGTAGTTTCCGCTAAACACCGTGCAACGTTATTTCGGAATCTCGTAGTTTTTTTTGTTCCCTCAACGTTTTCTGTCATTTATTTTTTTTCTGAATTTAAAGTTTGTTAAATTTTTATTTATTTTCTGTCGATAAGTTACTGATTCTTCACATTTTTAAAAATTAATTTTCAATGTTTTTATTTTCGTTTGAAAACAAAAATTATTATGGGGCTTATGAACAAAATAGCAAAAAATAGCTAAAACCAGAAAAAATTCAGCGAAAATTTGGAAAATTTTCTGATTGGCCTGAAACTGTGGGACTAAACGGCAAAAATAGTCTCGGATATACCCTAGAAAAATTAATTTCAGACCAAAAATAAATATCGATTTTAAAACTATTTAAAAAATATCGATAATTTAATAATCAATATTTTGGTCTGAAATTTTCTGGGAATGTCCGGGAGTAATTTTTACATTATTTCTCAATGTTTCAGGCCAATCGGAGCATTCTCCGAATTTTCGCTGACTTTTTTCTGATTTTAGCTATTTTTTGCTATTTCGTGAATCAATTCTGCATAGGGAAAAAACACGAAAAACAGTCGCAAAACGCATTAATACTTTTCAAATTTTTTTTGTTCATAGAATCGATAAAAATGGAAATACTTTATCTTTTCAGCAATGTACAAGCGTTCATTTTCATATAGCACGGCTTCTACATACGAGATTAAACAGCATCGAGATGAGGAAATGGTCAAAAAGAAGGCAAAAGTGTCATATAATGGCTCAACACTCGATATTAAAAGTCCAGCGGGTATCCAAGGTAATAACGTTTTTTTTTTGTCCTTAATAATAATCTTGTTAGTTTCAGAGTTGTCCGAACGTCTATTGCGAACCAAAAGTATAACTGAAATGCGCCTTCAACACTACCACTGGACATGCAATCCGAAAATTGCCGAAGAAGATTTGTTGATTCTGAAACTGCACGGCTTTGCCAAATTCAACGCACAAATCGATATGAAGAATTTGTTAGATGAGGTGCATCGAAGACTCGGACAATCTTTTATGGAAAAGTTGCTCAAATACGCTGCTCAGTACTGCATCAAGAAGCAATATCCGCCGGATGGTGACGCATGGAAAAGTATGTTTGCAGAAGTTTTAAGTCAACAATATGATTATAAATTTATAAATCGTTATTTCAGATCTGTTCTCTATGCGACCGGATCAGGATTGGATCCCTCTTTTCGGCAAATGCATTAAGTCATCGCCAGATCTCGAGCTTCCGCTGCTCATCTTGCAGACTGCTTACTTTCCCACAACAAGATCTAAACATGTGGTAATTTCGATTGCACATTGTTTTATTCACAGTTATAAATTCAATTTCAGGCCCGTTTATTCGATCTGATGGCCAAACTTGACGACATCCCGAATTGTTTCCTATGGCACTTCAAACTCTTGCTTGAAAACTTTGGCACCGTAATGCCAGAAAAGAAAAATATGGACATTTCGATTCGTCGATTTATCCAGAAAGTTTTCGAGCAGTTTGAGCCACAAGCTGCCAACAATACTAGCAACTACATTTTGTCAGAGGCTCAGAGAGCATTTGGTTTGAAAGCCCAAGGTGTTTTCTGTTTCGGGCTTAAAGTCGTCAGCGAAAAGTAAGAATTGTTGGTCTACAAATCCATAATACATACAATATTAATTTTTAGAGACACGGGCGCTATGTCAAAGCTTCTTCTAGACCCCAAATGTGACATGGACACTCCGTGCAGTCTCTTCATTGAATACCTCGTACAGTTCGTTAAACTAGGGGCCTTCTCGTTTGAGGATGGAGACAAGCTTCTTGCATGGAACTATTATTACGACGATCGCTGGTGTGGATATGATCGTTCTGATCTTTTTGGAAAAGACTTTCCGCTTTATAAAATGGCGCAATACACTGCAAGTTTTCGTTTTGTCGGTCAGATTGCTCAGCATCCTCACAATTTGAATTTGACGATTGCTGCTCGCACTTTTGACTGGATGACTAAGGATGAGCAGTTCTATCAAACGTTGATGCAAAAGTACGGAGATGAAAAACTTATTCAATTCTTCTCCGTGTCTCTTGCTTTTTCTGGATTCTTCCCTCACATTATTAAACTTTACGATCAATACAAGGATTCGATGAAAACTCGGGAAGGCTTTATGTGTCTTCACGTATGTTATCTGTACAGTTGCGCGAGGGTAAATATAACAAAAACGCAGGCATTTCATTTTTGATATTGTTGTTTTATTTAAGTTGTCGCGCGGTGTTTGCGTACTCGCGTTGCAAACCGATTTACGAGGCTCCGCCCACTGCCATGCTATTTTTGCTGTTATTTTTCACATTTTTCCTCATTTTGCAGTTGTCTTTATGTTTTTCAATAACATTTTGTTTCAGATCAATAAATAGCGCATGCGAATGAATATTGAACGAGAAAATTCGAGAAAAAAATGTTTTTCGTCGTCTTTTCATGCTAATTTTTGTATAATTTCCTTTTTTTTTTTTTTGGAAATAATTGATTTCAGGTCGCTAAATGTGTTGTTCGAACACGGATTCAATTAAAAAGTGAGATGAATTGAGAAAATTCCCGCACTTTTGAAGAAAATCCCCCATTTTTTAATCGAATCCCCAATCGAACAACACATTTAGCGACTTGAAATCAATTATTTCCAAAAAAAAAAAAATTAGGAAAAAATGCAAAAATTACCATGGAAAAACGAAAAACATTTTTTTTTATCGATTTTTGCATCATCCGCCAGTTTTTCTCTTTCTCGAATTTTCCTATTCAATATTCATTGAAACAAAAATGTATTAAAAAAAAAAAACATAAAGAAAACTGCAAAATGAGGAAAAAAAAAAGGAAAAATCACAGCAAAAAATAGCAGGCCAGTGGGCGGAGCCTCGTAAATCGGTTTGCAACGCGAGTACGCAAACACCGCGCGACAACTTAAATAAAACAATAATAATAATAGAAAATTCGAAAAATTATCGTGGCTGGACAATAATTCTTTCTTCTTTTAATTATCGAATCTTATTAAAATGAAATGCCTGAAAAATTGAAAAAAAAGCAACTAATTGGAAATTTTTCAGAAAAATATGGCAGACGAGGCCCTAGTCGCATGGGTTCGCGTGATTCAAAAAGCCGTCGAATGGAATCTCACTGGCAGTCTTTCATTTAAGAAAGGATTCCCATTACCATTTTTTGTCGAGGTCCAATACAGTGGTCAATTCGCATCTCGCCTTCTGCGAAACTGTCTCTGGTCCGCTGCGATGGAACAAGGAGCAGAAGGGTGGAAAAAGTACGGACTGGCAATCATTTTGCTTTGCGAGTCACTTGAAGACACGTTTCTAACTCACAACATGGTCAGAAATGTCTTTCACAAAAACAATGCTGAAGATGTAAGTTTTTTCTATTTATGAGGCCGAATTTGTGAAAGAAAAGAAAATTAATTTCAATTTCTGGAAAACTTTTTTCATTTTTATTATCGTTTTTTGTCTGTTTAAACGCCAGATCTATTTTTGAAGATCGGTTTTTTTTAAAGTTTTTTCTGAAAAATACTTTTAAAAATTAAGCCGGCATGCCGGGCAAATGGAGGAAATTCCGATAAATTGAAGAAAAATTGATTTTTCAGTTGCAATATCTACTTCCACCAGGTTTCGGAAAGTGCATTTCCCGCTCTGAAACATACAACTTCATTCTCAATTACCTAAGCGAAAACAACCTGGAGCTACTTGAGGATATGTGGTACTTACTTTATTACTTTTAGCGTGAACTATTCAAGATGTATTCAAACTTTCAGTCAAAAAAATCATCTTCCGGACCTCAGCGAGTTCCCGAGAGAATTCCCAAAACCAAGATTTGTGATTCTGTATCAGAAGATGATGAAAAAAGATCCATTATTTGCCAATATCATTAAAATTGTGCCAGAGGAGCTTCTAGTTGAGAAGAAAAATGATGAGGATTCTGGAGAAAATGCATTGATTACAATGATTAATGACGAGGATTCTCGTGATTCGACAAGCGCAAGCAAGACTCCCACGGAGAACTTTGATGTCAACAAATTTGGAAAAGATAGCGTTCTAAGAGGGGATAATTCTGAACACTATGATACTGTCGAGGACTATTTAGAAGACGATGAACGAAGAGAGAGAAGGAACTTTAGCGAGCCAACGTCAGCTTATGACTCGTCCGGAGAACAGTCGTTGGATGCTAACTTCAAATCCGGTAAGAATGGCGTTTCTACGAGCTCTAAAGAGAATGGAACCAAAGTGAAGATTGAAACCCATGGTTTTTACGGTAAGCGTGATCTTTTTTCTTTTTTTTTTCAAAAAAATGTTATTTCTAGACGAGTTGAACCAGGAGATTCGAACTGTTGCAACTTCAAACGGTGCTTCAGAAAAAGAAAAGAAGGAAGATGAACGAAAAGAAGTGGACAGTATTGAAATTGTTCGAGAAACGGAAGCACCCAATGAAGAGATTCAAGAGCAGCTTGACGATTCCAAGACATTAGAAAATTTCCAGGAAGAAGAAGAACCGGTAGTTTTGACAACGGACGACGCAGAAGCTCCATTGCTAAAGGAAGATAGGACCGAGACTGGAGCTGAAAGTGTTGCTCAGCCAAATCTGGAGGCACAGTAGTCACATTCTGGTAAAAATGTAAACTAACGGGTTACAACTTTTGTTTTTTTTCGTTATTGTATATATCTTTATAAATAGGCACCGCAACATGGTTGACAAAAGTGATACAGTTGTTCAAGTTAATATTAGTACATTCTCAAATTTTTTCAAGAAATTTCCCCAAATTCTTGAGTTTCAGCCACTCTTGGGTTTTGAAAAGTGGCCGAGTCTATAATAATGCGGTGCGCTTTTATCGGCATTAATCAGCAACCAATGAGCACGGCGAATGGGGCCGTCTCCAATTCTCGAAAAAAATGTTCGAAAATTCTGGGCCAAGTATGATTTTCACGGATTTTATATTTATATTTATATTTATTCATTTGGCAAGATCAAAAAAATGTATATAAAACAATCAGTACATAAAAAGTGGGTAACTACTAAATGAATAATATAAGATGAACTATAGAACCCGCAAAGAGTTCAGTGTTCAAATGGAAGGAAACAGTTTCTCTAAGGGCAGTGAGCGAAGTCGTGATGCAAAAGTATTTCCTGACACAAGCTTGGGGAAAAAGGGAACTATTTTGTCCCAGAGAGCGAAGTTTTTGTGTAAGAAGCTACTATTTTTGGCGCCGCGCAAGATAACTCTATACGGAAATCGAGGAGATGACGCTGGCTTTATGGAACCTGAAATCCGGACCTCGGAATAAATTGTTTTTTGTTTTTTTTTTTGCATTGCGAATTCCATATTTCGAGAAATTTTTCCTGGAAGCGTGGAAGCATTGCAAACTTCAAATCTCACGTTCGGCTTGGTATCACAGAGATGCGGAATCGCCTTCGGTATCCTCACGAATCTTTTATGTTTACCACACGGAAAGAAGCCAACAAAAATTTGTTTGAAATAGACAAGAGATGATTTGGAAATCAAAGAGACCCCCCTCTTGTCCAATATCTGACGGTGCAACTTTGACAAGCGAACGCAAAAACAGTCCGAAATTGTCAGAGAGTTCGCTTGAAGATTTGGTACCGGCGAAACACCGCCAAAGAAGGACAGCGGAAAACTATTGCAATCTTGAAGCCAGGTGATGAGCTGAAGAGAATACTGAAATGTGCTAAGCACGTGCTCCGAGTTTTCCACCAAAAAGAGCCTGCGATCAATTGATCACAGAACTTCGAAGCATTTCCAGTTCAGTACTTTGGTGGGAACAGAGGCCGTATTCATAAACATTTACCGTACGGTAAATGTTCTTTTTGACAGAAAATTTAAATTCTGCAATGTGCACGGGGTTCATGACACTATAAACGATCCGTGAATTGTTTTAGGACTAGCGAAACTTAATATTTCCGTCAGAAAACCCATTTACTTTTTCATTTACCGTACGGTAAATGTTCATGAATACGGCCTCAGATTTCTGATGATCGAACTCTTCACAAAACGCAATGAAATGTTGACGGTGATGAAAGACTCGAGATTCCAATACCATTACGATGTTAAAACGATTCCCCACAAAGGGGAAAGGAAAGCACGCGATTTGGTTTCCAAATCGTAAAAAGAAGCTTGATGGGCCGGACACATAATGCGAAGAAACTATGGCAGATGGACGAGGCTAGTGCAAGAATGGTATCACATAGGCGAGAAGCAACCCGTTGAAAGACCACGGAAGAGATGGAGCGATCCTTCGAATTGACAAAAAACACTAATTTTCAACGAAAGCTTAGAAAATTTATATTTAATTGGTAGGAACATGCCTTTTTTTTAATCGCAGGAGCGATATTCTTCAATAATGGTATTGAATTTAATCTCTGTCTTTCCAAAATCAGACATCGTATTTTTGACTTTCCACATGAACTTAAAAATAACCCGGGGAAGCACCTGGCAAACAGTTTACAGGTGTTTCTAGTGTGTACTGTTCAATAGTAACATCATTATATATCCCAATAGTATCCGAGAAATGAAGGCTCAAGCCCTAAAAACCAAAACCCAAGAGAAAAAATGAAAGGCGCCGTCCACCTCTCGTTGCAGCGCTTATTTATCATAATAAGTTACATAAATTGCCATTTAAATTAAATACATAAAAACACATGTTTTCAAAGTGAGAAAATAAAGAATACAATTAAAAATTCAATATTTTGCTTTCAAAGACAAACACTCGCAATTTTTGGCTGGCTCCTTGTCAGTTACATGCTCGATGAACGCCTTGATTGTAAGCGTAATATTCAATATCTCGGACATTTGGGAATTCACTTTCTGTTAAAAAAAAAAACTTCTTAACTGTACAAAGTTGTTCATCGGATCTCACGTTCATGGATTTGGAGTTTGTCGCATGAAGGAAATCGACGAACGATAGAATATGAACCTTGTGGAAGCAATTTTGCAGGATTTCGTTAAACTCGGTCCATTTTTGGAAATCTGGAGATTTTAACTGAAATCAATAAAATAACGGTAAATGACAAGCTTGGTATCAAACTCACCGCGCTTTGAATGAAGCTCGCCGACGAGTGAAATCGGTCCATGGTATCCGTGAAAATCTTGTTGTGCTTCTGAAAACGTTTCACATTTTCAATTACTATAGATCGCATTGAATATACAAGCAGTCTCTGATATCTCTTTTTGTCAGGTAACGGAAGGTGCAGGTCGGACATGGAGACCCACTTCTTAGCGCCGAGATTAGAGGCCATTTTTCTAAAATAAAGAATGATTCGTCAATCGGTGGGCGGCAAGCACGCGACTAGACTTCAATTAGCTGATTGAGAGAAAAACGGTTAAGAAACTGTAAACCGAGCGTGACTCACAATTATCAGCTGAGCTGGATTTTGTAAACAAATTATCATCATAACAACTTTTTGAAAAAATGTTCCGCCACGTGGGAAACAAAGTACAGCAAACTGACAGGACGAACATCTGCAAATTGAAAATTTATTCGGCACTTCATGGCATATATACACCGTGTCATGGTTATTTATGAGATTGTAAATATCAGAATAAGGGCTGTGATGCACAAAAAATTTTAGAATAGTTTTTTTCTGAAAAATTTTGGAAGAAAACGTTTTTTGCCTCATCAAAAATTGCTGCTAATAAACTTTAGACAATTTTGTCACGAAATATCTCGGGGAACATTTCATGACACTGTTGAAATGAGTTCGACCGTAACGCATTAAAATGTAAAAAGTCAAGAAACTAACAAAAAACAAGAAAAAATAAATAAAAACAATAGGACTTGTTTACATTTTTAATGGGTAATTGGTTACGGTCGCACTCATTTCAACTGTGTCGAAAACTGCGTTTCGGGACATTTCGTGAGAAAATTGACTATTTTCAAAAGTTTACGAGCAGCTGTTAAGATGAGAGAACGATTAGAAAACCTCTAAATAAAGAGGAAAAAAAAACGAATTCGCTACAGGACCCGAAAATTGTTATCTGCGCCTTTAAAATTACGGAATTCCGTATTGTGTTTTCAATCGACTTGCGACATGAGAACGCGAAACTCCGCCCACTTATTTGTGCGCGACCACGCGAACACAGTGATATTTGAAGAGACGCAGACAGAACGGTGAATGCAGACTTGCGTTTTCATGCCGGAAGTCTATTGAAAACACAATAACTATCCGAATTTTTTTCCACACGCACATCCTTGATTCCAGTTGCCTGTTTTAGCACCCCCAGAGCAGTTGTACGGAATTCCGTATTTCACATTCCGTCTAAACATTTATGTTCCAGATACCGAATTCGGCTGTGTAATACAAAATGCATGTATTTGAATTCTACCGTATTCTTCTCGAAGTGTTTGTAATTAGAGCTATTATAAGTTCACGAGCAAAATTCAGTTACGATACTCCTATGTTTCGCAGGTCTTGCATCGAAAACCTAAACGGTTTTTATCGTTGCTGCGGAACATCGGAGCGTCGTAACTGAATTTTGCTTTAGGTCATTTCTTGTCTTTGTTGTTGTGTTGTTGTCTCTGCGTCTTGATTTTTGGACGCGTTTATTTAGCTAAACTTGTCAGAGCGCCAGAGCGCGTTTTCCTTTACGTAGGGTCTAGCACCCCGTGGACCGAGTAATGAGCTCATCACTGCAAGAAATCCAAGGGCCCTTTGTGTGCGTATGCCCTTTAGCGATTCGTCACGATATGCTTATTTTAATCCTAAACCAACCGCGCAAAATTAGCTTCCAATGTTTGTATTTAAGTTATTTGAAACTAAACATAATTTGAGAATACAGAGAAGCATATAGAAAAAATAGAAATTGTACACTGTACGATGGCACGACAAAACACCATTATTAGCACCCGCAAGCAATAGTTCCTTTCAGCCGATATGAATCACCCGTTTTGGTGTTTCTCGTACTTATTTCATTCGTTTAATATTATTCCCCGAGCTATCAAACAATTCTGGACGACATGACAATTTGTCAAACCTGCCATCGTAGCTCTAACATAGGTATACATTGAGTTTTAATAAGTTATATTTGTTGTCCCGCTTTTTCAAAATTAGAATTTTGCCAATCCGAAGTTCGTCGGGAACATAGCCGTCCATGCCGGGTAATACTAAACGATGAGGAAAGAAGAAGGCGTGACTGCTCTCGAAAAAGGGTAGAGGTAAGAATTGGAAGAATTGATTGAAGAGAGAAAAAAAAATCTGTTCTAATAATGCGAATTTCAGTTTCAAGTGTTACGACCATTTTGCTGTTTTGCCGATTGCCATGTACGAAGTTTTTAGAGTTTTTTTTAAATTCATTTTCGTCATCGTTCCTTCAGCAAATTCTCATAATTTTGGCAAGCGCTGCTCTTCTCTACTCGGTCGTTGCCTTGGTGTTAACCTGTATTTATGCACCGCATCCATTTTTCATCCCTCTTCTTGGATATTCGGTAATTTTTAATTTTTAGTGTGCGGTATTCAGGTATAAATCATTTTTTCCAGATTTTTACAATGCTCATTGTTTTAGCGGCAGTTCTGACCGGTTATAACGTTTTATTAAAAATTGCATTTGTGCTCACATCCATCCTTGCCATTTTGACATGCGTTGGAGCAATCTATTGTGTGGTTCACGTAATTCACAGTACGTTTTGATGCTCTGTTCTATGTAAATACTGTAGATAAATTGCAACACGTACTTTTAACTAGGTCTTACAATACTCAATAAACCTTTTTACAGATTTCTATGCCGATTTTGACTGGAAATGGAGATTCTACATCATCACAATGCTTGTCACCCAAGCAATCATGATCTTTTGTACGTCCCAGTCCAGCGTCAACGAAAAAAATTGCTCTAACTGTAATCTGCTCAATTATTTTCTTTACAGATGTCGTCGCCCTCATCTGCCTCATTTCTGAAATTATTTCGTATAACCGTCGTTTCCGGGCGGAGAAATTGCGCACCCAACCCATACCGACTTGGAGGAGATATTGATAGTTTTCTTCTCTGTTTTCAAGTTTTCTTTCAAATTTCTCTTTTTTTGTTGTGTAACAGTGAAACCCATGCGGAAATGGGTATTTTGTTAGGTTTCGTTTCATTCAAAAAATTTGAATCATATCGTTTTTGTATTCGTTTAAATTTTTGGTTTTTAACAGCTAGTTGATAAATTGCCTTGAGGTCGATTTTTTTTTCATTCTAAATTATCAGTAGACATCAACAACAGGAAGGTTGGTCGATATAATCGGCTACAATAAAAATGATAAGTGACGGCGAGTTCTACAGATTCCATACGCCACAAAATGAACAGTTAAGTTAAAAATAGCAAGCGTGGTTTTAAATATTATTAGGACGTAAAATAAAGCGGCGACCTACCGTAACCTGAAAAACACGATTTACGGGGATGATTTTTGTCACGCAAACGCGCCTTGTCGCATTTCTATGCGTCTTCAGGTAGAAAGTCAAACTTGCTTAAACTGTTTCAGGTGACAAATAAGCATAGCTTGAAAAAGGTGTAAAAGTTTCATATAGTCGGAGGAAAAAATAACCTGTAAAAGCGTGACGGACTTGCAAGATAAGCTCGAATTCTAGTTGTATTCTTTTTTTCAACGGAAAATGACACATCCACGACGAGTTGTAGTTCAAATCAGATTTTTTTTTTGGTTTTTTTTGAATAAACTTTCAACATTTTTTTGTAGGCCCGCCTTGAAGGCCAAGTAATGCAATCGTGCTCCATTGCTAATTTAGTTTTATATCGCTATAAACGGTGTTCAGGATTGGAAATGTGGGCGGAGCCAAATTTTCTGCCAGCAAACTTGCATGGCGTACTTTCGGTGATTGCGCATTTTTCGACCCTCGTATTTGTATGTATTGTATTTTTTAATACCATAAAATTGCCTAAACTTCGATTTTCGTAAAGATTTATCCTGCAAAACAACAAAAAATTCATTTTTTTATTGTTTTTTCAATCGACTTGCGCACGGCATGCTGGACCCTACGAAAGTGCAAACGCGCCCTGGCGCACTTTTGCATTTTTCTCTGCGCCTCCATATATTTCTCTTGGAGTATTGCCAAAAATCTTTGGCGCCTTGCCAGATATGTTTTTTCTTTGGATAAATATAACGTTTTTCGCATTTTTAGTCCCAATTTTCGTATTTCGTTTTTCAGAATTTAAATTAAATTAAAATTAATTGCTTTTATTAAGAAAAAAAGCGACTTAAAATCAATTTTCCAACAAAAAAATTTATCACATTAATCTCAAAAACAACCATTTCAAAAACATAATTTTTTTAAAGGAGAAACAAAAAAAAAATAATAAATGAGGAAAAAAAAATAACAAAGAAAAGTATTAAAAAAGAAACAATAAAATTTCGTAAATCGACACAAGTCTCTGCGGAGGAGACGCAGGGACGCGAGAGTAGAATAGCGAGCGAAAATTCGCTTTTGAAAAATAATTCAAAAACGTAGCTTCCAACACGCCGTGTTGCGATATGAGAACGCGTGACTCCGCCCACTTTTTTCCACGCAAACACAGTTCGATTCGAAGAGAAGCAGAGAAAACATTTCTCTTTTTCTCTCGTTCTCATGCGGCAACTCGATTGAAACACAATAGGTCCGCAATGCTATTATTGTTTTAAAAAATTTGTCACCTGGCGAGAGGCGCGAATTCAAAAAATAGGCTCCGCCTTCTCGCCAAAATATTTTTGCAATTCTGCGCGCGCCAATTTGCAATCGCGGTGCGCGCGATTTTCTGCGTCGAGTTTTTGTCCAGTGTCTTTCAATTTCTCCTGGAAACCTGTATAAAATTTTTATTTTGAAGCGAAATTGGCAACTGTTGATTTAAAGTGAGTTTTTAATTGTCTTCAGTCGATATTTGTTAGTAAAGCAACGAAAATTCGACGCAGAAAATCGGGCGCACCGCGATTGCGAATTGGCGCGCGCAGAATTGCAAAAATATTTTGGCGAGAAGGCGGAGCCTATTTTTTGAATTCGCGCCTCTCGCCAGGTGACAATTTTTTTAAAACAATAATAAAAACGATTATTCCGAAATGGTGGCTGAAACAAATTTGACGTTTCTAGTTTTAAAAAATTTCTAAATACCTCAGCTATAGTTCCGTTGGAGCACATTTGGGAAAAAATTAGGAATTTATGATTTTTCCCGAAAAACATAAAAAATGCGTCAAAATTTGAATTTCGCGCGAAAAAATCCAGTGTGGCTCGTTTTCTCGGCTCCGCCCACTTTTCAAATCCTGGACACCGTGCTACAGTTTTATTCCGAAACAATTATATTCCAAAACATTTATATTTTGCTAAAGTTCTCAAAAATTCTGTTAATTCAACGAAAAGTGTTTCTAATCGGCTCATTAATTTTTTCTTATGCGGAAGAGTACAAAAAAAGGTAGAAAATCACGTCACACGGTGTCCAGGATTTGAAAAGTGGGCGGAGCCGAGCAAACGCGCCCCAGTGGATTTTTTCGCGCGAAATTCAAATTTTGACGCATTTTTTTTATGTTTTTCGGGAAAAAAAGCATAAATTCTTAATTTTTCCCACATGTGCTCCAACGGAATTATAGATGAGGTCTTTAGAACTTTTTTAAGCCTAAGAACGTCGAATTTGGTTCAGCCACCATTTCGAAATTTTCGTTTTGAGATTTTTGGTCTTTTTTGCAGGATAAATCTTTACGAAAATTGAAGTTTGGGCGATTTAATGGTATTAAAAGATACAATACATACATTTTACAAAGAAAAACAGGTTTTACGGAAAGAAAAATAAAAAAATCAATAAAAATATTTCGACTGCGCAAGCACCGAAAGTGCGCCATGAAAGTTTGCTGGCGCGCCAGCAAATTAGGCTCCGCCCACATTTCAAATCCTGGACACCGTGCGTCAATTTATTGATTAATGAGATATTTCAGGAACAGTGACCGTAACCATAAAACTTTCTTTCAATGAGTAGTGCGAGGGGGCGCGTTTGCAGCGGTGCACCGTTCAACCCACCGTGGAGCGACGTAATTGCATTTCGCTCGTGAAAACATGAATATTGTGAAAACAAAAAAGTTGCAACGCGGTGTTTGTGTACTTTTGAAATTCAAATAAAAGTGGGAAAAATTCTCTTCATTTTCCATGCTATTTCTTTCATTGTCGTTTGAATTTCAAAAGTACACATTGCTATTTTTTTGTTTTCACAATAACCTCATAAGGAAACTCTTTCTCATTGTAAATATTTGGAACTTTGATTTTGAATATCGTAACGAAAAGCCTTCTCGCACCCTTGTTTTTCATGTAGAGGGAGTTAAATTTTTTTTACAGTAAAGTGCCAGAAAATGCAATGAGTCATGAAACTGGGAGCATTACTTTTTTCTTTTTTTCAATATTTTTTTCCTCAGAAAGTTACTATTATTTCGCAATCCTGCTTACATTCGTCATCGAAAAAAGTCGTCAAATTGGGTGTTATTTAGCGTTTTCTCGAAGCCATCCGCAACCACCAGCCCGCCACATTGCGTACGCGAGAACGTCTGACACCCAGCCAAGCCTTCCTCCAAAAATATCGGTCGCACTAGAACATTCGCCGTGTTCTTTTTCCTTTTCGCGGCGAGAACCCGGCATTCGCAGTTCACGGTGCGCCGATTATTCGGTTTTTGGTCGTTTTTCACGGTTCGTTCTGGTAATCGATTAAAGTTTTCCTCGTATCGTGCGTTTATCAGGAGTACTAATTCACTTTTATTGCTTTTACGCCTAAGAAGAAGTGGGGGAACAAGAAGAATAGATATTAAACTTCCGTGCGCGCATGAATATGCACCCAAACTGTCAAATTTGATCAAATTAGATCTGCCAATTCGCTTCACATATTTCCGCTCTTTCGCCTGCTATATCTCTCAAGCAGCACCACCTGGGCTGAAGAGAAAAAGTGTGGAGCGCTGCGCGGCCGCAACGCATTCGTGCAACTTGTTTGTGTGTGTGTGTGTGTATGTGTATGTGTGTGTATGTCCTTTCTGCCAACGATGCATCGCGACGTGTTGAACGCACAATTACACTAATGCATATTGATCTCTTCTCCTTCACATTATTATTCCTTCTCCCATTATAGATAGCTTTCAAACTTTGCAATACGGATATTTTTGCAGCTGGGTAATGTCTGAGAGGCACGGAACGGTGCCGGCGAGTGTCGCCGGTGAAGAGCCGAACTTTGCCTACTTCTGGGGATGGGTGGCTCGAGAGAATCTGGAGGAAGATCTGTTCCGATTCATTGCTACTACTCCAGGACTTGATGATCAAACTTGGATGGTTAAGGATGTGGAAGGTGAGTTTTAAATTTTTTTTTCTTTTAAAAAATCATTTAAACAGAGGTCTGCAGCTCTCGACCACTTTGTCGCTTTTTCCTAGTAGTCATTTCTTAACACTAACTTTCGCAAGATTAATCTAAAATTTTCAAAAAAAAAAAATTATAGTAAACCATAACGGCTCTGGAATTTTTTGAAACACGACGTTTTGAAACTTTAGTGCTATTTTTCGTCGCCTGGTTGGCACTATTGACAAGAATCTTGCACCAATAAATTCGAAAAATATAGGGCTAAAAATGCAGTAAAGTTTTGAAACATCCCAGTTTCGAAGTGGCAAGCGGTAATTGAAAAAGTTCATATCTTCCAGTTAACTATTATGTATCATTCCAGAAGCTGTCCGTCAGTTTTCCGCCGCTCGGAAAAGTCACATCCAGGACATATTGAACGGGTGGGACCTTATGGAGAGGGGAATGAATAAGGAGATTGCTCGGCAGGTGTTCAACGAGATTGCTGCCGGATGCCGCACATTGACCGACTTTGAAAACCGAAATTTTTCAAAGAAAAACGAGTAAGTTGGCCTGGCTTCTAAAATAAAACGTTTCGAAAGTTGTTCTGCATTTTGCCGTCGCGGTGTTTGCACACAATTTTTTAAAAACTTTGATTGTGTGCAAACACCGCGACGAAAAAATGCAGAAAAACTTTCGAAACGTCCGAGAGCGAAAATAAAGCGTCCACATAACAAAAAAACAACAATTTTAACTGTTTTTCATTCTTATGTCATAAATTTCTTTTTTGAACAATTTTTAATTTTTTTTGTGGAAAAGTCTGAACACGGAAAAATAAAGCAGCCACTTATAATATAACGGCCCTGGTATTCATTGCTCATTGGTCTAAAAATTTAGATCAAAGCCACGTGCTCAACATCCGCAGTACCTTAGTGGCAATCCGATGATGTTGAAGTGGTCGTTCGAACAGATTCAGGAGCAAGGATTGTTCCCGACAACCCCACAGATCTACGGACATCAGTCACAGGATTTCTTCTCGCAGCAGACAAATTCGCTTTACTATGACATGCTTTTGGGTGACTCGAAAGTTTTTGATAACATTCTGAAGAACAACCAGAGGTGAGTTTAAAAAATTATCACATTTTGGAAAAAAACCACAAAAGTTTATTCTTATAGAAACCCAAACATGCCACAGTCACGAATTCATCCGATTCCATATCACCCGAACATGCAGCAACAAATTCAAAAACAGCACGGACCATACCCGCAAAAGTTCCAGCCGGCGTACAACAATTATGTCTCACCAGCGCAGCCAATGCAATACATTGCTCCTGCTCAGGTGCCGCAAATAAGCTACCAGATGGTTCCGCAGTTTATGCCCATGCCAATGACGATTGGTGTGCCGCTAGGCCCGATGCAAGTGCCGATGCATGCGCAAATGCACCCGCAGATGATGCAGCCGATGCAACCGATGCAAGAGCCAATGCTTGTCGAAAGTGCCTTTGCCGGGCAGAACTACCAGCAGATATTATTACCAAATGGTAATGTTCAAAACGGAAACAACCAACGGGGTCACAGCAACAGCAGCAGAGGACGTAAAAGCAAGAAGCATCAGTCGCAACAGCCAAGGAACGTTCTGGAAAACGAGAATGTGACAACGTCGTCGTCTTCGTCGTCCTCGACTGTGCACAATGCGCAATCGACGGCTAGTGAAGAAGACGGATTGGTAGCTCAGTCTGTTGAATTTATTGATGATGGCGAACAGGGCCCGTCTCAGGAGCCCAACGATGAGAAACATGATGACGCAGACGTGAGTAAAAGAGACGACAATACGACAGAAGTAAAGGAGTCGGCCGCTCCAGTCATTTTGCCGTTTGTTCGAAAATTCAGTGACGTTGTCAGCCGCCACGTAAGCAGTAGTGGGTCCAGAGCTTCATCGTCCAATGATCCATCTGAACTTGTCGCTAACGTTGTAGATGAAGAGGATATTGCTCCAGTCTTATCTACATCTAAACAAAGCACTCCATCTGTTACAAGAACTTCACAACGAACCGCGGCGGAAGTTGTTCAGCAGAGCTTATCGGTGGCCACGCCGCCAATAAAAAATCATTCCGGACCGGGACAACCACAACCGTCTCCAACTGCCAAAACTCTACTTGTCTCTCCAAAACCTGCCTCGACTGTTTTTTCGCCTGTTTCAAAACACAAAGGCGGCTACAGCGAATATCGCCAACAGAAACGCCCATCAGTTTCATATGCACAAATGCTCAATGTTGTCCCAGGAAATGAATTTATTTCTTCTTCTTCTTCTAGTTCTCCAAGGGAAAATTCAGTTAAAAAGAATAAAGCAGGAGTTTCACAAGAAACTGGCGACTGGCACACTGTAAACCCTAAAAAAGCGGCCGAGCCGATTGTTCTTGTACCGGAATATGTGCCGAAGCCACAACATCAAATTTCAACATCTAAACCAGTGACTCTGGAGCCATCAGTTTCTGAGGAAGAGGATGATGACGTGAAAACTGATGACTCGGACGCTGAGAAGAAACGTCAGCGACGCCGCAATAAACGGCAAAAGATAAAAGAGGAGCATCGTCAGCAAAAACAGACTGAGAAGGAAGTTGCCCGCCAGGAATCGATTGCCAAAGTCAACGCAACGAATGGAGATGGTAAAATCGTTTAATTTAATTGTTTTCCCCAATCTTTTTATTTAGCTTCCCAGCAGCCCCCTCCACCAGTATTTGACCGCAATAATCTGGCCGCTCGACGACGCAAACGTCTGGAACTTCAACGAAAAACGGATCATTCGGACTCTTTTTCTGGCAACGAAGTGATACCGACGCCGCCGACGTCTGCACCACCTAGTGCTCCAGTATCGGGTTTTTCGGGAGGTAATTCTCTAGGTCCATCAATTTCCGCAGGACAAACTGCAATGGCCGCTTACGGACTGTCCAATCATTTCCGTCAAAGCTCGAGGCAATTTGCAATTATTGCTCCGAATGCAAATTCCACCCTACCAATTTTTCTTCCTCCAATGGTAACTTTAGAGAAAGCGAAAATAGAGGAGCTGGAGAATGGAGCAGAGGACGATTTGCCAATTCAACTTGCTCGCAAAATTGATCCAAATGAACCGCAACAAGAGCCAACGGAAGTTGACGAGAACGCTAAAATGATTGAGCGACTTTTGATGTTCGACTCTTTAGAAAAGCTATACTCTGTGAGTTTTTTTTTCTTTTAAAATGTATTTATTTCTTTATTTTTTTCTTCTTCAGCTCAAAATTTGTGACGCTGACCGTATGGCTATCACAAAAGGACTAGATGATGTGAAGCGGATGTATGTGAGAGTGGAGAAGGCCGGAAAACTTGTCACCTACAAATTTGGCAGTTCCAAGGTTTCTCAAAAACACGAAGAGAATTTGATGCAGCTCGCCATAAAATTACTGAGCAACAAAGTTGAGCTAAGCGCTAGTGATGATGCTATGGCAACTGGAGTTGCTGAAAAGGTTTCGTCAATCTCGGCAGAGTATAATTATACTAGTAAGCGAAAGTTGTGCTCGATGGATTAAACTTTTTATAAATTTCAGACTTTCTGACTGTTCTTCTCGATTTCACTCAGCGACGCGCTAGAGAACTTCCTGATGGTACAAATCTTCGCAAGAACTACGAACAGTCTGTGGTTCTCACAAAAGTTTTCTTGAAAAGAACAAAAACTCTTTATGAGAAAATTGCCAAATTTTATGACTTTTCGACAATAGATCAAAATTAATAATTACTTTCCTGCTAGAGTTTATTTTTGAGGCTTTGCTAGTATCTACCCACTTTTTGTTTTGAATCTTTTTTATTTATTTCTATCTTATCGTCATGGACTAGTTCTCCTCGCTTGCCACGTTATTTCTCGATCATTCTCATTCTTCTGAAAGTCGAGCAGGTTGAAAAACAACACGCACAATTTTGGACGCAACGGGGATGGTAGAAACCTGGGTTCGTGAACATAATAGTGGCGGCGTCTGTTTTCTGAGTGACATTCGAGAGATGATTTAATTTGCTTCCAGGTAGCATCTACCTAACCCCAAAAAAATTTTAAAAAATTTAAAATCTCAAAAAAATAAAAAAGCTCAAAATGCCAAAAATATTCATTTTCATTTTTCTCTGAATTTTAACATTTCATTTATGAAACCGTTCTTTTTCGTTATGAACCGATTATTGTAGTGTTGCTAGGCACTGTACTTCTTTTCCAATGGCTAGATCCTTACCAAAAATGTTCGAATTTTGATTTGTGATGTTGCCCTTTCTGTGTTCTTTTCTTGTCTTCAACTTGATGTTTTACTTTTTCTCGTGTAGTACAATCCCAGTTGTTTCACTCATTCTTCTCAGAAAACCCAGTATTTCAGTTCTCTTTCGTTGCTCCTTGTTTCCCAATTCTTCACTGGCCCTTCCCAATGCAATCTCTGTTTCCTTTTCCAGATCACCTTGATTTTTTCCGCACGATTCCTTTTCGACGATCTACTTCTCGTATCAACTTTTCGGGAGCTTTTTCTTTCTTCCTTCTCTGACTGCTTTTATGTGTTCACACCTTCAAAAAAAAATATTAACTTTTTTTTTCATTTTATTACCACCACTGAGTTTTTGTTATCGCTTTTTCAAATTTTACGGAATTTAATTTTTTTTTTCCAATTAATAAAGTTCGCAGTTTTTAAATAAGTACTTTTTTTGAATGATTCATAATTGTGATTGAATTACTGTACAACTCTAATAGAACGGCACCTCTAATGGAAGGGTAAAAAAGAGAACTTAAGATTCAGTTTGCGTTTAAAATTTCTTTTCAGCCCCGTTTTATCTTTGTAAATATTTCAAATCATGGAACTGTTTCGGAATTTCAGAGACAGGTGATGTTTTAATTATTTCTATACCCAGAAAGCGTCGAATTCAGTAAAGTCCATGGCGTGCTGCCCGGAACGTTATTGGTATCGCGCTCCGCTGAGTGTCTGCGTCTCTCCGGCGAGAGTTTGCTACAAAAACAACAGTTTCCTCGCACTCTGCTTGTCTGCGTATCAGTTTTCGTTCCTCTTCGTATCAGTTTAACGCAGAAAAACGCTTCGCAGCTAAATGCGACCACGCGAGAATTTTTTTTTCGTGAAAAAACCCGCACAGTTTTTAATCGAGCTGCTACATTTCAACACAATCAAGAAACTTCGCAACCTTTTTTGAAAACGTAAATAAAATACACAAAAATTTAATATATGGGGCAAGACGGGAACGGGGATTCTATTTATGGTGTAGCACATCGATTGAAAACAAAATAATCGGTAAAAGCAAAAACGGAACCCGATCAGCCTCCCCGAACAATAGAACGGTATTTGACTTTGCAAATTGGGTCCTGCGGAACGCTGTGAAATAGAATTTGGATAGCGCGGGCCATTCGGCATGGGTACAAAAGGTGCTACCTCGGAATAGAAATGACGCGTAATAGAACTGTAGCGAAATTGAACTCGCTTTGGAATAGAACTGTAGTGAAATTGAACTGTAGCGAAATAAAACTGTTCGGAATAAAACTGATCGGAATAAAACTGTTTTGGAATAAAACTGTTCGGAATAAAACTGTAGCGTTTTGGAACTAAATTAGCAATGGAGCGCGATTGCATTGTTTTCTCATTCAAATATTGGAATTTCTCATGCGCGTGCTTTTTTCAACAGTTTTATATTTGAGCTATTCTGCAAAAATTGTTTTTTTTGTTGTTTTTTTGAATAAACTTTTATCATTTTTTTTCTCGGCCCGCCTTGACGGCCAAGCAATGCAATCGCGCTCCATTGCTAATTTAGATCCAAAACGCTACAGTTTTATTCCGAACAGTTTTATTCCAAAACAGTTTTATTTTGCTACAGTTCTTTACCGAACAGTTCTGTCCCGAACGGTTCTATTGCGAAGCAAGTTTTATATCGCTGCAGTTCTATTACACTTCAGTTCTATTCCGAGGTAGCACCGTACAAAAGAATTCGAAAATTGTGAACATCCCGGATATCCCTTTGTGTAAACATCTAGTAGTAAGAGATCACGTCAACTAAAAAGTTAGCGAAGTTCAGCTGAAAAAACATTTCGTGTCTAATCGGAAAAATGTCTTAACAAGCACAATAAGACACTCTTAATCAGGTAAATTGCGAGCCTCTATATTCTGATAGTAATTCTAATTCATCCTTTACTAGCAACTGATTCTATTCGGATTCGACTTGAAACTATTTTTTTCCAGAAATGTTGGAATAGTGTTCACAATAAGAAATCGATCTATGTATCTCATATTTTTTATTTAAAAACTGTTGCGGTTCAATTAAAAAACAACAAATTAAACATCTTCGAAGCAGCAAAGCATCACAATTGTAATTAGATTAATAGCAAAGCATCACAATTGTAATTAGATTAAGCTTACCTAGTCGGGTTTAAAAAAATCCGAGTTTTTCAACACTTTATTTACATTTTCGTTACAGAAAAATGTGTTTCCTAATCACGGTGTCCAGGATTTGAAAAATGGGCGGAGCCGAGCAAACGCGCCCCACTGGATTTTTTCGCGGGAAATTAAAATTTTGAGGAGTTTTTCATGTTTTTCGGGAAAATAAAGCATAAATTCTTAATTTTTTCCCAAATGTGCTCTAACTGAATTATAGCTGAGGTTTTTAGAAAATTTTCAAGCCTAAAAACGTCGAATTTGGTTCAGCCACCATTTCAAAATAATCGTTTTGAGTTTTTTGATGTTTTTGCAGGATAAATCTTTACGAAAATCGAAGTTTGGGCAATTTTATGGTATTAAAAGATATAATACATACATTTTACAAAGAAAAGCAGGTTTTACTGAAAGAAAAATAATAAAATCAATTAAAAAATGCGAGAGTCGAGAAATGCGCAAGCACCGAAAGTGCGCCATGCATGTTTGCTGGCGCGCCAGCAAATTAGGCTCCGCCCACATTGCCAATCCTGGACACCGTAGTGACTTTTCCCAGGTTTTGAAAAAAGCAAAAAAAAATTATACTGGCGTCTTTCAGGAGCATGAAACTGTGGTTGAAAATGGTGAATTCCGATCAAGAAATTCCTGAAGATTAAATCTAGTAAATTTTTTTATTTTCATGCGATCGAGTATTGGGTTTTTCCCATTATTTGCATTTTGGTAGGTTTTTGCACTTTTTTAAAAAGTTATTTGTGCGAAACTATATTTTTTAGATTATCTTGTCTGTATTGTTAAAATGCAACCTGAATGGGCTTTATTTGAACTAATGGAAACAACCAATCGAATCACGCCTCCCCCATCGTCCAATGCGCCACCAAGTTCGTCGGATAATGACATTATTTTTTCACTCGAAAATTTAATTTTTTGAGAAATTCTAATCATATTGTGATTATTCAGGATGACACCATCATTTTAATCCAAAAACGGGGCCTTTTTGTCAGAAAATGACCAAGCCTTAGGGTTTTAAAAATGCGCCAGGTAGAAACAATTTTGGAAGGCTGGGGTGTCGTGCGAATTGAAAAAGACAATGCAAATTAAAGTTTCTTTTTTTCACAAAGTTGTGATTTTTACTGTCAAAAAAAAATTTTTCCGTTTAAAATTTTTTTTTCAATGTTGTAAGTTTTCGAGTTACCCGTTTATGTTTAATATTTTTCAATGTTTTTTTTATTTTAAAGTTTTTTGTCTGGCAACTATGGTTTGCGCTAGGGGTGGCAATCAGAGTTCCATAAATGTAAAAAAATCGGAAGTAAATATTTTTATACTGAAGTGGAAAGTGAAAAAATGGTCGTAAGTCGCAAGTCGGAATTCCGTGAAATTCTGGTGGCAATCGGAGGTGTAAAGTTTTCAACCCATCGCCGCTGCACTTTTTAATTGCTTGTATTAGCTATTTGCAGCATAACAAACATCTTCTCGGCCACTTACCAACGGCAGAAATCAACGATGTGACAATAAATCAATGTGTGGTGACACTGACACTTTGATCAGTGCACTCAACTTTTTTGCTTCCTGTTCACGCCATAGTAGCAGTTCTAAAAACAGTTCTGATACGGTACCGTTCTGATTCAATACACAGTTTTGGTTTCAGAACAGTTCTGATTCAGAACCGTTCTGGGCAACATTATATTAAAACCCCCGAATCATTATGATTAGGGGGGGGGAGGGGGTTCGTCAGAATTGCTGTTGTGGGTGATCTAATAAAGCATGGTGATGGCTATAATAGAAGGTCACCCCCTTACGACCATTTTTTTCACGTTCGACTTCAGTATAAAAATATTTACTTCCGAATTCCGACTTCTGGATAAGAAACTTTACATCCATGGAACTCTGATTGCCACCCTAGCGCGAACCATAGTTGCTAGACGAAAAATTTTAAAATAAACAAAACATTGAAAAATATAACACATCAACCGATAACTCGAAAACTTACAACATTAAAAAAATTTTAAACGGAAAAATTTTTTTTTGACAGTAAAAATCACAACTTTGTGAAAAAAAAACTTTGCAAAAATGATTTGCCAAAACCTGCAGTATCACGGAGTCGAACACCCGACCTATCGCTCTCTGCTGCCGCCCTCTATCCACTGCGCCGCCACAGGTAAACCGGCATGGATGAACTGTGTCTGAATAGTGGCTCAATAGGCGGTAATGCGCGAATGGTTCCTTTACGGTGGAGGAGAAGGAACCATTCAGGCGCTGATGTTCGAACAATGTGTGAGACACGGCTGAATGAGAAACAATGCGCGAGGCGGGCAAATCGAGATTCTTGGTGAGCCACCGATGTGCGAACAATCGATTGCGGCCTCAGCGTTAGCGCGTGATCTGATGCAATGTTCTTTCTTTTCTTTTTTTGCTCGTGAGTCTCAATTATTACTTAAATTATTGCTTAATTGTCCTATTAATTTCCCGAATAATGATTTTTCAGCTTATTTCGTGTGAAGCTATGTTGCTTACGACTTAACACGATTCACGGACAATAGAACGCAGAGAATGGTGTATGTCGGATGAGATCAAACAGTAAGTGCAATAAATTTATTATGCTATTAAATACAAACAATTTCAGGCGTCATCTCTCCAATTTTCCATGACGGCGTCAGAGATGAAATGTCTGAGCGTTCGGAAGTTTCTACGGGATTCTCAAATGTGAAAAAGTTGAAAAATGTGAGTTTTAGAAATTAGATTATTCTTGAAAGTAAAACTGTAATTTTTTAACTGCATTTTAGTTCGAAAGTATTATGGGGGTTGTTCACGAAATAACAAAAAATAGCGTAAACCAGCAAAAATTCGGGAAATTCCTCGATTGACCTGAAACTTTGGGAAATAATGGAAAAAATACTCCACCACATTCCCAGAAAATTTCAGACCAAAGTATCGATTTTTCTGAAAACGTATGCGAATGTCCGAGAGTATTTTTGCCATTGTTTCTCAAAGTTTCATTGTCAGGCCAATCGGAGCATTCTCCGAATCTTCACTGAGTTTTTTACTGGTTTAGCTATTTTTTATATTTCGAGAATAACCCCATTAAAATTCAATTACCCTAAACTTGTGTAGATAGGTCCGTCAATGCATAGGGCCGCCCTCACTTAAGAAGTACTCTTTCGTTTCTCTGGCCGCTCGTTGCGAACAAGAACAGAAAGGAGAGAATTCAATTTTTTTAATCAGTAAATGGAAAAAAGCCGTCTTCCAGACCAACACTGATACTGTCCATTTTCCTAAAGTTCTGCTGCAGGAAGATGGTTCTTTTCATTTTCTCCCTGAAAGAGGATGGTTTATGGAAAACATTACGTTAGCTAAGGCGGCTGTCAAAGAAAAGGAAAGCGGTCCTATCTTCACGAGTTTAGGGTAATAAAAAATAGGGTCATTTTTATTATCATGAGAAACCACATCAATTAAGTAACGATTGAATGAAATTTTTTATTTTTGCAGCGATGGCACGTTTCGGATCACATATTGCCTAAAATTGGCTGAAGGCGCAGGGACCAATTGGAACGAGTGCGAGGATCCCTATGCCACCATCGATTTTAAATACTAAATTACTTTTTTTCAGTCAGGCTAACTTTTACTATTTCCTAATGCTTTCATTTTTTTTAATTGTGGTAAACATTTAATAAATATATTCAATTCAATCTCGAGATCAGTTTATTGCAGCAGAAAGGAGAGAAACTCGAGCATTGAAAAGCCGCGGATGCGTGAACAGTCGGCCATTGAAAAACCGCTAATTCAAACGTTGGTGGTTCCGTCACTCGAGCATCGAGCGGCGCACCAGTGGACCACCATTCGGCCATGCCGGTTTACCTGTGGCTGCTGCCGTCGAAATCAGCGCCTCAAACGAGACGTGATAAAACCGAGTGAAATGGCATTTTTCATATTTTGGGATTTCAAAAATCGACCCGCAAACTTTGAGCCGCCCGTTCTCGAAAACCAGGCAAATTCGCAGGCTGGGACCTAGCTAGATCGTTTTCCCATGTCTTAAAGTACAAAGGAGCCAATTTATAGAAAATTCCCAACCACTGACCATTTGGAACTCCCTTGTTAGGGCTTAAAAAATGCGCCAGGTAGAATCAATTTTGGAAGGCTGGGGTGTCGTGCGAATTGAAAAAGACAATGCAAATTAAAGTTTCTGAGGCTATGGAGGAGACTGAAATTCGTGTACTCCTTTTTCAAAAAAAAAACTAAATTAAAAAGCCAGTGTTCTTTATTCTGTTCCTTTTTGTGAGTGTAAGTTTCACCATCTCTTCCATACATTCTTTCCATTTCAACGGTGATTTTTCAACACAGAGCAACAAAGAAAAGGCAATGAATAACTGTCGAGTCCCTCCGCGTGTCTTTCCTTCGTCCAAGCATCTTCTTCTTCTCTTCCTGCTGCAGCAGCACACGCAGAGATGCTCCTCCGGCTAAATGATGACTCCTCCCACTTAGAGGTAGTGCGGCCGGCCGATCAGACGCCTACCCATTATCTATTGTTTGCGTCTTTTTAGGCGTTTTTCTAATATCCTTAGCGCCTACAAAGTGGTGATTATAGCAATATGGTGGCTCGTCGTAAGGGAGAACGTGTGGTGCAGAAGAATGAAGTGGAAAATGTGCAGCAAAGAGCATGTGCCAATCGGCGAGAACGTCAGAGGACCAAGGTGAGCAATTTTTTATACATTTTTTTGAATCTTTTTAGTTTACTTTTTTAAAAATCCCTTTTTCTAAATCCTAATGTATTTATTCGTGCAATTAATGCTGAAATTAGTTTTTTATTGGTAATTTCCCTTCTAATTCAAAATATTCCACTCTATTCCTATACCCTGTTGTCCCAATTTTCAAATTACGAAACCAAAACTTGAAATTTCTGAACAACGCGCCGTTAAACTTTGATTTCTCATTACCAACACATGTTTGCATTGTAGTTTACAACTTAACTGCTTCTTTTCCATGCTTCCTTTTTGCTAGAACTTGTTTTAAATTCTGAAGTTTATTTAGACGGTTATCGTTTCTCAAATTATTCTACAATCAGATATCTGAAAAATATTGCAAATATTATTTTCATCTCAGTAGCTGCTCATAAACTCGGAAAAGAGCCAAATTTCCAACGAAAGGTCTCGAAGCGATTTTTCGACACAGTTTAAATGAGTGCGACCGTAACTTATTTAAAAATGTAAACAAGTCCTAGTTTGTTTATTTGTTTTATCTTGTTTTTCGTTATGCTGTTGAGACAAGATTTATAACACTATTTTCAACGTTCTTTTCATTTTCCTAGAAAATATTCAAACCACTTAATTGACACCTATCTTTTCCTTAATCCTAATTCTAAAAATATAATTTATTGCATTTGGCGGTAGTACAAAAAAACCACACCAATTTTTCGATAATTGACATGACAACCGCTTGCAACTTGATCCGAGCAAAAGGCTCGTTATCCGGTTCCCAGCCCTATATCTTTTCCATTCAATGACACCTCGCTCTCATAACAACTTGTTTCACATTCCAATCACTACTTCTTACAGCGTCGGCGCGACATTTATTGTTTCCGCGCGCAATGTTTACGGCTCATCATCTGGCGAGCTTATTCGCTTATTCCGCCCTCCCCCCCCCCCGTTCTATCCATTTCGTCATACCAATTCAGTGCCGTCGTTTATCGCCAACATTAAATCATTCCGCGGGATTTGTTCCACTAGAAAAACCCAGCTTTTTGAGTACGGTAGTTCGGGATGGAGAAGAGTGGGAACCGGTGGGAGTAATAAAAGAAGAAGGTCCCTTGGAACATCTGGAGGCCATTTGGAAAGACTTTGGAAGCTCTAGAGGTATAGAGCTCCGAAAGAAAACTTATTTTTCGCTCTCTTTCTCTCCAGCACCGATTGATTCAGACTAAGAAATCGGTTTTCGAATGGGGTTGAATGTGATGTGAATGAAACAAAACATTGTAGATCATTCGGTATATTTAACAACAACGAAAACTATGTCCTATTTATCATTCACGCAGCCTTGTAACATAAACAATTTCGAATGTTCTGATTGTTTATGCGCGAAAAAAACCAAACTAATTGAATAAGATGTATTGTTTATTAATCGTATATACACAGGAGCTCAATGACGCCTTCACACTTCTCCGTAAACTTATCCCGTCGATGCCATCCGATAAAATGAGCAAAATACACACTTTGAGGATTGCAACGGATTACATATCGTTTTTAGATGAGGTTAGAGAGGCTACAAAAAAGAACGATCAAATTGTGAGCTTTCAAATTTCAGATGCAAAAGAATGGGTGCAAACTGTACGGACGTTCCATTTTCGACGACAAAAGCGGTTACAATTTGCAGACGGCTTTTAATGTGTGGAGGGGTAACAATGGATACACGCACATTAACGGTCCACCACCGCTACCGCCACTTCAAGGAGGTTGGATATTCATTTGATTGACTGGTGCTGTATTTTTTCGTTTCAGCTCACGCACAGCCTCCACCACCACCAAATAACATTCCACCGCACTGCCTGATGACGCAGCCGTGGTACCTGAGTTGTCCTCCTAAACGTATGTTTTTTTGAACTAAATTTATCAGCATGTAGTAATAACGTAGTTTATTTCAGCTGAATTTCACGATCTTTCCCTGGCCACCCCAATTCCCAATCTCACTGCAAATCCCAATCAGCTCACTCCAATTCATTGGCAATAAAATTAATCTTGCTTCTTTTTTTTGCATAACTTATTTTTCTATCAATTTTGAAAACCGTACATATTGGAAATATTTCTTTCCATCTTAAAAAAAAAAACAAATTTACTATTCTACGCTTTTTTGTTTTGTTTTTGGAGGGAAAGTCTTCGTAGCTCTATACTGATTACTGAAACCAACAAAAAACCCAGAATTTTGGCTCGAATTTCAAAAAAACTAGATATGCACATACATTTGGTAAAACTTTATACAAAAAAGAAACATCATATGCTTAAAACAGCAATAATTGTGATAGTTCTATAATACATACAAACAATTGAGATTTTCCGTGAACAAATTGACAGTTAGCACGCCCTCATTTCACAACCAATCCGTGCAAAGACGATCCGATTTCAACCTGACACTCGCAAGCCGTAGTCGTCTCCACAGACTCTTTCACCCAGTCGTCGCCTTTTTTTCGCATCACACTGATCGCCCTCGTTATTGGCTTGCATTCGCCAAAACCTGCATAAAAAATGGGTGAGCAATGGGAGCAAAGTGATTGATGCGTTCGCGCCGGCTCCAAATGTCAAAATACCTGAGAGGCATCCATCGTCGTTGTGGTCGCAATTGACCTCATTCAAATAGTTTGGGTAGTAGTCGGACGGAAGTTTTCGCCACTGCCAACAGAGATTGCACAGACCGCACCACTCCGAGTTGTTTTCGAGTGCTTCACCACGACGGTATTGACAGCCGAGGTTGGTGACAACTCCAAGAACTGGAAAGAGAAGAAATAAAGTTGGAAGGACAAGGCGGCATGGGTATTTAGAAATTCGATAAGTTTAGAAAAAAATAATATTGATTTATTGAATATATTTATGAATGCATAAAAGTTATTTAACAATGGCTGTTTGATCGTTCATCTCGGGCTTTCAAAGCAGCACGGTTGCTCATCGTCAAAGATATTCCCGTAATATTGGAAACATGGTTTTCATGGCTTATGCATGATAAGAAGTTGCTCCGTTTAATTGGAAAGTTGAATATTGATTTCGAGAAGGGATTAAAACCAGAAGAACCTACTGGACTTCAACATTGTTTAACTGTAGTAAACGCTGTTCACTTTGGCTCTTGCAGCCATTCGGAAATTTTATATTTTTGGCAATTTTTCTCATCGACGTTTCCTCACGTTGACAGGCATATTATGAACCGTCTAGAATTATTCCTGGTGACAAAGGTCTGAAACTATTTATGAACACACACAAACACGAAAAAACACCAAAAACGAAACAACCAAAATATCTCTGTGCATACGTCAGAGTCGACGAAAATTGGGTAACACTACTTATGCTTTCTTTTTTTTAGATGAAGAATAAGCTTTCCATCCCGGGCGGGCCGTCCAAAATTGCCCCATACCTGTCCGGGCAACGGGAACCCCGCTGCCAGTCCGCATTGCTTGGTCTGCGATTTTACGTGACGGTGTTTGGACACACCGTCACGGTACATTGCACGTAATTCAACTTTCGATTTTTTATGAATTCCCAATGGTATTAAACATGATTTTTATTGCTTTTTTTTTGTAATTTCAACTATCAAAAAAATTTTAGGAAGTCGAAAATGATTAAAATGGAGAAAAGCTGTTCTTCCAGTAGCGAGGATAATAATATTGAGGAACCATTCGAAAAAAAGGAAAATCAATATCGTCATTTTCCAACGTTACGCGGAATGAAAAAGTTGCGAGGGTTCAAGAAAAATTAGAAGATCACGAATATAAAGAGGTTTGCGGAAAAAATACTAATAATTCAAGATTCCTTTTAAGATCGAGTGGACAACAAGTTTCAATCGAATTGTTGACTCCGAATTTCTTTCAATAATAAACATTTTTCTAATTACCATTTTTATTAATACTTTGAAGAAATAAAAAAAATTTCACGCGGGAGTTTTTTTTTGGCCCGGGCATCGGACGGACCCGGACGTATCGGGCGGGCAAAAAACGCCCGCCGTGGAAAGCTGAATCAAGAATGTCGTACCTGGTTTTGATTTGGAGGCATCATTATCATTAGCATTCGAAGAATTAGTTGAATGATCTTGATCAATTGTGTTGGAATCAAAATTATTTTCATCATTCTGAGGAAAAGGAGTGGTGTTCATCAGAACGAATCGTTTTGATAAACGCTGTAAAACTTTCAGTAGCTATATTAAAAGAAACTGTGTTCAGAGTCTAACTTTTTTGGTTTTGTGAATTTTTGTTCTTGAATATTGATCAGCAAACCGTCTTTTTCGAGTGGTTTGGTCACATGATCCTTCGGTAGTACCTAAGTCGATTTTTTTGAAGTTTCTCACATAATCCAATCCAACTAACCTAGCCTTAATGCGAGTTCATTCCGCTGTGCAGTCATTGTTGCATTATCGGCAGCCCCCAAGTTTGGATTCTTCAAAAACCCATTGAGCAGTGCCATTTTACAACTCATACACGCATAAGTAGGGCATTCTCCGTTTGCGGTCAACTCCTGAATACAAATGAGTATTATTCAATTTTGTTTGAATAAAAAAAAAGGAAAAAGAACGAGTTCAGAACTTACAAAAGGAGTGCCTGCTCCAAAAGCCGCAATGGAGACCTTGGTTGACATAATTGATTGAGCAACCACCAGAAATGAAATATTCGAAAAGTATTGTTATGAAGAACTTACGGAAGGTCCAGACTGTTCATCGCTATCACTATCTTCGCTATCTTCAGGTCCTACTTTATGATCAGAGACTGTGTTTCCTGGTTTAAACAGTGTCGCCTGATCTGTTGAAGCCAAGTTGGGAAAAGTGAACATTGCCTCGTCTAAAGTCTCTGCCATTACTGAGCTGTCGTAGGAAATACAAGGAGGACCATCGTTCTTTGAATTTCTTTGTTGGCAACACTGAAACTATCGTCAAATATGTATTTTTTTCGATTAAAGTTCTTTTTTAACTAGACTCAAAAGAGGGATTCCCACTCAGACATGCCTGTGTCAACAAATAGGAAAATGTCAAACACAACAACGAAACAAAAGATTACAGTAAGTGCAAGCTACACGCTTTTAAAAGTTAAATACTTGGAAAACTTACGATTTAGAAAAAATAGTAAAAATACTTTTCGCCTTTTTTATTTTAAAAATTTCTGTTAAAAAAATCAATGCGCTCGCTCAAGTCTCTACTCAATCGATTTATTTGCAAGAACTCAGAAACCAAACAACATTTTTAATTTTGGCATATATCTGGCACGTGAAAACGCTATCGAATGTGTGAGCTTTGGGAATCAACAAAACATGACTCACCTTTGTTACAATGGCACAGTGCCGGTAATGGAGCAGCAAGGACACTATACAAAACAGTGACCGATTCATTTTACCTTAATTTAAATTTATTGGGCAATGCTGTAAAAAACTAAACATTCAAAACAAAAGTAGAGAATTAGAAACTCGACTATCTGAGTCTGTCTCGAACCCCCCGTCGGACAGGCATGCCAAACTGCCGACGAATTTTCTCGCCGCGCTTTGTTTGATTTTTACTTTTAACCTCCGAGTTTTTTCTTCTCTTTTGCCTATTTATCTGCCATTCTCCATAGGTACAGAAGGAATCGATGTCAAAAACGACGGAGAATGAACTGTTTTTTGTTGAATATATATTTGATTTGCATTACAATTCGCGCTTTTTTCGAGATTCCAAGTTTATTTTGTGTTTATTGGGAAGAATGGACAAAAAATTCAAAAAGTAAATGATAAAAAGAAGAGAAAAAAGATATTCGCAAAGTATCAGAAAAGTCGTTGAGATCGGTGCACATGGGAAAGTATTTTACATTTTGGAAGAACATTAAATTAGAAAATGAGATGAGTTGTATGGATGTACGTATATCACTAAAAAAAGGAACGTAAGATTTATGTATCCGGCTGTAGAAATGATACGACAGATAATACAGCGGAAGTTCAATATGAACGGGAAATTACAGGAACAGTGAGAATGAGAAATCTAGAGTTAATATGTTTTTTAATCGCTGTTAAAACTTTGTTTGAGAGGTGTTCTCACTCAGCTACTAACTTTTCAGATCAAAACTTCTGTCGGAGGTAGGCACAATTTTACTCTCGGCGGTGTTCGGCTGTTAGCGTTCTGTCGGATAGGACGGCGATTGAGAGCATTGCGCACATAGTGACGCAGAGTACGGCGGAAGTTGGAACCAAAAGTGTAGTAGATCAAAAAGTTGCAGGACGAGTTTACAACAACCATAAGGTTGGACAAATCGATTAGGTAGCTGTTGATGATTCCGAAAAGAAGTTCCAGGAAGTTGACAGTGAGTGGCTGAAAACTTGTTTCTTAATCTAGTGAAATAAATACATGCGTGCACAATTAAACCAATTTTTAAGTTCTTCTAAATATCCAACGTTCAAAACTGAAAAATTTGCTCCGAGGAGGATTGTTCCTGTTCCCACTACATTGTTTGCCAGTGACATACAAACCGAAAGTTCACTTCTCTCCATTTCCCTTACCAAAATATTGCACGTGATGAACAGGCATACTACCAACACGAGCGTAATGATGTCCGATTCGCTGTTCGGCGACGACGCGCGTCGCATACTGACGACGATGGCCGAGTTGATGACGATGAGGAGAAGCACTGGACCAACGGCCATTACAATGGTGTACATGTAGACGTAATAGATGCGCACGTAATCCTGGAAAAGGACGTTGTGAAAATGAAATGATGTGGGTGTTGAAGGTCCTTTTCGTCTCTGTTTTCAGTTTCCGGCAGGTCCCAGTTCAAGTAACTCTATGACATATTTTGGCGGCCAACAGAAACAAATTGGATACTTTTACTTCATATGTATGTTTACAGTTAGCGTAAAAAACTTTAATAGAAGCGCCACTCTAATGGAGGCGCCCATTACCTTCATTATTCTTATTGTTTTTCCAAATAGTTTATCTTTTAGAAATAAGCTTCAAAATGATATCATTTCGGTTGGAAAATTAGATGCGAACACCTCAAATTGAAGTATGCGCCTCTATCAAGGCGCATTAACGAATCAAAGAAATAATGAGTGTCATTTTTCTATTCACGTTCAACGGTTCAAAAAGTGACGTCTTGTTTAATCCCCTTCTGTGTCCACCTACCTGATTTGCACGAAGAGCCGTTGGGCAGACATCTTTTGACGCTGTGTTGTACATGGTGCTCCAGCAGTCGATGACGTAAATCTCGTACATGTGTGGTGAATTATAAAATGTTCCCAGGAGGAAAATCTTAACTATTACCTGAAAACAAAAGACCATAACAAATTCCAAGTTTATAATGTCAAGTGACGATAACCGCTTACCAGAATTGAAGTGTTCACTGAACAGAACTTGCTTTTGAACTTTTCCCCAGCGGCAACCAGTACGAAACAGTCGAAAGCCGATGCGACAGTGATAAAGACCGACATTGTCTGAGCGGTGAGGCCCAATGGGAACATGACAGGAGAGAGCACGGCAAAGTAGTAGGTAGCCCATTCGGAGCGCTTACGCATGTTTTCGAGGAAGAAAAGGAAGAACGCGGTGAGAATGATCACGATGTCAGAGCAGGCCAGAGCAAAGAGGTACCTGTAAAATGTTTTGAAAGTTTGCACTTTATTTTAGCGCTCTTAATGGCGGTTAAAAAATGTTGTTTATGCTTTTATCTATTTAGCCCGCTAGTTTTCCGAAAACAGGAATCCAGCTTCAAATTGTTATATAAAAACAACATAAGACATACATAGCACATTTCCTAGAAATCTAACAATCCGAACACCCCTGTGCAAACATTATATGTATTTTACATTTTAAGATGCTGGTCCGACTCGCCGCATGTAAGAAAAGAGTCTTGTGTTTCTCTCCTTCCTGTCTTCTTCGTCCCCTCGTTATTTTTTGAAAGTGGAAGAGAACAAAAATCGAAGCGGTGTTTCAATTTCATGGTTCAAGCAGACAGGATTTGAAATTCTCCTTGCTGTGTTAAGTGACACCAAAAAATTTCCCATTTTCGCCTAGAGGCTATTTAGGAGAAAACGAAAATGGAAGTAGGAAAGGAAAAAAAAAAGGTTTGATGTGTTGATGAAAAGACAAGGAACTTCTTCGCAAATCCAATTTCCGTTTTGTTCGCTTTTCGAAACACAGGAATTTTTTGTTCATTTACCCTACCAATCACGAGCAAACTCACACATTTAAACTCGAAATCATTTCTCTTCGCGAGTAGGTGAACGCAGAAAGAGCATTTCCAATTAATCCGAGGCACCCGATGAGCGGTAGCAATACCCCGATTACGATCTGCAAACCACAGGAGTTTTTGGTTTTAGTATAATCACAATCATCATTTGCTCTTTTACCTTCTCTAATCATTTTCTTCTTTTAACCTTAAACGGTTCTTTTTTCATGCTCCCTAGGGACGGTGGGGGCAAAGAGGTCACTCATTTAGCAATTGCAAAGAAGAAAATAAAACACCTCTTTTTCTTTCTTTTTTTGCTGGCCGTCATTAGAAAATGAGTCGAACATGATTAGCCAGGCAAAAAAAAGTAGTGATGACCCGGTGTATGTATGAAAAGCAAAGATTTAAATGTGAAGAAATGAAAAGTTCATTGTAGGGGAAAATTTGCCAATTAAAAATGTGGGGGGTCGATAGCGCAGTTGGTAGTGGTGGCTGCTGCCGTGCGAGAGGTACCCCAAGTTCACCCAGCCCGGAATTGGCTTAAATAACGTCAGGCTCAGAACGGTGCCCCACCAGTCGTCCGAAGACGCAGAGCACCGATCCGTATTACCTTCGGTACTTGAAAAACGGGTCGGCTTTGTAATCTTTGTTGTAATCTTTTACTATATAAGCTCCAGAAACGCCACAACTTTCCAAACTTATGTGCACGCTCAAAAAACCCTCAAAACGCATTAGTTGCTGTGATCCGTTCTAAGCTGAACACTTAAAACTGAAAACTGAAAGCTAAAAACCCACAAAAGCAAAAGCTGAAACTCGTTAGACACTTTCCCTTCATTCCTTTCAGTTTAATGTGAATTTGATATGCAACACACCCCAGGAGAAAAAAATCATCAATTGGGACTGATGTGAGTTGAATAACAATTGCACGGAGAAGGAGAAGAAAAGGGTCAGAAGAAGAGGACAAACCGGGTCACGCGATGGCACTACACAAAAGCGCAAGCTCTATATTAACAAGGTCGGGTTAAGGTCAGAGTTGCAAAAAACAAAAAAAAAATTTGCGGTCCACCGTTTCCATGCTAGACTAATTCTCCTATGCCTCCCTCACCAATGCTGATTTACTACTTTCATCCGTCGTTGAACCCAGCAAATTTTGAGCTTTCTGCGCATAGGGTGAGTAAATATTCCTAGCTCACCAGATTAAACTGCTCATACTCCTTCGAAACTTGTCGGGTCTCCGCAAAATCATAACAGTATCCACAGACTGCCAAACCATAGCACGTCCCATTCGAGCGGCTTTCCGGACTACACTCCAGGCTCATGTTCAGAATCTCCAAGCCTCCTTCCATCGCTTTCTGAAACACTTAGCATAGCATACGTTTTGGTAAGTTCAGATCGGACAACGAATTGAATCGACATTGTAACTTAATGCTCGCAAACGAAATGGCTAACAAATTTTCATGAGGATGGGAGGCGGTTCTGACTTGAAATCTGTATAGTAATAGTATATAAAGACAACAAAAAATAACAAACCCGAAGGGAGAACCAATGGGATTCTCATTAGTATAGAAAACTTGAATCGAGAAAACATTACCATATCTAGGAAAACAGTATACTCGAGAGGGTTTAATTGATGGGTGGGGAATTACAGATTCTCTGGAACAGAGAAACGAAAGCAATAAAGTAAGATCACATTTTTTTTATTAGTTTGAGAAAACATCTAAGTACGCGTGAAAATTCCCAGTTCGGGCTAGAGAAAAGATGAATACCGGGAAAGTCAGAGATAAATAACAATGAGACTGAAAACCGATGGGTTCTCCGCGTTTAACAGTGGAGGCAAAAAGAAAAGACAAGAAAAGACATGGTGGATTTGTACGAAATTAGAAAATACACGGAACAACGGAAAAAAGAGGAAAGAGAATGAATGGGCGGAGCCTGTTTAAAGAAAAAAAAAAAGAAAAAAAGGGCGGGTCGTTTCAAAAAAAGAGAAGAAGTAAGAAGAAACACTGACAGCATTGCATTAAAAAAAAATCACGTAAAAACGGTCGTAAAGGTATGAAGGTTTAAGAAAATCATTTTCTAGAGTGGCTTCGGGCATAAAACTTAAAACCGCGTGATTCGCTGTTCTTTTTTTTAGAATGTAATAACATAAAAAGAGCATCAACATGGTTACTGCTCCAAGAAGTACGTTGGTTTGGTGGTGTCAAACTGCAAAGTTATTGACGTTAATCTGATTTTTAATTTAGAAAATTTATGAGTGGAATTAAAAAGTGAAGCCAGACAACAATGACTATAGTTAATCAAAAACATATGCACTAAAACAGGAATAGGAAATGTTTTTTTTGAGTACCAGCAACAAAAGCCGACGTTTGACAACAGTTGAACTTGAATCGTAGAAAAAAATCGTGGCCTTGGAGCATTTTTTCTAAACAGGATGTATGAATCTTGTTTCTTGATCCGTTCACAACGGTACAGACACGTACTATAAGAGCATTTCAAAAACTTTGAACTGGTGTTCTAAAGTTTGGGCGTTGTTCGAATTTAATAAGCTCTGAGAAAACCCGCTACATCGTAAGTTCGTAACACGTGTACCAGAAAACTAATTGGCTATTTTTCTCGTTTTAGATTTTTATATTTCCAGGGGTGTTCAAGCAGCGTTTGCGCAAACACAACTTGAGCATCATCAATAATAGAAGACACCTCGAAACAAAAAATGTTGTTACATAATAATAGAAACGATACATGAATATCTGTAAAGGAAGAAAGCGAAATGCTCACAGCAAAATGTCGTTCTATGAAAGATGAGATGCTCTAGTGAACATAGTGAAATATCAAACTGACATGGAGAGCTCGTAGGCAGTGAAAACTTCTGAAGAAATGGAGGTGGGGACTGGATGTCTAGAATACCCAAGAAAATTAAACCGTTTTGTATCAGTATACCGCGACCTAGTCATCAAACATTAAAAAAAACGTCATGATGTCTTTAGCCAAAAATATACACTATTTGAAACATCGCGTGTTTAAATTTGATAAATGCGAAAATTTTTATCGCATTAGCTCTTGAACTTTTCAACACACTTTTGCTAAAATATGGTTTTTATTTTTGCAAATGCTAGCAAAATTCTCCATCGTTTTTTTTTCAGGTCTCCATTACTGGTCAAATTTGCAAGAGAAAAACAAATATTTTTTTACTTATCCACATTCCGGATTCTGCACCTGTCAATGACGTTAACAATTATTTTTCTTTCTTTTATTTAGTTGGAATTCCTTTATCAGTTTAATAGAAAATGCAGTTTCAGATCGCGTAATAAGTAATAAAATTTTTTGGTTTTTATTCTGAAAATAGTCTGACTATGATTTCCGGGTACTAACCTTGAGGCGACGGGGCTCTAGGGATATCAAAAAATTGATTATATTATCAAAACAAAAAATTATATAAACGGCACGTGAACAATTTCGTATAGAAACAGTTCAATAATCTTCTCACAACAGACGTTAATGAGGGAACAAAACTGCAGAAAAAAATTCTGTAAATATAGTGGTCACCCATACAAAATCACCTGCAAAAATGAAAATTCCTTATAAGAAAAATGTCGGAAATCCCCTTTGAAAAAAACGGTGGGATGATAGGAAAAATTTGGAACTAAATATAGTGCATGTACAATAAAAGAATAGGGACCAGAAGTCTGCTTCAGATCTTTATACTGTTGAAAAACGAAAGACCGGCCGATGTTTCGAAGTGCCTACGGTCCATGATACCAACGATACGTTTTAAAAAACAAAAATGACCAACAGCAAAAAAAATTACAAGCTGCAAGCTTGTACAGTCGGTGAATGCATGATCAGCCGCGCTCTACAGTCCGTTCCATAAGTATAGCGCCCCCTCGAAGTATTCTGCATTGGCACGCCCGGGCAGAATTGCAACATGAAACCTAAAAAAACGGATTCAGCATGCAAAAGTACCCCTGAAATAACTTTTGTGCCTGAAGACATCCATGAAGCAGATAGATGTATGAAAAAATGGCTCCTGCAACCGTAACATAAGTATAGCGCCCCCCTCGGAAATTTCTTAAAAATCAAGATTTATAATAAAATTAATACTTTATTGACGTTCATTAGACGTAACCAGATTGTAAACACAATTTGGCATACAATTAATAGGCTTTGGGATGTACTGAATGATCCTGTTCACGAATTCATGCTCATTTTGATTCCACTCGTACAAAGGTCCTGTTTTCATAAAATTGACAAAGTTTTATTGCCTACTCTGGGCAGAAAATCTTTGCACAAGCTTTTCTCAAATGTTCTCCATAAGATTCAAGACGTGTGCAAACCCAGAACATAGAAACAAATCGACATTTTTAGATTTAAACCAGTCCAAAGTCTAGATACTCACATGGATTGAAGCATTTTTCGCTGAAAAACAAAACAATACCGGTTGAAAAGACGTCGGAATAGTAATAGGTGGTTCTCGATGACTTCCTCATACTCGGAAATGATCATCCGAGTGGAGACAAACGTTAGGTCCAACTATCAAGCGAGTGAAAATACTCTTTTTATCAGGCATAATGAACATATGTACTGTAACAATCCGAACCGTCTCCTTTAAGCTTTTAACCCTAGAAAAGATTATCTAAGTTCCTGATTCGAGTTTTGTAGCAACTAGCTAGCAACATTTACCTCGTTCAAGTTTTTATAAAAACTTTTATGCGTGAACTCAAAATCACGGACCTTGAAAGGATCGGTGAGACGTGGAGCGGGCTTCATAACTTACTGGACAGGGTTTGGATCCATGTCATTGGCTCTCCAGATGCTCTGTTTGAAAGCATCGTGGTTCGGCTCTCGTTTCATAGCAACGCAAGTCTTTATTGAGTTCGAAGCAAGCCGTATGATGTTTCACCTTGTCTCTTTGGTGGTGCTCCAGACTTCGTAGACGGCTTATAACGGCTCGGATTCTCAATAAAATTGTTGATTCACTTCTTTGAACACTTCGAGTGTTGTTTAGTTACTCAAATTAACCTCCCGGCTATTTTGCAGGCGTCAGATTGGAGTTGTTCGGCGCCAGAAAAGTGTTTTCCACGAAACATGGTTGAATTATGCACAATATAGACAAAAATATGAGAACTATAACCACATGTTATTTAAAAGCGCATAAAGCATAAAATTGAAAGATCCAGGCACAGATTTCCTCATTAATAGGGATTTTTAAGAAATATCCGAGGGGGGCGCTATACTTATGTTACGGTTGCAGGAACCATTTTTTCATACATCTATCTGCTTCATGGATGTCTTCAGGCACAATATCACAAAACGGATATTTTTGGGGTAGTTTTGCATGCTGAATCCATTTTTTCATGACCCATGTTGCAGTTTTGCCCGGGAGTGCCAAGACAGACTACTTCGAGGGGGGCGCTATACTTATGGAACGGACTGTATTGAAAAAAATTCTGCGAAACCGTGCCGCACTTGCAAAATTGGCGCGAAATAAACAATTTTTTATTTCATTGTTTACTAATAAATTAAGTAATTTACATAAATTGTCATATTTATTAACAAAAAATAACTTAAATTACAATGTGTTGCAAAATACTCGCCGACACTTCGCAGTTACGCCTCCTCAATAGCAGTATTCCTTGTTTGCGCGTTTTCCGAAATCAATAAATAATTTACATAAAATTAGTATCATTTTTTAAATAATAAAAGGGTAAGAAATATGTAGCGAGCAAATATAAAAAAATTTCCAAACGACTGTTACCAGCTCAAATTTGAATCTTCCCGCCGAAAAGGCGCGCCGCACACTTGCAAATTCAAAAGTCCAGTGGAGCGCGGCTAATCATGCATTCACCGACAATAATTTGACAAAAAAATGTACGCTCCAACACACCGTGGATTGAATGCAATACCTGTAATAAAAAATCGGAAATATTTCAAAACGGCAATTTGGCCGAATGGTCTGCGCTATCGGAAGGTTGGACGACGGAGCCTCCTTAGCTCAGTTGGTAGAGCGTGAGACTTTTAATCTTAAGGTCAGGGGTTCGAGTCCCCTAGGTGGCTTGACTTTTTTGCATTTTACAGTAAATTGAATACAAATCCCTGATTTTTATTCATCCAAAATTGTAGCTCACTTTGCATTTTTTTTGTGCTCAACTGCTGGATAGGTTTCTTTTCCAATGAAAAACTGTGGAAATTTTTTTTCAGGGTGATTGATAACTTTTAAGAAGATTTATGACCGCAAAACCTTTGCGGAATATCATTATGGTCAGTACTGTATTTTCAAAGTTCGATCTCTTTGCTTTTCCACACGTCTTTAGAAGAGTTGGAACAAAAACGGCGGTGCACAGGCCTTGAAAAGCTTTTTTTTTTTTTTTGGAAACTCCATATTCACCGAAAATGCCATTAATAAATTTGGATCCCTGAGAATGTCGATGATTGGAAAATAGCTGGAGCATAAGGACAATTTCTTTTAAAATGCGGAGTATTTGAAGCAATCGCTTCTCAAGGCATGGACCAAAATCGATTTCCGGCGCATGTTTAATTATAGTTTTTATAAATCAATTTTATAAATTGAATAATAACAAAACGGTATATATTTATTTAGAGAAGTTTGGTACAGAATTTGGAACCATTCGGGAAGTTTGTGAAGATGTCTGTGTGGGGTGGTATGGAAGAAGATTTGACTGGCCGTCGAGAACATACGATTCTGAAAATACTGGTAGGATTTTCAAGATGAGAAAAATCTTCTTTTTTACCTTCCCCTACTTCCAATCTCGGTGATTTTCTTTGACAAATTCACAGTTAAAATACTGTTAACGAAAGCGAGACCACAGACATATGCGGTCACGTTTTTGAGGTTTTGCGCCAATACCTCTCACTTCGGTGGTGATGGTGTTGGCGAGGTTTTTTTGATTTCTGAAAAAATTCAATTTATTTTCAGGCACTGTACATTATTTTTAGATAGTTTACTTTTGGGTATGTCCAAGTGTTCAGACGCTTTTTTCCTCGGTGCATTGACCGGATTTTTTGATTCTGAAAAAAACCAAACAAACGTTTTAAAGTTTTTAAAGAACTGCTCACTTTTTGGGGTATAATTTTTTGAACAGGAACTCCATACGCGAACCGCGAATGAGACCCTGAAAAAGTTATATACATAAAAATAAACAGCTTCTACTCACTTTTATGCAGAAGAAATATTAAAATAGTTTTAGAGAAGTTGTTTGGGGGGGGGGGGGGAGCAAACTGTAGGAGTCCATGTAGGAAATTGTTTGGCTATTAGCTAGTTTTGATGGCAAATTCCTGGGCTCACAGCCATTTCAATAGCTATTAACCACTTGAATAGCTGCCACGCCAAAAGTTCCCTCAGTTTGTCGTCAACCACTGTTTTTGTAGGCTTTAGTTTGTTTTTTTTTCAATTTCTGAAAAAAAAAAAAATACAGTTGCAAATTGGTGAATCGGCTACCATACTTTTGGTTGTGCTCCTCCTTGCCAAATTTCACGAGCACCAACAAATGAAATGGCTGAATTCGACTCTTACAGATCGCATCGACCAAAATCATTTGCCTTTTTTTTAAGGTTTTTCTAGAAGAACAATGAAAATTTTTTGTAAACAATTGCATAATATCCACAACCTACACAGGATTTTTGTACTGAAATTGTTTTCCTTTACTTATCGATGCGCCTCTGTGTGTAAGCACAATACTGCTCAGTTTTTCAAGTTGAGCAGCAAGGCGTTTTGCTCGAATAAGCTTCTGTGGTGTTAATTTGGGTTTTCTGAAAGTGTTCCTTTTTATTACAAGCGCTAGTGAAATATTGTTTACTGCGTAGTGTGATTCATGAGCTTGAGACAGAAGATCATATTGCTCCAAGCGGGTAGACCAATTACGTGGGAGCCCGACTGCTCAAGGCTTTGTTCCTCCACCACGTAAGGTCAAGTCGCATAGGATCAGATGCATGCGTCATTTAGCTCGAATGTTTGAAATGTACAACGTAATTTTTTTTTCTGAATTCTGAAATAAATATCCGTTTTTTTTTATAAACACAGATTTTCCAGAATATCTCACTTTTGGGGTATACTGTTTTGTTGGACGATCCTTTCAAAGTTTTAGAGGTGTGAATTCCAATGCTCCTAAAGACTCAAATTTTTAAATACGCATAAAGATAGAATATCTATTTACTTACTTTCAAATTTTTTTTCAAACCGGCCTTATAGTTCAAAAAGCATTCCATTCTGGAAAATCTTACTCACTTCCTTCAGAGAGATATATTTAAAGCCGAGCAGTGTCTTCTAAAAAAAAGACTCGAGAGTACATTATTGAAACTTCCTGTTGGAACTTTGAGACGTTTTTGAAGATTTTTTTTATTTCTGAAAACATAATACTTGAACTTTTTTGATATTTATTCTTAATTTAACTCACTTTTGGTGTGACATGTCTTGTAACATGAGATTCTGCTCAATTGAGACACCTCGACGTCTTGGAACCAGCCAGTTTTAAAGAGCACATTTTTGTTGTTTTTTATGAGTTCTAAATATCCAGAAAAATCATTTTTTAAATATGAAAACAGTTTATTACTTTTGGTTGTTCAAGCGTGTATTATCGAGATCAATTACCGGGATTTTTGAATTCTGAAATACATACATTTATAGGCTATTATTGTGTTTTCAATTGACTTGCGACATGAAAACGCAAGCCTGCATTCACCGTTCTGTCTGCGTCTCTTCAAATATCACTGTGTTCGCGTGGTCGCGCACAAAAAAGTGGGCGGAGTCTCGCGTTCTCATGTCGCAAGTCGATTGAAAACACAATAAAACAATTAATTCAAAGGTTCGCGACTTGACAATACACACATCACGACGCATAACTCACTTTTAGAGCTTTTTTCTGAGCATTTTTTTTAATGGGGCTTTTATGTATGACAATTGTCGTTATGACACTTTCTATGACACTAGCGAGAATTGTTTTTAGTTTTTGATTCTCTGAAATGTCACTGATCATAGCATATTTGTTACGGTTGAAAATTACTTTTTCTTGGTATGCACTATAAAAATCAAGTGATTTCTTTTGAAAATGCGGAAGAACATTCTAAATCTAGCTGTATGTCATGGAGTTATTGGCTGTGGCATCGATAATTGAAGTTTTGTTTTTTTGTTCTGAAATATCAGAATTACAGAATAGCTCACAATCAAACAATATGTTTCTTTGGTAAATGGCTTTGCGTCTAATAAGAAACAATTGGCGTCTTATCTCACTATCGGTACACTTTTGTTTTCAAGTCTGATTACGAGGCTCCCAAAGTAGATTAAATTCAGATTAGACACACAACTATTCGTAGGATTTTAGCTCACTTTTTTTTCTTTAATTTCACCGGTTGGAGGCATCGTTCAGTTCTGATTTACCACATCAAATTGCATGAACTCATTTTCTACTGAAATAAATATGCGTATATTGTGTTTTCAATGGACTTACGACATGAGGACGCGAGACTCCGCCCCCTTTTTGTGCGCGACCACGCGAACACAGTGTTATTTGAAGAGACGCAGACAGAACGGTGAATGCAGACTTGAATTGCGTTTTCATGTCGCAAGTCGTTTGAAAACACAATACGACAGTATATGTATATAGTTCATGAGCAAGGCAAGGCAAGGCAAAATTTTGCCTTTTTTGTAGTGTTCACATGGCACACAGCTTTCTTATTTTGCCCTTTTACGTGTATTTCATGTGATGTGTTAAATCAGGTTTGTATGAAGCGAAAGGCCAAAGAAAATACCATGACCAAATGAGCCTAATAAATCACTCGTGGCAAAGAAGTGAAAACAATCTGTGGACATTCTCAGAGTTCTCAAGCTTAGAGATGTACTAATGCAGTTCTCCTAAAAATAAAGAATTCCACGAACCATTTCTCGCGTCTCCATTTTTGCATGCGTTCAGCTAAACTTGGCAGAACGACACTGTGGGGATGCAGAAAATAGCGATAGTGAGTTTTTGCTTTCACGCAAGGCTGTCACACGACCGGCCCTTGCGTTAAAAACCTACAGAGGGTTTCCAAAGTGAATAATTCATAGAGAAATAATAAAAAAATGATGAAAAATCAAAAATTATACTAAAATAAAGATAATCTTCATGAAATTTGTGAAAATGATAAAAAAGTTGAAAATTTAAAAATAAAATTTGGTTTTTTTTTCGATTGGGATAATTTGAGATAGGTATAATTCTTTCACAAGGGGAATTTTCATACTTTTGTGAGTATTTTTTGTGTTGTCAACTTTGTTCTAACTTTTTATGATTAGCAATAAAAATGATTTACATTATTCAAAAACTTCTGGTTTAAATCTTGATTTTTTAAATGAAACAATGTTTTAAAAATGATTATTGTATTGTATTGTATTGATTACGTTTCAAAAATAAACGTGAGTAGTGGTTATCTTTTAAATTTATTGTCTAAACTTTTTCTGGCATGAAGAATTATGAAAAATCCAATTGTACCTGAAAAATCGCAATTTTTATATTTTTTGTGTGTCGTAAAGAAGAGATTGAAAAATGGATGAAGGAAACAACTAAATACACAGAAATGTACAAAAACTGATTTCAAAAAAGTTTTTATTTGTATCTCAAAAATTCAAAATTCAAAATTTCTCATTTTTGGAATATATTTTTTATTTTTCACATTTTTACACATATTTCTGTAATTTAGAACCAATCTGCTTCATTTTTGTTCAGTTCAAATAGTATAGAACCTTTCTGTAGATGTTTAATGCTAGGGCCGAGGCCGCGAGATTTGACAGTCTTGCTTTCACGTAAGATCTAGCACGCCGTGAAATAAGGAATGAAATGGAGTGCAGCGAACAACTTATCATATTTAGAGCTAATATTTAATCGAGCCGCTTCTCGTTTACTGCGCTCTACGGCGGTGACGGAAAATGTGTGAAATCTGCGCTAGAAAATAAGAAAGAGAGTAAGAAATGGTGTTAAGGGGCACTTGGTAGTTAAAAAGAAGGATTACTATTTTTTTTTTTGACTCACTTTTTTTTGGTGTTGGTTTTGGTTTTTTGGGTATTATTGTCGCAATGAAGAGTTCTATTTTTTTTAATCTGAAATTAAAGAAGTGTTTTGAACAAATACAAATAAAAGTTCGCCAACTCACTTTTCTGTTTTTTTATGGAAAACCACAAACCCGAGCTTGTGTTTTTATTATAGCTCATGTCATGATGGTTTAGGCCAATTACCTGAAAAAATAACTAATCCGTCAAAAGCGGGGAGAAAAATAACGAGAAACGAAAGAAATCGATAGTTGTTGAGCCGCGGACGCATTCTGCGAGTCCGCTCACAAAACGACGTGAAATGGAAAACTGCGAGAGAGAGAGGGTGTTCTCTGCGTCTTTCTTTTTTTCCTATAAGGTCAAAGAGCTATTCGAATTGAGAGTAGGCGTTTGGTAAGTAAAGAGGCACAAAATAGAATGCGTTGGGGTTAGAACGGAAATGCGCACGCAACGCTCTGTCGATTTTCATGGGTGAGGTAATTTTTGGTGTCTATTGTAAAAACAAAAAAGTTGCAACGCGGTGTTTGCGTACTTTTAAAATTCAAATGAAATTGGGAACAAATCTCTTCATTTCCCATGCTATTTCTTTCATTGTCATTTGAATTTCAAAAGTACGCAAACACCGCGTTGCAATTTTTTTGTTTTCACAATAGAACGTTTTATTTTTATTTCATTAAAAATACTTTGATCATTAATAAATATTTCTTTGAACTGGATGGGAACACCGATATGGCGCGTGATTTGAACATTCAGTGAAGAGAAAAAACAAACGGAGCACCGCTTCAATTTTTGTTTCACTGCGCAAAATGTATTACATGATTTGGAGTTTGGGCTGCAGTTTTTTAAATGTTGCAATGAGATTTTCCGAGAAAATATGTGAAAACTGCATGCTGAAAATTCTGTTAATAAGTCACTATTTATAAAAGCCACAAGTGGGTGGAGATTTTGAGTTTGGATGAGGATTGAGTGCGTGTGCAGCTGTCGGCGCATATTTTCTTTACATGCCCTTTATTTCTTGCAGCTGTCGTACCAGGGTCTGTCCATTTCTCGAAAAGCTCCGAAGGAGCGCACGCCTCCCCCGTCGTCCAATGCGCCACCAAGTTCTCCGGATAATTAAATTATTAAGCTGGCAAAAAAGTTTTTTCTGAAAATTTTGAAGTTCGCGCCAAATAAAGTTGTGGAGCTTAGAAAACTAGACTGTTGTATTATTGCATAGAGCCTTCTAAAAAGTTCTCCCCCATACCTATTTAAGGCGCGCATGTTTCCTGTTCGAGCATCCATGAACGATCTCTCTCGACCTCAACTTCGACTGATCATCTTCTACGAGTGGAGCTGTGGCACTCCGGCGGTTGAGACGGTTAGGATAGACCAAGATGATCAAGTGCGACATCATTGACCTATCTGAAACAAATAGTGTAGCAAAATAAAATCGTAGAATCGAGAAGAAATTGAATCAAGATGAAGTAAAAGATCCAACAATTCTACTTGGAGCTTTTCGGTAGTAACCTAGGCCTTCCCATGTTTGAATCACCAATCAGAATGGAAATTTTACCATTGTTGAATCTATATGAAATTTCCAATCGGAGCCAGAGGTGGGATTTATGATCAATTCAATATTCTTCCCGGCTACAGTAAGAAGTAGCGCGAAAAATGGAAAATCCACACCCAAATGGTTTTCGATACGTACAGTACCGTTCAAAAGGTTGGAAACTTTTGGTTTTTTGGGCATAACTTTTGAATGGAGAGGGTTATGATTCTGAAAATTTGCATGAATTTGCCCCGTAATGTTTTTAACAAGCTCCAAAAATGGATTTGGACATTTTTAAAAACTGCAGATTTTTCAAAAAATTTCAGATGCAAAAATTTTCGACCAAAAAAAATTTTTTTTTCAGATTTTTCAAGACTCGAAATTTTTTTTAAAAATAAAGTTTCAAAACTAAAAGTATAATTTCAGTTGACTATGGATCGATCGGACAATTTTTAGCTGACTTACAGCACTTTATCAAGGTCAAGTTATCAAGGTCCACATGGGTAAGTCAACTATAACTTTTATTGAGAATCACCAAGACTAACGAAAATTAGGGCAAATTAAATAAAAATTATTAATAAGCAAACTTTATTTAATTTTATTCGGTTTTGGTGATTCTCAATAAAAGTTATAGTTGACTTACCCATGTGGACCCTGATACTCAAAGTGCTGTAAGTCAGCTGAAAATTGTCCGATCAACCCATAGTCAACTAAAATCATACTTTTAATTTTGTAACTTCATTTTAAAAATAAATTTCGAGTCTTGAAAAATCGGAAAAAAAAATTATTTTTGGGTCGAAATTTTGGCATCTGAAATTTTTTGAAAAATCTGCAGTTTTCAAAAATGACCAGATCCATTTTTGGAGCTTGTCAAAAACATTACGGAGCAAATTCATGCAAATTTTCAGAACCATAACCCTCTCCATTCAAAAGTTATACTCCAAAAACCAAAAGTTTCCAACCTTTTGAACGGTACTGTAATCTAATGTAAGGAGTTGGGTGAAAACTCAACACAGATGGACACATTTTTAGTAGGGAAAAACATTCATTATGAAAAAAATTAGCATAGAAAAATTGAGATTTATGAATTCGAGCCGGCAAAGCATTTTTTGGTCCGGACCATCTCGCCCGGGTAGGGTTGAGTGGAAGTGTTGCAAACTTGATTTTGACGGCCAATGGAAAATCTCTTTCATCAAGAACTTTTATAAATTCTCTTGGCGTTGACAATGAAAAATCCTAAACAAGGTTTCAACATTAAGTCGAAGATTTTTTTCTTTTTTCATCTTGCATGTTTGTTTTTTTGTTTTTTTGGGCAACATTTTATTTACTGGTTTTACCGTTTGAGTAAATTTTATTTGTACTTTTTGAAATTGGTCACTATAGTTTCAGAGACTTGGTAATATAATCACTGTTGCACTGGCTTGCTCCTGGCTATCAAGTAAAGCTCTGAAGTTTGGAGCTTTCCCAACTTGAAGAAAGAAACAGAGTGAATCGGTTTCCTTCTTAACAAGCTTTCATAGCAAAGATTACATACAGGTTTCTTCCGATTGTTTTTCTGTCAACTAACATGAAACTTTACCTTTTTAAAAATTGCAATTCAGATACCTGAGTTCCTAAAAGATATCAGTTCCATAGAAAAAAAACCCCCCTTTTTACATGACGTGTAGGTTGTTTGGCGACGCTTCCACACTGTTACTGCCGAGAAACCATTTATAAAAGAACACTAGACAATAGCTTTATGGCTATTAGTTGATAAAAAATGTTACAAGCCGTTGAATAAGGCTGTTAGCCATCGAATACGGCCGATAGTCATTGCTGGAAATCGGCGCGAATTTGGCAAAAAATTGTTTTTTCTGATCATGAGAACACACTGTTTTAGAATAGTTTTCAGAAACATTAAAAAAAACTACATCGATTCACAGTTAGCTAAGAAATTCCATTTATTTTTGTTTTTAAGCACATGAAGTGTGCAACACTATTTCTGAACTTTAAATTTGCAGCCATAACAACAAACCAGTGTTTTTCACGAGAAGCCCTATTGCTTCCTTCAACCTTGAGATAGTAGTTTTTGAAAATAAAAAAGTAGAATATGGACTTTCTCTGTCAAATAGAACATTGTTTATTTTTCAGATAAAAGAACGAATTCTAAAAAAAAGAAAATGTAAACGAGACTATAACTTTTTTACTTCATTAACATCAAAGTACTAAATATTTTTGCTTTCAACATTTTTAGAACACAGTCAAATTGTCTTTCATTTTTCAATATTATGCATTTACACCCCTGAAACACATACATATGTCTTATGCAATTTAAGCAAATAAATTGTATGAAATTTGTGTGTAGACAATTGAATTTAGCACGTTCACTGGTTTGAATATGGATACATCTGGTTTGTTCCATCCATTCTAATAAATCCATGTGTATTTGTTGACCCCTTTGATGAAAAGGTCAAGTTCCACAAATATAAAATGTATGTTCATCCGCGATGGTGCGTTCATTTTGTTTTTCGGTCTAGTAAATTTAGGGGCAACAGATTAAGAGAGGACTACTTCTGTTTTATCATGCATTGACGAATTGGGTGTGATTACTGAAAGTACAATGATGTTATGGAAAATATTTCTGTAAGCAAATTTGCATGAGTACCACTGCCATGTTTTCTTATTACTGTTAGAGGGGATCAATACATTATATTATCAGGATTACCATCACTTGACGATAGTTTTAAAAAGAAGAGGAAGGTTTTGGGGAGCACATCAAAAACAATCTGTACGCAGCATTATTTATCACTCCCAATTGAATATGAAATGAAATATAACGAAAAAGTGGTACAAACGATGCTCCGATGTTCCGCACTTTTTCACTGCAATCTCGCCGCGAATACTGCGGAACAGTGGAAATCTGTGGAAAATCGGAGCGTCGTGTGTACCATTCGTTCGTGAACACATAATAACTTTATTTGTAAATTAATTCAATTTTTAAAAATTGCGTATTTGATTTGGCATAGTTCTGAAACTTTCTGTCAATTCTGATTGGATTTTTTCTACATAATAAGCTTCGAAGCTAAATGGCCACCATCACAGTATCCGCACAATAAATACACTAAGATCCGAAACCGCACCGGGTGATGAATCGGGACGCCTAGCCAACCACAATCGCACAATATTATTTACTTTCTCGCCACGGTTCAAAATGCGTGGTTTATCTGGTCTACCATACCACGTGACGGATCGACTAAAAAAGCAAGTTAGTACGTGCTCTTTTCTTATAAATTAGATGAGTACTTTAGAAATTAAAAAAAAAATTACCAGACTACCAGATGACGTAAAGTTTTTTTTTTGACGTTTGTTCCTTGTTTAACTTCCATTTCACAATTGGTCTAGACAATACAAAATCCTCATGCCAAACTGATTATCAAGAGTATATTTTATAATTTGTGTTCCTAATGAGGTGTTAGATGGAACATGTCAGCTGAATCCCTATTATCGTAAGCCTCTCATCCATCATACTCGTGGTATTTAATGTTGGCTCGCAGTGAAAAATTGTCTTCGACTTGTCATAACACTCGTTCTAACGACCTTCGTTTGCTTTTCTGTGCGTGTCATGCTGACTGGAATCTTCGAGAATTCTTATTTTAAGGTCTTCCAAAAAAAAATGTTGTGGATCGAATATCATTTCCTCAGCTTCTCCTGTTATGTAAGCGGTCAACGGTCTGGAGTCCAAATTTTTTTGAATACATATCAGGCGTGGTCTTGAGGTGTCATTTCATATTTGCATTTGATTTTTTAAAAGATATTTGAGAAGTATAAAAAAGGCATTATAAATTCAAAATTGGGCAACTTATTTCTGAATTTTTCATTTCCGTGCATATTTCATTAAAAAAGGTTAAAAGTTAAAATTGCCCTGATTCTCATGATTTTTTTTGCACCGTTCACGTGAATAGGTTTCACACTCTATTAGTCTTTGTAGTATTGTAATGCTTCTAATCTTGTAGTGACTCAAGCGGCATGAGAAGGAGCAAATTTTAAGAATTAAGAAAACATCTGATTTTTTGGTTTCTGCTAGTTTCTAGTGTAAGATTTCATTCGATCTTGATTATTATCAGAATTTAATTTTTTTTTGCCCGATTTTGCAGTCTGAGAAATCCCACATCAACAAATAAAGCAAAACTTTTGCAAAAAGTAAAAATTTATTATTTCGATTTTGAAAATACTTTTTGATAAATTGTACGCGGAATAAAATGATATATGTATTCTAAAATTATTCATAGTTTTTTCTCGCTTTTTTCCACTTCGTCCCCCCAAATTTTTAACAAAAACAAAAAAAAAACCGAACAAAAATGGTAGCCAAGAACCAAAAAACTCGAAAAAAAAAATACATACGAGACAATCTGGGCAGGAACATGAGAATTTGTATTCCACGTGTTCTCTGGTTCCATGTTTCTATCGTATTTCATTTGCTTCTCACCGCGTTTTGAGTTGCGCTCTCACACTTCCTTCGTTTCCGCCCACCCTCATTTTATCTGCTCATCGTCTGTTTGCGCTACTTGTCCTCCTCAGCTAAAAAAGTCAACAAATCAGTGCGGCGTGCATCACAAAGGAGAGTTTTTTTTTCAGCCAGCTGCGGCAAAAATCTTTGAACTTTTTGCCCTTTTTCATCCGTGAATTGTGCACATTTGTGGCGGTCTATATTTGTCTAGAACCGCCCTTTTGGATACACTACTAATCAAATTTCTAGTTGACGTAATGGGACTCTGAAGCAGAGCACCCAGTTCTTATATAAATTGTTTACTTGAAACATCCATTCTTTTTACCAGTTTTTCTCATTAAAGTTCTAAAATTGGATGGAAAATAATCCAGGAGGAAGTAAAAATTTAGACCGTGAATCACATGCAATTTTTTACGACAGTGAAGCCCTCTGAAATTGTTTTCACGGAGCAAGATGAATCATTAACAAATATTGTATTTATAGGGTTCACGCGTTTGTTTCTTTCTCAGACCATTAATTTTCAAGGCGGAGCTTGAAATAATAAAGATAAAAATGAAAATAGTCCTACGATAATTCAAAGTGGATCAGCTGTCAAGTGAACAAGTCTATGGTTTATCGTTTTCCATGTTTCAGACTGACTTTTTTCCTTTCTAACCCTTATTAGCTTCATTTCTCGACCTCCTACAAACAGAGCTTCCGTCTAATTTCCTTGCGTCTTTTACGATTACATGGAATGTCTTCCTATTACACTATAACGTCATTTGCAAATGGCCTTTTCTTTCCTGAAACTATCACATTTTTCTTTTCTGTTTTTTTTTGTTTTTAATGTTTCATTTGAAAATCGTAAATCATCCCAGTCATCCATCCCATTTCGTTGACGATGCCAAGAAAAATATTTTAAAAAATAACAGGGAAGAGCAAATCTCATTGCAGTCTTCTTATGTTTGCGTCAAAACAGTTTTACGAGTGTCGTTATGAGTTTTTCATAAATCGCGTTTTTCGAAATGGCAGCAAAAAAATAGCCGCTATTTGATCTCTGCTTTTTCAATCGTTTTTAGAGCCAACTACAATTATGAACATCAAGACAAACCGTGGGCGCCGGACTCTCTTAAACGTTTAGCGTATTTATAGGTCATTTATTAAAATTATTTCATTCCTCGTCACTATTTGACACTTACTATTAGACGAACTTTGCTAAAACCAATCGGTTATGGTTCCGCAACATTATCCATTAGAAAAAATCAGTGAAACTAAAATCAAGATTAATGTCGGAAATAATCTTCCGGATATAAATTGATCTTATGAAATTTCTTTTTCCAAATTTAACTCTGACAAAGAGAATCCCTATAAGAAAACCAACAAAAAACGCCACTTCTAGAATTTTCGAATTTCTGCAATAACATTTTTCTAAAATTACTACATATTTCTCGTATTTTTTATTATTTTTAACATCCATTATGTAAAGGCAAAAAATAGCTGACTTTCCAACGGAACGCGACCTTTATCTAAAACAAAACAAAAGCTCCATTTTCTATTTACTACGTAGCTCTTGCTTTTTTTCACATTTTGTGTTGTTCTTTTTACCGGATATGCACATGTACTACTACTACCGTAACACCCTAACTATGGGTTTCTTTTTTTGCTTTGGTCAACGTCAACCAAAATAGAAAAAGGTCATTTTGGAAGAAAAATAGAGGAGAATTGAGATTAGCTTGACTAGTCATTTTCTGAAAAGATAAATTGCAGAATTCCTGAGTCTTGGTTTTGTACATATAGATTCTTTTTTCTTTTTGCGATTTCCTATTTATTTCTTCGGATTCATATATATTTTAACTCCAAAGTCAGAGCAGGCGGAGCTTAAAGAGTGTGATCAAAACTCAGTTCAATGAGGTGGATAATATTTACTTTTCCAATTTTTGACGCATTGGTAAATTTTTTGTTTGAAGTTTGACAAAAATATTGAATCAGTTGCCTGTTATAAATTTTCAACACTTTATAAGCATGCCCAAATCAAAGCTTTTACTATTAGTTTTTAAAAATGTATGCATAGCCAAGAATTTTCAGAAACGTTCGATCAAAAAATTTATAGTTCAATGAATGTTTCACTCTTCCGAATTTTACTTCCGCATTAAACTCATTTCAGCGATCTTTCCTCGTCATTATTTCTTTCTAAATATGGATTTCAGTGCGCCTGCGAGTGCGCGTGTTTGTTCAGGTTATTGCGGCTTCTCTGCGTGGTGTGAATGCTAAAAAAACATCTACCCTATTTATTCCGCCGTTTTATTATAGGTGGTCAATACCTCTATGATTGGTCTATGAAGGTCTGTCCCATTAGTTGAATTAAACAATTTTTGGTGGTAATTCGCTGCCAACTAGTGACTAAAAAACGCAAAATCATCCTTATAGAACTACAATAGGTCTTTCGCGTAAATGTATGTCAGTAGTTGATTATTGGGTGGGTAACCGAGATAGGACTACTACAAACCTGAATCATTCTTTACGCATTAAAAACGTTCGGTCTACACCACAAAAGTTTTGATGACTCTACGCCACCAAGAAAGAGTTTAGAAGCTGCATAATAGACTTGTTATTGTAGAAATAAAAAAAACTAGGACAAAGCGAACATGAAACGACGTGCATAACACAAATTGTTAATTCCCTTACGCTATACCGGGTGCATCACAACACAAGTGCAGGCCGCAGGATTTCTGACATGTACGACTGGAACTAATGAACAGTGGTTTTCTCAGGACGTGCTGGATTTTTAGCTCGTATCACATATGTTTTGTATTAATTGCTCACCAATGATCCCACGGCTTCCATTGTCAAGGATTACAAAAAGCAAGAAGCAGTTTTTTTAAAGACATATTTTAAAAATAGTCAATACACTTTTGGGCGATCATTTTTAAACAAAAAAACAATTATTGAACACGAAAATATTTATGGTTAAATTGCTCGAAAACGAATTAGTTTGTCAATCACCCCCAACTCCTGTTCTTTGCCATAATCACAGAGTACGTGACTATTCGTTCCTCGTGCACATCAATGGGCTTTCCCCCGTTAAATCCAAAGTAGTTCGTTTTCTCCATTTTTTGCCTCTATTTTTTTTTTTGCATTTTTGTTTTTCAACAACCATTTTCAAAACTCTGCCAACTTTTGAGTTGTACTTTCAAAATTTACTTTTTCAGACTACTAACAAATCTTTTATTCGAAAAGTGATGGACGTCGCCAACGATACGAATACTTTCGAAGGAGAAGAAGAGTTTCTTAATGACACCTAGTGAGTATAAAACATGATAAATGTAAGGGGAAACATGAGAAATGAGAAGCATGGTTGGTTAGTTTTCATTCTAGCCTTCTAGGATCAAAAAAAAATGTAAAAAGGAAGCGTAAACTAGAAACTTCCGGATTAAGGATGTAACTCTAACAACAACATTATTTGCAATAGGAGCTGCATACATACATCTCGATTTTTTGCTCTGCAAAACTAAATTTATAGTTTTTTCCTATTTGTATGAAAAAAAAATGTTTTGCACTTGATGTCGGTAGTGGTGGATGTTGCCGTTCGAGAGGTCACATGTTCGAGTCCGTCCTCACCCCCGGGTTCATCCAGCCTCTAATTGGGTAGTAGCAAATTCTACTTAAATAATGTCAGGCTCAGAACGGTGAATCACCGGTCGTCTGAAGACGCAGAGCACCGCGATCCACATTACCTTCAGTACTTGAATAACGGATCGACTAAATATTTCTCTTTTGATAGTTTTTCACTTTTGGAATTGTTTTGTATGGGCAGATATAGGCAGCTATTCGGCTATTAGCCGTTGAAAATGGATCTGTTCGGCTGGCGGCTATTTTTTGTCTCTTTTATAAATACTTAGAAATCGGTATTTGGTGATTAATTATTTAATTTCCTGATAGGAAGATTATTTATGCACATGTTTTCCCCAACAAAAAAACCAACACACCCGAAAATGCTCACTAGTTTTTTAATCTCCTTTACACAAAAAAAAAATCAAACTACGCAATCAGGGTGTAGGAAAAATATATTCCAATTACTGAGCATTTGTTATTGGTTTTTCTTTCTTTCCTTCATATGGATTCTTCTATTTGTACTTCCATGTCTCCGAGCAAGCGTTCAAATTGCTCATAGTACATGCATACACGTTCAAGAGCCAATTGACTTCTTCATTTTTTCACTCTCGATGCTTGTTCATTTTTGCAGGTCTTCTTCGTCTTCTTTTTCTTCTTTGTATCTTTTTTATTTGTATTCTTTTGTGCTTTTTTTGTTGTGCTCAAATGTTAGAGATAGTTGAGCCCGAAACTGTGAAGTATCAATAAGAAAAGAAAAATAGAAATACAGCTCATGAGGACTCGAGTGTTTTCAAATAGATGGGTGGCTAGATAATAACAAAGTCTCCAACTCGATATGCATTTAAACTTTTACTTTTGTTTTATTACTGTTTCAGATCAAATATATCTAAACCTTGTGCAAGGCTTTCAGTCTTTTTGGTTGTTTTTGTTTCCGCCATGATCCTAATTTTATGGAAATTTTGCGTTCTTTGAATTGTTTATGAGAGAACTTTCTCTACCTGAAGAAATGCGGTTTTGACGTTATAAAGTGTAGTCAGTGAACCATAATATCAGGGAATAAGAGCACCGTTTGAGGAACTTTTACACAATTCATGTTGATTTTTGATGAACACATGTATTCTCAATATTCATCTTTAAAAGTCTTTGAAATTTCAAAATTTGGAGAACAGACAATTCTAGGAAGTTCCCAGACAGATATCTGTTTTCCGAACTATGTCTGATCCGCTGAGACTTTGATTTCCCCAGCGTTTTCAGTATTGGGTTACTATTTTTTTGCTGGTTGTTAATCAAAATTTTGCAAATTTATTTGTATATTTGAGTCGGTGATAAGAAGTGAGAACTAGAAAATAGAAAATAGAAAATAGAAAATAGAAAGTAGCGAGAAGATTCAATTTCGGAACACATGGCTTTTCACACATTTTGCTCTTTTTCCGATTTCAACAATTTTTTAACAATAGAGAGTTCACGCCTTTTTGGCTGTTCAGTTCGTTTCAAAACCCCACAAACCGCACGACCATTACATACATTTTCACATGTTTTTTTTCTTACTGTTCATCTTATCCGCCCGCTCTCAGGTACTTGAGTGCAATATCTAGTTTTCCCCCCTCAAAAACAGTTTTGTGACTAATTTTTTTCCTAGCCGATCCAAGCTCAGCCCTGAGAAAGTTTGTTGATGGAAAGTGACTAGTGTGGTAGGCAAAGAAAAAAACAAAGAATGAATTCTGAAACTCTATTGTTCTAAAAAACACCGAACACAACGCACAATTCAATTTAGTGGTGTGAGGAAGAGAAAAATTTGCTGAAAAATTGAGATTAGTGAACTTTTCCGTTCTCTTTCAATTTCAGTCGTTTTTTGATCATCTTTAAACAAATAAATGTGTTTTGCAGACCTGACTTGCTATTGCAGTTTTTTTGTAATTTGTTTAAACGAAAAAAGTGGGACTAGCACGTTTGGGCCTTGGCGGTGTCAACTTAATACGGTAAGGACACAAAAAGTTCTTTTAAAACATTGTAACTAGAATATTTCCAAAACTCGCCAAATGTGGTAAAAATAAAAAAATATTCAGCAATAACAAAAGCGTTTTCAAGTCTCCACCCATTTCCTCTTTTTTTTTTGTTATTCTAATATTTTAATGCATATTTTTATATTTTTCTATAACTTTCGGTCCATGCGCATAATTATGCTCAAAGCGTAAAGGCTCGAACTAGTACACATGTACAATGACGTATTCAACCTTATATTATATAACAGTTGGGTAGTTCAACTCCTTGCGCACTAACTAAGTGATCACGAAATAGAAAAAAAAACGTTTATGTAGTCTTGTCTTTGCAAAGTGATTGTTGTGCGTTCGAACTTCGCCGTCACGTGTTTCTCTACATATTTGTCTGTGAACTGTCAACTTTCAACGATCATAGTGACCAAAAACCTCTAACCGCCCCCCCCCCCCCCCACCACCCATTTATCCATAAATTCTTTCCTTTTTGTCTTCTGTTTTGTTTCTTGGAACGTTAATGACAAGAAGAGAATGTGAAACTCCTTTTTCCAGATCTCTCTTTTTTGTTTATGAGTTGAGTACGTCGAAGAGCTTCCAAAGAGACTTTGTCATCTCATTCATTCATTCATTCCGAAGCTATTCTGTCTATCTATCTATTTTTTCCATTCTTCCGTACGTCCGGGTTTCCTTCCTCCATCCGATCTGTTCCTTTCCATTCCATACTCTTACTTATTCATATCATCAATCTTTGGCACCAAGATCAATCTCCCGAAAAACGGAGCTCTGTGTATCTCTTTTGTTTTGGTTCTTTGCTACATGGTCCAGCCTTGTTTTTGGTATTTTTTTCTAGCAGGCAGTCGCCTATTTCCCCCCTTCTCTTCGGTAGTTTTCCTCGTTTCTTCTGTCAAATTTGATTTATCTTTACTAATGGAAATGAGGCCAGTGTCGTTTGTAGAGCTGTAAAAGAAACAGCAACCGCTCAGCAGAAAGAAAAATATTGCAAAGAAGAAGAAAATAGAAAGAAATGTCGCCGATATCCTGTTTTGCCGGGCATTACTTCGCGAAGTGCGTCGTTCGCCTATTATTTTGGTTGGCTAAAATACTGGAAACGGGTTGAGCTCAAAATATGGTTCCTCTCTGTTTTCCTTCAATTCTTAAACCCACATTCTGCTTTTCACATTTCTTTTTTACCTAGAATAAGCGAAACTACCTGCGGGGCTCGTGGGTCTCGCAGCGATGGAAAAAAAGAAGGCGCGTTTGCAGCGGCGTTGCGTTCAAAACCCCGTGCATCAACAACAAAAAAGATACAAAGTCGATCCGTTCTTCAAGTACCGAAGGACTGGTGCTGCCCTGTTCTGAGCCTGACATTGTTTGAGTCAATTCCTGGCTGGAGAAATGACCATTTTAAGTCAGAGATATTCATATAATTTTCGACTGTCCACACTGAGCTGTGGGCGCCCGCTACTCGTCCGCATTGCCCGGTGTTACGTGACAGTGTTTGTTCGTTTTCATTTTTTCAATCATTCCATTTTAAAATGGATTCGTGGCGGGAGAGTAACACTCGAATTCACGTTTTATTCAAAAAGATGAAGATATTTGTCGTCTCCCAGTTTCAAGCGAGCGTTATTTTTGCCCGGTAATCGGGCGGCCCTTTACTCGAACGGGTCGGATGGGTGAAAAACGCCCGACGTGGAAAGCTTAACCAATGAGCAATAGAAAGGGCAATGACCTTTGCTCCAAACTCTTTCTTTTTCGAATTGGAGCACAGAACACGAGAGCAGGTAGGATCTATTGTTTTTTTTTTACATATTCATTTGAAATGCACAAACAAAATCTCTGTCGCTAAATATTGCTTTGTAAAAAAATTACTCTTTGACGGGAAACTTGAGAACGCAACACAAAAAAAAAGCAACACTCCTTTTCTCAGCAGCCAAGAGAGGCGACTAACCGCACTTTTTTCATTTGCCTCTCTGTGCGCTATTTCCGTCGGTCCTGTGCACAGGTAAACCGGCATGGATGAACTGTGTCTGAATAGTGGCTCAATAGGCGGTAATGCGCGAATGGTTCGTGTACGGTGGAGGAGAAGGAAACATTCAGACGCTGATGTTCGAACAATGTGTGAGACACAGCTGAATGAGAAACAATGCGCGAGGCGGGCAAATCGAGATTCTTGGTGAGCCACCGATGTGCGAACAATCGATTGCGGCCTCAGCGCTAGCGCGTGATCTGATGCAATGTTCTTTCTTTTCTTTTTTTGCTCGTGAGTCTCTATTATTACTTAAATTATTGCTTAATTGCCCTATTAATTTCCCGAATAATGATTTTTCAGCTTATTTCGTGTGAAGCTACGTTGCTTACGAATTAACAAGATTCACTGTCAATAGAACGCAGAGAATGGTGTATTTCGGATGAGCTCAAACAGTAAGTGCAATAAATTTATTATGCTATTAAATACAAACAATTTCAGGCGTCATCTCCAATTTTCCATGACGGCGTCAGAGATGAAATGTCTGAGCGTTCGGAAGTTTCTACGGGATTCTCAAATGGGAAAAAGTTGAAAAATGTGAGTTTTAGAAATGAGGTTATGCTTGAAAGTAAAACTGTAATTTTTTAACTGCAATTTAGTTCGAAAGTATTATGGGGTTATTCACGAAATAACAAAAAATAGCGTAAACCAGCAAAAATTCGGAAAATTCCTCGATTGATCTGAAACTTTGGGAAATAATGGCAAAAATACTCCACCACATTCCCAGAAAATTTCAGACCAAAGTATCGATTTTTCTGAAAACGTATGGGAATGTCCGGGAGTATTTTTGCCATTGTTTCTCAAAGTTTCATTGTCAGGACAATCGGAGCATTCTCCGAATCTTCACTGAGTTTTTTACTAGTTTAGCTATTTTTTATATTTCGAGAATAACCCCATTAAAATTCAATTACCCTAAACTTGTGTAGATAGGTCCGTCAATGCATAGGGCCGCCCTCACTTAAGAAGTACTCTTTCGTTTCTCTGGCCGCTCGTTGCGAACAAGAACAGAAAGGAGAGAATTCAATTTTTTCAATCAGTAAATGGAAAAAAGCCGTCTTCCAGACCAACACTGATACTGTCCATTTTCCTAAAGTTCTGCTCCAGGAAGATGGTCCTTTTCATTCTCCCTTTGTAAAAAGATGGTCTATGGAAAACATTACGTTAGCTGAGGCGGCTGTCAAAGAAAAGGAAAACGGTCCTATCTTCACGAGTTTAGGGTAATAAAAAATAGGGTCATTTTTATTATCATGAGAAACCACATTAAATTAAGTAACGATTGGATTAAATGTTTTATTTTTGCAGCGACGGCACGTTTCGGATCACATATTGCCTAAAATTGGCTGAAGGCGCAGGAACCAATTGGAACGAGTGTGAGGATCCCTATGCCATCATCGATTTTAAATACTAAATTACTTTTTTCCGTTAGGCAAACCTTCATTTTTTCACAAAGCTTTTGTTTTCTAAATGGTAAACTTTTAATAAACATACTCAATTCCATCTCGAGATCAGTAAATTTCAGGAGCAGTGAGAGAAACTCGCGCATTGAAAAGCCGCGGATGCGTGAAAAGTCGGCCATTGAAAAACCGCTAATTCAAACGTTGGTGGTTCCGTCACTCGAGCATCGAGCGGCGCACCAGTGGACCACCATTCGGCCATGCCGGTTTACCTGTGTGGTGTAGTGGTTATCACGTCTGCTTCACACGCAGAAGGTCGCCGGTTCGAACCCGGCCAGGACCTAGTTTTGGGATTTTTTGTCAGAAAAAAGGAAATCGATTGAATTCAGGTCTAAAAACTGCAAAAAATTCTTGAAAAAATAAACTTTTCGGGGATTTTTTTTAATTGTATTGAGTAGGAGTTTAAGAATCGCACAAAAAAAAATAGAAGATCACGGGGAATACACGAAGACGAGGTAAATACCCCACACAACACTACATTTCAGGGCACTTTCCCCAAAAAGTTGGCAGTTCCTTTAATCCAATAAATGAATTCCATATATTCGTTAATAATTTTTTTGCTCAATGGACCACACATGGCTCGGAAACCTAATTAGTTGTCTATTTTATTTTCTTAAAAATCTCCTTTTGAATTAGTGCAAGTCATATGCTTTAAGCGACTAAATATAATGGGGTTATTCACGAGAAAAAAAACTGTTTGTTTTTGTTTTTTTTCCAATTCACGCGATGTCGAGAATTGTAAAAAAAAATACAGGTAGAGAAACGGGGGTTCTCCCTGATATAGCATTGATAGTGAAAAGACGCAGAAGGTGAGGAGTTCAAAGAAAGGGGGCAGTCTCTGTGTCTCTTCATTATCAATGATATACCCCCATTTCTCTACCTGTATTTTTTTTTACAATTCTCGACATCGCGTGAATTGGAAAAAAAAAACAAAAACACACCGATTTTTTTCTCATGAATAACCCCATAAGCAAATAAACAATGTAGAAAAATTAAGCAAATTATGATGAAGTTTATAAATTTTTTTGTCCGGTTTAATTTAACAAAACATATTTTAAATTAGTCCTCCTTTCCAGTTTTGATTTTTTGCGCGATAAGGACCTTTGCTACTCTCCGTTTTCGCCAAGAGCAAGCCGATGCGCGCTAAGGTTTTTTAATGAACTTTTACTATTTCTTTAAACATCAGATACGATTATGAGTCGTTATTTTAATTGGAAAACTAATAATCGGCTTAAGAATCAAAAACGAATATTTTTAGTTAACAATAATTCAAAATACTTCGATCACGCATGAAGTGGGCAACCTAAATTTGAAACATTCGAACCTTGGTTATTTGCGCTATCATATCCACTTGGTTTCTCGTTAACTATCAAACCTTTACGATTAATTTGTGCTTTAGAGCCGGAAACATCAAAAATCAAGATTGAAATAAAAATTCTCAACACATCATTCATAAATATTTTTTTCCATCCTAAATTATGTTTACCAAAAAAAGGAACACTTTCAAAAAAAAGGGAGAAAAACTCTGGCATCTATCATCTTTTTATAAATTGAGAATGCTTTCAGACCAACTTGTACCCAATACCACCACAAAAATCATGTTTTTTTTGTTGCCTTTTCCGGCCTGTTTTTTTTTAATCATGAATTTTATTTTATTTTACTAACCAGCGAGCATTTGTGCATTGCATTTGGCAGATCCTAGCTTCGATAAAATATTTAGAACGGAAAAGTCTGAAAGAATGGAGGAATAATATGAAAAGTGAGAATTTCATTGCATCGCTTTTTTGCTTTGCCATTTATCCAAAATATTGGTTGAAGTAGAAGGAAGATGCTTCATAAACCCAAAACTCTTCTTCTTCTTCTTCTTTTTTTTTCTTCTTAGTTTACCCCAAAAATCTTCATACATTCCTCCTAATTTGCAAAATCTTTGAGAATTTCAATCGGTATGAAATTTCACTCTTTTTATTCATCGAAGCGTAGTTTTCCCACAGTAAATTCAATTACCACCGAGAAGTCAATGATGGCTAAAAAAGAATGGGTTAGGAATTTAATGAAAATACTTCTCGATTTTTCCTCTAATGTACAAGGGGAACGAGATAAAAGAAGAAAACTGCAGAAAGAAAAGCATTTTGTTTTCGTGTTAATTCCTTTTACAATAGGTTACTGAATAGAAATAAGTTATCAACAACAATGTTTTTTAGCCAAGTCCTTTATGCACTTTTTATTGGAATATTTGATTTTTGTCTTGATATTGATCTTGATACCGGAATTCACAGCTTTTTCCTGGAAAATACATGACCAATGTTAAAAATAAAAACTTTTATTATCATTTTTTTTTTCCAGGAACATTTTTCAAGTGTTATTCACTTTGCCTAAATCCTCACAAAAGTTCGCTATGTCGACAAACAGTTGAACTTTTCAAGATGAGCTTTTATCTATTATAAACAAGCCTGGATGAAGTTTTGAATTTACCAAAAACATGATGCTATGCTATTTTCAATTATTCTGTTTCGTTTTTGAGATATCTCCATATTCTTTGCTCTTTGCTATTTTAGAATTAGTTTCTGTTGGTCTTTTGCAATGTATTTTCTTCCTCTTGCACCCCAACCAGGACCAGACGACTCATATTGAAAATTAAGACCAGTGGAAGCAAAAAGAATCCGCGAAGGAGAAAGGAAAAGTGATTATTTTTTTTTCGAAAGGATAGGGGAAGGAATGGGAACGTCTACATTTTCTGGGAAGATAATTAAGTTACTCAATTGCGTTCATTCGTTTATTAATTCTAAATAATTCATTCTTACAAAATAGACAGCATGAACCAGTAAAGGACGCCTACTCTTCTGTGCTATGCTTAGTAAGACCAAATGTCGAAAGTGCTCGCTTCACCGAGCACATCTTCACCTTTCCCCAAAGGAGTTCTGGAACATTTTCCTGTCAATTGAACTTTTTTTTTCTTGTTCTCTCTTTTTTTTACCCCTGACATCATGTCTGGAGGATAGCATCCTATTGTTTATTCGATTGGGTTTTGCCTGAAACAATTTTCGTTCAATTTTTTTTTCATTTCAATTTATTTCAACTCGACTTTGATCTCCGTTTCAAATTTTATTTTGTTTCCTTATCGTGTCATGGCTACTACAAAATGGGCAGATTAGAAGTAGACACAATTATTTCATTTTGCTGCCAAAATTGTGAAAAAGGAAAAAATCTTTTGAATACCGTTTTTGTTTGATGCCACAGATTGTGTATTTCATCTCGTTCTGGAGTTTCGATTTGAAGCATTTTGGTAACTTTGATGATTTTGTAATTTACAATTTTTCTACACTTACAAAGGCTTTTTCTGATCATCTGTAGAGTCCTTCAAGTACCTCTTTTTGCTCTTCAACATGTTTCTTTTTCATTTTTTCATCGCTGCTGGAAAAGGGGAGATGTGTTGAAATAAGAAAAAAAAAACGGAAAGAAAAAAGAAAGAATTAAGTCCCCGCCCCTTTGCCACTCCTTTGGGGGGAGCTAGTGGAAATAAAGAATTTGAGAAGAGAGGGAGGGGGAGTTTCTAGCTTCTATCCTCATTGTCTTCTTAATTATCCAGTTGTTCCTTTTTCTTGCCTCGCAAACCTCTTCGATAACTACTTGTCTTTTTTCCAGCAGCGTTCCTTCTCCCTGCATGACGTGGCTCAGCTTAAACACTCGCTTTCTTTTACTTTTTTTTTGCTGTTGATGCGATTCGTTTCGTTTCCATTGAGCAGAAGCAGCATTTCCCACGCACCGTCAGGGCCGACGAATTTTTGAATAAATGTACACTTTTTGTTCAAAAGCTATTATTCATTCATTTTCCTTTGTTAGCGTATTTGGCAGCAGGCCGTCGGATTCAAAATGAGCATCGAAAAAAATGGGTTCTAATTTGTCTTGTGTGGGCGGAGACTGACCTAAAATCAAATGGAGATTTTTGAGTTTTAGTGGAGGAACAAAATTAGAATTTTCTTAAGTTAAACCAGTCGGGCTTTTCCGTTCACTTTCTTATTTTTTTTCCTGTTTTGTGTTTTAACCCCAGATTATCTCAATATCCTCAATTTTTTCTTCCAGCATGAGTCCAACGATGAGCGCCACAAATCACTGCATTGACATCCGTGTCTACTTGTGGCAGACGAAACATGATTTGACACTCCATCCGCTTCCCATTGCAATTTTGGCAACCATCTACACAATAATTGTTGTGTGAGTTTGTAGAAACAAGAGATCTAATGTCAATGCGGCGTGAAAAAAAGCGAAAATTTATGTCCTTATAAGATCTTGCAACCAGCCTCATGTGACATTGTACACCAACCCATACTCAACGTCAACACATTGCTCATTCATTGACCCGTAGTGCGTAGGAACTACATGAAAATAAAGAATAAATACAACAGAAACCTGAAAAATAGAAAGTTTTGAATTTTTCCAAAATAAGTCAATTAGAGCTTCTAAGTTTTTTTTTCTCTCTCCCTTTTCTTATGAATTGATTTGAAATATGCAAAAAAAAAATAATAATAAACAAAAGAGAAGATCGGTTCCGCATGTCTTAAAAATTTTATTAACTCAACAGTAGGCCTGGAACAGCTCCGGAACTCAATTATATGAAGGCCATATGTGTTATGTTTGTGGTGTTTGATCTTCAAGAGTAAAAAAAAATTGGCCACCCCCATTTCTTGCAAAGAAGTTTTATGGTTGCTTAAAGAAAATAAAAATGACCAGGAAGCGTTATTTTTCGCCAAAAATAATATTTAGAGATCATGCATGCAGACTTTTTTTTTTCCTAAAACACCTAATCAAATTTAAACGGTTGAATTGATGAAACCTAGAATTAAAAAAGAAAAGATCTATGAACATCTATTGTAAATTGGTATGTGTACGCACTTTTTTCCACTTTGAACATAACTCGTATACACTTTCTAAGTGCATGGAACCAAAAACGGAAACCAATTAATGGAGCGACGTAATTCTAGAGCCTCTCAGTGTTTGTTTATTTGATTTTCACATCCGGAGGTCAGACCGAGCAAATTCCAACGTTTCCGATTTAATTGAAATGGGAAATTTGAAAGCAACAAAAAAAATCGTAACGTGTTTTTCGTTTCAGAGTAGGATGTTCTGGAAATCTGTTAGTGGTAATGTCGGTGGTACGATTCAAAGCTCTACAGTCTGTACGGAACATGTTCATAGTGTCTCTCTCGGTGTCCGACATCTTCGTTGCAATTGTCAGTGGTTCTGTAACACCAATCTCGGCCTTTTCAAAAGTTTGGCTGTTTGGTGCGCCGCTTTGTCATCTTTTACCGCTTCTACAGGTAAAAAACAGTAAATTATGATAACACTCGCGCACATTGTTCAGGGTACGGCGCTCAGCTTTTCTACACTAACCCTCACCGCAATCGCTATTGATAGATATATCTTGATATGTCATCCAACCAAAGAGTATGTATGGTCAGGTTAAAATGTTTGATATATTTGGAATTTAAGACCTATCCGCAAAGATCAGGCTCTCAAAATGATCATCTTCAACAGCGGCATCTCCATCGGGCTCTCGGCTCCTCTGTTTATGAAGCAGGAGCTTGTGAGCTACCGCAACTTTTGTGGAGAGTACTGCACGGAAAACTGGGGACCAGATGCGTATTTACGAAGTGTTTATGGTACTAGCAATTCTAGTGAAGAATTAATATATTTATATTTTTTTCAGGGACCGTTGTGTTTATCATCCAATTTGTCTTCCCTCTTATCACAATCACCTTCTGCTACGCGTCGATTTCCATCAAACTGCGACGTGGAGTGTTCGTCAGAGGAAGCCAAAAAGAGTTGATGTCAGAAGCTCGACGCCAACTCACACAACGTCGTCTGCGAACAAACCGAATGCTAATTATTATGGTTAGTAAAAAAAACCTTTGATAACACGTTTTATATAGAATCTGTGATTATAATGATTGGAGATTGCTAGTTTGAGTTTGAATGATGGTTTGAATTAAAATTATAGACTTAACGAATCAAAGTAATTCATAATTTTTGAGCTAAATTATCTATTTTTGAGTTGTTAATTCTTTGCAGACTGTGACATTTGCCCTTTCCTGGCTACCGGCAGTCGGATTCAATTTTTTGCGAGATTATTCGGCTCTTCCAAGCATCATCAACAAACAAGACTACTTGTTCGGAATAATTTTCCATTGCATTTCAATGACGTGAGTTTAAATCAAAACGATGTTTGAATTCTGAATTCTAAAGTGCGGGCTTTACGGACAATAGAGCATTTTTGTCAAAAATGGCTAAAGTGGAAAAGTCAAAAGTCAAAAAGATCATAGGAAACTGGAGAAAATTGGAAACTGAGCCTGTCTGCAGTAGAGTTGAATGATCAATGACACATGAATTACTGATGAATTGAATTACACTGCGGGAAAACTAAAAACAAAAAAAATGCAAAACGGGCATAGGAAAATTAGAATTCAATGACAACTAAAGTTTATTAATTCCAGATCAACAATTGTGAACCCATTCCTCTACGGATACTGTAACGAGCACTTCCGAGCTGCTTTTGTGGCTCTTTTAGACTCGGTGAAAACTGCGTGTGGAATGCGACGAGTGAGCCCGGTACGATTTGTTTTTCCAACTTTCTAGATTTCCTTGGAGCATTCTCTTCCTCCTAATCTAATGTTCCTTGTTTTCAATCGCCATTGGATAATTAGTTGTTTTTGTTTCAGGGAAATCCATCGTGTGCTCAGCTGCTTAGTACCAACTTTGAGAGTACCACAAGACGGTCGATTGTGACAATTCCGAGCTCCATTTGAAAAAGACAAAACCCTTAGTATTCACTTGTTCTTGCTTGTTTTTATTGCTCTATTCTTGCTTCTTTTTTTCCGCTCACATATGTATGTATTAATGTCATGTGAAACTTCAAAAACCTCGAATGGCTAGTTTCTTACGGTATTCTTCTGGCTGCTTTATGTCAACTTGTGATTGCTATAGAACAACATCTTGTGTGTATTTTTATCTGTCTGTCTGTCTATCTGTGTACTGTACTTTTCTCGTTCAGGAAAAAAAAAGAAAAGTTTTATTCAATGGACAATTTGCAATTTATCGGTTGACTCGGTTATTGTCCACTTTATTCGTTCATTTATTGTTCTGGCGTGTGCCAAACAAAACATAAAATAAAATAATTCTAATAGTACATGTGTAGTTATTTTCTTTTGGGTGGAAGCTTCTGCAGCACGTGAAAATATGAGTCAGTCAAAAGAACAACGCAATTTCAATGATTTCATTCTGAAAATGCATGGAAAAGAAACGGCTCTCCAACTTTAAGTGGAACTAGTTCTCTCATTCAAATTCAACACCGAGTAAAAAGGTACATACATATCTAAATTTAATTGAGTGTAGGACAAAAAAAAGGAACAAATGCGTCTGTGTAGTCAGTCAGAAAACTGGAAAAAATAGGACAGGGAGGAATTTGAAATGAGAAAAACAGCAAAGCCTTTCTTCCATTTACATACATCCAAAAGAGTAATAAGTTCCTGGAACGGTTTTCACATTTTGAGCCAAATTATTCACAAATTACATATGTACGTCTAAAATCTCTCAGTTAGAGGGTTTGCGGAAACAAAAAAGCCATTGTGCAATCAAAAGTTCTTCCCGGACATTACAATTATACTTAATGTCTCAAATATTGCACACCCAGCACAAAACGACAATACAAAACAGGTGAATAGCACAGTGGCACTTTGTAAAAGGTCAAAACACTGCGGTGGGCGCGCGATAATTACAGGCCACAAGTCACTCGAACTCGAAGCGGAAAGAGGACCAAGATCAGTCGCTGGAGAGCTGCACAATGTTGCGCTCATTTGACACCCTTGAAAACCTCTTCAGATATATGAAACCATCGATCCTTTGTTTCGAATTTTCCAGTTGAGTCATAGACCAGCATGTTTTCGGATGGTTCCGAGTTCCAATTTAAAGCAGGAAGAAAATAAAAGTATTACTTGCATATATCTTTTTTCTCAGCTAAGATTAAAAATAGAAGAAGAAGAAGAAAAACAAAAGCTAGATCTTCTGGTTATGTAGTTTTTTGACTTTCTCACTGTCCGCAACTCACAGGGACCAATTGAGTGTAACTAACAAACATAACTAATCCGCATCGTTTTGAGTATTTATTTGTTCAAATTGGCATTCTAATTTATTTACAGCGTCTCATTTGCATCTCAATCTGATGAGAAGGTGCCCCCTCCCACACCTTGTCTTCTTCGTTCCTCTCCCCTCATTCCAACCCTTCCCATAGTAATAAAAAACAGTTTGTTGAATAGATGAAATGAGAAATGGATTAGCAAAAAAGAACAAGAGGAAGAAAACTGTCAGTCCGTTTCGTTTCGGTCCCCTTACCAATTTCACCGAAAACGAAAACCGATTACGAATTTGATGATGAGGTCGGCAGGTCTTTTGACAAAAAAGGTGAAGGAAGAAGTGGTATATGCGGAATTCGTTTTCCGTTAGGGTCTTCTTCGTGCCGTCAGCCGAGTGGCAGATGGCGCGCGACGACGGCGGTTACGGTAGAAAGTCTGTCGGAATGGTTTTTGAAGAGGTGCAGTGCATTCATGTTTTTTTTCATTGCTTTGCAAAACTGTTTGATCGGATCTGTGTTTTGGTTGGAAAAATAAACTTACATTAGTGGGAGTTTTGAATTGCCTACATACGGGACTATGTATGTAATCTTTGATAAGGCCTAAAAATGTCCAGTTATGAATCTATCATTAGCATTGGCACAAGTAAAATAGCATCTAACAAGAGAAGTGTTCCACTTCCCAATGCACACTCCATAGTGCTTCATTGTTTTTTTCAAACTTGATGACGAATTTCCAGTCCCTTTTCGTTTCAGAAAAAAACTGATAGTTGTTTCACGAACAAGTTGAAAAACTTCAGAAATCGTCGGTGCGTGTGAGGAGGCGCTGGGGGTGGCTGTCTTCTTTCCATTCTTTCTTTCTTTGATCGCACCCCCAAAAAAAGAAAAGAAAATAAAAGAATGAAAAGAAGACATACATATAAAACCAGTTCGGCTAAATCGCTCACCGTGGGAGGTGGGTGGCAGCAGAAAAAAAAAAGAAGCGATGAATACACCAAGATGTACCTAGAACCTAAAGGTGAAAAAAAGTGAATGGAACAATGAAAATTACTGTTCAAGAAGACTATTTTTCCAAAAAAAAAACATGCTTTATATCATCTGCACATACAAAACAAGAATTTCAGAGTGGGTGGAAAAGGTTAACTCAAAAAAATCAGTAAAACATCAATTCAGGCATAATTATATTAATTGCATTGTAAAAAGAAAAAAAAACAATTATCCGTTTTGCAAAAGAGAACAGTCTTAAAGTTTTGGGAACGAGAGACAAAAAAGGTGAAGGAGGAAACGTCCAATGTAGAATTTGAGTTGGATGGTTTGCAAAAAAAATTATTTTGACCTAGAAAAATGTTGAAAACAGAACAGGGAATAGGAAGAGATTCAATGAGAAACAAATGATCGAGAACTTAAAAGAAGTGGGCACTAGGATACAAACAAAGATATTTTTAAGAGCTGAATTTTTTCTGAAATCTAATAAAAAAATAAAAACACAAAATGCAACATACAGATACAATTACATGCATTTTGGGAAAAAAATAACTTTACCGACTGAAAGCTGACACGACACGGAAATGCACAAAACTCACATAACAAGATCTTTTTTTGGGAAGAAAGAATGGAAATACTATGGAATGAAATGTAAGTGTTGGAGAGGTAAAGGCAAAAAAAACGTGATATTCAAAAAAGGCAGGAATGTGACCAGTATGGTCAACGGCTAACATCGGTCCCGTAAAATCCAAATTGAGCGAGATCTTCTCAGTTTTCAGCTCCTATGAGGCCATGTAGACGGTTGTGGCGTAAGTGGTTTGTGGTGGTTGGATGGTTGGAGTGTGAATGAGTTCCTGAGCACGAGCCATAATCCGGTTAGCCGAGGTGCGGATCATCTCAAGAACCAAGGAGGAATTCGATTGCTCCCACGTCTGTGGACAAGTATTGGAAAGCTCCCAGAGGTAGACTTGAGATTCGTAGGCCAGACGTCTGCAAAAACGGAGGAATTAATGTTGTTAACGTTAAAAAATGAATATTCTTTTGATATGCATAAGTCAACCACCAATTGTTAGTTTCTTACTGCTGCCACCTGCTGCGCAACAGTACCGTATACATATTGTGCCTTCTAATCCGCTCTTCCACCCAACCTATCCAACCAGAATAAATGAGCCTCATTATAAGTTTTTTCTTCTATGTATGTTCCTCCTCTCTACAAATTTATCCGTTCCGTTCTCATGCTTTTCCTTTGTTTCCTAACAAGTTTTTACGGAAGAAAAAAAGAAAAAGAAGAAGAAGAAGAAGAAGGATGGTATGCATACAGAAAAGGGGTAGAGCACTAATTATACGGCACGTCGCTAGTTTGGCAGACAGCAAGCAAGATTCATTTGATGGGTTTGGTCCACCAAGGACGAGTGACGATTATAACGGATTTGATTGCTTACTTGATTTGTTCAAAGATTTCGATGAAGGAAGAGGTGCATCTGACTTCGCTCCACGATTGGAGGACCTGGTTGCGAACAGTGCTCACAAGTGGATCCCGCTCCAGATACTGATCAAACAGTGCCAAAAAGCGGAAAGCACAGTAATCGTAGTTGTTGTAGCCCATGTTTCTCAAACGGAGCACGATATCATTCCACGTGGAGACCATCGCCTGGTTGCCAAGAAGAGCGACAAATCCGACGGCAACTCTGTAATAAAGTTTTATTAGAGCCGTGAACTTTCAATTATGCGCCGCTCTTTTATACTGTTATTTTTATAATTGCAATGTATTGCATAAGGTGCGTCAGTTACGTTCCTACCGTAATCAGGAAGGGAAGGAGTGAAAATCCAATCATAAAAGCGGGAGGTATGAAGGGGTAAAAAATCTCCCACGCAATTTATGATGAGTTGAGCCCCCGTCCTGCGGCCGCTGGATTATCACAGACAAGAATCAAGATCGTCTTACGTCATGTCGGCACCTAGGGCAATCGAGGGGTCGCATGAGTCACATCACATCCAAATTTATCTCTATTACCCATCTAGCGGTGCTGTTTGTTTATAATACGAGTCTTGCGCAAAAAGTAGACTAGTTGATTGGAATATAGTCGGAAAAGAAAAGGAGTAAGAAAGACACTTACTCTTCTCCGCTCGAGATTTTGTACTGTGGAAGGAGATCACCGCGCACCATCGCATTAGTGATATCAACCATGTGTACAGTGGTCCACGACGTTTGCAACAAATTCATTTGATCATCCATCTGGAATAATGCACTTTTGTACTTATCATTCATTGAGTGTGTGGGTACCCCCCGCATAAAGTGCGATGCAATTAGAAAACGGAAATTGGTACTACATAATGGTCGGGTGTTGAAGAAACACAATAGGAGGTGTTTTCTATAGAAGATAAATAGAAGCGTTTCTTTTTTTGCGCGGCACCTTTGAGGAACGGAAGCGGGCAATCTATCTGTGCCTATCATGAGAACAGGAAAATAAAAAGAAAATATTAGTTGTGTGAACCTATCTAACCTGTCAAATAAGAACAAATGCCTGCTGCCTATAATGAGTTCTCACCTTCAATTTGCTAAAGTACTGATTCGTCTTGGCCCAGGAAACCAATTCCTTCAAATTCTCCTCGGCAACATTGACGGCGAACGAGTGTGGCTCAGGCTTGCAAACTCCTTTCACATTAGTAATAATTCTCACAATCTGAGCCTCGTCTGGTAGGGATTTGCACATCTCCGCAAGAGTACTGTTGTAGAAGTGATCGACAGTTTTCTCGGTTGGCAAAGGGCAAACTGGAAGGAGTGGAGAAGATCTGCTAGTTTCAGCGCTTCTTCCGGTAGATGCTAAAAAATTGTATGGTTTTGCGTGGAAATGTTTTTGGTATATGATTAATTTACTTGAGACAGTAGAAGTAACCAAGGACTGAGTGCTAGCAACTGTGGTCATTGGCATCATTGTGACATAGTTGGCGTTGTTGCTCGTGTAGGTTGGGTAGTCGTGAAGTTGATGGTGGATGAATTGCTCACTGTAGTCAAATGGCTCTTGCTTTACTTCGCTTAATCCATATCCAGATGGGAAGCTCGGCCTGAGCAGTGGGTCATCAAGAGTAGCACCGAGCAGTACCGACAGGCTATCATGGCTGTCCACAAAGTATCCGGGCCTCATAATTATGTCGGACACTGAAATAAATAGCATAAGGAACTTTAGTATTTTTGGTTCTTGTGATAAAACTTACACTGCTGATTAGTGCTGCTAGATAATGTTGGGCTTTGCAGGTGAGCGTCAAATTCGGTTTTAATGTACTCGGTTTTCACTTTGGTCTGATCAAAGTATTGAATTTGCGAGTTCTGGTCCGTTGTGCTGAAACCCCCAAAATTATTCTTGAACATTTTATTCCTTTACTGTACCTGCTAGAAACTTGATGATCTGGTGGTGGGTAAAAGCCTGGAGGCTGTTGTCCATTACTGACCGGCAGTGTAGTATTAATTCTCATAGCATTTCTTTGCATTCGATGAGCTCGATCTCTTTTGTAAAACGACCCAAATTTGTTTCTTCCACCTCTCATTCGGTCCGCTCGCACCGCTGAAAGATCAATAATCATTAAGTAAAGTGCAAAGTGTCTTCTGTCTTTCTAAGTACACCTCTTTTCTTCCCATCTACCCTTCGTTACTGTTTTGCACTTGACTACCACTAACACTACCTGCCAGATGACTGCACGGCTCATTTGATGTCATTGGCAAAGTACAGTCATTTTTGCCGCACACCCGCCAATTGAGACCTTTAGGAGGCGTACCGCAATGAATGAGTTTGGCACTTCATGTTTCAAACAAAAGCGCGCGTTCCGTGGGAGAGGTATGTTCCGAAACACCTATAATTATCGAGCCGGCTCCTATTCTCTTTGCACTTGATGATACATTGCCGAACCCCTTTCATTCCGACAGAACTAGTACAGTAATGAGGAGTCCGGTTTTTTTCTTTGTCTCCGGAAGTTAGACGGTTCTATCTGAACCTTAGGCGGCGCTGTGGGTGAGTTCTTCGCTTCCTTGCCTGATCGTTCTCTCTTTCCCATCTCACACATTCGAAAATGGTTGTGAAGGTAGAGGGTAGGCGCCGGCAGCGTTAAAGATGCGCGCGCTCTCCCCCACCCCCAGGTACCGGTTTTAGCCCGTACCGTCAGATCTCTACCTCTCTCCTCGCTTCCATATCCAATTTTGCATCTCTCACTTTCCAATATATCGTTTTTGTTGTCATGCAAAAACGAAGAAACGATGCAGAAGAGAAAAAATTGGTGGGAGGAAGAAGGAAGCGTAAGCGAAAGGAGAAGAAAAAAAGATGAGAGCGAAATCCGAATAAAATCGTAAACGTTGCACGATTATTACATGAAACAAACAGGAAGAAGATTTTGCCATTCAAAAAGTGCAAAAAATATAAAAAAACGAATAATTGATGTTGACCTAGATAAGTTACAACCTCCCATTACTGCCTAATAGATCACCGAGTTGGCACAACATGAGCTCTCCTTTTCTACGATAGAATCAAGCGGTTACTCTTTAATGATAAGTATCTTGAATGACAGTACCTTCCATTTTCATCCCCATTGTCAAACATTTTTGAAACCGACAGCTCGGGCATCGCTTCCGACATGTCCGATCCACGTGACAGTTTGCTTCCGCGGAGCATTGGTACTGCTGAAAAGCAAGAACTTAACGTGTTGAAATAAAGAAAGATGAGCAATATCTTCCTCAATTGTGAAGAATGGTGAATTTATTTACCTTTTTGTTTTGAACCGTACGTTTGAAGAAGCCCTGAAAAAAACTATTATTAAAAAGTTTTTTAAAGTTCATAAAAAGGTAGTGAATGAAAAAATGAAGAGAAATATTGACCACCAACGACGTGAGGGTCATATGGCAACAAGTGAATGATTTTTGCCGGGTGGGAATTGTCTGTCCTTGAGGGCTCGAACGTGTCCCTGAGTCGGGACTCTCACTAACTACAAACGACCTTATCATAGAACCCACCCCCTTTGCGCGAAAAAAGTGAAGAAAGAAAATAGAAATTCAAGGTAAAAGAAAAGAAACGAATCCTCTAAAGGCTAATCAACTAACCTTGCAACTTTCGCATGTCAACAGTCCATAGTGATATCCGGAAACTCGATCGCCACATACGGGACAAAGCTCTCCTTCATGATTTGGTCTGAGCACCATCACTCGGTCGCCGACGACTTCGGTCATTTGCTTCTGGAGCATTAGAAAATATTGGATTGAGGTGCAGGAAGAGGAGAGTTGGTATGGTATGAGTGCGAAGGGAGGACCCTCGCCGGCTACGGTACGGACGGCAGAAGTGGGCGGGGCCGGGAAAGTGAGAGTGAGGGGTTCGTTGCCGGCCACGCACCGATGGCGGATGGACGGACGGTCCGTTTGATGAATCCCTCTTAAACTCCGCCCACTCAAAAGGCTCAATGTCTTCGTTCCGTCCGTTTGTTTTTTTTTTAAATTTCTTACCGTAACACCGCGTCTCCACTGAAATCCGCCAACGGCTACCTAGGTGAGGACTGTCGGACGAGAAGTATGGGCACGGCTGGGGGAGAGACGCGCTTGAAGGTCGGCAGGAGGCCTGAAATAGTGAACGTCGATGTGAAGAAAGAAAAGAGGATCGAGAGGTAAAAAATGAAGAGATGAAGAAGAAAACGTCGAGCGAGCGACGACCGTCGTCGTCGTCGTCGTCGTCGCGGGAGGCAAAGAAAAACGATGGAGAAAGCAAACGTGTGAGTATGGCAATTCACTGGCGTGTCGCCGGGGGGTCGTGCCAGGCACCGCTACAGTTCGTTTTTTATACTAACTTGTCTCTCTACGTCTCCAAAACTGTAGGTAGTGCGGGAAATACTGTCAGTTTTTATAGCTGACTGTCTTACTGACTAAGGGAGAAAAAAAAAGATAAATAGAGAAAAAGAAAAAGTTTCTACTCCTATTGTTCACTCACTTAGGGCCTACTACCTGCCTAACTTGACTTGCCCACTTTGATTCATCGCCTATCTCTATCTGTTTTGGATGATCTCATATACAAGGGGGCAAGTCGGACCTGATTACGCAATCAATCGCTCCCGATCCCTATCAAGATGAGGCAATAGGCTAAGGAAATCCTACAAAAAAATGTTTTGCTTATTTTAATTTTGAATCGCTGTGAATGGAACAGATCGACAGTTTAAATTGGATAAGATAGAAGAGTGCAAGTCAAATCGAAACAGAAAAATACAAGCGCCGCGCGCCTGCAGTGTAAAGTAGCAGAATTGGAAGTATGTCAAATGACGCCTTCAAAAAATAGTAGACATAGTCAGTGAATAGAATTTTTATAATGTGATTAGATTTTAGGTCCTGGGTTCTAAATTTTTTATGGAATAATGGAATAACGAACATGACTGACTTGATTTCAAAATCGATTTTTAGACACCTGGATGAACGATGATGACGATTTGGGGATTCCTGGTCGCTTGGCAAAAGTGGGAGGGGTGTGAAAAAATGATCGGATGAAGAAGAGGTTCTGGAGATATAGACTGAATAGGATGAGGAGGGAAATTAGAAAAACTTGCGCGCGTCGTCTGCCGCTCTCCGAAAATGAAAATGTACCGCATTTGGGCATGGCGCCTGCGGATAAAACAGACAATATTGAATTGAGAGAGAGAGAAAGAGGCACGGTACGGCCATCGGCTGGATCTCTTACGTTGTGTTGCGTCGTTGCCGTCGGAAGGCAAGAGGTGCGCGGTGTTGCATGATTTTGTTGGGAAAGCTAACGCAATCAACAGACATAAAACCGATCGACTACGTTGAGGAGAGGGAGAGAGCGAAGAAGGCGTTAAATGATAGATGAGGTTTGCAATTGACAAAAGAAAAGCTGAACGGAATGGAACGAACGGTAGCACGTGGTGTCAAAAAAAAGTGAGAGAAATTTTAGTTGCTCTCGCCTAGTTTGATGGTTCCATAAAGTAGTAAAAAGATAAGGATCAAAGAATGCAATATTATCAGGATTGATGGTTGGCCTGGAGAGGGGAAGGGGGAGGGGGCAGTAGACGCTATAAATATTACCTGTCATCTTTCTTCATACCACTAGTCACAATTTTTTTTTGTTCGAGAGTGTCCAACCCAAAAAAAAATTAACTCTTCTCTTCTCTTATTTCACCCTGACAGTCTTACCCACATCTTCAGCAAACCATCACCAAAAAAACCTGTCGGGAAAGTGCCGACCCACACTTTCCATACTCACACAACCCTCAAAAATGTGGAACTTTGACTCCGCCCAAATCTCACTGAATTGAACAAGAATCATCAAACTTAAAAAATCAGTGAAATTGGTAGAAACCTGATAAAAAGAAAACATGATTAGAGTGAGAAGAAATGGAAGGCATCGAAGACGTTTCTGGGATAGAACGCAATGCAAATGGGCGAAAAAGGTAATAGAGAGGGTGGAGAGATGGGGGCAAAAAGGAACAATGATTGGGAGAACAGGTCGTTTCGTGTTTGTGAATGTTTCCGAGATGTTTCCAAATTTTCAGAGTAGACAGGAGGGGAAAGGTACACAGGTTTTTTTTTGTTTTTTGGGAAAAAGGAAAGGAGTAAAAACGAAGGGAGAAAGGAAAGAGAACTCATATTTCACAAGCAAAATAGGAAAAGTGCAGACTTACCAATGAAACTCGCTCTGCGAAAATTTTTTAAACATTTTTTTACTGAACGAGCCCCTTATTATTAGATTTAAAGTTTTTAAGCAAAAACTCAAACCTCAATAGATCATCATCCTACTCGTCTCAACTCTAACTACCATATCCTATATGCCATGTTTGAAATGAGTAACCAGGTCGCAAATCTATTCTGTCGGAAGAGGTTAGATAAGCGATCGAAATCTTTTTGTTTTTACCAATACTCTTCTTTTAGCTCACCAGATACATATCTGTTGAAGTTAAAGTGAGTAAGGCGGCGCGTGACAGAAGAGTCGCAGAATGGTATAGATTTTTTTCGTTGCAACTGTGAACTTCTAATCTCCTTTGTTAATGAGAGATATGCACAATGCACCACACGGTTGTCTACAATATGTCTAATTTTTCAAATTTCTATGCTCAAGTAAAGAAGAATGATCGAGATGTGAAGGAACAAATGAAAAAAAGTTTCTCTCCAAATTTTCATTTCGCGCACACTTTCTTTGTTCCTAGAATAAGGAACGGTAAGTATAGAATGGAAAGCATGAAAAATCATGACACAACCGACCACGCTTGAGGATATTTTCTCGTTTTCACACCCCGCAACACTTGAAGCTTTGGTGATACCGGTGAGTCACCTGCCTACAGTACTTGTTGCCATCTGGCAGCAGTGAGGAAATTAAATCGGGAGAAGAAAAATGGGAGAAAAAGTGAGGGTGAAAGAATGAAAACTGATGATGTTGACGATGATGATGATGGTGATCACAGCAGATTTTTGAATGAGTGAGTGAAGTGAAAGGAAGAATCATGAGGGGACGAAAAAGTTATCCCCCTCCTTTCAAACAGCACCACCTACAGTTTGTGGGCGGGCCACGCTCCCACACGGCCACCCAGGACGCATTAATGGCAGACAGGAAGCTTCTTGAATAAATATAAATCGTCGTCTTGGAATAAAAAAGTGCGAGATAGAAGAAGGCTGGTAGGAGAAAGCCTGGGGGAGGAGGGAAGCGATTCACCGGCTTTCTCGTTTTTTTCCAGTCGCTACTTTCGATTTTTCTACTTCTCTCCCTCCTTTCCCACTTCTGCCATCTCCATCTCCATATGTGATGCTTTTTTCCAATTTTTTCCGCGCAAGGCGTCTGAACGATCCAGTATGATTGGCAAATGAAAAAAAAAGAGAGGGAAAGAAAAAACAAGAAGAAGAAGTAGAAAAAGACAGACCCATTTCACTTTTTTTTAGCGGTGAAGGGGGAGAAGGAGTGAAAATGCGCAGAGAAAGTTTTTGGTGTGTATGTTGCATTCTATTATTACAGTGGTTCTTCTCTGGCTTCTCCTTCTTCTGTTAATTCTTGCCGCATGCTAATGCGGGTTTCGTGTGTGTATTGGGGTTGATGACGGTAGAAAATAAAACGAGAATTTGTGTCGGGAACGTATTTTCTTTAATTTTCACACACACACACAGAGGTATGAAAAAATCGGTAGCGATTGCGTGTTTGAACCATGTGATTTAGCTATACAACAGAACAACAACAATTGCGTTTTTGCCAAGAAAAATGTCATGCGATGGAATTTGAATTTGTATTTACACCTGCAAATAAAAAATTACTGTAGGAGGAATAAGTACTATCGAACAAGGGACAGCAGCCAAAAATATTGACAAAAATTAATAGATTATAATAAGGTTTTACGCATTTGTGCATTTTTTGCTTCTACCGTAATCCCTCATTCCAGCCGAGCCCATTTTTCCACATCACAATTTTTACTAGTTCATAATTTCGTCTTTTAAAAGTGTGCTCTTTTTAATTTCCGCAAAAATGCGGAAAATCTTTATCTGATAAAATCAACGACTGTTGACAAGATGAACACGTGTAAGTGATCGCAAACAATTTATACCACCTCATTATGTGCATTGCACAACGCATAATCCGTCATATTGGATTGAACGGTCAGACAAGGCAAGACATGGGGGGTTACTGTAATTATTCCTATGTGTGCCCTCTCTTGCATTTGTATAGCTTCAAGTTTACGGTAGGATTACTTTGAATAGGTGAAGTTGGGTAATTGCTCCGCAAGATATGCTAAATAGAACGGACCATAATGATCGACGGACAAGGTAGACAAACTTTTGAATACATTTTAACTTTCATGCCTTTTTTGCCATTCCAAACTCCCTTTTCAAATGTGGGAAAATTCGGTGAAACGAATTGGATGTCGGTGTTGAAACAGTGCCGTTGGCAATAAAGTGCAAAACAGCAGGTTTCACGTCTTTTTTCATTGTTATCTTCCCTTTCTTTGCCCGACGTTCAAATCTGGACGCGCGCATCTTTTTTCTTGCGCCTCTTGTGCAACAGATGGTGCTTTATGGCAAGGCGGAAGAAAAAACTAGTTTACAGGTGAGATTTGTGAAAATGAAAATGAAAAGAAAAAAGAAAAGAAAATGGGATGAAATTGAAAAGAATTATAAAAATTAGTTTGTTCCCAGTGCTTTCCCTTTTTCTAGCTTTTTGTGTACATAAAAACAAATATTTTCGCTTGCAATTCAAGTTGTGTAGAAAACAGAAACCACGAAATCATAACCGTCTATTTACTTTTTTGTGCCGTACCGCCTAGGGTTCACCGGTTTTTGCGTCCACCCACAGTTTGTCCTTGGGATCTTCAGGACGTATACACAAAAACCGAAATGATGGATGTGAAAACTTCAGAGACGCCATCGCCATCGCCAACCAACACATTTCATAACAAAAAAACGCGAAACGAGCCGTTTTTTTTTTTTGGAGGAGGACCAAACCAATCTGCCAGAGGGAACGAACACGGCGCCGACTTTCGTTTGATGGCTTTGGTCCAAGGTTATCCGGAGACAATTGCGGTGTTGCTGGAGCTGGATTGTAGAAACGTAGGCAGACAAAAAAACGCAGGAAGAGAAAGGATTTAGAAAAACTTTCCCTCCCACCGAGTGCTTATTTATCTGCATATTTTATTTCACTAACGTCGTCTTTTGAACGATTCTAATTACAATCTGGTAGTGTTTTGAAGGTGAAACCGATTACTGTAGAAGATGAAATACTAGTGATCGAGAAAAACAGAGACAAGGGACTCTTTATGGGAAGGTGGATATAAAATACTAGATAGTCAGGTGTGTTAAATGGTACTTTGACGACAAAGTTGTGATGTGGGAACGGTAAAATTAAAAGCAACAGAACCCATCTTTCATTCTTTGTTGTTACAAGCTTGTTTCCTTTGATACCACATGTTATCCTCTCTTGTGCAAAACTGTTTTGATGAAAAAATCTTACGTTATCAGTCTTGGCTCAAGGTCAAAAGAACCCTTTCATCACTAATATGCGCGATGCACGGGACCAATTCATTTCCTCGTGACGAAAACTTTTTGATTAATTAGTTTGTATTTCATAATAGAATTTCATTCTAGCTACACGAAAAGAATAAAGGGAACAATTCAAAACAATAAAAAAATCACTGAGCAATTGTAGAAGCAAATATGGTTTCCATAATCTTTGGCAACTCCGAAGTGTTTTTCAGCACAAATGTTTTACCCGCTGGGAGTTGTTGCTGAAGATCATCGGCTTCAGTTGATAATGATCCAATAAAAATGACAAAAGTGTTAATGGCTGGATCTTTGATCATTTCCCTCCTGAGCTCACTTGGGTGGATACCATATCTAGAAAACAACAATTAGTGGATTGTTAAAAATTATTGGCGCACCTTTCCAAATTGGCGTCTGACACCAAAATCACAACATTCTCGTCGTAATCCTCCTTTTTCACCGACAACTCTTTGATGGCAAACTGCAAGCTTTCCACTGTGTTATCACCACTCGCACAATACTGAAACATAAAACAATTTTTGCCAACTTTTCCGATTTTCTGGCACCTGAGTATGGGCCATCATGCGTTTCAGCGTATCCAATCTTTCTTTGTTATTTTTCGGATACTCGTCCACTTTCACAAACGACACGCTTGGCGAGTCTCCGGAATGCCCAACAATGTCGTACTGAAAAACAAGAAAGTGCAAAGTTCATGAGTCATTTTTTCAAAGAAAAACATAAAAAACTAACCTTAACTTTGCTCGTTTTACTATCCAAAGCAGTCATAGTCATCAGAGTTGCCTCCAGAGTTTTGAGAAGTCGCTGGTCGTACCCATTAAATCTGTACATTGAGCCGGACACGTCAAGGCAAAGTTTCAGACGTTTTGGTTTGGTTTGTGGAGCTCCCGGATCTGGGTCCTTATCCATACGCCGTCTAGAAAGAGTTTTTTAACAAGTGTTTGTCGCCTCCAAGATAAAATGGGGGTACTAGGTGTTACGGTATAGAACTCGCACAGAACAGAGCTGCGCGGAACAGAACCGGCTGAAATGGAACTGTAATGAAAAAAAAAACAGCTGCACGAAATATATATAACACAGGGACTCACAATACACAGCTAAACACTACTTCGCGTTGTTCGAGCGGTTCTGTGTCGGTATAGCTCAATTTCAGGCGGTTCTATACAATAGTACACGGCACCCCAGCCTTCCAAAATTGTTTCTACCTGGCGCATTTTTAAAACCCTAAGGCTCGGTCATTTTCTGACAAAAAGGCCTCGTTTTTGGATTAAAAGGATGGTTTTGTCCTGAATAATCAGATAATGATTCGAATTTCTCAAAAAAGTAAAATTTCGAGTCAAAAATAAGTTCATTATCGGACGAACTTGGTGCCGCATTGGACGACGGGGGAGGCGTGTAGTACCTCCAATAAAATTACTTGGGACGTGCGCGCAACCCATTCAGCCACGCGGAACACGAGGGAAAAATAATTATGTAAATGCGAACGTGAAAGGTTGTGCTATAAAAGACTGTGCAGGTTTAGATGCCCAAAATCATCAAAGAAAAATATGGCACTCTCTAAAGGAGTATTTCCTATAGCTCTGGATCAGGATTTAAATTATCTGCATTAATTTTTGTACCTGTAAATGTTCTGTTCTCCGACGACCCCTTCAATCAATTTTCCATCATCCAAATCTCCACTGGTCTGATGTTTCGCCCATTCTCTCTCCTTCTTTTTGGCCTAAACCACAATTCATTATCAAAAATTGGTTTTTTTTGTTCACAGTGCTCACCTCAAGTTGATCAATGACCGAAGAAAGCTTTCTGCTGGACGCCTGCACTTTATCCCACACTGTGTCGTAAGCCGACGCGTCGTAATCGGACATGTTGATCTCCTGAAACATAAAGATTGAATGCACTTTGATTGGGTTTCTAATACAGAGAACCTACCCGAAGCTTTTTCGCATATTCCAACTTTGCAACTTCTTTCGCTTTTCTCAAAATGTGAGCGGGAACTTGTTGCTTGGCAAAGTCTGGCATTTGATGAACATCGTGTCCCGCATCCAAACGGAATGGTCCACCAATGCCGCCAAGTCCTGCCGTATTGTAACCGCCGGTTCCACCCATCCATTGATTTCCACCCGTATGTGGAGCATTTTTCGGATCAAACTTTCCCAGTTTTGGTTCATCGAGTTTTGAGAAGTCAATGTCCTCTGGCTTTCTATCAAATTCCATTCGAAGTTTGCTCTCATCGTCAATTCCGGTCGTCATGCGTTTCCACTCATCGTATGACTTTGACAATTGGGAAATAGAAAGTTCAAAAGAGCGAATCGTTCCGGAACTATCAATTGTCAGAACTTGCTCATCATTCCACGGAATCATGTGGAACTGTGATTTTGTGATTGATGCGACCCAATCCCTTTAAATCAAAAGAAGGCAAATATTTAAATGATTTTTGTGCAAGAAAAAACTCACTGATAATGAAATCCGAGTTTGTCGTCGTGTGGAATAGGAACATAACAAATTTTCTTTCTATCCAGGTCGATTGCCTCAAGGAAACCAAGACAATTATGCGATTTTATTTCTAAATTTAAAAAATTTATTTAAACTGGAACATTTTGGATTTCCCACTTTCGTCAATCACATTTCCTGGGGTGAGAAATCCAGGAAGTGCGCGAATCACAGTGTTCCCAAGAAAAGTAACTTCTCTCGACAAATCGTTTGTTGCACATTTCTCCTCGGCAAAGTTGTACGGACGTTTTTGGAAGGTGGTACCCAGCGGTCTCCTTTTAACTCCCGCCATTTCTTCTGGCTCCGTTCCACAGTTGCCATGAACAAAATAGTACGGATCAGCAACAACAACCATTTCTTGTTCATTAAACTTCATCGCAACTGTGTCAAAATCACCTTTCACGTCGTTGTTGATTTGTTTAAGGTTCCACTCGTCATTGATCAACGTCAATAGGAAATTTTCATTTTTCTGCGAAACAATTGTCCAACTATTCGGTCCAGTTGCAAAAAGGCGTTTGATTTTGAATGGAACACTTCCGTTCTGTACAGTCACACCTTTTCCCTCATCAGTGTACACCAAAATATCATGACCGTCCCTGGAAGAAAATTATTTGGTTGACGGACTTTATTGTGTTTTCAATCGACTTGCGACATGAAAATGTGAGTCTGCATTCACCGTTCTGTCTGCGTCTCTTCAAATATCACTGTGTTCGCGTGGTCCCGCACAAATAAGTAGGCGGAGTTTCGCGTTCTCATGTCGCAAGTCGATTGAAAACACAATATCAAAAACTTACACTTCATAAACCAAAGCATGATTGCCCTTTTGGTTTGACAATCTCCATAAACTTTTTGACGAGAACACTGAAAAGTGAACAGTAAAAAAAAGAAGATACGTCATGAGTAGAACATACTAGCTGATACGGCTTCACTAAAACTGTTGACTGTTTTCACAGGAGAACCCATTTTGTCCGGCAAACTGATAATAGCAGTGTAATTTGCCACTTCTTCATGAAGAAGCACGTTATCTCCTCCAAGATATGCCAATTTAATTCTTGGACGGTAAATTGACTTGAAACGAGGAATTATTTCGTTTATATTAATTTCATCGACCTGAATATTGTGTGCATTATATTTAAATTTGAAAATCCTTGAATAAAATAAAAACAAACCGATTCGCCATTGATGAAATCTTTGCAATGGTACAGCCTCAGCGGATTCACACTTGCCACCACCAAATCGTTGTTCACCCGGATACTATCAGAAATTATATTAGCCTCGCCCAAAGGAAGTAGCCATTCGCAAAATTGCTCAGAGAAAACGTGATTTCGATTGCTCTTTTTTTCGAGTTTCTTTGTCACAAAATTAAGCAGAGTTGGTTGCTGTAAGATTTACAATCAGTCGGCAATTTACTGGATATTTGGTAATACTTCAATTTCCAGCGGAACTGGCAGTTTGAAACCACGATTATTTGCAAAATTAATATTCTTTATCGACCATTTCCCAATGTTCTTCATTTCTCCCAACGGAAGTCTTTCCATCAGCGAAACTGTTTCGCCGTTTGTGTGAACACCTGAAAGTCAAAACTTTATTGAAGGCGATTCACAAAAAAAAAAACACACACACACATAATTGAAATGATTGCTTAGAAACAGTTAAATTAACAAAACAAAACAAAAAATGACTAGCCTAACGGAACTCCGTGTTTTTGGAATACTTGATGAATGATTGCAATGGTATCCTCGCTGTACGAATCAAAATCAAATACGTTGCGGCATACTTCTGGTAGTGGATCTTTTGAGAATTCCTGAAAAAAGTAAATAAGTGTTTAGAAAAAATATTAATAAAAACGTACATTGCAATGTTTTACAATGTTCACCAATTCACGAGTCGAATACGGATACTGGAGCAGGCCTTCATCAGTTTTCTCGCGGAGCTCATTGAAAATTGTGAGCAGTGTGTTGAGAGTTTTGTCAGGGACAGTTGGTCCGTACTTTTTGATCATTGCCAACTCACTTTCCCTTCCTGGATGGTCAATCATGTGAATGGCAAATAAGTCTCCCAGCACGGCAAACAAATTGTTTCCTAAGAATGGAAACCCTGGCCTGTTAGCCAACATTATTATACGGAAGTTTGGATGGATTGGGACAAGTCTGTCATTTTTCTTATCCGCATCAGTAAAAGAACTCGCTGGTCTGAGAGTTCTTCCATCTCCAAGCACCAAGCTTCCAGTATCGAGAAGACTTTTCAAAATGGCAATCACATGAAGAGGAGCTTTGTCGGCTTCGTCAATCACTAGAATCTGCCCGTTTCTGGCTGCTTTCACAAGAGCACTATCCTCATGTCGGATTATTCCATTTTCCACAACAGTTTGCATTGTCAGTGTTTGAACAGTTGTGTCTCGATGAAGCTGCATGTACTGGCGAGGACGATTGATAAGACGGAGGAAATGATCCGTCAATTTGTTCTTTCCAACTCCTTGATTTCCAATCAGCAATAAATGACTGCCAAGTTTCATATCTCTCGCCATATCCTCCAGAATTCCAATGTGCTGCTCATTGTCGTGGAATAACACATTCGGAATGAGCGCTTCATCTTCAGCTCGATCTATCGGTGCCCTGATCATGTCAATGTATTTTTCATTTTCCTGAGTTCTGATAGCCAAGTCATCATAAATCGAAGCCTCGTGGAGTTCATGCTCAAACGTTTCTTTTGTGATTTGAGGCAAGAACTTGGACAAAGCCGCCTTTTCAACCAGCTCTCGCAAATGTCCAGGTTGCATTAAATCTCTTTTGGCAATGTGAATCAGTCGGCGGAGAGATAGTGACGTGGCAGTCGTTCTGAGCTGAAATAAGCCAGTGATTATCAAGAATTTATCTTCAAAAGTTAAGATTAATTACCCCCGCATCCGCGGATCCTTTTATTTTCTGCACAAACTCAATGAGTTTCTCGACGGATTTAGAGTTCGAGCCATCTGTCATTTTGGAAATAATGTTCATCTGTTCATTCAATGATAGGTTTGGAACTGTGTAGAATGGGAAAATAGACAGAATGTTCTCATTGATCCACTTATGCTCTTTTGACTGGGATTCTCCAACGAAAAGTACTCGGAATGACTCGGGGATCCGGAATACACCTCTGAAATTAAAAAAAAAGGTTTTATTGAAAATTCAGGTGCTCACCGCTGATTCATTTCCTCTTCACTGACACCATCTCTTTCCATGATTGTTGCAAACTCCTTCTCGCCAATCAAGCGATTACCATTCGGCAGATCAAATCTTCTATGATAAATGAGTTGAGAGAGTGACATTATAACACTTGGATGCACCATTTCAACGCCATCCAAAACGCAAACATCTCCATTTCTAGCGGCGTTTACAAGAATTGAGTCTTCCCAGAAAGTGTCTCCATTCTCTTTCATGTGTCTTCTTTGAATGAGCTCTCTGGTATTCATATCCTGATGCAAAACCATTGTCACGTAGTTAAAGTTGAGTCGCTTTGAAAACTCTCCAAGGATTCTTGATTTTCCAGATCCCTTTGGGCCAATCAGAACAAAGTCTCCTTTTGAGAATGCTACACCAAGATCAGCAAGAAGAGTTTCTTGTTTTTGGGTCGGAATCCATGTCGATGTGAACGTAGTTGGGTGAGAAGGTGTGGGAAGATCCAATTGAACGTTAGTGCCATCCGATGGAACCCGAACGTTTACGTTTCCATCTTGAGCAATCAGTTCGCGTGGATGGTCTTTGGTCTTCTGAAAAAAAAAAAATAGTTTTATGTTTAATGTGAGCGTGCTCACCACTTCAAACTTCTGTTTAAAAGTGTCGATCAAGTGCTTTTCACTCTCCGAGAGAACCTCTTTTGCTGGATAAGCAAAGTTGACGATTTCGCCTGCAGTGTACGTTGGATTCTCATTCCAGATACGCAATGTTTTCTCGACCACTGACGTTGCAATTCTCGGGCGGGAACTTGAAGACTCCGAATTGAACGCGTAAATCAAAGAAATAACATCGTTCAATTCAGTTTCAGGGACTTTTGGCGCAATCTCCTTGGCTTGATCCAGGAAACTGTTAAAGGAGAGCTCTTGGATATTTCTACATTGGAATCTACTACGGAATGGTGGGTCGAGCGAATTTCCCGGAAAACGTGGCACAGGGAGACCGAGAGCGATGACGTGGAAGTTCTCCGACACTCTTTCCATTCCCATGTTCTTCAATGTCTTTTCATCGTATTTCTTCAACAGTTCATCGTATTTTTCGTGGTTCATCAAAAATCTTCCGTCGTCCAGTTGCATCTCTCGATTTTCCAGCAAATTGTTGAGAATTGGCAAGACATTCCGTTCTGCTTGCTCGACACCATCGATAACCAGCACTCGCCCATTGAGCGCAGCGCGCACAGCACACTGAAACAACATGTTTTATTCTCAGTACGGAACGCTGCAAACGCGCTCCCTTCGGACAGTGGAGGGCGCGGCCAAGTTGGCGGCGAAAGTGCGCAGAAAACAGAGAGACGATTTTTTGCTTTGATTTCTCTAAACCTCACTCCGAATGCATGCGAAATTCATTGTTCGTTTGGAGCGAGTTTTCAGCGTTTTATACCGAGTATATTATTTGTTCCAGCACTAATGGGGAACGCGGTGTTTGCGTACTTTTAAAATTCAAACAAAATGAGAACGTTTCTCTTTATTTTCCATGCAATTTCTTCCATTGCCGCTTGAATTTTCAAAAATTGCCAATTTGTTTCCGAAAATTTTCAAGAGAATGTCCGGAAGCCTTTTTGTCATTATTTCACAAAGTTTCCATCTAATCGGAACATTTTCCGAAAAAAAAAGCGAATTGAATAACTCCATAATAAAAATTACCAAATCAGTGTAATAAGCAGTCCCATCTCTAATCTCTCTTCTCTGTTTTATATCCGCTTCAGTGGTATCGCGAGTGATAGGCAGGTACTCAAACTCGCGGTTAGTCGCTTCCTAAAATATTTGTCCATTATTTGTTCACAAAAATTGAAAAAAATACACTGACCAGATAACGAAGCACTAATTCCAGACGAATTTTTCCGGGGACACCAAGAAGAAACACATCTTGCTTCAATTTGTCCTTTTGAATAAGCCATCTCAAATGAGGGAGTAGATCCTGCGGAGGCTGAGATTTCAATCCGTAATATGCCGGAACAAAATCAGGATTTTTCGACTCTTGGAGCTTCACACTAACACTACCGATGGTCAGAGTTGATGGTTTTGAGCTGGTGGACGCTGAAAATCAATACTTTTGTGTTATTCCTTGATCTATCCAAAAGTTAAAATCTTACCACAAGACGTTAGTATTTTTTGAGCTTGGCGAAGTTGCAAAAGTGAAACCCGTGTGACCATTTGATTCGGTGGCTGTTCTACTAAAAACTGTTAAATGAAGAGGAAAACGCAAAAGAAAAGGAAGATAAATATCAGAACTAATTATATGTATTTACAAGTAAAGACGAACAAGACGGAAACAGAAAATGAAAAAAAAGGAGGAAAGAGCGTTTGTCTAAAATTTTATTTGTATTTATTTTTTAAAGTACATTTCAAGCAAGAAGTAGTGAATAAAGCAAAATGATGTTCGAAGATCTTGAGAACAAGTCACAACAGAACGGCTTTTGAGTATCGAAAATGAAGAAATTGAACTACGCGGCAGAAAAACAGAACAAAGAATGACTTCTTATCAAAGTAAAAAATAATAATTTGTTGATTGTTTGATGATCCTCCAGATTAATTGCGAAAAAGCGAGATCAGAGAAATCACAGCGAGACTTGCTAATCCAGCCCAGATGAACTTTAAAATTAAACAATTTAAAATCAATATAAAACCGCTAGAATGATTTCATGTCAGGAAAACAATACGATAGAGTCATTCTATGATGTGTGATGTTTGGCTACACTTTAAACTACACCCAAGGGCCTCTGCGTAGTTTATCCGGCCAGCACGTGGTCATTAAACTTTGTAACTTGGAAATTATCGATAATAATTTTCAGAAAAATGTATTAGAAGGGCTGAGAAACTGCAAACTTGTTGTTGATTGAATAGGTTGGCGTTTATATTTGGCAAGCAGCGGTAAAAATTACCAAAAAAAATATTATTAAGTGAATGTTCAGATTTTATGCGTTAACGGGTTTTGAAGGGACTAAAAATCAAGACCACCGCGACGAAAAAACAAAAAAAAAGTTTAAAAAATGACCAACAAGCAACAAAACCGACTGAAAATGGGACCAAAAAATATGGGCGTCCCGCCGCGTCGAAGAATTAAAAAATGTTGCTAAACAGAGGTACAAAGCGAAATAATGGAGTGTCGTTGTGAGGTGGCCTACCACCCATATCATTACTCCTTGGGTGGCCTGGAAATGTCGACCGTTGGCGAAGTGGTTGCGTGCTCGTTCGGGGTTCGGCAGGTCGGTGGATCGAGTTCTAACTATGAGTATTATTTTTGCAACGCTTTTTGCAAAGCCTTTTCTTTTTTCACAAATGTTTTGTAACAAAAATATTCTGATTTTCCGAATTTTCTCCCATTTATTTTTCGTTGTTTTTTTTTGTTGCATTTTTCCACTTTTTATGAAAAACCTAATGCACGATTTTATTTATTTTTGCTTCAACCTAATATTTATACGTTTTAAATACCTCAATACACATTTTTCCTAGCAATAAATTAATCCACTTTTAAATTTTATTTTTCTTCAGCTTTCACGTAAACACTAACATGTGACTTGTGATTCTCCAGTTGTTTTGAAGAGAAAATATACATGTATTTATTTACGTTTGGCAAAATTTCAAACACTTTTGCGCCAACCTAATCACTGACAATTTACAATTATCATTCCCAGCCCATTTGTTTTAAATGTATGTTCATTTAATTAGACACTAAATACAAACATAAAATAAAGAATTTCCTGGTTAGTTCAAGCGAAAACAAAACACCATCTTTTCGTCTCCATGTGTTGTTTTCCTACGACTTGGGGTCATTTGGCGTTCAATGTAAATAGTGGAGGTATTTACGGCACGTGGTTTGGTTTAGAGTTACAAACGAACCTGCTCACGACGGTCCCGCTGCTCGTTTTCTGACATTAATTTGTCCAAAGTTTGATTGATTTGTTCTGTAACTTAATACACATTCAACTTGTTTTTATTCACGAAATGGCAAAAAATGGCACAAAAACCTGCGCGAAAACTCAGAAAATGCTCCGATTAACCTGAAATTTCGGGAACTAGGGCAAAAATATTCCTGGATATTGTGAAAACAAAAAAGTTGCAACGGTGATTGCGTACTTTTAAAATTCAAACGAAAATGAAAACAAATCTCTTCATTTGCCGTGCTATTTTTTCATTGCCGTTTGATTTTCAAAAGTACGCAAACACCGCGTTGCAATTTTTTTGTTTTCACAATATGCTCAGAAATCTTTGGACCGGAATATCGATTTTAAAAAATGATGATTTTTTTTTACATGTTCGGAGCATTTTTCGAGTTTTCGCGTAGTTTTTTGTCATTTCGTGCATAAAAATATCAAAAAAAAAACACAAATATTTAACTTACTGAGCTGATTACGAACGGTTTTGATTTGCCGAATCGGATCTGACTCATTGTGTTCAAAATCCGTGTTGAATTGCTGGAAAGTCCCATTTTCTATCAATTTTCTTTGTTTATAATTTTCTTACATCTGCAAAGCGTTCCATAATATGCATATAATCAGCAGATTCGTAGATTGAACCTATCGCTTCCTCGGGGATCTGCAATAATTAGCAATTCTCGAATTCTCCCGGGTTTTGTTTTATATTATTTACAAAGATAGAATTATGTCCAGCCTCCACTGTGCCTATGTCGCCAAAGTTCTGAGAGTTGGCAGTGAGCGAGAACGGCTGAATATTTGAGAATTTCTAAAATTTCGACAAATATTCTCACCTCCATGCCACGATGCACATCCATAGCATCACCAGTTCCAGAAATATGCTCAGGCATGTACATGATTTTCTGTTTTGCTAGAATGTGCAAAATATCGATAAAACCGGGCTCTCTTTGTTACGAGACTACGCGTGCGCGTTGTTTAGCGTGTCTGGCGTCTCGTATTCTCTCATTCTCTCGCTTTACTTGTCGATTTACGAGTATTTTTCTCGCAAGCATTTTTTGTTTTTCTTTGTTTTTATTGGCTCTCAAATTGCCTTGTTCTTTTTGCTTTTGTCGCTAAAAATGTGAAGAAAAAAAAAATCAAAGTTTCAGATGGCTGAATTAAAAGATCACAATGTGAAAAATGATGTAAGTTGGTTTGTTTGGCTTAATTTTTCGGGAATATCAATAATTTAGGTGTATTTGATGGAAAAGGAGGAATTTTGGAGTGATATCAAAGATTCGTATTGTCAAAAGTTGGCAAACACCGACCCGAATGATGTTTATCCAAGCAACAATCCAGGTTAGATTTTATCCACATTTTGGTGGAAAATTTGTAAGCAGAATTTTTATAAATGATTTTAAAGGACCAGAAAATCCAGACGGATCGGTGAATTTCGAGTGCCACTGCGTAGGACATCTCGTTGCGAGCCCGTGCGGATATGAGTTTAGGTATCAGTTTTTAATACTTATTTAAAACCGAAAAATTCGATATAAATTTAACTCAGAGAAGCGATATCTTGCCAGAAAACGTCGACTGAAACGGAAATGGAAAACGGCGCGTGCGGCGAACAATTGATGGCTTTTATGGAGTGTGCAATGAGGACTCAATGCTTTAAAAGTGAGTTTGGGAAAATTTGATTTGATGTAATGTAACGTCACGAATATCACAAACATTTGAATATGTAGATAAAAATGAAAAATGTTTTCTTTTTTATTTATTTTTTCTTCAAAACAAATTTTTTTTGTGATTCCTCAATATTTTCAGATTTTTCTCAAGCAAAATTATAGTTTTTTTGCAGCGAACGACGAAAAAGCGGAAAAATAAACGTGCTCCGTATACCCCACACAACGTTCCCATAGAATATAGATTTGTTTTTTATGTGACTTTTTTTGTTATGTTATCCCTTTACTCTCAATTCTCACGTTCTATCCTTATCCGTATCACACGGGTTTGCAATGTCAGAATGAATGGTTTTTATCTCTTTCGGATCCTATTTCTCTCTCGTATTACCTTGGTCAGTGTCCAAGTATTCTACTTGTATTTATTTTTAGTATTCATTTATTAAATATATGTACTATTCAGATTTCACTACAAAATGATGCAAGTACCAGACCACCTGTCAGTGACAGGTGCAGACCTGATGCAGATCGATCCGCTCAACAATTTGGTTTGTTCCGTTCACCGTATATACCGTAAAATCCCTGTTTTCAGATGAACAAATTCGAGACAGGTCGTAGAGCTTTGTTAGAAAAAATGTCCGTCCCGGAGCACATCACCGTCAATGGATCGCAGGCAACTCTTATTCCGGATGATCGACGAATTTTTCGAACGCAGGTCCGGTTTGAGATATTTATTATTATTTTTTTAATAATGAACGAACATATTTCAGTCATTGAAAATGGAAGTTCCAAGTCATTTAAACGTTTTCGACTTATCGGAAGATGTGGTCAATCATAATAATAAGAGAATAATGGTTCCGCCGTCATTGGAGTCGTCGAATGTGCAAAACCCATATGAAGAAGTTAAACTTATGCAGAAGAGGTTAAGTGAGTTGTATTAATTATTTCTGAAAAAGCTGAATATATGATTATCATCAACCGATAATAAGCCAATCACTGGCTCAGTTTCCAGTGGGCAGACATCGTTAAGAAATTAATTATAAAAATTTTAAAAGCTTGCGCACGGTGGCCAGGATTTGAAATGTGGGCGGAGCCTAATTTGCTGGCGCGTCAGCAAACATGCATGGCGCACTTTGGGTGCTTGCGCAGTTTGCGACTCTCGAATTTTTTCCATTGATTTTAATATTTTTCTTTCAGTAAAACCTGTTTTTCTTTGTAAAATGTATGTATTTTATCTTTTAATACCATAAAATTGCCCAAACTTCAATTTTCGTAAAGATTTATCCTGCAAAAACACCAAAAACTCAAAACTAATTTTTTCGAAATGGTGGCTGAACCAAATTCGACGTTCTTAGGCTTAAAAAGTTTCTAAAGACCTCAGCTATAAATCCGATGAAGCACATGTGGGAAAAATAAGAATTTATGCTTTTTTTCCCGAAAAACATAAAAAATGCGTCAAAATTTGAATTTCGCGCGAAAAAATCCAGTGGGGGCGCGTTTGCTCGGCTCCGCCCACTTTTCAAATCTTGGACACCGTGTTGCGCGATCAAATCGGTTGAGAAATAAAAAAGTTATCAGCGATTTGCTGAAAATAACTGAAATTTGAAGTTTTTCAAAGCAAAGAGGTTAAATTTCCATTTTCTAAATTGATAGTTTTGTAAACACAATCAAAACAAGTATTTAAAGCCATAAACCACCCGGAAAAGTGAAAAATATCTGAGAAATAGGAATTGGAAAACTTAATTCCCCATTGGTGATATCGCGTCAAATGATGTACATTGCGTTCTCGCCACGAACGGTGTTTGCAGACTTGTGGATTTACGCGCAAAATTTAATTTTTCTTTGTTGTTATTGTTTTTAATTTTTTTCAACTCTATGGGATTTGAAAATTATTTTCCGGACTTGTGTTATAAAAATGTTAAACCATAGAGTTAAAAAATTGAAAACGGCGCAAATAACAACAAAAAACACGGAATTCATTCGCCGAAAAATTCAAATTTGCGCGTAAATCCACAAGTCTGCAAACACTGTTGCACGGCGTGCTAGACCCTACGTAAAGGAGTTCGCGCCTTTTCGCATGTGTCTGTGTCTCGACATTGGCGTTCTGTAATACGTAATAGCAGTGCACGTTCTGGACGTACGGGATAAGCGAAGTTCACTGAAAAAAAATCTCTTTCTTTTTCAGTCGTTTTGATGGGTCGCCTTGGCGTTCTCGAAAGACAAATAACAATACAAAAACGCCGCGAAAAGGGACTTATTTTGGCACTTGTTGGAGCGGTTATTACAATTGCATACACCTATCTTCGACGATAAAACAAAAAGTTATCACGACTTTTTTTTCCATTCTTTCATAGATTCCACTCTACCCCACATTTTCATTCAGCGAACTTTCATTTCACCACGAGTATCTTATTCCTACTGACAATTTAGCGTTTTTCCATTGTCTCGTTTAATTGTACAATTCTCCAATTTTTTCCTTATATTGCGTTTTCGATCGACTTGCGACATGAGAACGCGAAACTCCGCCCACTTATTTGTGCGCGATCACACGAACACAGTGATATTTGAAGAGACGCAGACAGAACGGTGAATGCAGACTTGCGTTTACATGTCGGGAGTCGTTTGAAAAAAAAATAAAAATAGCCCCCACTATTTGCTTTACTCTGCATTTCTTCTGTCACAACGTTTGTCTTTTTCTGCCAAAATTAATTTTTGTATGTAATTTAATTGTTTAGTCAATGAATATAGAAAAAGTTTGTAAATATGAAAAATAATATTAGGATTGTTTTATTTATGCCTTTCATATGAGAAATAAAGTTATACAATTTTTAAAACTTGATCTGTTCTGGCTCAGATATGCTCCACTGTTCTCTACTCGTATTATTCGAAACTATTGATTTGGAATTCTGTTTCCTTCTAAAGTACAGGAAGCCCCATAATAATGCAGAAATAAGAGAAATTGCTGTAAATCCGATTCCGAGTCCAAGTATGATATTGGGAACAGTGACAACGCTAAAAAAGACGTAATCGACCGCATAGTCATGCATGTCCACGTTGATCCTCAGAATGAAGCAGGGAAGAATAGAATTTGGTGAATTTGACATTGCTCTGAATAGAAAAATGGGGATTGTTGCGGAACAAAACTCTGAAGATAATTACTTACGTCCAGGGTAAAGACTGAAAAATTGGCACTGACAGCATCATTCGGAAAGAACCTCCGATAGTACTGCCAGTAGTCGGATTTATGTAAAAAGTACCCGGCCGGTCCTCTTCCTCATCAACATGAACTCCAACCATCGCCTCGTGAACCTCCTTTGGAGCTCCGTAAAAATGGGGAGCCGAGAGAACAGCACCAAATGGAACGAGTGTTAGTTGACCAGCGAGACACCTTTGGGGCACCATTCCTGGTGGAAGAAGGTATGTATCATTGATATGTGCACCATCACAGCAAGCGTGGCAAAAGTTGTCGAATTGATTACAATCCACCATTGCACAGTTTCCATTATCTGTTTTTGTGTGGTTGGCTCCGCATGGCCAGTTTGGGAAGTAGTTCTTGAAATAGGAATAATTAATATTAAAAATTCAAAAAGGCAACAAAAAAACACGATACGTACAACTTTTTCAAGGTTATCATAGCGATATCCAACATTCTTCACCGCGTCATAACTGTCGTCCTCAATTCGGAATCCGTACGTTGGAATGTCTTTGACGGTTTTACTCTCATGGTAGTGAAGGTTAAAAGTTCTGAAACTTTTACCTAAGTGATTGTTTTCAACTGTCTGTCAAACCTGCATGCAAATGATTGGAACTGTTTTAATGTGTCTTTCTTCTGAAGCCCGGGTTTCTGAAGTGAGCCATCACCAGTTCCACGTACATCTTGTGTTTCCTCGGTTTTCCACCATGGTAAGTGGGTCATATCGTTCCACTTTTCAATTAGTGCGACGCTAAAAAAGTTGCATGTTTGAATTCCTCCTCTTCATATTTTTGATCTTACTTATCAGTATTGTCTTTTCCTGTTTTGATTGTGTAGTTTCCGTCACATGTGTGACTATACTGAAATCAGAGGACTATCTCAAAGTTTTATAGCAAATTGTGACTTGTCGCTACCTTTGGGAAGAAGCCTCCACTGGGAACTTGCGGCAGTTGCACAGGGTTACCCAAAATGTCCAACAATGTCTGCAAGAATAGCACACGTTTTTATCACGCCACAATATAATTGTGAATTGTTTGGGAATCACCTTGGTAAGCGGGCTGTTCATTAAGTCGATAAGCGGGTCGGAGTAGCCGTCAAAAAGAGTTCCGGCAACAGTAACCGTCCTGTAACAAGATTGTGATTTTTTGATTGCAATGTACCTTGTTACCCATACCTAATTGGTTGTTCTCCGAGCAGAAGAGTAAGGATGTCCATACCAATGCCAAGGACCGGAGAAGAGGATGGTTGTTGAAGTTGCATGAACACAACACTCTGAAATAAGTGCTGAGAATGATCGGCGAAAACGTTTAAAAACTGTTTCTGGCAGCGTTCAACCGTGAGCATGGTCATTTAGAATCCTCTCTACCCCAAAAAATCTTACCATGAAAGGAGAGTTAGCAAGTTGAAGATGATCAGCTTGAAAACAGCCATCGCATGAGCGTGATTGATCAAAAACCTAAAAGTTGCCAAACTGTTTGTTGTTTGCTTGTCTCCCTCTTACCCATGTCTTATTGTTCATATAGTAAACTTCCTTATCATTGTTCCGGAACTCGATGAAATCTTTGAATTCCGTCTCACTGAAATCTAATAGTTCATGCGGATTAAGTGTTCTTGTGTGTTAGTGTCGTCTGCTCGGTGTCAAAATGTTTTCTGATTTCTAACTGATTTACCGAAAAAAAAGAAAACGGAGCGGAGCACTGGTACGAAGAACACGAATTGGAATGATGATGACGGAAAGACAATTATGGAAAACGTGATAACGGCATTGCTTTGATTACAGTTTCAAATTCAATACGAAACGTTTTGGTTTTGTGTTTCAATGATTAGAAAAACAGAAACTAAAAAAACAGCAAGATACATACATAATAAACAAGTTGAGCTTAAGCAGACTACCTTTCTCCTTTCCAATTTGCATTTTGTTTTTTTTTTAAATTATTTTTAAACAAATTGTACAAGCTTTTCAATTCACAAAAAAAAACAGAAACTAAAATTTTCCGGTTGCAACCACCACTTGTCACCGTTTATTTAATTTGTCTAAACCCTATTCATTTTAACACTATCTTACTAACTATCAGAGCAAATTTTTTAACTATCTGCTACAATAAAAAAAAATGAAAGAGATTAAAGCTCCGTTTGTTATCAAAAAAATGGGTGCAAGAAGAAGAAACACTTTTGCTTTTATGTCAATCAAGTTAAAACTCACGCGTAGGTATATGGTCCCATTTCGAGCATGTTGGGAGTGGCGCCATAATAGAGTACTTCATCCGGATTTGTGACGTTGAAAGTGTGAAATGTCCAATATTGTACTACAGGGACTTTAGACCAGTAGAAGGTACCCTTGGGAAACTGACCATCGGATTTGACTCTGTAATGAAGAAGATTTAGGATGAGAAACGATGAGTAGTGAATTGAATATGGTACCCGGAATGAAAAAAAAAATTTAAACTAGGATTTGAATGGTAAAGAAAAATAAATTCAAAGATTGTTTTGAATCGTACCCTCAAATTAGGAGTTGTCTAATTTCCAAATATGTCTGAACTTCTCGAAAAGAAATAATAGTTAATATCTAGATAGTAAACTTACTGTAAATATACTTGAGAATCAACGATGGATTGAAAGATTGCGATTGGGAAAGGAATAAGTAGAAATATACCTAGTGAAAATACAATTAAAATAGCAGCTGCTAAAATAACCGTTACACATAACCGCATCCTGAATCTCTAGTACCAGTAGGCTCAGTGAGCACACCACACCCCAGCCGTTGTCGTGTGTTATCTTTTATTTGGGCCGCACACTATTCCCGCGACCAAGCACATGCCTCCCTCGTTTTCAACCGCCTCTTATTCTGCTTCTATCAGCCAGTTGACTTGACGACGACCATGTTCTTGGCACTTTTTTTACGAGTTTCAGTCGGCAACCACGTTGTCCAAAGGTAACTGTTGTTGCAATTAAACAAGAAGCGAGCATAGATAACAGGTTGCTCTTCATTCCAGAAAGGTGGAAGCAACGAGGTTGTCTTTGGCCGATGCACCATGTCATGTGGTTTAAAAAAATACAGTTTCAAATGGGATGTGTAAGACAGTCAAATAGTCTATTCATTGTTAATAATGACACAAAAACAGCAGACAGCGCGTGTTAATAACAAAAAGAATTATAATCTGCAAATATTATTCAAACGTGGAACACCATTCATTTCAGCATTCTTTGGTTTTTCCTCGACTATCTTCTTGTTTCGATGCTTCCTGATTACTTTATATATCAGAAATATTGTCAACAATGCCGAAATCCCAAGGCAAACGATGGCACTTATGAAAACGGCTCGTTGGGAGACCACAGTTATCAAGTAGAAAAAGTCGAGAGCATACTGTTTGACCTGTACATCCAATTCTAGCCAAAATGTTGGCACTATTTTTGCAGGAACCTTGTTCCAGCCCAATCCATCATTTGGTATTAAAGGAACATTAAATTGAATTCGAAAAATTGCATTGACTGTGTGGCCCGAAAACTAAAATAAAAAATAAGAACTCGTTGGAAAAAAATATCCTTACTGAATTTACAAAAAATTTTCCAGGGTTATGCAGCATCGGATCAGGATTCAAGCCTTTCATACTTTTTTGAACATTTTCCGGAGACCAGAGATAATGAGGTGTTGATAGGAACAAGCCCATTGGAATTAGAAATGTTCTTGCTGAAATTATTAAGAAAAAAAACATTATGCTGCAATACATATGTTTTCTACTCACCAGGCTGACATCTTAATGGTATGATTCCGGGCGGCAGCACCCAAGTTTCATTGATAAAGCTTCCGTTACAACACTTATCACACCAATTTTCAAACAAATCGCACTTTACGTTTTTGCATCTTGGCGTCACTTCCACGGTATGGTTTAATCCACACGGCCATCCTGGGTAGTAATTCTGCCAAATTTTCTATTCAACAATATGTGGCATCTTAATCAATCTCACCATCTTTTCATAATTTTCGTACCGATACCCAATATTCCGAACACCATCGTATGAATCGCCCACAAAACTATAAGCCAGCGCCGGAATTCCGTTGACGTGTGCTTCTGAGCCAGAATATTCCAGTGTAAACTTTCTGCACGCTAACGGTTGGTACATTTCGTATTTGTCATGTTTTCCGATTCCAGGTTTTTGGTTAATGCCGTCTGATACGAAATTTGTGATTAGATCATCGTAAAAAAATTAGCAATTAATTACCTCCAGATCCTTTAAACCTTCTGGACTCTGGAGTGTTCCACCAAGGAAGTTCCGTCCAATTATTCCAACTTACTATTTGTCCAATACTAATTTCAATAAATTATTTTAGAATCCACATAATTATAAAATTTTCAGTAACTTACTTTGCTATATCGTCTTTTCCAGTCATGACAACAAAGTCACCATCGCCTGTTCTATTGTACTAAAAATTAGAAAAATTGTTAAATAAAATTGGAAAGAAAAAACAAAACCTTTGGTAAATATCCAAGGTCGGGAAAATCTGGAGTGGTCAATTTCAGTGTTTTCTTTAACGTCTGAAAAATCAAAAGTAGTGGGCATCTCTTATCATTTCTCACTTTGTATATTGGTGTATGAATTACTTCTATAATAGGATCTTTGTACGAATTTAAAAGAATATCACAAACTCCGACGTTTCTGAAAAAAAAAACGTTTTGAGCATTTTCCGCCTTTTGTTGTTTTTTGAAAAAATAAAAAAAAATAAAAAACAAACTGTATTGGCTTGGATCTCATAATCAATATAAAAATGTCTAGTATTCGCCTATAGAAAATATTGATTTTTTCAGTTCTTGCGTAATAAATTAAAGCCTGAAATAAATACGAATCGATTAACGACCAAATATTGTACCTACTGTAAAAACCAAGTTAGGAAAAGCAACTTGGTCTTCGCATCGGCACGTGGCACATGATTTCTGCGGATTGAAAACCCATGTTTTGTTAGCACGATAAGAAACAAGATTACCATCCTTTGAATATCTTATATTTTCTTTTACTTCGGTCATTCTGGCAATAATTGGTTTGTGACCATTTAAAAATTATGAACTTACTCGTAAGTGTACGGACCGAGTTCCTGTAGTATTGGTTCGTGGCCATGAAACATCACATCATCGGGATTTGTGATATTGAACATGTAAAATTTGAAGATGTGCACTGCTGGTAATCTTTCCCAGTAATCAGTGACAAATGATGACTTTCCGGTTCCGTCTTCACTGAAAACTACTGGTTGTTTTATTTGCGCTGAATACACGAATCTTACTGAATGTACATCACTTTTGCAGCAATTTTATTAACTATCCAATTTGGAAACGCAACCAATAAAATCAAACCAGTTAATAAAAAAATGCAGTTGACAATTAGAAGAAAAACAAGTGTTGGGCATCTCATTACAAAAGAAAAAATAAAAATAAAGGAGTGGTTTGCGCTAATGGAATTGACTACATCATGGGCTTTGAACTTGAACCGCATGCACGTGTGTTATTATTGAAAACAAATTTAATTGCTCTTCAAAAAGTGAATTTTTAACTTTGAAAACATTCGTTTTGTTTACTTTATTTTGTTATTTTGGTCTTTGTCAAAAGCATTTTATTAATTTATTCAAAGTTTCTGACTTTTCTGAAGTTAATCGTTTCATTTTTTCCATTCATTTCTCCGACTAACACACTAAACTAGACATTCCACTTTCACGTGTTATCGAGTCTTGTGTCCGTCTTGGTCAATGATTATTAACAAAGAAGCTGATAAGTTGCAATGTGAGCACTTTTCGTCAGCAGAATTCGCATACAATGTAATTTTATGTGCAGTTTATTACCATTGAAAAGTAGTCAAATGAAAAAAGAAAAGAAAGCATTTCAAAAAGTGAATGTGATTGTAAAAAAAATTGAAAAATAGAAAAATAAAAATAAAAAAGCAAAAGTATAGGAATTTGAAACAAATAAAAACAAAAAAGAAATTATAAATACATAAAGATTCAAACAATAAATTGAAGGACCTTTTCGGCCATTGTGGCTGCATCCCTAAACACGAATGAGTGTTCCACGTTATCCTTATCAATCACAACATGCCCTCGTGTCAACTTTTGACTCATAGCTTCTCCATGCTCAATCGGACACCATCCATCGTTCACACCATAGTAAAAGTACACAAGATTTTTATGGAAGAGCAAGCTCTCATCCAAACTGCCAATCTGAACCGGATGAATATATTTGCAATTGCAACTTGCAATCTTTAGTCGCATTACATTACAATGCGGAATAAGTTTGCAAACCTTATCTAACTCGTCATTGCAAAGGTGTACAATGTTGCGGAAAACTTGCATGTGAAGAAGCTCCGAAATTGTCTCGACGAGCTCAGGAGAGGTCTTAAGGAACAAACATTTGGAAAACTATCAACAGGGCCTACTTGATCAGATGCCATTTTCATAGATATCAGTCTCCGTTTGAAAGATTCTGGCATCAGGTCCACCCAAAAAGTAAGAGTTCGAGCAAGCCAGTCGTTTTGTCGCAGTGTCTCAAAAACAAAGTTATCCAGCATTAAATTCTCCCAAGCAAACAAACCGAAACAACTTTTCGTAACCTTATTCCATGCGGAGACTCGGACATTTTCTCAATAGTCGGAAACAAGCAAACCGCTTTTCTCAAATTGAAGTCATCTTTAATATACGGTAGAATGCTCAACAACATGTATGCTCCTGCTCCATGACCAAACATGTAAACTCTATTCCCTCTGGGAAGATATTCTTTGACAAAGTCCAACTTGTGTTGCACTTGTTCAAGAAGGCTGAACCGCTCTGAAATAAAATGTAGGAAAAGTCATTGAATACATAGTGCTTTTGCTCTTTTTTTTCTTTTTTTTTCCATTTTGGGTTAGGCTCCAAAATGTTTTCCTCTGATCACACACCACGCTATCTCCAGGGGGTTTTCTATTTTTATGTCAACATATGTATGTATATACCGTTGACTTTGTGACTTTCTGAACAGCGAAGTTCTGTGGGCAACAAAACATGATTCAAGTGCGAGATAGTGTAGAACAAAAACTGGACACGACGGTGTCCTAGGCGATCTTCACGCGCAATGAGATTGCGGATGAGACGTCTGCCAAAGTCGGTGTAGAATCCGTCATTGCCAGGGTTTCCTGGAAACGAAACTTGATAGAAGAAGAGGGGAAAAAGAAAAGAAATCAATTCTTGTTGCACTCGCCCGCATGGATGACAAAACTCACCTGGAATCAAAAAAATTACAATACGATTGTCCTTTTCTCCTTGATTCTCTCTGACCAATATCTCTGGAGTCAATGTGGTTCCCATTACCTGAAAACAAAAAATTAAATGAATTTGATAAATTAATCGCTTATTTCAGTGAATATTAAGATATGTTAAATAATTTACCGACATTCGGCTCCATTTTCCGCTAACTTCAACCCATTCCTGAATTCGCTCAATTTCAATCATGTTCACCGATCCACGAACTCTGCGGTCAAATGCAACACGTTCGTCTTCTTCTATTGAAAAACTCATGGCCTGCTCAATATCAACATTCTTCTCTTTTTTGTTTAAAAGTAAGTTTGAAAAAAAAAAGTAAAAAAAAATGACGGTCGGGAGGTCGAAAAGCAAAAAGCGTATTTGAAGAATGGATAGGAGATGGTCCCCCAAGACGTGCCCGTGTCTCTGCCAGCGCAATATATATTGCGAATTCACTTGGGGGCTTCTGTCCGGTCGAATTTGGGAAACAAGTGGGCAGAGATCAGCTTTGAGCATTTTTTTAGCGAGGGGTCATCTGGATTCTAGGGGTTGGAGGGGAAACGGAGCTTGTTAGTCTGGCAACAATCGTGTTTTTTGTGGATATTCTTAGTTTTAAAGTCACAACTTTTGCTTGTATGTCATAGTGAGAATCAAATTTTTGTTCCTGTGGTGGCTTTAATTCAATTATCATGGCAGTTTTTTTTTTTCTATTTTTTCAAAAGTCGTTTCGTTTTTTGTTGGTGTTTGATGGTTTCACATACCACTATAGATATGTAGCAAGAGATGTAAAAGCAATCAAAGTTAGCCAGACGGCCGAATAGACTGACCGCCTAAGACTGTAAAAATCCTCAAGTTCTGTATTAGATGAGTTGATTAATTTAAAAAATTGGATTACTGTAGTTTATGAAAATTGGAAATCATCAATGTGGGCACAAAAATTCCTTCTTTTTTCACCGTGAAATTTAAATATGGATTTCAAGGTTTGCTTAGTCGATTTTGCTCTTTTTTTACTAGGATATTTTTTTTTTACTTTTTGCTAGGTTCAGATGTTGGGAACATCGGGAAATTCATCATTTTTCTCTGAACTTTTTCTTTCATCGTGAATACCTTTTATCTTTTTTTCTTTTTCTTAAATTCAGTTAATACGTAATTGATCAAGGCCAGTTTCCAACAGGCAGTAAAAATTTTGTGAACCATCAAAAAAATAGTCCTTGAAAATAATACATTTTGCTATTTTATAAAAATTATTTCCTATTTAATCTGGACTATATCACCGCGTGCAAAAAATTTTCAACGCGTATTTTCGCAGGCCATTTCACGCGTCCCTATGTTTGTACGTGTTCAGCGATACTTTGCAGAACTCAGAAAATTTTGAGCATTGAAATGAGCTATTAGCCACCGATTTCGGGACGTGTGCCATATGTATTTGTCGTACGCCCCAAATTCGATGGCTATTAGCCGTTTCCGTCGAATATCATTTTCAATTTTTTTCCCATTTCAAATTTCGGACATCTTTCGTCTGGAAAAAGTCGTAAAAGCACTGAGTTTGCGCGAAGATTGTCTCCCTTAATTTTTGCATGCAAACATTCTAGAGCTGCGCTGCCAACAGAATAATTTTTTATAGCCGGCTACATTACCCCATAATGGCTAATAGCCCTTTTCGGCGGCTAATAGCCATATTTTCAGTAGCTATTAGCCACCTAGATGCCTATTCTCGCCATATACGCCCAAAAAATTTCCTATGAATGCCACTGCGGAGACACAGAGAAATGCAACAGGGCGCGTTTGCATTTTCGTAGGGTCTAGCCCACTGTGTATAATTTCTCACCACCGCTTACTGTAACAGCCCACACTCTAATAAGATGTGGGGCGAATCATGAAAAAAGGAAACCCCGCCCACATATTTGTGCGCGATCACGTTATCACACCGGTGGTTTGCGGACTCATGTTTTCATGATGCAACTCGTTTGAAAACACAATAGTGAAGTGTCTTCAGCTCTCGGACTTTACAAAAAATAATACACAGACACGTCAATTAAAGTGGAAGAAAGCCAAAGTCCAATCATAATGTTCCTCAGGGATGTTCTCTCCTTTTTCGCTTCATGTCTACGCTTTATCACCTCAAGCGTATAGTCCCAACTTTTCCCTAACTGATAAATTCAGAGAAAGGTCGAAAAATGGAAAAAAAATTACAAATTGCTGGGAGAAAACTCGGAGAATTTTCCAATTAGCTTGAAACTTGGGGAAGTTATGTCAGAATATGTTCCGGACATGATCTAAAATTTTTCGACTGAAATATAAAAATTGAAAAAAAATTTCAGAAAATTTTGAAAATCGATATTTCAGTCCAAAATTTTCTGAGCATGTCCGGGAGTATTTTTTGTTTTGTTTTCCAAATTTTCTATTCTATTTTGGTAGGTACAGAAAAGGTAGGTAATGATAATTTGCCCCCTAACAGAATATCATATGCTCCGTTCATCTCAAAACCCTCTTCATGAACAAAGTTCGTCCTCAGGCCACACTTGAAATCATGTTTTACGCGAAGGGCATCGAATATGTAACTTCACGTGCATTGGAAGCAAGTCAATGAGTGAGTTGGGCAATATATGAACAATTGTATGCTTCGTAATTTTGTTCTAAACACTTTTACAGTCAGGGCAACCGAATGCACTGTTTTGATGCGACACACAAGCAAACCTTTCACTTTAACCGGGGGAGTGTCAGTAAGTGCGCCCTACTGAGAACACTCTCCTCTCCAACCGCACTCTCTCGCTGCAAACAAAGTTTCTCCCTAATCGCAGAAGACAGCATTGCTTTGATGGTTTGATCTTTTATTTTCTCATGTCTTCCACTAATTCTCCACATTTCATTCGCTAGTACTGCTTCCTTTCTGCTAAATATTCCAGGGTGATGGGCGACGCCGACGAGTTGCAGTTTTTCGAGAAACTCGAGCCGCCGCCCGAAGAAGAGGAACCGACACCGGTCGCGGGTAATGTTTTGAGTTTTTTTAGACATGTTTTAACAAAAAAAGCAGTGACTTCAGGTGGATACTTCTCAAACATTATTGGTCAGATTTTCCGGAGCGATGGGACCCCACAGTCAAATGGACATGCGAGCTCAAGCAATTTGTCGACGGAGGACCGACAGAATTTGGAACGCACCGAGTCTGGTGGTATCTTTAATTTTTTTATAATGTATTTATAAGGTTACAAGCTTGCAGCTTGTGGCGACTAAGTCGCCTTCGTCAAATATTTATTTTCGCTGAATTTTTGTTTTTTTTTTAATAGAAATGGCAATCATTTGTTTTCCTTATTTTTGTCAAGTTCTCGTGACCCTTGTGGTATAGTGGTTAGCACGTTTGAACGTCAATCTATAGGTCGCGAGATCGAGTTTTGTCGACTGCAAACTTGTGTGTGAGACACACAAACAAACACACAGACTAATCTAAAATTTTCTATATAAGAAAGATAAGAAAGATTGTGAGGTAGCCAGCCCAAAATGCAACAAAAAAAAACAAAACAAAAAATCCATTTCCAGAATCTCGAACCTCCGAGGAAAGCGGTTTTCAGCGCTCGCTCACTGACAAATTCGGCGGTTTACTCAAGTCAAAACCGAATCCAAAGCTTAAAAACTATAACGATAGCGATTATAGTATGTTTGTTTTATATCAAATTAAATCGATTGCTTTCTCTTTATTTTTTCTTCACAGAACAGTACTGGATGCCTGACTCAACGGGGCGGGAATGCTATCAGTGTGAAGAACGTTTTACCACTTTTCGGTATGTGTTTTTGTCTATTGTTATTTTTTCATTTCTTTTTTCACAAAACCGGAAAAAAAGAAAAAAAAAAGGAAAAAAAAATTGCGGGAAAAATCGGAGAATGCTTTTATTGACCTTAAATTTGGGAAATATTGGCAAAAATTCTCCTGTACACGCTCAAAAAATTATGGACCAAAATATCGATTTTTTCTGAAAATTTTTAAAATCGATATTTTGGTCTAAAATTTTTTGAGCGTGCACAGGAGAATTTTTTCCCCGATTTTGCTCGCATTTTTTTCAGTTTTTTTCTTTTTTTTTCCGGTTTTGTGAATAGGTCCATTACAGAAGACGTCATCACTGCCGACTTTGTGGTCAAATTTTTTGTGCCAAGTGTTGTTCGAGTCATATCGACGGAGCATCATTGGGCTATATGGGTGAACTGCGATTATGTGATTACTGTGCGCGAAAAGTTCAGAGGATAATGGAGGAAGGAAAACAAGAAATAACCGGAAGGAGCCAAGCACAAACACCAGTAAACAGTCGAAAAATCAGTTTTGATCGTAGTGTTCAACATAAGAACTCGGACACTGTGAGAACAGTTTCAAATGGTGCTATCTGGTCGCTTTGTCCTCCCGAATCAAACATCCCAACAGAAATTCCGCCTCCGACTCAAATCAGTAGTCGCCGCAACTCAATTGCTGTGGTCAGCAATAATGTTGCGGGAATCCCAGCAATTCTATCAGTCGCTGATCTCTGTGCATCGAACTCTGCAATGCTCAACGACAATCCTTCCTCCCATCCGATAATCAACGAGGAAGAAGAGTCTGGGCCAGATTGGTTTAGAAGTATGCACCCTGGAATGGATGGAGTGATCAATAATGAAACTTCTGATTCGGCGGATGTGTTTGCCTATGCAAACTTGGCAGGAGCGATCACTAATGAGTTTACCGATATGATGGAAGCGAGATCCGCCGATGCGACAACTTCTGATAGAAAAATTACATTCCCGTCTCTTTCGCTTGACGAATCTGTTATGAACGCAGCAAAAGAAGAGCAAAAGGACAACCTGGAAGAACTTTTCCGGAAAAACACTATGCGGGTGCTAGACGAGGTTTTGAAGCGAGAGTATATTCGAGAAGATAAGTGGAGAGATTTGATTCTGAAAACTGTTTATGAAGTGGTTGAGAATGTTGATGTGAATGTACCAATCGGCGATTCAATGAACATTGCTGAATACGTTCATATAAAGAAAGTTCACGTGGTCGAAGGGGAAATCAACTCGGAAATCATCTGGGGTGTGGCCTGCAGTAAAAGTTTGTTGTCAAGAATTGACGATAATCCGGAAATCGGTCCAGCAACAGAATCTATCATGATTGTGAGCGGGTCTATTGAATACGAAAGAGTTGCCAACAAACTTTCATCAATCGAACCAATAATTGTACAGGAGGAAAAATTTCTAGAAAAACAGGTATGAAATAAAAATTGATATTGTCGAACCGCCAAATTGTCAAACGCGCTCCACTGGACTCAACTCTATGCAATTTTCATTTTGGTTTCCAAATTATTTTTTCGGTTTTTCGTGCGTTTTCCTTGTTAAATAATCTTTTCGAGACCAAATTCATAAAGTTTTGTCAAAATCTTCCGCATATTTCCTAATTTCAGTGAAAAATCATTGAAAAAAATCATCATGATGGAGTTTGAACAAAAATCTTTCCAAACAAATGAGTTATGAATTTTTAAAAGTGCACCGAAATTCAAAAGTATTGAGGAACAAGAACGAAAAAAGAAGATTTTATGCAAAAAACCAAAGAAAAAGCGAAAAAATAAATGAAAATCGCATAGCGTTGAGTCCACTGGAGCGCGTTTGACCATTTTGGCGGTTCGACAATACCTAACTTGGAAGATAAGATACGTCAAATGTGTATTGTATTTCCAGGTCGATCGCATAGCTACGAAACGAGCTTCCTTGATTCTAGTGGAAGGCAGCGTTTCACAATCCGCCGCTCAACTTCTTCACAAAAGAGGCATCAAAGTGGCCGTCAATGTTCGAATGAGCATCCTTCAGAGAGTTTCTCGAGCAACCGGTGCTGATATCGTTTCAAATTCAGATGCACAACTTGTTGAGCAAAACTTGGGCTGCTGTCCAGAGTTTGAGCAGCGTAATATGCCACAGGAAAATGGACGTATAAAACCTTTGATGGTGTTCGCTGACTGCCGAAAGGAGGTCGGATGTACTATACTTTTACACGGCGACGATGAAAAGGAATTGAAGGCTGTGAAGAGAGTGATGCAGTTTTTGGTGACGATTGCCTATTCGAACAATTTGGAGCAAGCCTACCTTAATGCTTTCAACACAACTATAGCCAGAAGACAATCCGACTGCATTGTATGTGAAAAGAGACGCGCGATTCTTTACTCGCAAAATGAAAAGGTAACGAAAATAACTTGAACACCAAGAAAGTCACAATGATCAATTATAATTTATTTTTTATTTTTCCAGACGCAATTCGAACAGAATCTCTATTCAGCAATGCTCACTAGCTCACCAGTTGTGGAGTTTGAGCCACCGTTTTTGGAAACTGCCATAGGAAGGTAAGAAAATTAATAAACAAAAATTTCAATTGAAACAAGGAACCGTGTTTGCGTACCCACCGAAATCGAATGAAAAACAAAGAATTTTCACTGTTTTGTTATAAAGAATTTTAAAGAAACTGCAAAAAAAATTAAGCTAGGGTATACTTTTTTGTGGGGGATTTACGAATATCACATTGAAATCGCACAAAAAATGTTCTGCTTTTTTATGATTTTTTATTTTTCCAACAAAAAAAAAATACAAGGCCACTGGGAGTACACGGAAGTCGTGGCCGTGGCCTAGGAAACCTTCACCAGAAATATTTATTTTTCTTGTAATTTTCCCCGTTTTTATCACTGATTTTCGATAAAAAATGCTGTAATCGCTTATATGAATGATATGAGCATTTTGGTTCAGAATTTGTTTTATCTTTGCTTTTGTGATCAACGCTCGTTAACTTGCTATTTGAAAACACAAAACAAAATGATGTTTGTACATTATTTCTCAAAGAAGATTAATGCAAAAAATGCGAAAAAAGAAATTGGCGTTTGAATTTGCCGCCAACTCGTGTACTCCCCGTGGTCTTCTGCTTTTTTTGTTGTACAATTTTTTGCCGAAAATCATAAAATTTTTTTTGTGCGATTTCGATGTGATATTCGTAAATCCGTAAATCCCAACCCGACACAACATTTTAAATCAATTTACCGAGAAAGTTGGAACCTCGAAAATGGCCAAACGCGCTCCACTGGACTCAACGCTATACGATTTTCATTTTGGTTTCCAAATTATTTAATTTCATTTAAAAATTCAACGTGAAATGAAATAATTTGAACACCAAAATGAAAATTGTTTAGCGTTGAGTCCAAGGGAGCGCGTTTGACCATTTTGGCGGGCTGACAATACACGCAAAAATTATTGCAAATGTCGTAGTAATTTTTAAATTGAGTTTTCAGAGAATGCCCACTAATGGCCTACTTCAAACAACCATTATACAAACTTCTGAAGCCCGCAGATTTTTCGCTTATAAAAGAAGGATATGAAGAAGATGTTCCAGTTGTTGAAAAACAACCGGAACCGGTGCAAGGACCTCGGCATGCCATGGCCCAGAGCAATCGTGGTGTTATTCTTCAAAACTTGACACGTTCATTCAGAATATTTGGTGGAATAAACTTTCGCAGAAGAACTGAACAAACTGTCAAGCACCGCAGAATCGTAGAAAAAGAAAAGGAGCCGTTTCGTGCAAAAGATGTTCTTGATCCACGTGTTCATCAAACTCTTGCTGTTCTCTTTGGATCGTTTTCTCGAAAGTCGCCTAATGCTCCATACTTTTGCGTTCGACCGTGGGTGGTCAGCATGCAGTATTATAAAGATCATGATATGACGATTGGAGAGTTTTTGATAAAGTATTGCTTCAATCACAACTACGAATGTCCGTCGTCAAATTGTGAAGTTCCAATGTTGGATCACTCGCGTAAATTGGTGTATGGAAGGGTGTGCGTTGAAATCTCGACGCAGTCAGTGAACGATGCTGAGACTTTGATTGAATCGGACCAAGAGAAAAGCATCATGACTTGGAGAAACTGTGCAAAATGCAACTGTTCGTCTCAAATGGTCAAGTTTGATAAGGCGATTTGGCATCTTTCGTTTGCAAAGTTTCTTGAATACCTTGGCAACTCTGGATTCACAACCGACACTAGCTATCCAATTACTACACAAAATCAGTGCTCTCATTGTTTCTTTCATGAGAAATTGTACTTTTTTGCATTGGACAACTTGGTCACAACATTCAAAGTCATTGCGGTAAGTTCATATGGCTCCGCGACATCTCGAAACCGCGTTAACAGTTGGGAGGGGACAGGGGGGGGGGGGGGTTGAAAGTGAGGTAGGAAGTAAAATTTTTTTTCATATTTTAAGAATTTTTTGATTATTTGTTAAATACTCATTAAATTATGAAAAATTTTTACTTTCTACCTTTCTTCAACCCCCCCCCCCCCCCCTCCCCACTGTTCACGCGGTTTCGAGATGTCTGGTTTCGAGATGTCGCGGAACCGTTCATATACATACTCTAAAAAATTATTTAGATATTGTCGGCCCGCCGAAATGGTCAAGCGCGCTCCACTAAACTCAACGCCATGCGATTTTCATTTTGGTCTCCAAATTATTTCATTTCACGTTGATTTTATACGTGAAAGGAAATAATTTGGAGTCCAAAATGAAATGCTCATAGCGTTGAGTTCAGTGGAGCGCGTTTGACCATTTTGGCGGGCCGATAATACGCATAATTTTTTTCCTTTATAGATCCGACCATACAGCGTAGTTTTCTCCCCAATCATTTGCAATGTCAAAGTTCAAAAGGTGAGCAGGAAAGAACTGAGCGATGACGTTAATCGGATAGCTACTTTGGCACTGACAGTATGCGAAGACACAAACAAGCAGCTAGCCGATTTAGATGAAGACATGCAAATAACACCAGTGGTTGTTAAATTGGCTGGAGCGATCCGAAATACGATGGCTTTGGCTAGTGAGAGCAGGATGTTTGCAAAAACAATCTCAAAGGAGAACGAAGAATTGATTCTGTCGAACGATCGATTATACCGAGAGGTTAACGATACATTTATGAAAGTTCGTGAAGTAACGTACAATTTGATGACTTTGTGGAATGACAATTGCTCGTCAATAAAACATACGAAAAAGACAGCGGACGATTCGCAGGAAATTGTTGTTCTTCAAAAACTGGAAAATCCATTTCCATCTTACCTACATCTTTCAATTAAACTGCAGCCACGAATGGGTGTGGTGGTGCGCGATATTCAAGATTCACGAGGAAACTACAAACCGGATATAGGAAGTATTATTGCATATGCTCTTTCGGCAGTCGACTACAATAAGATTGTCGTGCAATCCGACACTGTTTCCATGGATTCTACAAGTTCTGCAAAGGAAGTTCCAATCGACGATGGAGAGAACCTTGCGTCCGATCAACATTTGGAGGTGGAGTTTGAGGATGACACTGCATCGTATTACGTGAAGGTATGTGCATAGGTACATACATAATTCTAAATGCTTTATGACCTATTCATAGGAGAAGAAAAAACAAAAAAAAAATTTTTTGTTTTTGTTTTTTTTTCCTATTCATAGATGTCAAAAATGTCAAACAATGTTAAAAAACGTTAAAAAATGTCAAAAAACGAATCTTATGAATAGCTCCATTATCAATATATTTTGTATTTTTAGATGTTTTACGCTGAAAAGTTTCGGAAACTTCGAGAATTGCTCATTGCTGAAGGAGAAGAGACGTTTATTCGTTCGCTTTCCAACAGCTCTTTTTGGACTCCGCAAGGTGGAAAATCTGGCTCATTCTTCTATCGTACTCAGGATGATCGTTTTGTTGTGAAGCAAATGTCTCGGTTCGAAATCCAATCATTTTTAAAGTTTGGACCAAACTATTTTGACTACTTGACCACGTCTGCTACGGAATGCAAACTGACAACTTTATGCAAAGTATATGGGGTTTTTCGCATAGGGTACAAAAGTCGAACGACAACTTTGAAAGTGGACATTCTTGTTATGGAGTATTTGTTCTACAACCACAATGTGAGTCAAGTCTGGGATCTCAAAGGATCATTGAGAAATCGTCTTGCCTCCACCGGCAAAAGTCCAACGGAAATGGTGCTGCTCGATGAGAACTTTGTTAAAGATCTTTGGAACCAACAGCTCTACGTGCTTCCGCACTCGAAAGCAGCTATGAATCAGGCGATTAGCAATGACAGCCATTTCCTGAGCTCTCAATACATCATGGACTACTCTCTGCTCGTCGGCGTCGATGATGACAATGGAGAGCTGATTCTGGGAATTGTCGATTATATGAGAACATATACACTTGACAAGGTTCGTGTTCGTATTAAGATAAATTTTAAGTGTTCCTGTTTTTAATTTCAGAAACTTGAATCTTGGGTGAAGATTGTCGCAATTCCTGGAGCTCATCTCCCAACCATCCTTAGTCCAGAAATGTACTGTGCTCGCTTCTCGGAAGCTATCGATTCCTACTTCCCAGTGGTTCCCGATCAATGGACTGGTCTCGGGTCTATCCGTTCTTACTGAAGTGTATAGTCTATTTTTTCAACGTGTGCCTTTTTTGATATCACAATAATTCGCTTCACGTACTAGACTGGTTTTTTTTGTATACATATTTGCTCCGATTGTCGTTTTTCTGATCCGGTTTTGCGTTTTGTGTGTCCATGTATGTACATACAATATCTGTGATTCCTTCTTTTTTTGGTATTCATTTACTGTTCTTTCTTGCACGCTATTCTCATTATTCTGCGCTTCATTTTCATACCGCAAAACGATCCGTTGCACTGCTAGATTATGTATTTATTAATTAAATTATATAAATTTTTAAAGAATTTCCCGTGGTTCCGGTGAAAATGAAGCAAACGCGCTCCACCGAATTTTGGCGCGAACTACTGTTTTTTTTTTGCTGTCAGTTTTCCACTCTTTTGCAGGGTTTAGATGGCGTTGCGCCGCTTTGAAATAATTTGCCTCTTTTTCCGATCTTCTTTAATTTTGAGCGCAATTTTATTTTATGGGGTTATTCAGGGTCGGAAAAAAAAATAGTTTTTTTCCTTTTTTTCCTTATTCAAATGACGGAAAAAAAAAAGAAAAAATCCGTGGCCGCGAGAGTTTTTTTCCGTTGCTTTTCTAGGCCATCGCGAAAGTTTTTTAGGCCCTCGGCCGTGAGAACTGCGAAATATCGATTTACGGGCGAATAATTTTTGAAAATTGGACTCGCGTGCAGGTCTCACAGCGGAGGGCCTAAAAAACTTTTGCGATGGCCTAGAAAAGCAACGGAAAAAAACTCTCGCGGCCACGAATTTTTTTCTTTTTTTTCCGTCGTTTGAATAAGGAAAAAAACTATTTTTTTCCGACCCTGAATAACCCCATTAGAACTGCACATTTCACAGTTCAAAAATTGAAAAATCGATTATTTTATTGACAGTGTTCATTTTGTATTTATCAAATTTTCACACAGAAAACGTTAATTTTTGGAATGCTTCAAAAACAAGAAAAATGCACGAAAAAAGATTGGAGGCGCCAATTTGGTGGAGCGCACTTACTGATCTCCCGCTTAATGCTGTCGATTTACGTCAGCGTACGTGGAATTTCGCTAATTAATTCAAATATATTTATATATACACAATACGAAAATTTGAACGGATTTCAATAATACAAGAATGACCCAATTGAAAAGGAAGCAAACACGTTGAAAAACTACAGGGAAGAACGAAAGAGATGGAGACAATCACGCGGAGAAAATAAACAATTAATCGAATTTTCAACTCTTTCACCGGTTTTCCTATTTCTATTTATTTTATCATATTCAGAGTGTGCTAGCAATAGGATTCCTATTAAAAAGCCGAATTCTGTGATCATGAAGTAATGGAAGACGTGTGGATTTAGGTCGCCAGAAATTTTTGATCCTGACGTAAAACGAGGCTCGAAACTCTTCTGACGAACCCATGTACACAAAAAAGTTTGCAGTCGCATTGATGACAACCAGGAAGTTTCCGATATCAATTAACACTGCTTCTGCTTCAAATGACATTTTGCTAAAAGAAAAAAATTACTTTGTCATATAAATAAATACATATACACTATTGTTTTAAAAATTCTTACAATTTGAGCATTTCAAAAACATTAACGAGAAGAGAAGTCAAATTGCAGCACAGGAAAAGAAGAACTACAAGAAGCAGGACCACTGGATTGTTACCCCCGTCATCGTCATCACAATCTGTAAATGTGTTTATATTTTGTTTTCGTCTCTGGAGTTAATTTATTTTGGTATGTTTGTGTTTCCATTCATTTGCCGTTTTACAAGTCTAGACAAAATCCCAGGCTCGCCCCATGAATAGAAGAAGGTCAAGTTTCTATATAATCATTCTGGATTCTTCCGGAAAAAAAATTTGTCACAAAAACATATGGCACTCATGGCAAACGAGAGGGATACATATGTAATTTAGTTGCACAACAAAAATAAACGAATCCGTTTGGGAAATAATAATTTAGATGGGAGTGGCGAGTCTTTGGTGTCTGTTGCCTATTTTTGGGCTTAAAAAATGAGAGAAAATTGCATCTTTGGTGTAGGGTCTTTGGATTTTGGTCCAATTACTCACCTCCTTTGCCTGATTTATCCATGGTTTTGCTCTTTCGGCGCAACATGAGGATAATAGAGACAGTGAGAAAAGTTAGAAGGACAAATGGTAGAAAAGCCATAGACAGGGCATACAGGTACCCTCTGAAACGAAAATAAGGTTTTGTTGAGAGTGGAACTCGTTCTCACTTGTAAACAATCACATAAGTTTCACTGATGCGCATTTCAGTAGGACACAACTCAAAAAGTGTATAGTTGTCGGGATGGACACATTCAATAGCCTAAATCAATAAAATATTAATAAAAGATTGTTATCTTCATGATTTGTACTTGAAGATCTCCAAACTGCACTATATTATAGGCGGCTACTGATATCACAACAAGGGCTAAAACTCGCGGAGCCCATGTGCTTCTTCCTGGCTCACATTTTTCTCCTCTGAAAAAGCGATTAAGGTATGGAGCATTGTCAAAGTTTCAAACTAACCGATAAACGGAAAAGAAACAGTCAAAGGCAGCCAGCACTGTGATGTAGACGCTGAGCATCTGAATAAAAAGGCTACAAATTGACTCAATTCAATTGTTTTTTTTTTAATTTTCTTGTTTATTCGATCGACCCCGATGAAAATATCAAACCAGATTAGCAAGTTTACCAAAAAATCACTTAAGAAAAAGAAAAATTCTCTCTACGATCTTTAGTTCCTTTAGGTATTCTGTTCTTCTCATAATCCCAATGAATATTTCATATTTTTGAGCGGTGCTGATTCATTCGGCTTTCAATTGTAAACAAAAGAAAACTATGGAAAACTTTCTGACTCTCAATTCTGATTTTTTAAACTGTTTCGATTTTTTGTTGTAAAAAAGTAAAAATAAACACCCCTTGTTTTGTAATCAATCATTTGTGATTCCACAAGGGAGCCCTAACTTTTGCCCATTTCAAAAGTGTGTATAGAGTGCTAACGATCACTACGGCTTAAAAGCTAACCTGAAAAAAGAGGCCCAGTGGGATGATTTTGGGCAGCAATAACACGAAAACTTGGTCAATGACGAATGAGTGCGCACGCAACGAGTCGGAGCAAATGACGAAGATCCCTGCCATGCATACTCCTGAAAAGTCAAATCTTGGACAGAGTGTTGGTACATACTAATCTGGTGGATAAAGAGAAAACAATTAAAATTGGTCAAAAGGGAAATAAAAAATGAGGGAGGAAAAATAGGTGTGTAAATCTACTCATTACTCATTTCATTTCCCTTTTCCACCATTTTCTTTTTGTGAACTAATAATCTCTTCTTGATTGTCTGACCTACGTCACTGCATGATAAAGCCGTAAGGTACTTTGCTGCCGTGTTTTTCTGTTCGCAGAAGATGAATATATTGAAGAAGTTGAGAATGACTCCAACAAATGAAATTAGCGGCAGGAGGAGCACAATAAGCATCTGAAAAAGTTCGTGTTTTTGATTTTTTTTTGACGTGTTTTCTCTTTTTGTGCCTCTTAACAAAGGAAGAATTCGTAGAATTTTTATACATATTTTTAGTCAAAAGTGGCTCGTCTGGATCAAAATTGTGCCTACCAAACTACGTAACTGAAAATAATCATACAAATAAACAGCTAACAGACAAAAACCAACTTTTTATTCTAAAATTTAAGTTTTTCAAAACATTTTACATACCAAATTTGCGATACCGGCGTAGCCTTCGATCGGCTCGTGAAGGCATTCACACTCACGCATTGCTATCGTATGATTGAACATCTCGCATAATAATTTCTGCAAAAGTCGCCGTTTTAATTGTTTTTCAAAGAGAACATATTAAAAAAAATAAAACAAGAGGAAAGGAGTGGAAGCAAAGGAAGGTAAACATGGAAATGACACATATTTATTTTGCTGGGAATTATTAAAATAATGATGCAAGAAAGAAACAAGGATTCGAGGTGAGAAGTAATTGAAAAATAAATAAAGTTTTTCACCTTTTCTAATTTTTTTTGCATAAGGTCGGACTTATGATAATTATGCGACGGGTAGGAGGGTAAAAAAAAAGAGTTAGATTCATTTTCTCTGGAAAAAATATTGTACCAGGCACAATGCATCGCTGCCTTGTCAAAATAATATTAATCTCCAAAGAACATTAGGTACAAACAATGAACAAACAAGCCTAATTCTATTGTGTAAGGATACCGTAAAGTAAGAACTTTTCCTAAAAACATCGGGTTATTGTTGGAAAACACAATTTTACAATTCCCACAAAATATCCATCTAAACACGACGATTATCTTCAAGCGCAAACTTGTTGAACTTTACGGTCCATCAAACCCCTGAAAAGGGATAAAATGAGTTTTTAATACATAGCTGGAATACTTGAGCTGTGAACTCGTTTTCATATGAATTGGTCGATAAGAATGCAAGAGTTTGAGCACAAGGGTATTCTGTGTCGAAGGAAGCATAGCAAATCCCTTTATTCTTTTCTTCTTCTCCGAACCGGGGAAGGAGATAAAAATGGGTGGAGCCATGACAAGTTTCAGTTTTTCTTCCGTTTTCCACTCTTCTCCCTGAGAGCATAAGGACCACTCGGGAAAAAGCAAAAATATTCTGACTTAGAGTCTGCAGGCGACCTGGGCAAAGTGAACCGGAATGAAAAAAGTTTTAAATGTTTTTTTCTTAAAGGAATTAAGAAAAATTAAAAATAAATTGTCTAGTTCTTCTTTTCAGCTTGTTGTTTTCTTCTTCTTAATTATAAGCATGTTCTTGGAACAGAAAAATGAGGAAAATTGAAATTTGGCGTGACTTACCCTCCGCAAAAGGGCGGAAAGGACTGAAAGAAAGAATAACAAAATCTAAAAGTGTTCACCTTCTCATAAAAATGAGTACATTGGTCGGAAGAATCTCCACACTCAGACAAACAGCAAAAAAAGACAAGAATCTCCGAGATTAGGAGCATTTCCCAACCCCAAGAAGATGTTGAATGCGAAACGAGTTTAATGTAATATATATGAGCGAAAAAAAAATGTGTTTCATATCTGGGTGACGTGGCAAACGCGGGGACTCCACATGAGGACCAGCTCCTTTTCTTATTTTTGGATTTTCTATTTCTTGAAGCAAGAAGGAGTAAAAAATAAACACGGAAGCAAGGCGGCTATTGGTATGCTTGATAGTTTCCGAAATTCTCGGACGAGACAATTTTCCGCCCAAGGCAGGCGCCGACAGAAATTAAGTGATTTTGAAAATAAAATCTTTGGTGAGCTAGCTAGTTACTTTGTTAGCACCAAATGAAAAACAATAGTGAGCTGGGATTTTTGGGTGGGAAAACTGTGTTGTATGGTCGAAGAAAAGGGCAGAATCAGTTTAGACAGACAAAGAAATTTGAAACTCTTGGCGCTCTTAAATAAAGGAGAATGGAGGGAAGAGCTAGGCAAAAACATGGAAAATTTGTTGCTCGAAAATTGCAAACTAGTACGCTTGGAAACCAATGAAAAAGTCAGGGTAATTACCTCGGAAACATTTTTTTGCTACTCATGACAATCAAAGCTCACCGGGATCTATTCTATACTTCTACCAAATTGCACGTCAACTAGTATTTTGTATGTTCTTTAAATTTTATTGCGCTACATACACAATTTATTTTTGCTAAACTTTATACTTCTATAATTACAGAAACAATTTTTTTTAATATTCAAGATGGTTTTTAAAAAATTTGTATTTGGAAAAAAAAACCGGCAAAAATAGTAATTTTTACAATAAAACAATAAAATAAAAATACACATATGATATCACTTTTCACAAAAATTTTGGTAGCCACCAGTATCAAACTACGGTACCCAGCACAATCAATGTGCTTTGTTATGATCTTTACTCAGTTCTATTTCACTTATTTCCCAAAAGATTGTGTATATTTTTTTTCGATATTCTCACGTTTTTTTTTCTAAAATAATTTTTTCACGAGAAAAACAGTTTCCCCACCTGATTACTCTGTTCTTGCTTAGAACTTTCAACCTTGCTCTGTTATCTTTTTTTTTTTTTTTCAAAACATTTTTAACCGTGACCGACGAATATTGAATTGTCTGGTTTTCTGGATTACTCAAAAAGTCACTTTTTTTTTGCGAGTGAAGAAAAAACATGAGCACAAAATGCTGACGAAGCGGAAGAAAACGGAAAAGAAAACCAAAACAATTCCTAGCAAAATGAGCAATTCTGATGCGAAATATGGAAAAAGCGAATAATATCGTGTCATGTCTTACTGTCACCGAGTGATGAGATGACACGTGATCATTTTTAAAGATCGTAGGAACTTTGGAGCATGGGTGAAAAAAAAACATTTCAAACAAATACTACTAATAAGAATTAAAAAAAAAATTTTTTTGATTTTAACAAAACTTGCAAAATGCAAAATGCGAAAAAAAAAATCAAGTACTTTTGGATAAAATTCAACCTCGCTTCTTCTTTACCCATGCAGCTTCAACAAAAAACAAATTAGAAGTGAAAATGTATTTTCTGTGTGAACAAAAAGGCACTAACAAGGAAAGAGAAGCATCAGAAAGCATCCAAGATGAAAAGGGAATTTAAGTGGAAAATTCTAAATTTACGTCATTTGACACCCAGATGCAACGCAACTTGTGGCAACCCTGCGATCTTAAATAGAGTGTTCTTTGTCGGATTTTTTCATTCTATGTACGTATTCAATGTTTCGATAAAATCTCGGATAGGATTATATTATCAATGAATCTTTTGTGTTCAGAAATAAGCTGGGGCAAATCTACCTACCAACTGGCTTGAATTCTCTAATGACAATTTTTTGTTAATTTGAACTGTCTGATTGGCTTTATCAAAAAAAAGAACTTTTTTTTTAGAAAATAAAACCAGAGAGTTAATCCAAAATTAAGTGCATGGAGAATGAACTTTTTAGAGAAAAGTATGGAAATGTATGCAAAATTATAAAGTTACTAAACTAGTGCAAATGAACATTGAGAGTTTTTGATTCACACTGATCATGAGTTGTACAAAACAAATTTGATAAACTGAACCGATCAGGCAAAAGTTAGGGCTCACGATGTAATACAATTTGATGACGGTTGAACGCCAATTCTTTGAAAAGTCACAAAACTTTATTATAATTTGAACCAGAACAAACAAACAAAAACCAATAATTCTATCAATCCAAGGGCTTCTCTTTAAACAAATTCTTTGAAATCGAGTTTTTCCTTCATTTTTTTTGCAAAAAATATCAAAAGGGCGCAATTTTTAGATTGCGTGCCTTTAGAAATGACGTAAAATGTGTTTTATTTTTTCCACTAACTTTTTGATCAGTGATCTGAATCATAAACTCAGAAATCACGGAAGTATAACTACTAGAACCTTTTTTTTTCTATGGTAAACCAAAAAATGTATATATTTTCGCGTTTGTACTACCGCATTCAAATTGTGCTTTGCGTTATTTAGAAATCACTAAATTCGTCATTTCAATGAGACTATGAGATTATCAATTCAAGTAATGTGAGCACGTCAAAGAACAATGACGAGATTGGGGAACTTGGGGAATAATCCTTCAGGACGCTTTCACAGACATGACGGCAATAAAACAGAAACTTATTTATTTACTGAATCGAACGAAAGAATTCAAAAGTTTTGAATTAAGAATTCTAGTGCAGAAAAATGAATGAAAGAAGCAGAGGCAATTATTTCAGCTCTCCCCGCCTATGAAATATTTTCCGTATACACAAAAGAAGATTATGATCACTTCTTGTTTTCTCATTTCTTTTCTTTTCCCTGGTGAGCAAAATTGAAAGTGTGGGAGAGAAACGGTGATGATGTCAAATTAATTCTATGATTTTTCTTTCTCTCATGATGTAATTTGCACAATGAACAATAATAAAAACAAAAATTAAACAACTAATCTAGTGATGAAAGGAAAGTGTGCGCAATACGCCTATAATAAATTTGAATTTAATACACTTTAACTTTTGATTGAAGACAGTCGCGAAAACCGGTCAGAGCCGCTCGTGAGTTGCGACTGTGGTCTCGCCGGGACCAGCGCGCGCGTATACGGTAGTTTGTTTACATTTTTTTTAAACAAACTACCGTATACGCACTGGTCTCAGCGAGGCCACAGCCGCCACACACGAGCGTGCTGAAATTTATGTTTTTTTGATTGAACAAAAAAGCGAAACACTTGAAGGCAAAACAATTGTTTTTATTTTTATTTCGACTCGCCACAAAGTCAAACGCGCTTCATTGAGTTTAGTACGTCTTTTCACGTATAAATTCATTGTGAAATTAAAAATTTTGGAAACCAAAATGAAAATCACAAAAAACTAAAATTGATGAAGGGCGTTTGACCGTCATGACGGGCCGACAATACGGCCTGCCGAAAAATAGTTTTTTTTTTTTTAAGATGTTATTCTGAACATTCCCAGAAATCTTGAAATCAAATTGACTTTAATAAAGATTAACAATACATTTTTCCCTCAATGCTTCACTGATTCCGAGTTTTTCCCGGAATGGACTTTCATTCCCGTTCAAAAAAAGCAAAAGTTGAACAACTAACGTCTTTGAATTGAAAACTGAACAAAAAAAATAACATGAATTTCAGTATAAAACCGACCGGAAGTAATGAATGAAGGCACGTTCCATGTAAGTTACAGTAAAAAATAGGAAAATTAAAAAATATGGAAAAATTTATTTCTCTCACTTTTTCTGCGTGCTCAGTCAGACTAGTTTAATCAAAACCCTATTTTCCAAAACTAATAGTAAAGAGAACTCCCAGAAATCTCAATGATCCTCAATGCGTGAGTTATGCAGACAGACAAAGTCCAAATGATGACTAAATTGTGTTTATTGGCTCACATGATGCAAAGCGCAGTTTTCGGTTAGATAATTGGCGGTAGGTCCCTGAGTCCAACCAAGTTGACCAAATGAGTGGACAAGAAATGAATCGAATTCAATTTTGTTTGATCAAAGAAAAACTTGTGATGAAGACAATGATGACGATGCAAATGAGAAAATGCATGTTTTGCAGAAACATTTGAAACTTGCTTCAAATAATTCAAAGTTTGCTCACGTGTTTTCAAATGTTTACTTGCAGATTCTGGGCGGCATTCGCCGGTGCAGCGGTCAAAACACGCACGCTAAGTGCTTTCAGTTTACTGCCCTTAAAACTTAACCGACTTGTACCAAACTTCGACGGCTTCACGACCCTGGGTTTGATAAAAAAGACAAGTGTGAATCTGTTCAGAAGGAGCTGAGAAGGCAATAGCGCGAGTTTGGCGCCGATCGGCGGAGGAGCAAAAATGGGGGTGGAAGATGCAGATAAATATTTTCTGGAAGTCGGTTTTACTGTCGTTTTCCAGCTTCATGGATTTAGCTTCTGAACATATTTTTTCTTTGCAAAAGGAGGGAAACAGTAGGCATCTGGACAACGTGAGAATTGACGCATGTTCGGTGAGAATTACACAACAGAAAAATTTGGCAGGGTGCACAGATTAACACAAAGAAAGTTATGGCAGAAAAGTATGTTCTGACAAAAAAAAAGATCGCGAAAAAGACTTTCCGGCCATAGTTTGTTGTCTTCAATGTCAAAATGCTCTCGTATAAACTAAATGAAGAATACTTGTGATAAAAATAAGAAAAACAACGAACCCAATTTAAAATTCAAAATAAACGAGAAAAAGAAAAATAAGTTCTTTGAAATATAGAAATCCAGAACAGAACCGAACGAGAAGACTTCTTCTTTTCTAAATGCTTTTTATTCTCATTCACACTGTAATTATTTTTTTTTCAATTGCTCTCTGAATCATTAGATGCAAAATTTTTAAAGGAAAGAGTAGAAATGAAACAATTTTTATCCCATCATCCAATTTTGTAATTTTTTTTTTGTCAAAAGTTCGAATAATTTGCGCTCTCATAAATTAACCATCTGAATAGCGATGTTCGATAAATGTTACTAGCAAAAACGCATTCATGTAGAAATGGCAAGCTCGCAGACGTCTAGGGGTCATGGATGATCATTGGCAGGTTCTTTTACACAGATGTTTTTAACAAAAAAATAATTTTTCCAATTGCATTATTTGGACGGACTGGATAAAAAAACGAGCGCATGGAGAGGGCCCATCAAGAATGGAAATGGGAGGGTGAACACATGAAAAATAGTTAAAAGGCTTAATTGTCTGTTTTTGTTTTTGTTTTTTCAGCAAAAAAAGCGGAAGTTTTGTGGTCCAAATGAGTCAATTCGTATTTATTCACCTGAAACATGTTTCCTACTTTCTAGTTTGTTGCACCTTGAACAATGTGGGAACCCGGAAGAGTTTGCAAAATTTCAAAGGGACAAGTAAAGTAGGTAAAGGGACCATTTGAGTACTGCAAAAGTGAAAGTCTCGTTTATTTTTTGTCATTTCCACACGTCTTGTGAAAAATCACGTTTCTTCGGTTGTTTGTTTATAATGAAGTATGTATTTATAACCGTGAGAAATCTCGGAATATCACTTTTTTCTCACTTTAGACTTGCAAACTTGAACATTAAGGAACAAAGTCTAGGGGAGAAGAAATGTTCAAGAATAGAAGTTTTTGAGAGCAATATCACAATTTCAAATAAACGAATTTAATATTCCAAAGGCCAATTAAATAATTGTCTAATGATGCAAAAGGGAAACGTTTTAAAGCAAAACCCTTTCCGAAATGCTTGGTTTTTGGTTAAAAAACGTTTCTTGAAGTTAACCAAAAATCTCGAAATAAAGCGATTCGTCAAATTTAAGACCACTTTAGCCTGGAAAAAACGAAAAAAAAAAATCTCTTTCGTTTTTATCGTTATTCTTTTTAAAATTATCCTTTGCGCTTCTACACAGAACGGGAAAATTGTTTTTTCAGAGATGTTTGGTCAAGGGAAGCATAATTGGTGGCAGAAAAAAAGGGCAAATAAAGAAAAGCACGCAATATATGGTCCTTCGGAAAAGAAAAACGGATTTCCACTTGATGATATTTGACAACCTCTCGGATTTCTGGGATTTTGAAATGTGTGATTCATTATTTTTTATGTTTGTTTTTTTACTGATTGGGTATTTAGAAAAATAAATTTTAATAACGATTAACTTAATACAAAACTGCCAGGTTCAAATGCGATAAAATGTTTCAGGAAAAAAAAATGTGCATTCAAGTGAACACTCACATCTGGTTGCAGTTTGTGAAATGTGTGTTCTCATAAAAAATGAGCTAAAGGGTCAGAAAATAAACAAAGTTTCTAGGTGTGAGTAATAAAGAATACAGAATTTAAAGCAGAGTATGAAAAATGCAAAACGATTTTGCGTTTACTGAATATCTCGATAACCATCGAAAAAACTGTTGTTTATGTAGAAAAAAACACATATCTAATTACATTTTAAAACTACATTGACTGACTTATCAGGAGAAAATAAAATAAATAGATCAACAAAGGCATAGCAATAAATAAGTTCACTGCACCGCAATGGTTCATCAATTAACACGCAGCAAATATCACTGACCCATTAATTTTGCAAAATCATGAAACATTTAGAGTTCTTGTCTTGTACTCGATCAATTTTGTCTGTTGAGCCATGTAGCCAAGTGGTTAGCGCGCATGTCCACAGTTCAAGTTTTGGTGGCGATCAACTTTTGTGAGGGAGGCGCTCAAATATACAGCTTCAAGCGTTTCAATTTATATGATTTATATGGCAGATTGTCATTAGTGACTCATATTTCGCGCCTAGTCGGCGATCGGCGCGGGAGTAAACCATCGAAAACTTGTGATATCTGTCAAACTTGGCGCCTTTACTGCTGATAGCCAAAAGTTCCTTGATCACAGACATAAAAACACAAAATACGTAAAATATAAAAAATTGTTTTTTATCTAGTACCGGACAAAATGGTTGTACATTTCTTTTTTGTTCTGATAAAAACCAAATTTTGCAGACATAACGTTTAATTTTTTAAAAATGTGTGAGAAATAGTTATTACGTACGGCATTGAATCGTCAAAAAAAAAACAAAAGTTAAAAAAAAACGACTTAGCAGGAAGCAATCACCCGACAAAACTTGCAATTGCATTTGCTTATCACAACAGTTCATTTTCCAACAATCCACAAGTTCTGTGTCAATTTCTGGTAAAAGTTGTTAAAATTCCAACAAAATAGTATTCATGGAAGCCTCTTTTCTTGGTCTATTATTGTTTTATTTAAGTTGTCGCGCGGTGTTTGTGTACAGGCATTGGGGACGATTTACGAAACTCCTCCTACTTCCTTTTTTTATATGATTTTTGCCTTTATTGTTACATTTTTGATGCTTTTTTTCTTTATTTTGTAATATTTTTAATTTTAGATTGATAAATATCGTTTCCGTCGATTCATGGCAAATTTTTCTGTGTTTTTTTTATATTTAATATTGATTTTAGATTGCTAGGAATGGCGAGTCGATAAAAAATAGTTACAACAAAAAACATAAATTAGGTTTTCAACAGTTCAACAGAGCAAGCGTCCTGCCAAGAAACGGCATCCATCGAATGATTGTAGCGAATCTTCGCGGTTTTTCATAATTCTTCATCTTTTTTTGTCGAGTCGGTATAAAACCCATATTTTCTTTTGATTCTCTCTCTTTTTCATCGAATCGCTATTCCAACACCAAATTTAGCAATCTAAAATCAATATTTTTTCCTTCGAAAACTCCTATGAAAAAACAGGGCAGTGGGCGGAGTTTCGTAAATCGTCCCGCAACGCCAGTACGCAAACACCGCGCGACATCTTAAATAAAACAATAATAGTATCCACAACTTCATCAATAGCATGACAGGACGATGGCAAGCTGTAACTAACCACAAAAGATTTCGAACAAAGTACGGAACGTTCTCCATGTATTTGTTTTCCTTCTTTTCTGGTTTCAATAATTCCCGCGTCTTTGACCAAATTTCAATTACACGTAGTACATAAACTATATCCACTGGAAATTTGGGAAGCAGCGGAGGTTACAAATGTTTTAAAACCATAACAAGTGCACAGCTAGAAAAATAAAATTATTCAAAAAATCAAAACTGTCTAAACAAGGAAAAAAAAATTAAATAAAAACATTGAATGCACACAAAATATACGAAAACCAAGTATTTGTTTAAGAAGAAAATAATTTGATTACAAAAATTGTTTCGATTGAATTGAGCACAACCAGAATTGCACAAAATTCCGTTTTCCATCATTTTTTTGTTTTCAGTTTTTTGTGCAGTCATTTATTTGGGATATGTGTTTTCAACCATAACAAGTCAAAAATTTTTTACGAATTTTACAGGATTTTTAAACCAACTTTCTGTCACGTGGACACAGCTTTTATGGACCTATTCACCGCAGGAAAAAAAAACCACTTTTCGTGGTTGTTTTCCAGGAAAAAAACCCATCGCGTCGAGACCCGCCGTTAAAAAAATGCGATTCGCCTTTAATTTTCAATGGGAATTTGGTTGAAATTTAAAGGCGCATCGAACAATTTCATCAGACGGTCTCAACACGACTAATTGTTTACGTCAAAAAAACTTCCGACTACTGTAGTTTTTTGTCTTTTTTTCATAGATTTTGCATAGGGAAAAAAAACCACAAAAAACGTTTTTTTTCCTCTGCTGAATAGGTCCATTAGGAATAAAGAGTACTTTATATTTTTCCCTACCAAAAAGCTAATTAAAATTTTCGACAAGAACGCGTGAATCTGGCACATTTATTTTGTCCTTTTCCGCCCAAACTCTTCATTTTACTTTTAGTTTTTATTTCATTTTAGTAAATTCGATTGATTTTTGTTAATGAATTTTCTATTTATATTAGGCCCCTAAATTGATTTCCATCTAAACAACGTGCTTAAAATTATTCCGCCCTCTTTGTATTTCAGAAACACCTCCGTTTCTTACAAATTTCACCTGTACGAATCACGTTTTCCGGTACAAAGATCTTTTTTTTTCCTGCAAAGGTGACGTTTACTAGGAAAACGTGTATTTGGTTCCTTTTGATCTTTCCGTCGCTTCACTGCTTTCTGGACCAACAATAGAACCAATTTAAATTAAGGTGTAGAGGGAAATAAAAGGGAAGAAAGGAAAAGGAATGTAGCACAATTGGAACAATGGGAGCACAGGGGACAAGAGTGACATCAGTAATCTTGGAAGGATGTTACTCATGTCGACGATTTTGTAAAATGAATGAAATGCAGTAAAAACCTATAATCTCCACACGTACGTATGTAGATTTCTTTTATTGTGCACACTGTTAACGGAATATTTCTTTTGATTTCAATAATTTTATAATCTCTTAACTTGTTGCAAAAAAGGGATGAAATGCGTATGATCCTTCTAAAATAACTTTTCCAAACAGCAGAATTCCCGTAATAATTTAATCTCTATTGATCGTTGAAATCTATATAAATACCTGAAATATTTTTTATAAAATTTTAATTTATCTCTTTTCATAAAGAACCTAGGATTCCCGGTTTCAGACAAGAAATATCTAACAACTACAACCAAATATTTTTTTTTTGACCATAACAAAAATACAAAAATAAAATTCCTTGTTGGTTTATTTTTTATTTCTTGTTTTGAGTAGCTTTTTATTAATGTAAATCAAAAATATTCTTATTTTTATGCACCTCCTCTTTTTTCCTTTCTGATTTTTCGTAGATCTTGTTCAAAATAACAAATTTACCATAAATTAACATTGCATACATAGCATAGTAGAATAAAAAACCCAATTCTTCCCCCATTTTTACCAATTCCATTTCCGTCTCACTTTTGAGCTCTGGTCGTCTCTGTCAACCGGCTATTTCATTTCTAATCTGCAATCGCAATTTCAGCTGCTCAGTTTGATAGTAGTAATAAAGGCTAAGGTCGCCTGGATATTTGACCATCAAACACTTTTAGCAATTTAGCAAACGAGTATTGATCAAACTTTCAAGAACTTGGGTTTTAGGGGATTTTTTAAATGGTAGTAAAAATAAGCACATGTTTGATTTTTTATTGTGTCTGTGGGCTGTCGTTTTTTTTCGCATTCTGCTGATCCCCACCAAGGCTTGAACTTGGAACGTCCACCTTAAAACGCAACGAAGCGAATAGAGTCATATCAAACAAGAGAAATGCTCTTTGCAGTGGCCCATTGATACAAAACAGGAAGGTTTTTGCAAGTAGACGTCGAATTCGGGGCGTATGCCAAATACCCGTGGAACAGGCGCCAAGTTCGCCGGCTTCTAGCAGTTTTCGATAGCTAACTCTCGCATGTACGCCGATTATCGCTAAATTCACGCCCCTCTGCTCTGACAGTTTTTCGCGACGCAGTAATAATATTCGCTGGCTAAAAGCCATTTTCAACAGCTTTTCTGATAGTTATCTGATCAGGAATAAGCATTAATGTTCCTTGGTTTGCCTACTCATAATTTATCAATTTTACAAATAACCGAGGCGGTGGATCATCAAAGAGTTATCTCAAATTCTGATTTCCAACTCCTTTTAGAGTCACAAAGCCTCTCGTTACCTTATTCTAAAAAAAGACGAGGAAGCCAACACCCTCGCTAGACCATTTTTGGTAGGCTCTCTTATGAATAATTCGACTGGTAACGATGATAAGTGAGATTTATAATGAGAAGTATCACGTCACTTCAGCCTCACATTCACACCTCATTCGGCCACACAATATTTTTGCATTTTTTTTTTGATCCTGCAGCACTGCAGCAAATATACTTTTTGCTCCAACTGTTTTTCTTCCTTTTTGTCTTCTCCTCGCTAGCACCCATCTTTCCACTAGGGCGTTTATTTCCCACTTTTCTTTCTCCTCTATATTTTCAAAAGCTCCGCCCACTGTTTTTCTGGATAAAATCACTTGCAGGTGAAATCTGCCAACTATCCCCGCACTTCGGCTCACACAAATCATTTCGGAAAGAAACGAAACCGAAAACGTATCGAATCGAAATGCAGTACGCACCCCTTGTTCTTGCTGTTTTTCTTGTTGGAGTCACGTTCAGCCAGGTAATAATGATTGTTTTCTAGAAATATAAATCAAAAAACAAACTGTTTAGAACTGGGACACCGACCAATTTGAAGACGTTGGAAAAGGTGACAATAACTTGGATTTTGATGTAAGTTTTTATGATTTTTAATTGGTTTTCTGGTTTATAAATAGATGTAAAATAGAAAACTTTAACATTTCAGAAGTACATAACAAACAAGAGAGCAATAGACAAACAGCTACGTCGATCGAGCATCCGGTGGGGAAAACGGACAGTGTCTTTCACTAATGACAATCAAGTACGGTACAGAGATGTATCGAAACAAAATTTTAAATCACTACTACTTGTTTGAGGCTCTTTCGGAATAGAACTGTAGCAAAATCGAACTCCTTGAAATAGAAGTGCCTGAAATGGAGCTGTACTAAAAAAAATGAGAAATTGAACTCAATAACCCACTATGTAAAAAAAGCGGGATACTTTTTCAAGCTACTCTAGTTTTTCTGGGTTTGTACAGCTCCATTTCAGGCAAACAACCAGGGCGCAAATCTTGCGCAGGTGAAAACTGTAGTCGGTCAAATATAGAATAATATGCTCAAGAATTAATCATATTACACTAATTTTTCTTGAGAAAACAGGTGAAAAAGGGTGACGTTTCCTGAGTTCAACCGCTCAAATGACTCAACACTGCTAGCTACAATCAGTACAGTATTTTAGTTCACAATGTTGCATTTCAGGCAGTGCCACTGACTCCGGAAGGTATGATGACTCTCTGGCCAGCATATGCTTCACAATTTTTGGAAAAGAAAGTGGTCGCAAACCAAAACGAAAACAAAATTAAAACGGTAAACAAAGCTTTTCAAGCTTTTTCTTTTTAACTTCCACTATAGAGGAAATGGCCTGTTCCTGGGAAAGAATATTTCCTAACAAACCCGAAATCGAGATGTGCGCGCTACAGTGCTACTTTACCACTAGGCTCTTTCCTAGGCAAAACGTAAGATCAAATCAATGACACGGGTCCTGGCTGAATAAATAAAATAATTCTGGAAAAGTGACATTTCCTCTTGAAATGAAAAGATGCCCGTGGAAGAAGTTTTGCAGGAAAAAAATTTGGTGCACGTCCTGAATTCAATGGCTATTAGCCATTTCATTATCTGACCATACTCAGAGAACTTGTGGGGTGTATATGTCGGCAAAACAGTTATGCGGCTAATAGCCATGTATAATGGCTATGAACCGAACATTTCCTGAATATAACAGCTTTTCTCCGACATTAAAAAGTTGTCATTGTTTTGCAGACCACCCTAGCAAAACAGGACGAAGATCGGAAAAATAAGGAAGATCCAATTATGGAGAGAGTAGCAAAGGGAGGAATCCGACCAAAACTCGCGTTGAGCAGCCGACTTTGGGGACGTTGAGCGAGTTGGAATTCTTCAGATTTTATGCTATTGTGTCCCGTAAATTTTTTTGGTGAAATGAAACTTGTGATCATGTTGGTTTTTGCTTAAATTTTTTGTCCACATGCTTCCTTTTATTTCAAGGAACAATTGTTTGAAAACAATGGTTTCACTTTTAAAAAAATTCAGAAACCAGTTTAAGTATACGTAAACTTCTTCCTCAATCCGTGAATAAGAGGAATGCAATAAATATTGGGAAAGATTAGACCAATTAGCTTGCGCTTCGCGCCATTTCCTGATCTATCCAATGATTCACACCTATTAACCGTCGGTTAGCTGTACAGACTTTCCATGATACAGAATTCCCGTTTCTAAGCAGCTGCAGATCAATAGTGTCTTTCTTTTGTCCTCCTTCAACTTCTTATCCTCACGTCTTTTTCACTGTATCGTATTCTGACGTTTTTTGCTTTCATCTAGCGTCGATATTAATGTGAACGATGCGATTGATTGCGTTTTCTCCTGCATGTTAGTTAATGTGTTGCCACACCAATATACCAACCCCTAACTAACGAACGCTTGTCATTATTATGATTCCTTCAAACACTGAATAACAGACCGACTGTTCGTAAAGAGAAAGAGAGAAGGAAGAAGAAGAAGATGATGAATTTGTTTTGTTTTGTTTTGTTTTCATTCTTTTCTATTTGTTCGTTTCAATTAACCTTTGTTTTGGTTTTTTGTGTTTCTCCTTCAATTTTATTTTTCATTCCTCAATTCCAAATAGAAAATGCAGATTAGTTACAGTTCACTACTGTAACCTCTTTTATTTGAATACTTTAGAAAAAAGGCAAGACACGTCACACTTTTTTGTCAATTCAAATGCTTTTTTTTCTTTTCTTTTTTTTAAACGTGAATCTTTTGGTTTTATTCAAGTGCACTCAACCGTTTTGCCCATAATACCGACGACTTATAAAATGGAAAATTTATAGTAAGCTAAGCCAGTCAAACTTTATCTAGTAGAATTAGGAGAACGCTGTTTTTTTTCTCATTTTGTTTAAATCAAAGATCAACAGTGTTGTTTCTAGATTTTTCATTTCTTTTCTTCATCCACGCGTACAGTCTAGGTTTTCTGACATCGATAGATATCCTATTCCATTTGTCTCTGAAGCTTAGGTAACAGGTTTCTAGTCGTCTTTATGTATATTGCGTTTTTTTTCCGTGTACATCTCAATCAATCTTAATTGTGTTATTAATGCAGTTTTTATTTTATTTTGTTACAATATTTTCAGAAAATGTCGCAGAAATTATTTTTAATGGTGTCGTTATGTTTTGCCAGTGTGACTGCTCAGTATCTCAATTTGAATCTGCACAGACATCAAAGTTGTGCTTGGAGAAAAAGTGAATCAGAATTAAAACTAAATAAAACTACTTCAATTAAGGTTCTCACTGGAACCGAAAAATTGAGTTCCAAGGCGGCCACTCGGACAGTGGAGCTCTTCTCAAGTCGACAGCACAAAAGGGATGCTACGCTATTAGTGTGAGAGCCATTTTTTCAGACTGAATAACAAACACATAAAGTAGTGGAAAAAACAATAAATTATGTTCAGGGAAAAGTGAAAATTCATGAAGATGTGAGCGACGAGTTGTTGATCTATTTGTCGGTGTCGACTACTGGCGATACTCAACGCCCTCCAGAAGTTTGCAGGGATGCTAATCCAACGACGGGATGTGGGGGTGTCGGTTCTTGGTAATGGTTGCAAAAAAAAAAACAAAAAAAGAAGATACCTACCAAAAATGACTTGGAATTAATTAGGAAAAATTAATATTAATAAAAATTGTTAATCTATACAGTAGGCTTTGAAGAAAACTTGACAAAAATGTTTTTCTAAAATTTTATAATTGGCGGTTATTCAAAAACTTATTCTGACAAATTGCTAATTTTAATCGTCATTATTTGAAGGTGATCCCAGTACAGTTAATTCAAATCCATTTTAATATTGTTGGCCCGCCAAAATGGTCAAACGCGTCCGCTGAACTCAACGCTATGCAATTTTCATTTTGGTCTCCAAATTATTTCATTTCAGGTATAAATTCAACGTGAAATGAAATAATTTGGAAACGAAAATGTAATCCACGTAGTACTGAGTTCAGCGGAGCGCGTTTGATCATTTTGGCGGGTCGACAATAGAATCAGGAGCTTTTTATGTATATAACTCAATTAAAATATGTATATAACTGTGTATATAACTCAATTAAAATAAAACAGTATTTGATTTGAATTAGTCATAAAGGAATTTGCAAAACTTCTTACATATATATAATTTTTTTTTCTGCTAACTCAGATAGATGTCACTAAAAGTTCAATATCTTCATTAAATAATTCCTGCATAAACAATTTTTGTTTCGTTTTAAGAGTTTTGAGAACACTAGTATCAAGAATTTGTTTTGAAAACCAACAACTTGATTCTTGAATTCCAGTCTTTATTGTCGTCCATGCGATTCTCTCGATTCTCTGACTAAAATACTTGGAGCTCAACTTGTGGTCAATGGAAAGCCAGCCGGATGTGAACCCCTGAAAGTAAGCTTAAAAAAAGCCTAGACACAACAACTTTAATGATCATATTGTTTTTGAAGAAAGGAGAGTACGACAATGTGGAACTTCGTTTTTGCCTTCCAAAACTGGCAGCGCTTCTCGAATGGCAGGGGATATCTGAGGATGCTCTTGATCATATTTTGGCGGCAACCACTCAGGTTGGTAAGGAATTTTGAAAACAATGTAAAATAATGGGTTTAGGAAGGAAATGGACCACCAAAGCTTAGTCTTTTTGTGACTGTTTATCTATTCGACAAAGATATTAAACCACTTTTGGTGTAAGTTTTTACAAAATTTTGTTTTTATATCTCAAAAATTTATGCACCATTTGGTTTCAGCTCTCAACGCAAATTAGAAGCTCGCATCCGTGAGATCAAGAAAATGGGGAATGACGACCAAGTGGATGCCCAATCTTACTGGAACCTTCCATTCAATCAGATTATTAAAAATCAATCAGTATTTGTTGGTTGTCACAAACTGTACGGAACCATCAGTTTGAGTGATATGCAGAAAAAGAAATAATTGCTGATTTTGACATCGATTTTGAAATTTTATTTTCTTATTGATGTTAATAATGCGGGTGTTTCCTTTCCTAAAGTTTTTTTTAAATTCCATATATATCTGTATTTAGTTTAGAATTTTTCTGTCAAGAATTTATAACTTTGTAACAGTTTTTTTTTTCATTTGATGGCACATAAAGTTTACAACTTTTTTTCCGTCTACTTGGCATACATATATTGCAAACGTATGCATTTCCAACCTCGTGTTGCAGCCAGTCCAGCTTCTAGTACGTCTATCAATAAAATAAAGTGCCTTTTTTTGCACTTTCTCTCTTTCATGACCTCGCGCACGGAGGTAAAAGCAATAACAGAAAAGATATTCAGAAAAAGAATAAAAGTGGTTTTGATCGATCGTCTATGATACCAATTGTTACACTTTTGTACAATACTACGTCACTGTAAACCATTCTGAAATCCAGCTGGCAGAGAACGAAAGGGTGGGACTTTATAACTTCATAAGCCACCACACCTTCATTTCCTTGTCGCATTCGGTTACAGTGTCGAACAATGCTTCTCACTTTTATCGTCTCAACTCTTTTTGTTTCGTTTGTGAGCGGGCTGGAAAATGTGGAGCTAGGCAAAGATTTGAGTGCAACTCTTGAGCTCATCAAACATCAACCTTGTAAAAGTGAGTTTTAGATATTGTGTTTTTGTGCTGTTTTATTATAATTTTTAATTAGGTGGCAAATGGACGAAAAAGCTAGAGTTTGAACCAGGAAATGATAGAAAAGGACCGAAATTGGAACCCCAAGCTGATAGACCAAACTGCTTCACCATTGGTGGAAAAGTGGACGTTCTTGAGGTAAAAGTTTTTGAAAATAACCAGAAAATATGGTTTTTAATTTTCAGGACTTTGGCGGAGACTTTTCAATTTATCTTGAACTGAAAAACACTGCTAAGAAAAATACGGTCCCAGAGAAATGTGTAAGGCAACCAGAAAATGGATGTGGAGGATTTGGGTCATGGTAATGGTTTTTGTGGTTTTTTGTTTCAATTTGTAAAAATAAATACATTTCTAGCTTGTACTGCAACGCCTGTGAGACTTTTGGAGACAAGTTGGGAGTTCAAGCTCAATTGCTCCTTGACGGGAAGCCAATCAGTTGCGCGGTACGTTTTAACTTTTATATTTCCAATAATGCATCTTTATTAATGTTCAAGGACGGACTTAAAAAAGGCAGCTACGACAACTTGAAGCTGGCATTCTGCCTTCCAAACATTGATGACGTAATTTCTTCTCAAGGGCTCAGCAAGGAATCTTTCTTGCAATTAATTCAAGCTGATGTTAGTTACTTTATTTATTCAAAGTATTTGATTTTTTTCTATTATTATCATTTCAGGATGCCAACGCAGTCCGTGCGGTGGGAATATTCGCAACCGTCTACGTTTTTGATACTGATGTCAGCAAGCAAATGGCGACGCAAATCAAGATTGAAAGTGTCTACCGTAGAACAAAATACAGTTTCTTCAAGGTCTGATTTGCATTAAAGCTGAAACATATTTCAATGTCTATCTGATTTCAGGATCAGCCACTTCCAGCCGAAGTCTATTGGACGCTCCCATTCAATCAGTTGATTAAAAATCAACAGAGTTACGTGGCGTGCCATAAAATTTACGGGAACTTGAAAGTCAACAGAAAATAGTTTTCAATGTTTTCGTCACTTTTAATTGTGTTTGTAAATAAATGAATTTTCTCCATTTGGAAAAAATACTTTTAGAAAATGGAAAATTCTTCAATGTACAATATAAAAACGGTAAATAAAGATTGGTAATAAATTGGGATTCATTGCAACTCTATTCGCATCATCAATTAAGCGTTTGGACATTTGATGAACCTTCAACAAAAAAACGCGATTATGAGCAACACATCGGCCATGTTGTCTGACACTCTATCAGCCGCGAACTCGGACTCCTTTTTCATTTATTTTTCCAATGGAGCGCATTCGCTGCTCCATGTACTGAGTATATTCAATCAATCAATACCTCCATGAAATATGCAATGTTCTCTACGTCTCCACGACTTCTGTGATCTGTGCCTTTATCGCTGCGAGTCCAAAAGATCGTGGACGAAGAACGGTGCGTTAACAAGTAGTATAAGCTTTTCGCTGGTGTGGCGGAGAAAACGCCATACCATACGGTTCATATATATGCTAACCTTCAAACTTTATCAATTCCCACCAGATTTTGGTTGTCTCATGCTTCTTAGTTTGAAAATATTTTGCTAAGTTTGATGCGAGATATGCAACCTCAAACTTTTTATGTACAAGAAGGGCTTTTTTAATAAGTTTTCGAGTGCATTCAAGTTCTCAAAGCGTCTTTATCAAGTTGATGTGCGACCAGCCAAAATATTCAAAATCACAAAGAACTGTCTCGTCTTTGCTTCTTTGGAATATGACTGTAGCGGTATAGAACTTTTCGTAATATAACTGCCTTAAATGAAGCTGTACAGGAACAGGAAAAACAACTGCGAAATTGAACTCAATTACCCATCTTGTACAAGGAAATATTTTTTCGAGATGCTCTAGCGTGCACGCAGCTGACCCGTAGGTTTCAAACAAAAAAATTACGTCGCACGTTGAATTATGGTTGTTCATTCACTGGCGTTTCCTTTGGTTAGCTTCACAAATTTATTATGGACTTGTCAAGCAGAGTTCTGAAGTTCGCTTTGATAATTTTTTTGGTATGTTTTCTTCTTTTTATTGTCGGCCCGCCAAAATCACGGGGTGTTGAGAGGTACATGAAAATTAAAATTTAAATTTCGCGGGAAAGTTGCCACGTCACTCGAGAAAAAAACGCGCGAAATGGTGTATTCAAAACGTCGTTACAGCGGCGCCGCAGCAATTTTTTATATATTTTTTTCTTATGGGTTCGTGTCTTTTGCATTATTCGAAATATTTAAACAATATTTACACATTTATTTTATGCAGAAAACCTATTCCACCAGAGCCTCGTTTTTGAAAATCCAAACCGTTTCAAATCTGTAACAACCGCGTTTCCTCAAATCTATGTGAGCAGTGGAGCACATTTTCACGATGTACTCTTCAACACGCCGTGAAAATGGCCAAACGCGCTCCGCTGAACTCAACGCTATGCGATTTTCATTTTGGTCTCCAATTTATTCAATTTCACGTATAAATTCAACGTGAAATAAAATAAATTGGAATGCAAAATGAAAATCGCATAGCGTTGAGTTCAGCGGAGCGCGTTTGATCATTTTGGCGGGTCTACAATAGATCAAATTTTCGAGCGCCAATTCTCGCGTCTCTGTGTCTCCATTTTGCACGTTTTTTTCTAGACTTGGCAGAACGCCACTGTCGAGACACAGACACATGCAAAAAAGCGCAAGCAACTAAGATTCAACACTGAAAGTTTCCAAGTAGAGACCAAAGAATTGGCCAGACTATTGGAAAAAATATAGGTCCCAGAAAAAAAAAAGATTTTTAAACAACTACAACCGACAAATCTGAACCAAAATATGATTAACGTGTAATACTTTATGGACCTATTCACAAAACCGGAAAAAAAGGAAGAAAAAGGAAAAAAATGCGGGAAAAATCGGAGAATGCTCCGGTTGACCTGAAATTTTGGGAAATATTGGAAAACATTATCCTGTACATGCTCACAAAATTTTGGGCCAAATTATCGATTTTAAAAATTATCGATTTTTTTTCTGATAAATTTTAAATTCGATATTTTGGTCTAATAATGTTTTGAGCGTGTACAGGAGAATTTTCTCCAATTTTCCCCAAAATTTCAGGTCAATCGGAGAATTCTTTTTTTAGAAACAGCCGATTTTTCACCAAAAAAAATATACTCAATGGTTCTCAACCGGTCCCCAGGTGTTAACGCAACGGAAACCGTATTTCTTTTGCTAGACAGACATGTCGGCTCTATCTTTCTAGTCTTCCTTTTTTTTAAAGAGAATGTTGGTCAACTAGAAAGTGCCGGCTTATATTTTTTTTAATATTTCTATTAAAACGACAAGGTAACAAAAAAAATTTGTCCTCCGCAGAAAACCGAGAATCAGAACACATCGGGCATTTTGAAACTTAATTTTCACAACAAAAAAGAAGAAAAAAAAAAGAAAAACTAACATAAAATTAAAACTCTCAAACTACACAAATCAATTTTTTTAAGTCTGTGTGCATCAAGGTTCTGAATATCTAGTGGATGCCGGTCTATTAGAGTACATACGGCAATTAAAAAACATTTAAAAATTACATAATGGCTTAGATTTCCGGGTGGGACTGTCATACTATACATCTAGTGCACCGTTAACTACCTTATGAGCCTGTAGTAACAAATAAGAAAAAAGGGGGTACGACAGAATAGAAATAGGCGAAATAGAAATGCTACAAAATAGAAATGCTACAAAAAAGAACTGGAAAAAATTAGAACTGAGCGAAATAGAAATGCTACGAAATAGAACGGCTACAAAATAGAAATGAGCGAAATAGAAATGCTACAAAATAGAACAAATTTTGGCGATGGAGCGCGTTTGCATTATTTTTTCAATTGCTCAGTTTTTCGCCGATTTTCCATTTTTTTTTTCTGAAACTGCATTGATTTTATACCTTTCTTCATTTTCGATGTTGTTAAGTGCGTAAAATATCTGAAAATTACTGAAAAATCCTATAATAATCGGAAAATTCGAAGAATAATGCAAACGCGCTCCATCGCACCGATTTCTATTTCGCCCATTTCTATTTTGTCACATTTCTATTTCGCGCTGTTCTATTCCGCTCATTTCTATTTTGTAGCCGTTCTATTTTTTCCAGTTCTTTTTTGTATCATTTCTATTTTGTAGCATTTCTATTTCGCCTATTTCTATTCTGTCGTACCCCCAGAAAAAAAACTGAAAAGAGCCAGGCACGCCTCCCCCGTCGTTCAATGCGCCACCAATTTCGTCTAGTAATGAAATTATTTTTTTACTCGAAAATTTACTTTTTTGAGAAATTCGAATCATTATCTGATTACTCAAGATGACATCATCATTTTAATCCAAAAACGAGGCCTTTTTGTCAGAAAATGACCGAGCCTTAGGGTTTTAAAAATGCGCAAGGTAGAAACAATTTTGGAAGGTTGGGGTGCCGTGCCTGGTTTCTTGACAATTTTGTTTTATTAACCGAAAAATTCCAGTTAGTAGAAAATCCTCCTTATTCAGTTTCCCATCCCCATTAAACAGACAGACCGCACACTTATCTCTGTTCAAATGACCACATCTTACGGATTGAGATCGCTTTTTGACTGGCACCTAATGAGTGGTCTGATTGCCATCTAATGCTGTATGCAAAGAATAGAAAAAGAGGAAAAACGTCTGTAATGATCAGGAATAGGGTAGGGATAGTGATTGCAGTTGTTTTAGTGGACACACCACGCGCACGTAAAATGAAAACCTGACAAAATTCAAGTTTGTAGCATGTTTTACAATGAAACTGTGGTATTATGTTCTTTATTTTGAATTGGCGCCGACCAGACCTCGGTCCCTTTTCTTTGTTCGCCAATGTTAACCTTCTTCAATGCTTTTCGATGAAAAAGGGACAAGAAAGAAGGAAGAAAAACTTGACTGTTTTGCGCGAAATTTCTCAAGTGAATAGTGACGTAGATATCGTCGTCGACGTCGTCGTCGTCGTCGATACAAAGAATCGAAACGCCGATTGATACCCTCGTCGTCGAACTTCTTCTTTTACTTTTTCTTTTGTTCTATTCTCTTCCTCGATACTTGCACGCCCGCCATTACACTCTAATACTACTGAAATTTTGGTAGTGATGGCGCCGAAACGAAAGTATTACACACAGCTTTTACTCAAACCTATTGCAATGTTGTGTAATGTTGAAAGCGTAGTGTTTGAAACTGCTTGAACAATACCTGAAACGTATGAAGCAGTGATTTTTCTTATCAATGTAGTAAATCTGTATTAACAATTGTACTAACTAAAAGACAGGCTACATGAATAATAATGATGAATGGAGTTTAATTGATCACAGATGATGTCACTGATAGATAACTGCTGTTTTTTAATAATTGACATGTGGTAATAAAGTATGTTTCTATTTTTGTTTTAGGAATGTTTTGTTCTATATTTTTAATCTTGGATCGTCTCAACAGTGGATGTAACATATTAAAAAATAAGCTTTAAGGAACACTACTCCAAACCAATTTTCTACACTTTCAAAAAGGTCAGCCATCTGGTGTGAGGCAATGGCAGCAGCCAAACAGATATTTTCTCCTCCTCCTCCTCCTTTAGGGGTCGATCGGTCGTTGAGGGGGGTCGCGTGCCTAGGTAGGGTGGGCAGCCGCCTTTTGTTATAAAGAAACTCACTCCGCCCACCCGCTGAGTGTCCTATCACGTCTTCGACTCTTCTGTGGCCAGTGTGTCGAGAAACACGACTTGCGTTGATGACGACCCGAAGAATCGTACTGTTGTGCGCCATTGCCGCGTGCACCTCGGCAGCCTCATCGGAGATCTCTGTCCGCATCGAGAGACATTTCCCTTGTTCCGCCAGCTCAGGTTTGTTATTTTCGGGGGTTTTAGCTCTTCAAATTTGAAATGCTCGATTTTTTTTGAAGTTAACCCCTAATTTGTGTCAGTATTAACATAATGCATATACTTTTTGAAATTGGTTCGTCTAATTTCAAATTCTAGGTAAAATAAATTTTGGAATAATTATTCTTATAATGTGGTTATTGCTAGAATTGCAATTTACCATATTTCAAATTTAGCAATACACAAAAAAAACGTCATTTCCCTCGTTTAATTTTAAATTTTAACATCTTGTTTTTTTGAGAAGTAAACCCTTGACCACTTTGTTTTGACCCTCAAAACAAATTATTTTAAATGCGTAAATAAACCACATCCTTTCGCCTAAGAAATAAAAAAAAACCTGTTTTTCATGATTTTTTCTCCAAAGTCTTTTACCGAACCATGTGGCGTGGTTGTTCTTTTGTACCGTGTCGAGATTGTGATAACTTAAAAAAAATGACGACATCAGGTCCAAAGTTTAAATTAGGAAAACTTAAATTTATCCCACTTTTAGTGACGTTTTTTATCGGACGGACGAACAAAATAATTATTGATAGGGTTGTGAGGGGCTAGGAAGTGCTGCGGCCTTGGAAGAGACAGTAGTGTGCGTCGGTCATAGAATAACCGATAAAAGAGTAGAGGATGTCGAAAGAAATAGAAATCTGCACGACGCTCTGATTTCGCTCCGGTTTTCTGTCGTGCCTTTTCTCTACTGCGCCAAAGCGTAGAAGAAAAGTAATACTTTTGTGATTGTTTCATTCCAGGACCAAAGAAGGACACCCTCTTGATCAAGTTTCCTTCTTACAAAACCGCTGGTGTTGAGTTCCATGAGGAAATCAGCGAAAGTGGACACAAATGCTTCAGAATGTCTGGGGGAAAAGTTGAGGTACGGAAATCCTTCAAAAGTTCAACAAAAAACTTGTTTTGTGATAACAAAAATTATAGGTGTACGCCCCAGGACTTGATGGATCTAAAAAGTATTACGTGCATCTTGAGACCAGAATTGGAATTCACGGAAAACCAGAAAGATGTGTGAACGCTGATTCCAATGGATGCGGTGGTATCGGATCTTGGTACATATGACAACAAATGTTTTAATCTAAATATTAAATTCATATTTTCAGCGTTCACTGCGATATCTGCCACACTATGGGAGGATCGCTGAAAAACTTTGTTCAGATCTTCCAAGCTGACAAGCCAGCGCAGTGCTCCAGCAAAGGACTTCCAGCCGGACAGTACACCGATCTCTCTCTTCGCGTCTGCTTGCCAACTAAAAACGAACTTCTCCCATTCTTGGACCAAAATGCTTCTCGTGCCGAGCAGCTCTGGGATCTTTTCGTCAGCTCCCGTGCTCGTTCCGGAGAGATTCCACTTGTGATTGCTGCCCGTCTTTTCGACAGACCAATCAACAACTTGGACGCCAAGGCTCTCAACACTATTCTCCACGACTCCAAAGAGGGTATGATTGGATGTCACTGGATCTACGCAACTGTGTCGCAACCAAACTAAATGCGGACCTTCATTTCTTTTCACTTTTAATTTTCAACTCGTCATTTCTCACATTTCATCGATTTACCTTACTGAGTTGAGTCGGTGTGTGCGCGTATCTGTATGTCAGTGGACAACCGGGTAAAACCAACAACAACACACTCTAGAGTTGCCTTTTAGGTTTAACCTTGGCATTTTCATCTGTTATTTTGTTTTTTCATCCTCTATTTTTCCAAGCTTTCTTTCTTTCTTTCTAATTGTGTGAGTAAACAAATTTTTGATACTTTTCCAAGTATGAACAATTAACTTTTGCGTTTTCTTCGTCTGAACATAAATTGCAATAGTTTATTTCTATACAAAAACACTCAATAGAAACTAGTGAATGAGAGCGTTATCGTGTCATATAAAGAACACCAGTCCAGCAAGAAAATATATAGGCCAGAAACACATGCATCAAATTTCTAATATAAGCAGTTGGTCGGGCGGGTTGGTTTGGCAGGAAAATTGCACAGGTCACGTTTGTTTGTTTTTTTTTTCGTTTTGAAATGATGTATGAAACAGGCAAATTAGAGATCGCTACATGTAAAAGTGAGCTTGACTTAACATAAGAAGCTACAAATGATATGTCATATTGTACTACAATATGTGTTTGCAAAAATTTACTAGTTGGCATTAATTATTGAGATAACGATTGCACTTTCTTCAGAAGACGGCGGTGGACTTGGCGTGACTCGTCGCCGATGAAAACAGCTATCGAAACCGAGCTGGAAATCCGTTTTGTATATATAAACTACTTGATGTTCAAATTGTTTGAAATTTTTAAAATTTTTACCTTTAAGAATCTGACAACCCAGCAGTCACCACTTTCCGCTTCTTCTTTCTTCATCGAGCTTCCACTGTTTTTCCGTTCTTTTATACCGCTATTAGCATCTTTTTGTTTTTCTTTTATAGTCTTCTTCCTTTGTTTTTCCACCTCGTTACTGATTTTTGAACCTCTTCGCCATGCGACAAATAAGTCAAAATCCATATGCTCTAGACAGTCTTTCCCTGTGTAGGAGAATGTCGTATTACGGCGGACAAGAATTGGCCTAATCTGTAAAGTTATGGGTATCTTATTTGACTTCTAAAGCTGCCTGCCAATCCTCGAACTTTGTTAATAGAAGGAAGAAAAAAAAATACAAAAAAAAGACCATACTACTGTAAAAAGCTATAAACTTACTTTTGAAGGACACAAATCAAAAGTGGTATCGTGATATGCTGGAGGAGGAACTTGAACTGAAAAGGAGACCCTTTTGGTTTGCACATTCTCTTCACGACAGTAAGTTCGATCGAAATCCATACAAGACCAAGATCGTCGCATGAATCTTGAATTCACTGAAAACAAATGGAAATAAACGGAAAGAAAACGATGAGAAGAATGGAATTTCGCTCCGCTTTTCGCTAAAGGGGCCTTAATTTTACATTGATTAGATCCGCACACGTTTGTTTTGAGACAGATTCTACCACGCCCTAATTGTAAAACGTCATTCAGCATGTGCTGCTGACCACAAACAAACTTTTTTTTTTGTTGGTTCCCTACCCGGTTCTCTCATTTCTTCTTTGACATTGGCCATCAGCACCGAATTTCTCCTTTTAAGCTGAAAATGCAACTTTCTTTGCCGCTTTTCACGTTCACTTCTCGGCATGTCGGTGTCGTTTGCGTTGGCCTGCAGAAGAAAAGAATAAAAAGTATTAGTTTTGTCTAGCCCACAAAAGGATTAGAAGTCTGAAAAAAGAATGTGGAGATAGGAAGAGAATTCACTTACGTCGGAAAGATGAAGATAGATACCGTATAGGTGTTCAGATGAGGAGTTGGTTGGAAGGCAGGGTTCTGAAAAATAAGCATAAACAGCATAATATTTGTTTTTGATTCAAAGAAACTGAAAGTCACACAATTTCTATCTTCTTATCTTAGCTGCTTGGAATAATGGTGGGAATGTTTTGCTCAAAAATGATCGCACTACTTGAACCTGTTCCCAGTTTGAAAAAATGAACTAATTTTATCTTTTGATCTGTTTTGAATAAAAAAAAATGGGAAAATTGAGCCGCTGTCAAAATTCTCATGGATGGAAATGAAAATAGAATGGCTAGAGGTTAGTTAGTATTTCTATTCAAGTAAGGTTCGTAGCCGATAAGAGTGTTTTATCTACGTATTTAGATAGGAAAAAATGACGTTGACCTGCATTTTTGGTAATGAAAGAAAACGAATGCTCATATTTTATCATTCAAAATAAACGCGGAAAAAATAGAAAAAAAAAACGGTGGCTGGTATTTTTCCTTCAACAGTAAAAAATCCTGGTGTTCAGACAAAAATATCAAAAATCAAGAAGATTACTCATCTGAATAATCAAATTTTAACACGTTTTCTTCCATCTTCCGGCAAGTAAATCTATTATAATCAATCACAAATGAAGCCCTGATTGCTGAATCGTGCTCAATAACAGACGCATTATGCAATCGTAACAACCGTAATTTTCCGATTCTCCATTTTCATTTTTCTATTCCTTTAAATTTTCAATGACTTTCTTTATTTTTTTTTGTTAATTTTTTTGCTGTGTTTCACGTCATTTTAAAATTATAATCTCCAACTCGTTTTCCGTTTGAAATTTTTTTTTTTTTTTGAATTTTAAGTAAACTAACCTCTTCCCATATTCCAATCACGTAGGAAAATAAATTCATTTGGCTTGATTAGCACCGGATCGGAAATTGCAGATCGTAACCGGTGTGTTCCTAAGAGGCTCATTGCTGCAATTAAGAACTTTGTGAAGATAAGAGAAGAACATTTGAGTTGAATTAAATATTTAGTTTTGTGTTTTTCATTTGAAAAAACTGCCAATAATCATTTTTTTTGTGTAAATATTGTTTTTTCAATCGACTTGCGACATGAGAACGCTTGACTCCGCCCACTTTTTTCGCGCGATCACGCAAACACAGTTCGATTCTAAGAGAAGCAGAGAAAACATGGCTTTTTATCTCTCGTTCTCATGGTGCAACTCGATTGAAAACACAATAATTGCAATTTTTTTTCTTATTTCACAATTCGATTATATACTTTTGTATTGGTCAAAAAAGGCCATCTGCTTGCCAAGCTCAGTTTTTTTTGATAATTTTTTTCAGGTGAATAATTTTACTTCTTATCTAATCTAATGAAACGTGAAACTTTTTTTGAACTAGAAAAGTGAAAAAGATGCAAGGGAAAAAAACAGTGTTGATTTCTTTGATCCGGTATCAAACGGAATAAAAAAATAACTAAAATAAATGAGAAGAAAATAGATAAATAAATGATGTTAGCAATTTTATATTGCAGAAAAGTGTGAGGTGGACTCACGTATTACCGGGAACAAAAGAGGATTATTTTATTTATGTACCAGAAAGCAAAAAAAGAAAGAAAGAAGAAGAACGGGTGGGCACCAAGTAAATTTCTTATGACAGGCTATAAACAACTTTTTCTTGAATTTGTTTCCCTTATCAGTTATTTTCTGTCGAAAATTATTCAAGGGGTTAGGAATGTGAAGAATGAGAAGGAAAAGTTGTCAGAAACCGAGAAAAGACAAATACTTACTAAAAAAAGTAGAAAATAAGTTTGGCTGACGTTAGGAAGGACGGCAGAATTATTTCATGGGAAAAGAATGGCGGGGACTAGGGAGTGGGAAAATGCAAAAAAAAAAAACAATGATAAGATTTATTTTTTTTTTAATATGATGTGAGATTTGAAAAAAATGTTGTAAAAGTTGCCAAAGAACCATAGCAAAAAATAAGTTTTAAAAAGCCGTCAAAAACAAACAAAAAACAACAAGGAACAAAAATTATAACATTACAATATTACGAGCCTCAAAAGTTGTGCGTGCTGAAGATTTTAAAGATGTTCACCGAGCAAGGAATCCCCCCCCCCTCCCGTCCACACTTTCCCGCCCTCTTGTTAGGCTGCATTTAATTAGAAAAGGAACAAGAGAAATGTAAAGGGAGAAAAAATAGAGATGCCTAACCAACAAAAACGACAGGAAAAGCAGAAAGTGTAAAAGAAGAGAGGTCCTCCCGCGCCAAGGCACACACCACATTCATTATGTGTGGTTAAATTAATGACGAACGTATGGTGGTGAATGTGTGTTGGTTGGCCTGTTAACTAATAAATCATCATCGCCTTGCTGCTTTGCCTGGATTTTTTTTCGTCCAACGCGTTTCGAAAACTCCTCTTTTACCAATGAACACAGACAAGCCTATCGGTTCATGGTTATCGCTTTTTTCGCCGATTTTGATACTGTTATTATTAATTGTACTTTTTTCTTTGTCCATTTCTTCATTTCACTATCATTTGTTGATTCATATAGTTGTTTAAAACGCAGGAAAAAAAGAAACGGAAATGACGGCGCAGGAAAAGTCATGCAGCGTACGGAAAATACCAGTTGTAAATACATACAACGTGGTTAGAGAAAGTTCAAATTTCTTTGAACTACTAATCTTTTAATTTTGTTTTTGTTTTCAATCTGTTTTAATGGGAATCGGAAGAAAAAATAGTGGGAAAGGAAAAAAAAAGAAGAAAAAGTAGCAAGGGTAGAACACTGTGATTGCGTGCACTATCCCGAAAAAAAAACAATAATTGATCTGAGAATAGGAATGTGGGAAAGAACAATTTGAAAAAGATGTGAAACCGATAAAAGAACAGGAACGAGAGTGAGAATTGTTATGCAAAATGAGTGAGCGTTGCAGGAAAAAATAATTGCTGGAAATAAAAATTAAAAAAAAAAGATTGTTCTTCGTGTGAAAAGTGAAAAAGGAAAAATGAAAATCAAAAAATAAAACATTGAAATTAAAAACATCATCTATAAAAGTTTCCTTTTCTCTTTTTTTTCAGATTTTGAAACAAGATAAACACTAAAAAAGAGGAACACAACGCAAGAATGATTGTATTGTGTTACAACCGTGTAAACGCAGCAGTCACAAGTCGCGCTTCACTTGATAATTGGCGAATTGAAGTAGGAGATGGAGAAGAGGGAAGTATGTGTACATCTATATGCATGTGGAAGTTCTGAGATCAGAAAAGAGTACGTGAGATATTGGAGCCTAAAATGAGCTTGTTTTAAGGGGAAAGGTGATTTATTAATAGAGAAACTGTAACGAATACTAGACTTCATTGCTTAAATTTGGGGTTGATTATTTTTTTCATTTTCTCGTTTTTCTCTATGTTGGTGGTCAAAGGTATCAACTTAAGAGATGGAGCGCAACTGCTTCATTTCTAAAAAAAAACAATATTTATTATCGAGTGTGCTCTTCCCACTTTTTTAAGTCTGACCTTAAATATTGAATTTCTTCGTAAGAAAAATATATTTTTAAAATTCAATAAAATAATGATACGCAGACGAAAAAATACGTAGCAAGAAAAACTGAACGTTTTCACCCAACAATACATATTTAATGCAATCGCTTAATTTTCGAATTATGGATCTTCCTGCGTATAGGCAAACGCGCCCTATCACATTCTTTAAAATGGAGACGAAGAGATGCAAGAAATGACTCTCTAAAATTCGCTTTAAACATTTTCTTCTAATTTGAGAAAGGGGTAGAGAATACTTAGAATTTAGAATTTATTTATTATCCATAACAGATTGAATACAGTAAAAATTGAATCGAAAAAATAAATATATGGGGATAATAAAAGTAAAATGACCAGTCAGACCAGCAATAGTCTGTCGGTCAAGTGTGGGGGGAAAGGGTTTCGAACGGGAGAGACGCTATGCGCGCAGCAAAAGCCTCCGAGTTTAGTCTCTTCGGAAATAGTTTGACGACGTGGTTCCACAAGGACAGATTGTCGATTAGAAAACCGTGTGAGGACTTTCCACATGGAGTTAACATGTACGGACTTCTGGATGACCGGGACGCTTTGACACATAGTGGTAGGGACGGAAAGTGACATTCAAGGTTAACAATTTTGAAGTACATACGGAGCACGGATAAGATTCTTCGATGAAAAGTGGAGATCATGTGAAATTGCGTTAATCTGTCAGTATATGAAGAAAATGGTACGTTGCATCGTTGCAGTACCCGTCTAGTGTAAAATCTTAGTGGATATTCGAGTTTTTTGGCTTGGGATGGTGAGTGGAGATCTAGTAGTTCAGAACCGTATTCTAAAACTGGCCTTACATAAACATTATACAATTTAAAATAAAATTCTGGGGATTTTGAGTGGAATGCTCGTAGAAGTTGTCTGCATTTTAGTAATGATATGTTAGAAATATTATTTACATGTTTGTCAAATTTTAGTTCATTGTCAATTATAATTCCCAAGTCTCTGATATAATTTTTTACATTTATTTCGAAGCCATTTACAAAGTATTTCGAGCGCGGATTCTTGCGGCCGAAGTGCATGACCGCCGTTTTTTGTTCGGCCAGTTTGAGTCGCCACTTGTCGCACCAATCGGCGACGATGTTTATGCTGAGTTGGAGTGACGCTGGATTGGAGGACATCAGCTTCAAATCGTCGGCAAATGCAGTCACGTGGACATCAGGCGGAAACAATACTTTCTTTATTTTTAAAGCAAAGATATCAAACAATTATTTAAAAAAATTTCCTAAATTTGAAAAAAATTCCATCGAAAAATGAGCAATTTCGGATCCATCTTTAAAAAAAACTCATCTCAAGGCTATCAAATCGGTTCATTTATATTTCTACTATTTGTTTTTTCTCGAAAAAGTGAACCAAACACCGTCCATGGAAAAATATAAACAATTTTACCTCTCGGAATAGATTTAAAATTTCTTCTCCGGGTAGTAAGTGCAAGGGATGAATCGAAAATAGAAAACAGTGGAAAATAAAGAGCGGAATGAACTGGAAAGGAAAGACGTTAAAACATAAAAGGACAGATGATACAACTCTTAAAACAATTTTAAAGCCAAAAAAGTGCATGGAATAATTTTTGAATCGGGAAGTTAAATCAGAATCAGTAAAAATTTTTTCATTTGTATTTGATCTTGTTGAACAACTCAAGCCGCACGCCAATACAACTTTTTGATTTGTTTTTTTTTTTGACATTTTTTAAAGTAGTAGCTAATTTGAAACTATAACTATCATCAAAAACCAAACACTTCAAGTTTTTTTTATACAATATTGTAGTTTGGTTTAAATATTTTTCTTAAAAAGAAATGCAGAAAACATGCGAGCACTCATTTGATTTTAGTGCAGTGGTGCAGTAATTTGCAAATTTCATTTGTAATATTTTAAAAAAGTTCGCATGTCCAATCTCTTTCGCTCGAAAGGAAGTTTTAAGACATTAACTTTTATTTTCTTTTGAACAATCTTAAGCTTGGCTACATCCAAAACTGAATATTTCTGAGTTTTTATCATTTCGAAAATATTTTTTTTCCTATCGTGTGTTCACGGGCGAAATTTAATTACGATGTTTCATTGTTCCACAGGGCTCGAAGTGAAAACTGCGCTGTCCTGCGAGACCTGAATCTCGCTCGTGAACACAAATTAAATATGTAAAACATTTTTGCGTCGCACATAAATCGACTCAAACAGAATTTTAAAGACGTAGCACTTTTTGAACGCTATTTACCCATCTTACGTTTTTTTGTTTTGTTTTTTATTCTTTGATTTGTGAACTTTTATCCATATTTGAGAAATCTTGATATCACTACTTGCAAAAAATTTGAAGACAACGTTCTTAATCAAATTAAAGTTTGCAAAACCAATTTTTTTTTTCAACTTTCATTTCCAATTGTCCTATTGTTTTTTCAATTGACTTGCGACATGAAAACGCAATTCAATTCAAGTCTGCATTCACCGTTCTGTCTGCGTCTCTTCAAATATCACTGTGTTCGCGTGGTCGCGCACAAATAAGTGGGCGGAGTTTCGCGTTCTCATGTCTCAAGTCGATTGAAAACACAATGTTTCGGAATGGTTTTCGATGCATGGGTCGTTTTTTATTGATTGTTGATTAATTTATCAATTTCTCGTTTCGAGTTGTCGCTGAGTGATCCTCAATTCAGCTTGTTAGTTTTCAAGAATCATCAGGTTTTCAGCTTTTTCATTACGGTGTCCGCCAAGATAAACAAGTTTTTATCATGGCGGTCTAGACTTTATAATTATTTTTAAAGTTGTTCAACAACATAAAAATGTTTTTACAAAAAAAATTCAAAAAAAAAATAATACAAAACAGCATGCAAAAAATTCTTTGAGCTTTGTTGGTAGACCGTGAAAGTTTGTTCTACAATTATATGTCACTCTGTAGATGTACAGCAAACAGTTTTTAAAGAAGGACATTGGCAAGATTCAATAGATCAATCGCGTTGCATTGTGGAGTAAATACCTCGTGGCCACCTAACAGATACTGACAGACATATGATAAACCTGTTGCATGTCAATAGAAAAATAAAAAAGAAAAAACGGTTGATCTTGTGCTAATGATGAAAATAACAATATATTGAATATAAAAAACATTAAATAGTACGTTAAACTCAATTCGATTGCTTTTTTTTCTATTTATTTTCCCAATTACAACTATTGGCCATCCGTGACAAAAGCAAGTGCGCTTTGTGATTTTTATTTTACGTATAAATTTTACGTGAAATAAAATAATTTGGCGACGAAAATGAAAATCACGAAGTACCAAGTTTCGTAGAGCTCACTTGCTTTCTTCACGGATGGACAATATAAGAACCTAAAATCTAAAATATATACACAACGTTGCTAACTTGTTCTTTTCAGGTTTATCCGGAAGAAAAGAAAAAAAAACAGAAAGAAAATAAGAAAAACGTGAAGAATGGAATCTGCGGTCCAGTCGCGTTGGACATTTGAATAATTGATGATGAACGCAAATATCTGAGTAGGTACTAAAAGAAAATTGCTAAGAAATGAGAAACTTTTGGAACAAAAATAGACTTGATTGGATTAATACAAATATAGAAACAACTAGAATAGTTTTAAAAATAGTCCTCGTTGTCTTTATTCTACGTTCATCCTGACTTTCCTTTTCTAACGGTGCGTCGAAAAAAAAACAGAAAAATGTATCCAAAAATGCTAATTTTTACCACTTTCGCTATTGTGTCCACGTGAAATCAGTAAATAGCAAACGTGGTAAAATAAGAATTTCTGGACATCCACTTTTCTTCTATTTTCTGTTTTTTTTTTGGACGCACCATAAATAAATAAAGCGATCATTTTTAAATTTAAAGATAATAACAAAGGAAAAACTTGTGGAAATGTTATTATTGTTTGAAAATCGAAGACAGAAAATACTTGTCCGGTAATTTAGCAAACAAGAATCGATATTGTTTTGGTGATCAGATTGACTTTGTTCGAAGTGTCTCTAGTCGGTGGGCATTATCGTTTTCTATTGTTTTCATTTTATTGTATTATAAATATGTTAGCATTTTGGTGTCGGTTCCGTGTAGTTAAATTGCTACTATCCTTCGGGATAAGATTTACATACACTTCTTCGCCAAAAGCAAACCAATTTCCTGAAAAAAAGTATTAAAAAACTAGGCATTTTCCACAGAGCGCTGGAGTTAGAAACTGGGCTGAGTTTGTTTATATATGAAGAAGACTCAAGCATGTTATCAGATAAAAAAAAAACATTTTTCACTGTGTCAAAGAAACAAGAACGCACGTGATGTTCCACCTCAAAAACGCATACCGTAAATACTGTATTAAAAGCCCATGGGCTTCTATTATTCGAAGGGGTCTGGAGGTGGGCTTATATTACAGGGTGGGCTTCAAACCCTGACGTGTCAAACCCGGGATCTGCAATCTGTTGTCGCGGGTTTGCACACTTTTTTCTTATTTTTTTTTTGAATCGGGAAAAAGCTCGAGAACGAAAAGAACTACAGAAGTTCAGTGACAACAGATTGCGGATCCCGGGTTTGTAACGTCTGGGTTTGAAATGTTTTGGAATAGAACTGTTGCAAAAATATCTGCCTGAAATGGATCTGTACAAGAAGAACCGCTGCGGGATATTGAACTCAATAACCCACCATGTACAACTGAATATTTATTCGAGCTGTTCTAGCTTTCCTGGATCGCTAAATCTCCTCTTCAAGCAGTTCTATTTCGCTACAGTTCTATACCGAAACAGTTCTATTCCGAAAATTTTGGAAAAATTCCTTTTAACTGGCAGAGATACGTATTTTTTGGTAAATTTTTTGAGGACGAAAAGTTTTTTTTGTCCCACGTCTGGACTCCATGCCCAGGATCCGGAGCAGGCTTTCTCGGAAACAAAAAATTCTCTTCCGAGTTCCGTCGGAAATTTCCGATTTTGTAATTTTCTCTTCCGATGTTCCGACGGAATTCCGAGTTTTTCATTTTCATTTCCGAATTTTCGTCGGAATTCCGAAATTGAAAATTCTCGTTCCGATTTCCGATCGGAAAAATCGGAAATGAACCTGAATAGGCCCATAAAATCTTAAATTATCCACAAAAAAGTTTTAAAAATTGAGGAAAGATACGTAGACTCGTGTTTTAAATAGGAAATTTGTGTCACGGAAATGGTCGAATTTTTCCCAAAAAAAAAAAAAGATTTTTCGTACCAAATTTCGACAGAAAAACGTTTTTTTTTCCGACATCGGAAAAAAATTATTTCCGACGGAAACGGAATTATTTTCGGAAATCATTTTGTCTCGGAACGGAATCGGAAATTTTTTCTGAAGTGAAACTTCCTCGGAACCGGAATCGGAAATTTGCGACATTGGAATTCCGACGGAATTCCGACTTTTCGGAAATATCCGAGAAAGCCTGATCCGGAATACAGGACGGTAAAGATGGCGAAACGAAATCGTTGAGAAAAGTTCGACACACCCTGTCCACCCCTTTGTATTGCTTTAGGCGGCAAGGCAAAGTTACCAACCACCCTGTTGATATTTCTTTATGAAGAATTGCATATCTGACTTTGCGATTAATTTAAATCAAAAAGGTGTTGTGCACGTCATTATTACTGGCGTGGAGTGTGGTTCTTATCACAGCTCTCAAACCTGTTAGATCGAAGCAACACCTTTTTGAAGACTGTGTTCTGTTTGTAACCGACTATCATTTTTGAAAATCTAACCTAAAATCGATTTATTTTTTTCGGGTAGGTGGTCAATTAGATTTGGCTTCATATCCGGAATCGGAAAATGTAGTTTAATAATTTTTACAAACATGCACAGGTTAACAATGTAGATTACATTAAAAGAACCGGGAAGTCGGCGGCAACTTCGCCGGTTTTTCCGAACAAAAACTTTGTCTCCGATTTGAATATTTCGTTCCAAAATTTTATTCCGCTGAACGTAAAAACATCATTTTGTTTCTTTGTTTACACAAATCCCTTATCCTTTTTCGTTGTTATGTGCATCGGCTCGGCCATCTCGGAGAATGAATTTCGAAAATAATTCGTAATTCCGAGAAAACTCCGTATTCCAATTTGTGATTTTGATTTTTGGGAACTCCTTAAAAACGGGTAATTTACCAGCATAACTTCCTCCGGCTGATATGGTCCCCCCAAGGACCAGCATAGCAACTCGTCAGTTGATTTTTTTTCCGATTTACTCGTTGGCGGTTATACTGTCTGGGGGCTTACTCTGATATAGTAGTGGACTAGTATAGCCCTCCACCCCATTAGTACAAATGGGGGGGGGGGTCATTCTGGTTCCTCTTAAAGTTAAAATTTAACTTCTCCATAACAGTTGTTCTGGCTTCAACAACATGTTTCGGGTTGAATAGAGAGTTTCGAAATGAGTACTAATTAACTCATTTCGAAAAACATTGTTGAGACAGATTTCAATAAAAAAAAAGAAATGTTGGCGAAATTTTTTTATAACCGCTTAGAAACTGAAACAGATAGGATGGATGAACGACAAATCAAAAAAATAAATATTCAAAAAATAGCTCAAAAATATGTTTTTATGGACCTATTCATTTGAATTAAAATGAATTTTTATGTCATTTTAATTCAATGCATTACAACATATTAATTAATTAACCTGAATTTTCCTGAACCATTGAGTTTGAGCCTTTCTGCAAATCGTGTCGAGACATCCTGGCCAAATAAATGCATGCGCCTTTAATTTGTACTCCGAGTGGACAAGATGACGAAAAAATATGGCATAAAGTGCAGATCGGACCCTAGTTATTAAAGGCGCATGCATTTATTTGGCCAGGAAGTCTCGACACGATTTGCAGAAAGGCTCAAACTCAATGGTTCAGGAAAATTCAGGTTAATTAATTAATATGTTGTAATGCATTGAATTAAAATGACATAAAAATTCATTTTAATTCAAATGAATAGGTCCATTATACAATTTCTTTTGATTTTCAACGGATGTTTGATTCTCGATAAAAATTTAATCAATGTCAACGTTTTGTCCACATGAATACTAAATTCAAAAGCAACCCATTTACAGAAATTTGTCGGCCTGGAAATTGTCGGTACATAGAAATGAATATTTTCCAACAATTCTCCTCATCTGTATCGCTTCTTCGGCTTATTAGCTAAGATCAAAGTGTAGTATCTGTTCTTATCGTATTAACCTACGGTATACACTCAAATGAGTGTAATAAAGGTTATATGATTTTTGGAACCTAGGGAAGACTCGGGGCTTGCTCCGACTTCCCAAGGGTCGTCCCGGTGTTGCACTGCTGCCGGGCTCGGCCCAGTCCCTCATGGGGACAAAATTAAAGTTTAGTGTTGAGAACTACAGTCCGTTCCATAAGTATAGCGCCCCTCGAAGTATTCTGCCTTGGCACGCCCGGGCAAAATTGCAACATGAAACTTAAAAAAACGGATTCAGCATGCAAAAATACCCCGGAAATAACTTTTGTGCCTGAAGACATCCATGAAGCTAATAGATGTATGAAAAAATGGCTCCTGCAACCGTAACATAAGTATAGCGCCCCCCCCCCTCGGAAATTTCCAAAAAATCAAGATTTCTAATAAAATTAGTACTTTATTGCCGTTCATTAGACGTAACCAGATTGTAAACACAATTTGGCATACAATTAATAGGCTTTGGGATGTACTGGATGATCTTGTTCACGAATTCATGCTCTTTTTTCTTCCACTCGTACAAAGGTCCAGTTTTCATAACATCGACGAAGTTGTATTGCCTACTCTGGGCAGAAAATCTTTGCACAAGCTTTCCTCAGGTGTTTTGCATAAGATTCAAGACGTGTGCACACCCAGAACATAGAAAAACGTCGACATTTTTAGATTTAAACCAGTCCAAAGTCTAGATACTCACATGGATTGCAGCATTTTTCGCTGAAAAACAAAACAATACCGGTTGAAAAGACGTCGGAATAGTAATAGGTGGTTCTCGATGACTTCCTCATACTCGGAAAAGATCATCAGAGTGGAGATAAACGTTAGGTCCAACTATCCAGCAAGTGAAAATACTCCTTTTATCAGGCATAATGAACATACTCGGTAAAAGTCGGCAACTTTTATGCAAACTTTAAGGCTGTCGCAACTTTTAAGCAACATTTGTGCAACTTTTATGCGAATTTGGTAAACGTCGGCAACTTTTATGCAAACTTTAAGGCTGTCGCAACTTTTAAGCAACATTTTTGCAACTTTTATGCGAATTCGGTAAAAGTCGGCAACTTTTATGCAAACTTTAAGGCTGTCGCAACTTTTAAGCAACACTTGTGCAACTTTTATGCGTAAATTGCCAAAAATACAACATTTATGCAACATTTATACCAACTTTAAACTTTTTGTTATCGATTATTCGAAAATGATCCTTTTTCTTTCCATTTTTGCTTGTCTCCCTTATTTTTTATCGATTTTCCGGTCATAACTATTACCATTTTCCAATTAAAATTCCCGCGCGAATTAAAATGACGCGCGAGATGTTTATTTTTAGTTCACTGTTCACTTTTTGCGCTTGCCAATAAATTTATTAATGCTGCGCACAAAGTAAAAAAAAGCACGCGTAAATTTCCGAAACACGCGCACAAAGTGACGCGGAATTTGCGTGATTTTGAAGATTTGAAGAGAAAAAGATGTTGTCCCTTTAATAATTTTACGGTACTTGTTATATTTTCAGTCGATTTTCTTAGCATTTTGCGGCAAATTGACGTTTTCTGCGGTTTTAAAGATATTTTTCTATAAAGTAAATTAATTTAGCCCTAATTGGAAGGGTTTGCGTCATGTAACCACTGTCTTTTCTTATTCAATGTAAATTTCCATTTTTTGAAAACTTTCCTAAATTTTTTTGCCGTCTTGTCTGCAATTCAAACTTTCGTCGATTCTGTTTTGTCCTTTTCTGACTAATTTTGTAGCATTGTGTTATGGGGTTTTGCACGAAATGCAAAAAACGGCAAAATCTGCGAAAAACTCGGAAAATGCTCCGATTGACCTGAAATTTTAATCAATAAGGGCAACAAATAATTCTGGATATGCCCAAAAAATTTTGGACCGAAATATCGATTTGAAAAAAAATATATTTATTTTTTTTCTGAAAATTTTTAAAACCGATATTTTGGTCAAGAAAAAACAGTGATTACGTGACGCAAACTTTCAATTACGGTCAAATTAATTTATTTTATCGAAAAATATCTTTCAACCCGCATTAAATGTTAATTTTCCGCAACATGTGTAAAAAATCTACTGAAAAAATAACATGTACCGTATGAATTTTAAAGGGACATTCTCATCGGTTTGTCAATTTTAATTGATTTCAAATAATGTTGACTATTGAGATTTCGGAGTGGATGCGTTGGGATTCTTCCTACCGGACGACTTGCTGATCGGTGAAATTGCAGAAGATCACCCGTGAATTAAAAAAAAAGGAAACAGAAAATATGTTTATTTTTCAGATTCCTACAATGTGTGGAAGCGGAGGACAAGGGAGACGAAATTCTACGTCGTCGTAGATGCGGAGAGCCAGCAATTCGAACTGTAGAGAATGTCATTGCAAAAGCTCTGTGAGTTTTGTTTTACATTATTTACAAAAACCTATGAAATTAATTTAGACGAAACCTGCGAACGCACCATTTTGACATGGATGCAAACATTCTGGTTGCATGCAAGGTAAGTTTCAAAAGGATTAGCTAGTATTACATTTATTCTAACAGGATCGTTCAAATTGCGTTCGACATCTCCGTTGGGAATCAGTGCGAAAGTTTCGCGATGCTCTTCTAGAAAATGGTAAAACTGTGGCGTATTCTTCCGAAGAAGTTTACCAATATCAGAAGACTTTGACCCGAGCCGCTTCTATTGATTGATAATCGTGTTTTTTTTAAAGTAAAACATAGATACCATATGGCACGGCTCCCCCTCCTTCCAATGCTCCAGCAATTTCGCAGTGGTGCGCGCTTGCATCATTCGCCAGCGGCGAATGTAATTTTGTACTGAAAAATCAGTTTTTTTCATTATTTCACTCGAATAATTATGTTTTTGAAAAATGAATATCATTTGCCGATAGAGGAGTTTCTTGCGAACATTTCGAGCACTTGGACGTCAACAAAAATTCAGAAATGGCCGAGCCTTAGGGGTTTGAAAAACATCTACGATTTCTACGATAAAATATTGAGCAATCACATAATAAAAAGATAGAAATTAATAAATTATCAATTTTTATTCATTTTCAGAATAGTTATGCCTAAAAATTTGTAAAAAATATTTAAAAATCAAATAAAAATGGAAAAAAAATTCTGCTATTGCGCAAATCACATTGTCCACGTGGAGTACACGGCCGTACGACCATGGAGTGCCAGTGCACGCGAAATGCGCCAACCAGAAAAAATTTCGGAAGGCTGGGGTGCCGTGTATGGGAGCTTTTCAGCTTGTAAAATAATCCCTGAAATATTAACCTTTCAGAAACGTATGTTAAAAAAGGGTAAACAAATGACTATATAAAAATATTTAGCTGTTTGCAATTTGGAGACCCTGGCAAAACTAATGGGGTTATTCATTTTGTGAAACTTGCATGCTTGTCTTATTCATTTCATGCAGAAAACGACATTGTATGCATTTTTCTGCAGAAAATGTCGTATTCTGCATGAAATGAATAAGACAAAAATGCAAGTTTCACAAAATGAATAACCCCATTAGTTTTGCCAAGGTACCAAAATTGCAAACAGTTAAATATTTTTATATAATCATTTGTTTACCTTTTTTAACAAACGATTCTGAAAGGTTAATATTTCAGAGATTATTAACAAGCTGAAAACTAGCTATTATCGATTCCATTTTCTTGCCACGTAAAGCTTCTTCAAATACCACAGTCATTTCAGAAATGAAAAAGCCACGATAACAGTTTTCTTATAATTTTTTATATGTTTTATATTTGCAATCATATATATTTTTTAATTATTTTCGGCCCGCCAAAATGGTCAAACGCGCTCCGCTGAACTCAACGCTATGGGATTTTCATTTCGGTTTCCAAATTATTTAATTTCACGTTGAATTTATACGTGAAATTAAATAATTTGGAGACCAAAATGAAAATCCCATAGCGTTGAGTTCAGCGGAGCGCGTTTGGCCATTTTGGCAGGCCGACAATATATAATGGATTCGTGACGGAGTGACATTTCACGTGAAACTGGGCAACGAAAAGTCTCTCCATTTCTTCATTTTTACAAATAAAGACGTGAAAAAATTGTCACTCCGCCACGAATCCATTATATATAATTTTTAATTTTGTGTTAATTGTTAATTAATTCCTCATTACTTTTTTTTCAATCAAAATAAACGTATTTTTCTATATATTGATCGATTTTCGTTTGCGAGAAAGAAAGAGTGAGAGAGTGTGAGAGAAAAAAAAACAAAATTAGAACAAAAAATGTGCAACTTTTGTTCAGCACTTGTGCAACTTTTAAGCACACTTTATGCAACCGTTGTATAAAGTCTAAAATTGGTGTTGCATAAAGTTTGCATAAAAGTTGCATAAGTGTTGCATAAAAGTTGCCGACTTTTACCGAGTAGGTACTGTAACAATCCGAACCGTCTCCATTTAAGCTTTTAACCCCAGAAAAGATTATCTTAGTTCCTGATTCGAGTTTTGTAGCAACTAGCTAGCAACATTTACCTCATTCAAGTTTGTAGAAAAACTTTTACGAGTGAACTCAGAATCACGGACCTTGAAAGGATCGGTATGACGTGGAGCGGGCTTCATAACTTACTGGACAGGGTTTGGATCCATGTCATTGGCTCTCCAGATGCTCTGTTTGAAAGCATCGTGGTTCAGCTCTCGTTTCATAGCAATGCGAGTCTTTATTGAGTTCGAAACATGCCGTATGATGTTTCATCTTGTCTCTTTGGTGGTGCTCCAGACTTCGTAGACGGCTTATAACGGCTCGGATTTTCAATATAATTGTTGATTCACTTCTTTGAACACTTCAAGTTGTGTAATTACTCAAATTGACCTCCCGGCTGTTTTGCAGGCGTCAGATTGGAGTTGTTCGGCGCCAGAAAAGTGTTTTCCACGAAACATGGTTGAATTATGCACAATATAGACAAAAATATGAGAACTATAACCACATGTTATTTAAAAGCGCATAAAGCATAAAATTGAAACAATCCAGGCACAGATTTCCTCATTAATAGGGATTTTTAAGAAATTTCCGAGGGGGGCGCTATACTTATGTTACGGTTGCAGGAGCCATTTTTTCATACATCTATCTGCTTCATGGATGTTTTCAGGCACAATACCACAAAACGGATATTTTCGGGGTAGTTTTGCATGCTGAATCCGTTTTTTAATGTCCCATGTTGCAGTTTTGCCCGGGAGTGCCAAGACAGATTACTTCGAGGGGGGCGCTATACTTATGGAACGGACTGTAGTAATCTTTTGATAGTGGCAGGACAATTGTCCGACATCGGGCTGCCCCTACACTCCAAATCACAGAGTTCTTTTTGACTGGGGCTGTCAGAGTCGAGTTGCCCACCGTAAGTCTCGCGGCCCACTCGTCCATACTCAACTTCGTAGTTTTCAAGAGGAGTACCTGATCTAATCTATCTTGCTGAAATCAGCGAACACGTAATATAGTCTATAGATCAATATAATGAAAAATGTGCCTAACACCGTTACAGTACCCGTCCGGTTGCAGTGTGCACCGAGTGCACAAATATATTTTCTTTCACCATCTTGTACTCGACAGAGCTGAATTCTCTAAATAAGTTACATGGGAAAAGATGCAGCAATGTCCATGTCTGCTCAATCGGGTTTAATTAAAACTAGACAGAAAATCAAAAAAGTTATGGAGACGCAGATAAAGGCGACCGGAGGCGTTTGCATCTAGTCAAACAGCACCGGTAAGTACAAAATAGAGAGGGAACAAAAAGATCTCTGACTCGAGAAGCGATACCGACACCAAAAATAGTCTAAAGTGATGAAGATGCAAAAAAAAAAGAGTCGACTATAATGAAAACATTTATATTAATAGTTTAGTTTTTTAACTAAAATACAATGAAATACCTTTAGTGCGATTGGGGTTTTATTTTGGACGGTAATTATAAGTGATAAATACATTATTGCATGACTATTCCTAATAAAGTTTTTGATTTTAGTAAATGACGGATAAAAGCATAAAGAAAGGATAATCAGAAAATGAATGGGAGGACACGATGAAAAAAAATGGAAGGAAAAGGAACGAAGTTGTTTGCATGATTGTTGAAATCGGGATAAATTGAGGGATGATTGGGGGCTGATGCTGTTTTTGAAGCACAATATTTTCTATGGGGAAAAGTGCTGGAATTGTTGTTTGGCATGAGATGGACAAATGACATTTGGGGAAGACGACAATCGGGATCTACAACAGCCTAGCTGTTTGACGGATGGGTAGAAACAATTCAGAAAGAACAATTTTTCTAGGATGTGTGACTTTTGAGAATAATGACATTGGGATCGGGATCAGGATTTGGATTTGGATTCGGGATTGTCTTGGTTAAAATGGATGACTATTACACAAGTGAAGTAGGACACAGTAAGGAACAAGTTTTGTATATTTCGAGCACAGCTCGCACGCAGAAGGAATACACATTATTATGTCCTTAGAGACTGTTTTTCTACAATATTTTTCTTTTTCTTAATGGTTTCATGCATTACAATAGTACATGTTGCAAAAATGTAAGAGTAATTGTAGAACCAGATGAGATGACGATTTTGCGACTGGAAACTAGAAATTAAGCAAATTGTGATGAACAACCGGTGGAGATCAAAAAGAATAAAGTAGTTGTTCAGAGTTGATAGCCATCTGTTTACATCAGCAAGATTTGACGAACAAAGTCGATTGTCTGCTGGTTGGAGAAGTCAAACTGAAAATTCAAATTAAATAATTTTTGTTGTTATCTATTAATTATCGTTTACTTACAGAGCATCTTCCAAGAATTTGAAAATCATGAACAGTGAGTGATTTCAGGTTTTCCTCGAGTTTGTCACAAGACACTGGAAGCTCCGGATCCTAAAAGTTCAAATTACAAACCGTTCATATTTTCAAGCCACGGCTCTAATCTCACCTGCATATCGAAGAAAGCAATTTCATTTGGAAAGTCCAGGCTGCTTGCCGAGCTAGTGCTTGCCACACTCGAGATTGGCGTGTTTTGGTTGAGCTGCCCTTGTTGTTGGGGTGTGTTGAAGTTGTTCATTGGTGCAACCATATGGTCTTGTCCAGCTCCCATGTGTGGATGAACCTGCACCCCCATCGCTGATGTCATTGATGAGGATGACTGTTGATGAAGGTACTGTGGATGAGTGTTCATCTGACCGTACTGTCCCTGACCCATTCCCATCATCATTGAAGGGTCCTGTTGCATTTGACGTTGCATAGCTGATTGTTGTTGTGGGACTGCAGCCGAGGCAGCGGTTTGAATACGGTCTGCAAATATGTTAACTAGAGGAAATAATTAATGAATGGATGAATAGATGAATGGGTGTCACGAAAACTGAAAACCGAGAGCCCCCTAGGTATGGAATAAATCCCTGTCAACAAGTAGGAGGGCCAGCATAGGGGCGGGACATGACGGGGCTTCCCGAAGGATTCGTCAGAATAGCTTATGTTTTTTTTTAGTTTTTCGCCAACTATGGAAGGGGAGGGGGAGGGGGAGGGGGGGGGAGGAGCGTGATTGCATTATTGCCCACGGTTCGTTTGTAAAAAACAACAGTCTTTTTCTTTGCGTCTTTGTTCACGAACAGATCAAAAACTCAATGACTTTGCACCTGTCATTGCGGCTCGAGTATTTCATTTTTATTCGAAATATCATGTGCAAAACAAGAAATTGCAGTTCGAATAATAATAATAATAATAATAATTTATGATGGGTTCAAAAAAAGAGAAAATATGTGTTCAATTTTTCATTTTTAAATGAATCATGTCATGCCATTTCGACTCCTATTCTCATTGTCAGATTCACAAGAAGAAGTAAAACTATCTTGTTTTGTTTTTAATTTTCTTTCCCCTTTTTCACCTGAACGCACCTGATTAAAGAAAATAATGAACTATAAATTCTCAGGTAAATCCTGCGCATGTTTTGAACAGACCTGGCAACAAACTACTACTGAAAACACAAAAATCTCCTGAGCTAGACACACACACACACCCACGAAAATAATGTGGAAAAAAAAAACAAGAGTCGTCCACTTTCAGACTTACATCCAGAAAAGAAGCCTGTGTTTTTTTTTTCGCTGTTTTCTCTTTTTTTTTAAGCTGAAGAAGATAGAGTGAACGACAAATAGTCTGTTTGCCGGAAAATGCCCATTTTCTGTTGACCACACACACAGACACATGAATGATGAAACGGCCGAACGAATAAACGGGGAAGAACGAGTAAGAGTAGACGAAAAACGAACATTTGTGTATGTGATACGTGTTTTTTACACGTTCTTCTCTTCTCCTGTTCTATGTTTTTTCGGCTCACAAATCCACGCCTTGTTATAGCAAACCAAACACACCGCAGGGACAGAAACCGGCCGAGTTGTCGCCGTTCCGACTACTACTACTACAAAAATATTTTGCCGTTCATTCCGAGGAGAGCGAAAGAAAAATGAGATAGAGAGCGAAAACAGAGAAGGAAAAAAAATGTGTGTGTGGTCATCAACATGTTTTTGTTTTTCATTACTACGCCCATAATTGCTCTTGACTCATGGCGCCCGTCGTAAACAGAAACTTTCGTTCTGTGTATGATGATGACCAGCGAGAAATCTATGAAATACTGATGAACGTCTTCTTTGCAAAACAAGTGGTCAGAAATTGTAGGCAATATTAAGACTTCTAAGCTGTTGTCTCCTTCTCTGTCTTTTGCTTCGTCGTCAATGTGCATCTAAGAGGATTTGCGCACGTATCATGCGGAACGCCGCATTGCTTTTCTTGCCTTTCACTCCGCCCACTTGTTTATTGTTTACAACATGTTGTGTTGATGGATGGAGTGGAGTGAGCAAAGTACCGGGTCCGGGAAGTGACGGCGGAAAGAAGCGGAACTTAATTGGACGGTGGGGGTGAAAATATAGTTGTTCCAGGAAAATTAAAATTAAAATTAAAAATACAAATACAAATAGAAACCGAAACCGAAACCGAAACCGAAAAAGAAAAAACAAGTTTTCCATTATTGGCATGAAAACAATGCTTCATCCAATTGCAATGTAACAATAATAGTTATTTTTCGAGACAATGTTGAGTGTTTTCTTATTCTATTTATTTTCCGCTTATTTTGACAGTGTAGGCCAAAAATATTTATGCATTGTCATGAGCTTGAGCTCCAAATCTGCGGGGACTATGATGCTTATCCACCAATATTAAAAAAAAACATGAAAAATTGACGGCTTGAAGTTATAATTTCCTTCGCACATTGCCGCTGCACGGGAATGCAAAATAAATGATGTAGATGTTTATTCCCCTCCCTCCACCGCTCCTTTCAGCTGACTGACTGGTAAATAACTTTTCTTCGATTGCATCGAAAATAACACGTAGAAGTTAGTTTTTGGTCTCACCCAGGGGAACGCTCACATCACTTACGTTGTTGCTCCAAAGGCTGCTGCTCTTTTGCTTTTTGTTGTTGTGCTTGTTGCTGCTGTCTAGCTTGAATAGAGTTGCGCAGTTCTGTTCGCACCATTTCCGACCTGCAGAATTTTTGATTGCGTGTTGTTCGAAAAACAACATTTCTAAAACTCAAATTCAACTTACTTCGTATTGGAATATGCCGCTTGCGATCCACTTGGTCCTCCGTGCATCATCGTCTGATGTTGATGCTGCAATGATTGGTTAGCTCCCGAACTCATGTGATGATTTCCCATCATATTGCTCTGAAAACATCACGTTTATTATCACAAAACAAAGTTCAACGTATTACCTGCTGATAACCATATGGCGGCGGAGGTTGAAAATGATGGTTTTGTGCTGCTGTCTCATCAAGTTGTGCCTTGTTGACCGTTCGTTTTCTACGTGTATTGGTTTTTGCTGCTGGTTTGGATGGTGGAGCTTGAACAGGTAGAGGCTGTGGAGTTTGTTGAAATTGCGATTGGTACTGATTCATCTGAAAGAAAACCAAATTTGAAACGAAATGGAAAAAAAATGAAATGAAAAGTAGTCAGACTATTGTTCGTTTTTATCTATCACAAAAGCCAATCAAGTGACACATAATGCAACTGTGACTAGTAAATATAAATATGTTTGAAGGGAAACCGTGCCAAATTAGATCTAGTCGAGAAGTGAAGTGTTTTGCGGTCGGTGTCGGTGTCGGGGACACGGACAGGGGGGATCTTATTACTATGCATATGCGTGACGGATAAATGAAGAAGAGGGCGACGAAACGAAACCAAGAGAGAAAATTGAGGCAAAGCGCGTACATTTTAATGCGATATAAACACTATTGAGAAAAAGGAAGAAGAAAACGAACGGAAAGAATGTATTGCATTTGGGAATAAATGAATGAACGCGCGATTCGGTCGTTCAAAACTAACATAATGTTTTTTTTCTCTAAAATTCTCGGTCAACGTATATATACCATTTTTAGAAAAAGAGAGAGAGGGAATGGCCAATAGGGCGTCACTAGGTGAATTTAGTGAGGTTACATAGAAAATTATATAGGTCACCTGTTGTTGTGCTTGTTGCCTTTGATACTGCTCCCATCTGGCATTTTCTTGTGGTGAATACTGCGGAGGCTGCATTCGAGACATGGCCTGCATGTTTCCTGAATTGCTGGTCCTGCAAACAGCAAAAAAACGTATGAAGAAAAAGAGGACGATCTCAATAAAATAGAGAATCATACATCACTAAAGCTTGACACTAGATTGTCAAAACATGTTCTTCTAAGGTCTCAAACAAAATGGATATGCCAGTTTTCTGGAACACTTTTTTTTTAATTTTTGATTGTCTTTTTAAATGAGAATAACTGTCTGACCAAAACTTTAATAATTGTGGAACAGTACGGAACAAAACAACTTTTTCTTCTAGGAATTCTGATACAAAGAAGCTATTTTTCTCTCTTTAATAACAGTTCTCAGCAAGTAAACAACACGCACACAATGTTTGTTTCAGTTGGCTAGGCCAAAAATTCAGGTTTTAGAGGGTTGAAAAAGGCAAAAATAAAAATGAAATTTTTGTCAAAAGTATGTTTTTTTTTCTGGTCGCAGTTATTTTCTGCTATATGTTGCCGAATGATTTGTTTTCAACAACACCACACTTCTCTTTTTCTAGTTTTTTTTGTGCCTGGTTCCAAACTACTAAATTGTCAGCAAGAGAGAATAAAAGAAGACGAGAAGAGTCGAGACGATGTCAATAAAGCTCAATGAGCAACAAAACTGTTATGATTTTTTTTTGTTCTCATTTCATACAATGACTCATAACAAAATATTCGGAGAGTCATCAATGAGCAAGAAAAAACACGAAAAAATAATGAGAAAAAAAAAACTGTGGTCAGTGCACTTTTGTGGATGAGTGAACAACTAGAACATAAATTTGACTCAATTCACTACACTGGCCCACACGTGTTCATAGTTGTGTTTTTTTTTGTGTTGCGCCACAAATGTTTTTCACAGAAAGATAGATGTTTGACTTTTTGGTGCACTAAGGAAGGAGTTGCCATGTGATGTATACGATGGGGATAAGATCTCACAAATTGATGGAACAAGTAATAAACATGTGAGGATAATTCTTGGAAAATATAACTGTTTCCATTCTGTTAAACTTTAGGGTCAAGATAAGAGGCTGATTTCAAAATAATAGTTATTATTTTTCTATTTTAAATTAACTCACGATTGATGTGGTTGTTGCTGGTGTTGTTGTTGTTGTTGTTGTGCCGTCTGTTGCATGTGATGTTGTGTCATTTGATGCTGTTGCACTCCCATTGGCTGTTCTCCCATCTGACCGCTCATGAGGCCCATTGAGCTTACTGAGTTTGCACTCATTCCCTGACTTCCCATCATCTGACCATTGCTTATTGCTCCCATTTGTTCTATGCCGTTTATATGACCGATCCTGCGGTCGATTTGGCTTTGACGGCTGTCCATTGGTTGGCTCAGTCCTGCTCCCATTCCTGCTCCCATTCCTGAGTTAACGGGTCGGTTTATGGTGGAGCCCATGGTGTTGCTCATATTTAACCCCACATTTACTGCCATATTGGAGTTAATACCAGAATTCACCATTTGTGGCATTGAAGCATTGCTCATGCCCATACTTCTCTGATCTACAGGACTCATAACCATCTGATGGTTTGGATTCATTTGCGGTGGACCAGCCTGCCTTTGATCTATTTGTCCCATCGATCTAGTGCCGGACATTTGCATCGATCGATCCATTTGTCCCATTTGGTTGCTCATTTGGTGTTGTTGCAATTGCCGTTGATCTAACATGACACCATTTCCATTCATCGATCCCATTTGTCCCATTTGCCCGTATCCCTGGTTTGGATAGTTGTACGGAGATTGTTGTTGCCTTGATTGCTTTGGTTGCGGCTGAGTAGGCGGTGTAGCGGAGTACATCCTTACAGCCTGAAAAATGGGTTTTAATTTTTTGTTGTGCTTGCTGGGACAGTATCAATTATGAGAAAAAAAGATAAGTCTACGGCGTAAAACCTGTTTATGCTATTTAATTCTCAACATGTTTTTGCTCAGAGATCAGTTTTTCATCTTCCAGATACGTAGAAAACAAGAAAGCATACATAAACAAGATATTTACAATTTCGGAAAAAAACGAGCCAACCTCGTTTCCCGTTTTTTGGGAGCCCCAGTGTATTTTGGAAAATAACAATTTCAGATGTAGTAAAAGAGAATATTACCTGCAAAAAACATGCACAAGTTAGAAAAAACACGCAGTCTGTAGTATAGAAAAAAAATAATTGGAGGCCGGCGATTGGGGATTATAAGGAAATAGACTGGAGGTAAAAAAAGAAGAAAATAATAAAGTTCATGAAACGGAATTGAATTCAAACGGTTTAATAGAAATTCTTTGGATGTTGCATTCGGATACAAATCCAATGTACACAATAACAAATCCTAGTTTGCGCTGTGTCATTAACCCTTCTTCACCTAGTCTCCGCCACAGTTTCTACTTGTTTCCTGCGCATGTTTTCGTGGATACTCTTTCTATTCGCGGATCTAATCACTTTTATTCCTCCGTGCCATCCAAAATGTATGATTGATGAAGGTGTCTAGCGCAGAAAGTTTGGTTCAAAAAATCAAAAAGTGAATAAATTGTGAAAAGATTTAAAGGCAAAACCAAGAGACAAACGCAACTCGGATTTTGTAGATGTTGTTGATGTGTTGACATAGCTTTTGCTTTTCTTGCAGATTTTCGATAATAAGACCACTGGAATAGAACCAAAGAAACGAAAGAGAAGAGAAGAGACTGGTCACTGTGACCATTAGAAAAGAAACTGGAAGCTGAGATTTGTACAAGACAGATTTATAAAGAGATCATGTGTACAGCATTTCATTCGTTTTTTGTTTAGTTTCCAGTGTTGAAACGATATAAACAACATCGCAGAATGCGCAAAACAAGCAACACTTGGCCTGGGTGTGCACAAAAACAAAAAAAACTAGACTTTCACGTGCGTTCCCGAAAAAGTTCACAAGACCACAGAGGCATTCTTCGAATACTAAACTTGATTTATCAGGCTGTTATAACCTGACAAACCTAAAAATAAACGCACGCTTTTCTCGTCAAATCAACGAAGTCATACTATTTTCTTATCACCTAGGGTGGTCACTACGCGTCGAAATCAATCGAGACCTCGGCAGTTCTGAAACGAAAAAATTCACAGTACAAGACAAATTTTGGGAAATAAAACGTCAAGGTGTTTGCTTTTCTTATCACGACTCGAAAAAAAATTTCCGCGTGATTCTGATTCCGTTCTGGCAACGACTTCTACTTCTACTTCTACTCACACTTCTAACTCTCACCAAATCTTATTTTTCCCACAATTAGCACTTCAAATTTCTGCATTGAAAAAAAATGAAGGGAAAAAGGAAGAAAAAGTTGAAAGCTCTTGATTTTGTTTGTTTGTGGGTTGTTATGTATGTACCCTGCATGTTTCACGACATGTGCACCCCAGAAGATTGCACTGTGCTCGTGGACGAGCCGCTAGAGCAAAGAGTTGGTGGTCACGTGCTTTGAGCTCATTTCAGGAATCACTAGAGCTTCCGGCTTCTTTTTTGTTTCCTAGGTGTGTAACGCAAAAAAAAAACATTTAAAAGTGAAAACGTATATATTTTTATATTTTTCAAAGCTAAAAATAACCCACGAAATTTGTTAAGTTAGACACAAAAAATAGATCTCTATTCTTTTTATAGTAAAATTTTGGGAGGAAGTTGATCGTAAATGCTCATTGCCTTGTTTCAATCAAAATGATGCATTTGTTTTTCAAAGTGTCACGTAAAATAGATGAGATGGAACAAGAATTGAACAAAAAAAAATGGAAAAAACGGCATGCACAGGTCATTCTCCCGACAAAAATGACTTCTTTCCCGCTCAGTCCGGAGAATCGGAAATTGGGAAATTGCAAGATAAGAAGAAAAAAATTAGAAAGGGGGAACAGGGAAAGTATCATAGAAGAAAAGAAACCGAGTTGATTGACAGTGCACAAACGTTAAAAAAGAAGATATCGATATATATATATATATATAGAAGAAGCACTTTAACTATATTCTGTTTTCCAAGTGTTGAGCATTGGACATACAAAAAACCCGCACAACAATTGTTTGATTAACGAAATGACATGGTGGTTTCGTGGTTAGATAGTTGGTCTAAAGAGAGAGAGAGGCTACAAGGTAGTTGCCGTTAGAATATTTTGATAATCCGAAAAAAGCGGCATAAAATATAATATAAATAATTTAATGCTCAAGCTTCTAAGGGGGTAAAACATGTTCTCTGATATACCAGAGAATTTGTCCGCACAGGTAACTTTGACTTTTTAGAGTAAGTTTTTTCTACCCAGTTTTAAGATTCTTATAACTTGAAACGGGGTAAATTGATTCCGTTGTCAAGAAAAGATACATATTAAATCTGGGTCTTTAGAAGGAGTTCGATTTCTGACACACAAGTACTTTTTTCAGTTTTTCCAATATTTGATATTTCCAAGAGAGGCTCAATATAAACGGGCCGAGATTGGCATATCGGTTCCAAACATTTATTACACAGGAAATTTAATTTTTTCTCACCTATTCAGATATCCGAAGTTTTTAGAGCAGCCAGAAATAGCAAACTATCAATAATTCCTGGTTTTATACCGAACAACAAGATAAAATCGGCAAAGGCAAAAGCTATTGACAAAAAAGAAAGGCAAATTGAGTATAATGGAAGAAACATACAAGCAAAGTAGTCAGTCAGTGCCTCCGATGCGTTTTGTGTATATGTGTTTGTGTGTGAGTGTTGTCTTTTCTCTATACGAGCGGCGTCATCTGTTCGGAGACACCCTTCTCCTCGCCTTTTCATTCTTTCTTCTTCGCCTTCGTGGATATGCGAACGAAGGTCGTACAGTGGGCACCGGGCACCGGGCACCGCCACTCGGCGCGAGGAGCCATTTGGGTCACTATCGCATGTGCTTTGGGTCGGTTGAACGGCGGCAACGCCAAATTATACGGTCAACACAGTTGGCACATGAAAAAATAGGGGGGAAAAAGAAGACAGCAGGTGGTTTTGAATCAGTTTTAGATGGTAGTTTTGAATTTCACGCTTAATAGCTCTTGTGTGTCCGCAAAAAAGTCACGTGTCAGTTTTTGATATCATAACTTAAATCAGTATCATGTCAAAATGTTATCACATGAAAGGCATGTGCCTAGGAGTTAAATTCTTGAAATTGGAGGTGAACAAAGGTTGAAGAATACTATGTTTTGTTGTTGTTTGTTGTTGTTTCAATTTTTTTTATTTATTGTGTTTTCAATCGAGTTGCAGCATGAGAACGAAAGAAAAAAATACATGTTTTTTCTGCTTCTCTTCGAATCGAACTGTGTTTGCGTGGTCGCGCGAAAAAAAAGTGGGCGGAGTCACGCGTTCTCATGTCGCAAGTCGATTTCGTTCTAAGCATGAAACCAAAGGAACCGAAGCGGCAAACGTAATTTTTTTTTAATAGTAAATTCAAAGCTTCAGTTCCTTAATATCACATTACAATTGACTCTAAAAAGCTTTTCCATATTCGAGTAGATATGAAACTTTAGTCTATTGAAAAGAGCTCATACAAAATAAATAAAAACAGAGAACACTCAGCTTATACAAGTTTAACTTTTCAAAAAAAAATAAACAAGCTTCATGTTTAGAAAAAGGTCAAGAGCAACCCGATCACGTATCTTATCATTTGACAAGAAACATTGGCTGACACTTTCTTCTATCTTTCCGCTTTTCTCGCACAAACAAATGATCTCCGAGAATATGCTGCGGCAAGTTCACTCTGGGGTCAGGCAAAAAGTCAACAATTCGGAAAGATGCGAGTGCGCGTGTATGTGGGACTAGGTCAAGAAAGAAGGCTGGCAAAAAAAAAAAATCAAACTTAACACCATTTAATGTTTATTAATTGCCGCATTTCAAAATTTCTGAAAATTTCCACCTTTAAGCTGAATATAAATAATGTAAGAAATATTGGATTTTTGCAGGCTTACTTACTTGTGAAATCAACAATTACAAGCATTGTAGAAGGTGCCAATTTTTGGGGAAAATGGCTTGAAATGTATCACATCGAAATCGCACAAAAATTCTGATTTTTAGAAGACCACGGGGAGTACACGAAGTCGCGGTCTAGGAATCCGGCGGCCAGCCTTTTTTTTTGAAATTTTTTTTTTAATGGAGAAAACCTATATTTCCGCATACCTGACGCAATGAAAAAAAATTGGAAATTGAAAAAAATAGAATAAAAGAGTAAGTATTGCTGAAAACTACAATTTTCTCTATTTTTTGTTTGTAAAATTTGGCAAAAATTAGGGAAATTTTTTTCGTGCGATTTCTATTTTCAAGCAGTTCCCCTCAATAGTTGGCACTTCCTTTAAGTATGAAAATTTAGAGACAATTTTAAAATTAATCAAAAAGCTTGGTCATTTTGCGGATTTGCAAAAAATAATTCAATACTCTAACAAAGCTTGAAAATGGGAAACAAAAAAAAACGTTAGCCCTTTCTTGTTTCCCTTTGAAAAGTATCAAATGTTTCGTTTGGTCACATCTACGTGAGAAACTGCACATTTTGCATCTTTGGTTCCATGGTCCCAAAAAAAAAATGTCCCGCCTTTTTTACCTTTTTTATCTTTTATTGAATTTTCTATCCTTTTCCACCAATCTTTTGATTTGTGTAGATGAATGCAATAGATGAAAAGAAGAAGAAAAAAGAACCGGAGGAAGCGATGGATGGAAGGAACATAACCGGTCGATACAATTATAGGTTATAAAATCGAGTCGATTGACCAGTTTACTCGTCTGGGGGCAACATACATAGCACAATAACTACTACAACTAACAATGTATTGGTGGAACGTGACTTTAATGATTTGAGAAAAATCAGTTATAATATACAGGGAATCAAAAAAAAAAGGGTTCTACTGTAATTTTTTGGTCGGTTTAACGAAACGTCACAGTAGATCAAGTTAATTATTTCAGCACAAATAATTTTCTTGCACAAAATTTTGCAAAATTTTAGCTGAAAATGGTGTCTGAAAGATACACTTCAAAGATTCCAGTGTCCTTTTCATTAGCGTCAACATTTTTCTTTCTGTTTTTTGAAAACTGTGAGTTCTCTAGGTGAAGCTTTTTATCTTAAGAAAAATATGTTGATAGGAGGTCAAATTTACGCACTTCCTGATTATCTCTAATTTTTTTTTACATTCCTAATCCCATCATCCTACTATGTACATAGATTAAAAAGTTTCAACTCACCTCGAGCTAAAATTGTGATGCAGAACCAAAAAAAACGTGAAAAGTATTAAAAACAAGTGGGCGTGTCACTGATCTGATCCCAATTGATCTGAAAATTATGAGATCAGAGTGTTCGAGGGTTCAAAAAAAACAGCATGAAAATAGCAAAAGTTTGAAGTTCATGTGAGAAAAAGACAGAGAGAGGAGATTAAATAAGGGACGTGGTTTTTCACTCGCTTTCTCATTTTATCCTGCCTTTGGTTTAGTTCAGGTGGGGGTAAAATTGAGAGAGAGGAAGGTGAGAAAAAGGAAACACACAAACAGAAAAAAGGAAACAAAAACAGATGTGAAGGAAAAGAAGAAGAAGAAGGCGATGACGCTGGCGACGTTGGCAACATCGACCACAGGTTTCAAATAATGAGAAAAGAAAAATATGAAGTGAAAACTGGAATTTTGGAGAGTCTGGCAGTTGGGAAAAAAATTGAGAGGAAGGAGAAACGTTTTAGAAAAAAGGATGTATTAACAAGAAAAAAATCCATGGGTCCAACAAAAGAGGGGTCTCAAGTTTGTCGGATAATGAAACTATTTTTTCATTCGAAAATTTACTTTTTTGGAAAATTCGAATCATTATCTTTTTATTCAGGATGACACCGTCATTTTAATCCAAAAACGAGGCCTTTTTGACAAGAAATGACCGAGCTTTAGGGTTTTAAAAATGTGCTAGGTTGAAAAAATTTTGAAAATTTTACATACAATGTCGGACGATATCTTCCTGTTTTTTTCCTGAGTTTTGTTGCCACATCTAAAAAGGAATAACTCCAAAACTGAAGGATAAAAAAAAATAAGATGTAGCTCAAGTTAATCTTGAAAAGCAAGCTCGTCCAAAAAACTGGCGAAAATGAGCAAAAGAAAGCCTAGGACAGAAATCACCTGAAACCAAATTCAATTAAAATCAACATGGGGATGCAAATTAGGGAGCTTGGGTAAAGTGAAGTCAGATGCTAATGACCATGACGTTAGCATGAAATGAAATTAGAGAAAGAGAGAGAGAGAGAGGGAGAGAACGAAGATGTGTGTCCCTTACAAGTTATGACGTGCCAAAGTTCCAAGTTCAGATCGTTTCCTTTTTCAGACACCCCTGATTGGGTAAATTTAGGTTTTTCTGTTTTAGCAATGTCGACTTAGCCCCTGGGGGGTTTTGAGCAAGCCTTTGACACTCGCGTCACTTGCGTCTTTTTATATGGAGTGTAGAATTAAAGGAGTCAGGAAGAGAAAGAAAGAGGAGATTGACCATTGATGCTTGCTCAATATGCAACTAGAGCAGTTCTAGAGACAGTTAAAGAATCTGCCAGGCAGGAGAAAAAAAACGGATGAAATGGAAAGTTACCTAATTGTAAGCCGCACTATTAGAGTATTTAACTATAAGAACATGTACTAGCTTCATTTAAAATAGTAAGCTTTAAACTTTGAAATCTAAAGGGTTCCCCCAAGAGAACACAACGGCCATCTGTCATCATGCAAAATATATTTCATCGTCCACAAAGCGCCTTCGCGCTCCGCCTCTTATTTTCCTCGTTTAACGACACGAACTGACAAAAAAATGAGCCACCTGGCATCTATCTAGGCATCTTATTTTTCCAATTGCCGAAACTAAACGGAGGTAGAAATAGTAACGGAAAAGACATACGAACGGGGATGAAAATTAAATGAGGATGAAAATGAAGATGACGAAGACTGGTCTGTGTGGTGTTTTTTTTTCTTCTTTCGTGTTTTTTTTTCTTCCCTTATTCTTCTTTGAAAATTGTTGGTAATTATGGGATTGATGTGTATGTCTATGTACATAGAAATCTATCATCAGACATTATTTGAGTAGACATGCGCTAGCTAAAACATTCATAAAATAATACAGAAAAGGTATATATGTATGTACAATAAATACATGGACTTTCGAAAAATTTCGAATGGTCATCATCATCGTCGATATGGCCAAGCGCGCAGGACACCGAGTGGTGTTGCTGGATTTCGAAAGAGTACAAGGTGCGGAAAGCAAATAAACGGTGAAAGGACGAGCCATGGACATGGTTTGTCACTTACTAACAGGTCGACAAATTTTTCTGCCGGTCGCATGGACGGTGATGATCATCAACTGCCCCGGGCAAATGGAATGAAGGGAGAGGAAGGACAGGACGGGGACGGGGACGGGGACGTCGCGCGGATTCTTGAATTTATGACCCTAAACCAAAACCTGTTAGGATTGGCGTTGGTTTGCCAAGTTTGTATCGTTCGGCTGGGTAGTCAAATAGAAACAAAACGAACCGAAACATTGCATTTTGAAAAAAAAAAACGTTTTTTTCTTGTTTTATGAAACTATTGGAAACAGTTCAGAACATTAGAATTTCGGTAGAGTAAAATAACTAAAAGCTAAAAATATTTTAGCCTTCCAAAATTGTTTCTACCTGGCGCATTTTCAAACCCTAAGGCTCGGTCATTTTCTGACCAAAATGCCTCGTTTTTGGATTAAAATGATGGTGTCATCCTGAATAATCAGACCATGATTCAAATTTCGCAAAAAAGTAAATTTTCGAGTGAAAAAATAATGTCCTTATCCGACGAACTTGGTGGCGCATTGGACGACGGGGGAGGCGTGCACCAGCTGAATTCCCCAGCTTAACCAAAAGTCATCGAAAACCAGCTAGAAAGATTTGTCGGAGAATGTTAGCCGTTAAAGCGGTGAAGTGTTGAATGCATCAATTGCGGCTTGTCCGACCGGCCAGCAGGACAAAATTCTTGATGACAAACGCAAAACCATAGCAAAAAGGGAGAAGCGACTTGTCCTGTCCTCCTTCCACTTAGCTTTCGGTCCAGCACACTCTCACAGTTCTGTTTAGTTCTTTTTTCCTACTTTTCCCATCTCTTGTAAATTACTGACTGATGGAAAGACTATGGGAAAAGGGATAGAAACAAAAACAGAAACAGAAGCATTAGCGGCTTTCCACGTTTTTTTTTCGTGTGTCTTATATGTCGAAATATAACGTCATATTTGGAGGTTGGGGAGAAATCGTATTGAACGTATTGTAGTTGTTATAGTTTGGAAAAGGTTTAAGAAGTGAAAAGTGATTTTGATGGAAAAATTATTTTTAAAAAAAACAACATCCAGGAAAGAATTCAAAATGTTGAAAGGCTTCTTTGCAAAAAACTGGATAAACAGAGATCAATGAAAAATAGTGAAACATAAATGTTAATTTGAAATCATATTCAAAAATGTTTCTTTTTTGAATTCCGTCTGGCAATTGTCGGTCAAAAGTACAAAAAGAAAAAAAAACTACATAGAACTGTTGGCCAGTTTGATTTTCAGCACAAAGCAAGCAACACAAAAACTTTATACCATTCAACGCACACATACAACACGAACGACTGTTTGTCAATGCAATTCGACGCCCGTCTTTTGCTTCTCTCTACTTTGCTCTCACAGTGCGGCAACTCTCGAAACGAGTGAGATTTGAGTGCAAAACTAGCCGTCAGTATTTGTGAAAGAACAAAAAATGAAACAATCAAGACAAATGGAAACATCTAAACAGTCAGAATAGAGGGATGCCCTTCCCGAGAGGATCGTGGTCATGTACTGACCAGTACAAACTGAACTCGGCGCCAAGTGCAAAATAGCCGATCGCCGCCCGACACAAAGGTCATTCGGGAGCGCTGAGGCTGTTAGCGGTTGGTTCGGGGCGCAAGACGGGGCAAGATAATGCGGAGGGCAACTGCGGCGAGGAGAAAGAGGAACGAAGCGTAGAAGAAGTAGGAAAGTGACGAAAAGAAACTTTGGTGGTAAATTGAATAGAATGGACTGGTCAGCATAGATGCATTCCTCTTTTGTTCTTTGTCTTCCATATGTATATTACGGGAAAAAAGCGGAATGTGGTGTTCTGAGTCCACAAAACCTTTTTTTTTTCTGCTGAAATGGAATGAAAAGGACAACTGGTCAGCCGATTTGTCTGCGTCTGCGACATGAGAACGCGAAACGAAACTCCGCCTACTTATTTGTGCGCGACCACGCTAACACAGTGATATTTGAAGAGACGCAGATAGAACGGTGAATGCAGACTTGACTTGCGTTTTCATGTCGCAAGTCGATTGAAAACACAATTTTACGGGTTTTAATGAAGGAAAAGGTGTTGAGAAAAATAAAAACGTTACTGTATGTATGTGTAGTTTTTATTAATTACCGTTTCAAGCATTTTACAATTTTTCATTATTGTTTTTATTGGGTTAACCTAGGCAAAATTAGTATTCAGAAAAACGCGACTCATCAAAAACAGTGTCAGGTGTGAGGAGCTCGTCATTGGGTCATTTTAGGCCCATATCCGTAATGCTCTGTTCAAGTTGGGGTGCAACGGTATATAACGATAAACACGGAATAGAACTGCACGAAGAACAGCTTGAAATGGAGCTATACTGACACATAACAGCTAGAACAGTAAAAATAGCAAATACGGCACATTTCACTTCCAGAATTTTTATGGGGTTATTTTCGAAACCAGCAAAAAAAAGCAAAAAATAGAAAAAACCAGCAAAAAATTCAGCGAAAATTCGGAGATTGCTCCGATGGATCTGAAACTTCGGGAAATCATTTAAAAGATGCTCCCGGACATTCCCTGAAAATTTCAGACCAAAATATCGATTTTGAAAATTTTCAAAAATAAAAATCGATATTTTTTTTAATCAATATTTCGGTCTGAAATTTTCAGGGAATGTCCGAGAGTGTTTTTTAAATGATCTCTCAAAGTTTCAGATCGATCGGAGCATTCTCCGAATTTTCGCTGAATTTTTTGCTGGTTTTTTCTATTTTTTGCTTTTTTTTGCTGGTTTCGAGAATAACCCCATTAATAAAAATTTTAATAAAAATTGAGGAAGAACATAAAGATTTTCGATGCTCCAATTTTTGCCAATTTTTAAAAACTTTTAAATTTGCAGTCGCTCTAAAAGTGTTCATTTCATCAACTCAATATTCCAAAATTAAAATTTTCAAACAAAAAAGAAGAAGAAGCTCAGAGCAGAGCATACTCAAAACAAAATAGAGAACCAATGAGAGTCCACATTGAAAAGAACCACCACACATTTGAAATACATAATGAATGCCACCCTCTTCACTTCTCCAAGTCTCCGTTCCAAACAACAAGGACAACAACGATTTTTATCCATAAGCAGTGGGCGAAAACGGAGAGGAGGGTGAAGCAGAAGAAGTAGACGAAGCAGGAGATGGCGATGGAGACGGACGCTAGAAAGATGAATGCGCAGATGCTTCTCTTAATAGCAATTGGTCCGTGGGGCGACGACAATGACGAGATTTGCCCCTGACCACAGAAGAAGAAAAAGAAGAAGTATAAGAAGAAAAAGGAAAATAAGAGTAGGAGTGGAAAAGTTGCGGTCTTCGAGATGGAAAATAAGAAGAAGAAGAAGAGAGGGAAAGAAATATAAGCGATAATTGAATAAACTGGGCCATTTCATTTTGCAAGACCAAACTGTGGATGGATAGATTTTAGGGATGTCATAAAGAAGTTCACGACAAAGGCAACGGCAACGACAACGCTCGAACACTTTTAAATGCATGAAATTGCAACAGAGGAATCAAGCGGGAAAGTGGAAGTAAAATAAATTATTCAAGGAAAATTGCAGTGTCCTGCTCTGGCCTCTCAGTTTCACGTGAACTCACATTGCTAAAAAATTGCCTTTCCCACATTTTTGAAAACAAAACCTATCCATATAGGGAAAAATGTTTCCAGGCTCATAAGTTAAGCCATTCATTCCAACTTATGATCAGTGAAAAGGCTAGAGCAAACTCTTTTCCATTCTCTTTTCCTTCTTCTTCTTCTTTTTCTTCTTCTTCCTTTTTCTCCCGAAAACGCATCATGTAATAGCATGACGTGAGAAATTGAGAGAAACTAGGAGATCCAGCGAAAAATTTGTGTGCCACGCCGCCTCTTCAATATTTTTTTCCTTTTTTCAATTCAAGAAAAAAAATATTGAACAAAGGCTTTGAAACATTTTCAATTATCATTGTGGAATCCGGATAACAAATAAAAATGGCAATAAAAATCTGAATCCAAATCAACAGCGAACAATTGCAAAGAAAAGACGTATCGGTGTGAAGCTGGGTAGCGGTTGCTTCGAGAAACGAGCAAACGAAGAGCAAACATTTTGGGAAACTGGTTTCGGCTCGCCACAGCCTACAGGTGCTCTTGCTCACCACCAAAACGCATATTGAGGAAGATGACAGCATTAGGTTTGAAACAGATGAATAATCAAAATTAGTTTGAATTTGATATTTCAAAGGAAAAGTTTATTTGAAAATCTCATGTTCAATTCATCTTGGGAATTCGGACTTTGCAGAACTGAAACTTTGATGTCTAGGAAAAAGATGTACTCTGCTTTATTGGAAGGCTACACTGGCTACAAAAACGCGCTAGTTTTTTTTTTTGGACTAGTATTTCTAGTTTTCAAATATTTTGTTACCACGGCTTGACCCAAGAGTATCTCAACAGTCTAAGTACGACTAAATATCGAAAATACCCCTTAAGTTGTTCCTTATTTTTTTCCACCGCGGTGGTAAATGCTCAGAAAAAATTACACGACCGAAATCGTTGACAAATAAAATCAGCAACGGTGCCACATAGATGTTACTTCTTTGTCAGTGGAAATTGGAATTTATTCTATGGACCCCAGAGATGAGCGGAAGAGAAATTTTTAGTTACGGAAGACGGAAGAAATTTTTTTTTTCGGAAGACCGAAAAATTTTTTTTTTTTTTGGAAGACGGAAGACGGAAAATAATTTTTTTTTTTGGAAGACGGAAGACGGAACAATATTTTTTTTTCGGAAGACGGAAGACGGAAGACGGAACAAAAAAACTACGGAAGACGGAAGACGGAATTCCGCTCATCTCTGATGGACACCCTTCTCTTGGCCCGTATTGGTACTGTGCCTTTGACCAAACCGTTTATTCCGTTCCACTACATTAGATAGAAAAGATATGAAGAGGGTATGTTTGTCTGTCTGTCTGTCTGTCCGTCCGTCTGGCTGGCTGGCTGGCTGACTGACTGACTGACTGACTGACTGACTAGTTCTTGATTGTTTGGTGTATATGTTCCCATTTGAACAACATGTGATGTTGTTTTATGTTGTGAGAATTTTCGCCAACAAATGGATCAGGGGAACGAGTAAGGTAATGCATAGTAACTGTGTGTAGAAAAATGTTGCGTTTGAAAATGAAGAAAAACGGGGTAAAACGGAAAAGAAAACACGGTGAGTGTTCTGTGATGTTGCGCGGAATAAAGAAACTTTATCGGTGGGAGAAAAAAGGAAGAAAAAAAGATGGAAGGGAAGAAGAGCCGCGAGAGCCAACAGTGTGAGGGAAATGTTGTTTGACGCAATTGGCAATTTGAGACCACCGCTTACTACCAATTTGAAGTTGAGGAATTTAATGATTTTATAAAACTCCTACTCAAACATTTTCATCCTTCAAAAAACTTGTTAAGAAAAAAAAAATAATATTTAAATGTTCGAACATCAAAAAAGTATGCATTTTAAATCATTCCGCCAAAAAAAAAAGTTCACTATCAACATTCATGAAAAATTAAAAAGCCGTTGCAAAATAAATATTTGACTTCGGGCTTTTGCAGACCAAACCGCTGCCCGCAAGACTTAACTTAACAGTTTCATTTTCCATTTTTTTGTAGTAGAAAGACCCAAACAGAAACCGTCGTCAGGCAAACAAGTGATACAACTAAAACATATAAAAAACCAACAAAAAATGCCGATTTTTCGGAATGATATGGCCAAAATCTTTGTGTAGGATGTATAGGAATGAAGAGAATGAACATCCGTCCGTTATCTTAATTTTCCTGTAGACAATAGCGAAGGGAATTGCGAAAAAAAGGCGTAATTATAATAAAAATTATAAAACGTGATTAAATCTCAAAGGAAGAAAACCATTGTACAATAAATCATGAAATAGTTGGAAAATGATAAAGAATTACTGAGAAATATGATTTCCGTTTTCAAAACCCAAAGGAAAAAGAAAACATAACACAACCAAAATTTCAGAAGCAGTCATTGAAGCTATGTCTTCGTCCCCTGTCGAGCGCCTCAATGTGAGACTGCAAATTGTTTTTGTTTTCACATTGCTCTTCCTTCGAATTCCGAAATTCTAATGTACCAACCAGCGGAACGCCAATTTTTCCCCTCCTCATCCTCGCTTTTTCCCACTTTCTCTCTATCTATTTTTGCCCTGGTCAGTGTTGCCGCCGTGGCTCACACGCTAAATTAAAACTAGCCGGGAAGGGCAGGAGGAAGCAAAAAAAGGAAAAAATGGCTACCATAAACAGAAAATTGTACCGGAAAACATTGGCCTTGCCAACTACACAACAAAGTTGCGCGTAAACAAAAAATCAGCTGCTCACAACATACTCTTAGAATGTGTGTACAAGGATGGAGGAAACAACAAGTCTCTGAAAATTTGGACACTTCCAGAGGAGCATAGTCTTTTTGTTTTATGTTACGGAAAGAAAGTAGCTGGAAAAACAACTAGCTTGTTTTTACATCAGAAAAGAAAATTTAGAATAAAAACAAATAGATCAGCAAACGCGCTCTGAAGCACAAGTAAAAATTTCGAAAGCATTTTTCCTATATTGCCCAATTCCTTTATACAAATTATTTTAATATATATATATTTTTTTTTAAACCGACTTTGGTGGAACCCCAAATTTGCGTCCGGGCGCGTTTGCTGACCTCCAAATCACGCCCTTGTGAGATAGCAGTAGAAGACAAGATCAAAATGTTAAAAATGAACAAGAACAGCGTGATTCTGATTCTCCTGGTCAGACTGGAATGCACCTGACTATGTTTTCATAATTGGCTACATTGTTTTTTGATTATTTGACAAATAAAAACTAAGTTTTCTATAAAATTTTGAAGCTTTTTTCATTTAACATAAACTCGTGAATTCAATTTTTATTTTGAAAAAAGAAAGAAAACTGAATTTTTATCTTGGGCAGATAATATTAATAAAAATTCTCCGAATATGGTTGTTTTCTTTCTTTTTTCTTCGAAAAAAAATTCCAGTATGATGAGCCGTTAAGCCTAGAATCTCTCCTTCGCAAAATTATCCTTTGTTTTGGTTTTTTTTCGGAACATTTTTCAGGAAATTTAATTTTCGAAAACAACCACAAAACTGAATTGAACAACGTTATCCATTTTAAGTCTCCGGATGGAAAATAATAGGGAATTTTAGAAATTTTCAGAAAACTGGTATCTGTTTTCAGAAAAACAATAGTGAAATTGTTAAAGGGAATGTAGGCTTTCAATTTTTTTTCAATCATTATTTTATTTATAAAACTCTGTTCGGGTCTGTAACCAAGTTTCTTTGTGTATTTGTGCCAGAGGCGGATGCAAACTACTCAGCAAATGTGGGGAACTGTTGGGAGCACGTTGAGACTGTTTAGCCACTTGGGATCACGTTAGCGGCACTTTGGATGCCGTAGTGCGGTAGCGGAAAGTTTGGGAAACTGTTGGGAGCACGTTGAGGCTACCTAGCCCGTTGGGAGCACGTTAGAGGCACTTTGGATGCCGGAGTGCGGTACTGGCAAATGCTGGAAACTGTTGGGAGCACGTTGAGGCTGCCTAGCTACTTGGGAACAGGTTAGAGAACATTGAATGCCGGAGGGCGGTAGGGTGCGCAAGGGCGAACGTTGGGAGCACGTTTGGGGATCTTTAATAAGGCGGTTATTGATTTTCTGTTCCACGTCGTTTTTTTTTCATGGTTTTCATTTATTGTTCTGATTCAATACATTTTAAAAATTCTTATATTTAATTTTTCAAGTTTTTCGAAATTTTATTTTCTTTTTCCAGAAAGAAACCGTCGAATGATGCACGACGCCATACAAACCGGAAGAAATCCCGCAAACACGGTCGGAGGTAAACATTTTTCAGACATTTGATTTTTGATAATATTAGAAATTTCGAAGAATTTTCTAATATTTATGTGGCTGGATGAGATTCAAAAATTTCCTTGTAAGCTTGGAACTTTCTTCGTGAGATTCGTATATTTTCTGGCTAGTTCTGTGAACTCCCTCGTGAAATCTCGTAAGAAGTTACAAATGTCACAAAGAAATTTACGAAAATTTCCAGAAAACTTACTAAACTCATTCAGCTACAATAATTCTTAGAATTTTTTAATATTATCAAAAATGAAATTCCAATACGTGCTGAATGATTCAAAATAATGCTGATATATTCAGAGCGCATACTCGAAGAAAAATGTGAAATTGATAAAGGAGAAGATTATAAACCACTGTGAACAACTTGAGCCTTGAAGATGAAGAAAAATGCCGGGAGAACCAGACCGAACAGTTCGAGGAGGAAGAGGATATATCGATTCATTCGGGTAAATTTTGTTTTAAAAATTAGTACTCTCTTCTCAGCAAGTGAAATTTTTTGAAAAAAAAGATAGAAAAACCCAAGATCGGCTTCTCGGCACGAATTTTGCCCAAGTGAAATGAATGCGACCGTATTATATTCAATGAGAGAGTGAAAGAGGGGAGTGATGAACAAACGCACTTAATTCAATATGTCGAAATGTTTCCAATTTCAAAAATGATGAGCATATGCTGAGACGATAGTAACTAAGACAACCAATTCGGATAATTATCGTGGCTGGATGAGATTCGTAAACTGAACCAAAGATTCGTAAAATATCTCACAATATTCTTAAATTTCTTCGTGATATTTATAAATTTACTCGTGAGCTTTTTAAGTTCTCTCGAGATCTCACGAGGAAATTTAGGGATTTTGCCAGAAAATTTACGAGTCTTGCCAGAAAACTTACAAATCTCATCTAACCAAGAATCAGTCTTTTGAGATTCGAAAATTTTCTGAGAATACAAAAAATGAAATGCCTGAAAATATATTCAGGTATTGTCGGCCTGCCAAAGTGGTCAAACGCGCTCCGCTGAACTCAACGCTATGCGATTTTTATTTTGGTCTCCAAATTATTTCATTTCACGTTGAATTTGTACGTGAAATTGAATAATTTGGAAACCAAAATAAAAATCGCATAGCGTTGAGTCCAGCGGAGCGCGTTTGACCTTTTTGGCGGACCGACAATAGAGATCCAAACTTTGCTTAACTTTTTCTGGTGACGAATAAGCATCGTTTCAATAATGTGTGAAAATTTCAAAGAATAGCTTGAAAATGACTCAGAAAAATTTAAAAACATTTAGAAAAGTTTTCATTTTGGCATAAAAATGTCAAAAAACGATATTATCTGTTCAATATTCTTGCCGTCGTGCCCGCGTAAAAAGTATAGTAGACGCAGATATAACGAGACGACACATCCTTTCACATTTTTGCACTGCGTTCAGTTGAAAAACCTGAGGGGGCGGTGTTTCAACTTTTTGCGTCATTGCTTGCTGTAGCCGGCAAGAATATTGAATCGATAATAGTTTCAAAATGCTCAAAAGTGTCTTGAAAATGTTTGAAAAATAACTAGGAAAAAAAGAAAAAATCGTACTGTTTTCAGCAAGAAGCAGAATGTCCAAAGCACTTGTCCTGGAAGAAGTACAAGCAGCAACGTGGTGAGGAGAGTGCCAACTACTTAACCCCTTCTGATGGATAATGAGAATGCCCACTCCACAGTCATTCAACTTTAAATTTTCGTTTTTTTTTGTTATTTTTTTACCCTTTTTTGTTGTTCCATTAATATGTATGTACATTTAATAAATTGTTACTAGAATTCATCGTAATCACAAAAGCAAAACCCCTAATAGTAAGCGATTATAGAGATATAGCTGGGGACTAGTTAAGAGAACGCTAGGAAACTGTTGAGGGTATTTTCGGAAACTGTTCGGATCGCTACTCCCAACGGTTCTTGAACATGCTCCCAACAGTTGTCTAACGTACTCTCAACAGTTCCGATCAATAGCCGAGTAAGCACTCGTGGCTAAAATAAAACTAGCCGGGCAAGCGTTTACACAGGTGATGCATATAGTGTCCGTATTTGAAACATATCGTGAATTTATGCATATTAGGCTCTAAATTTATGATAAATCAGCTCTAAATCTATGATAAAATCGAAAAAGAAGTTATTTTTTAGCGTCCAATGGATCATATCAACGGCACGATTCAAATACGGACACTATATGCATCCACCGCATTTCCCTTTTGTAACCGCAAGGCACATGTGGAATGAACGCTCTCGGGAAATAAATATGTCCGCGATTGACAGCAAGTATAAAACGGTTTTAAGGTTCAATTTTAATAAGTTTAATTTTAATTTCAAAAAGTTTGGAACTTGAAGTTGACAAAAATAATAAAACCACTGTGACGACACGACACGGTTAAAAAATAGAGAAATCGAAAGTGTCTACATCGAAACAAACTGACCAAATTCATGGTTGCATTCGACAGTGTTTCACCAAAAATAAGAATACAAAAGAAAAGCGGTTTCGTTTTTCTATTGTTGAACATTTTTTGGTTGTGGGAGGTCAGTGGCTATCTTGATAACTGTCTGCGCACTGATGAAGAATGCGTGAACAAACTACAGATTGTGAACTTTGTCTATCTTTGTGGCAAAGGTTTGATTACATGTATTTGAATTCTTTCATTGAATTTGAAATTTTGCCAACAAAAAAACTTTTTAGATTAAAAGATCACAAATGATTTCAAAATTTCAACTCCTTATTATTGTGTTTTCAATATACTTGCGACATGAAAACGCAATTAAAGTCTGCATTCACCGTTCTGTCTGCGTCTCTTCAAATATCACGGTGTTCGCGTGGTCGCGCACAAATAAGTGGGCGGAGTCTCGCGTTCTTATGTCGCAAGTCGAAACACAAAAATTATGTTCAGTTTTTGAGTTACAGTAAATAATAAACGCTGTATTAATACTTTATGGGATATTGGGTAATGTTAGTTTAAAAAATAATCCATGTTGTTTTTATTTTGTTTACTCCTTCCGCAAGACAAAACGTTCGAGTTCTGGACAGAGCAAACGACTAGCGAGCAAAGTATATCTCAAATCAATCAATATTGACCACAAACACACATTGCATGCAACTCATTTTTCATTGCATTTTGCATTCTCATCAAACAAAAAAACGTGTGGCGATGCGGATCGCATGAGAGTTCAAATTTCAAGCGAAAGCATGCTTTGATGTTCTCCCACTGCTCTTTTTTTGCATTAAATAGAATTGCGAATTGCATTAGGAGATGGGCAAGAAAGGGCTAAAGTCATGAAACAGTGAACAGGGAAGAAATTATAAATTTTCAAAATCTTAACTTTACAAGCAAACAAAAAATACGTGCTTTCCCGAGACAATGCTAAACTATACATGTTTTTTTTCTTTTCTCTGCAGTTATTCAGCAAAAAACACGAACGAACGCTTGGTTTGGATGAGGAGCAGGAAAAAAGAAGAAATCTTTGTGACTCTCTTTTTCACACTCTTCGAAATAAAAACATGGCCGAGCACGCCTAGTGGTCCGTCTTGTGTTCATGGATGTTGTGAGTTATGCTCATTCGAATATACGACACAAGAAGGCGACTATTTTCCAAAACAAGCATTTCCATTAGTTGTTGTGTGGACGTCCATTGGACTTTGAGACAAGTATCAAGTGAAAACTAGCCAATCGGAATAAATACTCGGTTCTTGAGTTTGGAGTGAACGTTGGAATGAAGAAAACTAAAGGAGGGTCGCAAATATATGAATACAATCTTATTTTTTGTTTTTGTTCTGAACTTTTTGTTAATTTTGAATTTTTGAGCATTAAAAGTAAAGTACAACATACGTTTGGAGATTCATAAAATGTTCTCGCCCAACGAAATTAATTGCGCGCATAACAAAATGAAGTTAGTTTATCTTCGAAATACAAACAATTTCAAAAACAAGTGAATTTATGATACGTTTTTCCTACTAAGGATGATGACAAACAATTAAACACATGATGAAGACGACAACAAAAATTTAAAAGTTTTCAAGTTAGTAATAAGCAACAATTTTGTAACGAGATTTGAATAGAGAAGAATTCCTCAACAACAAAACTTGGAAAACAACTACCAACTACAGGATTACATCAGAAATGGAAAGAGAATGAGGTGGCGAGAGACAATTGAACCGAATCGAATGTCCAGATCCGGAGCCAGTTTGTTCCCAAAAATAGACGCAACGAGAAAGACAAATAAACGTCCGGGACGGCTCGCTCTACCCTCACGAAAACACGTGCACTTTGTCTTTTCAAAACCGCCGACTGTCCAGCGGACGGAACGTTTTGCAATGTTGCAACATTTCAATAATAATAATAATCACACAAGCTATTACATGAATGACTTGTCGGAATTGGAAACATATTTCATGTTCACACTCTTCTACCTCATTTGCTTCATTATGCTAATTTGGGAAGAAGAATGAACAGCTTTTGGAATCGGTTCAACGTGTGAACCCGCTTAATTTTCTCTTTGCAAGTTCAGAATATATATACGCAGCGAATGCATCATCATCCTCGCTCTACGGCACTTTTCAATTTTCAACAGTGTAGTACGCCTTTTTCTAAGCGAAAAATTAAATTTTAACTGCAATTCGTCGTGGATACGTCATTTTCCGTTGAAAATAAGTATAAACACTAGAATTCAAGTTAATCTTGCAAGTGCAAAACTGTTTTATAGGTATTTTGCAGTAGAGCGAGGTTGATGATGTATTCGCCGACTATAAATTCAACGTGAAATGAAATAATTTAGAGACCAAAATGAAAATCGCCTAGCGTTGAGTTCAGCGGAGCACGTTGGATCATTTTCGCGGGCCGACAATAGAGCATAAGTTATCGCCATGGTATTTAGCACAAAAGAATAGATAAATAATCTAGTGCAAAAATCTTCTATTACATAAATAAGTGTTGTATAACTAAACTTCAATAAACAATTTTTCAATTAAGAACTACCTGATTGACTTGCCCGGACTAGAGTCTAGTTTTTCGATATTTTCTTTTCGGAGCGCATCAAATTTCAAAGCACGATACAAGAAACACTTGCTCAAAATCATTTTTTAGAAAACAAAATGAGAAAAAAAACTAAATAGTTTTTGCTACAGCTTCTTCTGAATGTATACAATGCGTAAACAGAAAACCGTCAGACATGGTCGTTTTTCCTTCATTGTTCAAGACAAGCTGGCGGAAAATGAAGTGATTCATGGTTTTTAAATATTATTTATGTTCCGATTTTCTAAACCAACTTGATAATTTTTTTATTGATAATGTAGACAGAAACAGATGACGTTAATTCTTATTTTTTTTTTCATAAGCGGATTTTCATTTTGCTCATTTTCCATTCACATTATGCAATAAACGATTTAGGGGTTCTAAACTAGTCCGGAAATTTTCAGCTAATAGCCATTTAAATGGGCTATTGTCCTTTGGTTTCGGGACGTGGAACATATGCATTTGGCGTACGCCCCAAATTTAATGTGCATTCCAAGAACAATAAATCAAAACCTTTTTACTGAAAAAAAAAACAAAAAAAAGCTTGGTCCTTGTGACAGTTTGTTTCAAACCTGATGGAAAGCATATCGAATCGAATTTCAATACAGTATATACCAAGTCTAACCAGGTTAGAATGAAAAATACTCCAAGAAAAAGTAAACACTGAAAAGATAAACAAAGCATATTTTGTGAAACGTTCCTCTGACACAGTTCAATTAGATCAGGATATTTTCTATTCTGTCAGAAGGATTCTGTGTCTAGTTATAAACATGAAACCAATTGCGCCATAGAAGTTTTTGTTGAGAATATCAAAAATCAGTGAGAAAGTTTCAAAATAGCCATGAATTCAAAAATTTAGCATATATATATATTTGGCCCTTTGTATTCTAAAAATAGCATACAAGACGTTGGAAAAGTTCAATTTTTTGAAATCTAAAAAGCAGCAAAAAATGTCTAGAAATTTTATAACACCAACCCAGAATGTTTATTTCATAATCACTACGTTTTATGCAGTGGTTCAGTGATTTTGAACAAAATCAACAGGAGGTTCGATTCCTGCTCGTTGCGTTAATTTTTTGTTTCGATCAGAGACAGAATTATTCTTTTTTTTCATTTCAAAGAGGGATCAGAGCAAGGCCAAAGATAAGGGGTATGACCAAAATAGTACCAAAAAAGTGAAAAAGGCCAGCCACGCAACAAAACAGTATTAAATAAACATAAACGAGTGGTCACCATTACTATTTCTGCAACTCCCACAGAAAAATTAATATCTGGGTTAAGAATGGTTGCAGGGCAAGCAACTGGAATACGAGGAGGAAGAAAATGGAAACTGACGGATTCAGTTTGATTCGCATATCCACGAGATGACCTTGAAAATTACATCTCTTTTTCTCCGCAATGTGGTCTGTGTAGTCAGTATATTATTGCCTCGCCGTTTGCTTTCCTACCACCAACGAACCAAACTGTTTGTGTGTGTGTGTGTGTGTGGGTGGGTGCCCGTGCGGAAGGATTGTCCGCGCGGGCAGATTTTTTTCGTCATTCCACGCGTACGTAAATACATATGCATAAATATAGACGATTTCGAATGAAAATTGGTGCAACAGGGAGAGAGTTGTTAATAAAGGTCTAAACCTCGTTAAAATTAAAAATGTTTATTTATTTATTCTATAAAAGTAAAAACATTAAAAACTGTATTATTAGAGGTGCATGCGACTATATTTTCAACATTTTTTGTTATGCATTTTATTGAAGGAACGGGTTCTAGAACTGAAATGGCACCCATCCTTACAAATTTTAGCTTGACTTATTTTTTCCACAATGTTTCCACACTGTTTTTTTCCAGAAATAAGCAAAGCAAAAACTTCGAATCGATTAATTATCGTAGCTGGATGAGTTTTGAAATGCCTGAAAATTGCATGTTTCTGCTGAGTTACTGTTTCTTTTAATCGTCGAAAATGATGCTGATTAAACCATCGCCGTTGTTGTTCCAATATTAGTATTATCGGTTCAATATTCTTTCCGGCTACCTAATGCGTTTGCGAAAAAAATATAATAGACACAGACACAAAGATACAACTCGCGCCATTGCTTACTGTAGTCGGCAAAAATATTGAATTGATAATAAACGGACCATAAATTTTTTTCCAGGAACCCTGAAAAATTAATTAACCATTTGCAGTACGTTAAACGTCAAACCTATTACCGTTGTTAGAAATTCGTGTAAAAATCTCGAGTTTCTCTGAGTGTCTGCATCTCTCCGGAGAGAGTTTGCTAAAAAAATCTCCGCTTGCCTGCGTCTCCTCTTCGTATCAGTTTAACGCAGAATAGTGGCTGCGCAGCTAAATGCAGCCTACGGTAGAAAAATGCGACCGCGCAGTTTGAATTTTATTTTCCAACGCGCCGTGAGAGTTCAGAATTTAACTCCAGTGATTTACAATATGTAGATTCCGGTGAGTGGAGTCTAGTGCGATTTTTCGAAGCAGTTCGATAAATTATTCGATAAAGCATTTATATTTTTGTCTATCAATTACCGTGAATTCTCTAAAAAAAAACGGCCGGCCGTTCTATTTTCCACTACCCTCATAGCAGGGCCGTTATATTATAGGGTTAGGTTTACTTTTCAATGTCCTTAAATTTGTATTAATTCTTGAGGATTTTTCATAAAAACTACACGAATGTATGACAAAACAAATGTAGAAATCGGTCAATGAGTAACGATTGGAAAAATCTAACCAAATTATTGAAAAAGTGTTAAATTCATTCCTATATGAGGGGCCGCTCTATTAGAGAATTTAAAGTATTCTCGTATATACATATTGCAAACAAAAACAATCATAAGGAAAATAATTATAGAACGGATGAATAAATACGTAAATAACTATTCGATAAAATCCCTGGCAAAGTACAAATTTGTTATACAAATCTAGAGGCAAGGCAGCCCTACACTGATGAAAAGACGGACATGCTTTTCCTTGGAACATGTTTTTTTTTAGTTCTAAATGAGTATATTTGTAAAGAAGATTTTAATGGATCTTTTTACCAACGGTTTAAGTAGTTCGAGCTTTTGGTTTGAACGTTAGATCACACATTGTATTTTTTTTTAATACACGAAAAATTGATGCAGTCATAACAATTATCAGGTCTGGAATGTACATTAGGTGCAACGACCAGTAATATTTTTATTGCGCATTAATTTTGTCAAAGTTAAATCTATTATAGAGCTACATCTATGTTTGTCGCTGCCAAAACCAATAAATTGACCGTGAGCAATGTTTATTTGCAGCAGTCAGTTTTCATATCACAACGATATTGTTTTCTTATTCTAATGAAAATTATGTTCCCCATAATGTGTTGATTACACTCCCACGCTAATTGAATTGGTGGTTCTCGATATTGTGATTACTTACTGACTCTATGTAGTTTCGATTCACTTATTTTTTTAATAGTAAGGCGGTCAGAAAATTTTTCCACTTTTTTATGCTTTTGCTTGTTTTTTTTTTGTTCCAAGATTTTAATTATATGTATGTATAGTCTGTGAATACATCATCAACCTCGCTCTACTGCTAAAATCCCTGTAAAACAGTGTTGCACTTGCAAGATTAACTCGAATTATAGTCTTACACTTCTTTTCAACGGAAAATAACGTATCCACGACGAGTTGCAGTTAAAATTTAATTTTTCGCTTCAAAATAGGTGCACTACACTGTTGAAAATTGAAAAGTGCCGTAGAGCGAGGCTGATGATGCATTCGCCGACTATAGAATCCCATTCATGTTGATAGCACTTAAACTTATTATCGTTAGAAACTGCAATGGCTTTAATTTCGTACAAATGATAATTACCTACCTTTTTACTATCTTTTAAGTACCTCTATTCGTTCGCATTATTTTTTTAACGGTTTTCAATCGGCTCTGAGACGATTCGAATTTGGAACTATTCGAAACTGGCACGTTTCGAAAGTAGAACGACTCTAAACTGGGTACTGCCAAAAGGACATGATACGATCGAAGTTTGACGTTAATCGGACAAATGTGAAGGGTAGCATACTAAAGCCACTCCGCGTGTTTTAACCGTTACACCGACGAAAGCAGTCGAGAATTTTCTATAAACATCAAGGTTGATAGATCTCCGTGTGTTTATAAGATTAGTATTCCCAAAATGTTTGTGTGTGTTTTAAAAGATATTTACCTCTCGTGACATGTCCATACTAGTATTTTCTTTTAATCAGCATATTTTAAAACGTGGTTATGCAAAAGCTGACGCAACGAGCAGGAATCGAACCTACGCGGGCAAAGCCCAATGGATTTCAAGTCCATCTCCTTAACCACTCGGACATCGTTGCCCGAGAAGATGTTAAGCGTTCAGCATAGACACGCAACGAACAAAAGAGGCGAGACGGCGAGGAAACGAAAAACGAGCGAGTAGGCAGGCTGCATGTTGTGGAAAAGGAGACGAGTTTTTGGTGGTCAGCAGCGATAACAAGAGAACCGTGGTGTGTGTGTGTGTGTGTCGCGAGAAGTCGAGAGTTATACACCTGTTACCTAACATACGAATAACCTGATATCTTTGCGCAAATCTCAATTTTTAGTAATTTAAACAGTGAGTTAGGTTCTATTGGAACTGCACATGCGTTAGATGCATATAGTGTCCGTATTTGGATCATTTCATCTATACGATCCATTGGACGCAAAATAATTACTATTCCTGCGGGATTTGGCAATATCCTTGCCGCACTTTTTCTGATAACGGCACTGATTTTTTAACACGAACTCTATCAAGGTTTATGATCTTTGTGGCTAAATTAGTGAAACGTGTGAAAGATAATTGAACGAAGCAGATTTATTATGTATATAGAGTATGATATGATATGATATGCATAAATGCAAGATATGATTTAAATACGGACACTATATGCATCCATTTTTTTTCACTTGGTTCGGCGCGATAACCTAACAAAGAAATATTTGGCTATTAGCTGTTGATTATGGAGCTCATATCAAATGAATGTGGCACGGCCCCGTATTTGAAAGCTAGCAGCCGTTTTTATAAAAATGGCTAACTCCTGCTTGTGTGCCGATTAATACCGAACTCGCGCCGATCGCCGATTAGTTGCGAACTGTGCCTAAATAATGGCTATCAGCAATATCAGCAGTCTTTTTTGACAGCAAATAGCTATTTTAGACGGCTAATAGCCGTGTAGGGTATAAGGGTAATTGTATAGAATTTGACCCCAGACTAGTATACTTTCCAACCCCAACTGCAGAGTATATTTAGCAACCCCAAAACCTTCCTTATCATCTGAAAACTTATTTTCAAAGAGTTTAGAATTCGACCCCAAGAGTTTGAAATGTGACCCCAGGAGTTTAGAATTTGACCCCAGGAGTTTGGAAACCTTGCCGCGTCTGAGGAGGAACCATTGGAGTCTTCTACTATACTCTGCAGTTGGGGTCGCCAAATGAACTTATATGGGGTTGGATTCTATACTTATACCGCCGTGTAGCTGCCTGTACTTATTAAATCCGCCCAAAAAATTCCCTGAATATAAAACTTTGCAAAGAAAATAATATGCCGGCGTTAGTCTCTAAATCAGATTTGCTTAACAAAAAATTACTTGTATGTAAATTGACCAATTTCATTTAATTAAATTTGGCGGGCGGAAAATGCGCTGTTAGTTGGTGCTGAATTGAGATAGCAATGCTTTATTTAATAATCTCGAATAATAACTCAACAAGTTCTGAGAACCTGTGACTGACTCGAAAAATATTCAGTTTTTTTTTTCAACTTATTATTTTTACGGTTCGTTAGTAAAAAAAACTATACATTGATGTTTAACTTTTAACTTTGACTCAAGATTTTCATGAAGACGTTTTTTTGACAAACTCACACATGAATTAATGATGTAATTGTATTTATATTAATAAAAATATACATATAAGTCGTTCATTGCTCAAGATTTCCAATCTGAATTGATTCCGCCAGACCAGTCAGCCATGCGTTTTGAGAAGGAATGGCGGGAAAGAATAAGAGGGAACAAAAGATTATAATCCGTTGTCAACGAGACTTTGCTTCCACGAGTCCGGCAGCGCCTACTTTTATTTTGCGATTATCAGAGTTACCTGAAAGATTTTCAACCCAGTTAGGTGGAAATTTTGCAAATTTTCCGTTCTTGTTCTGATGATTTTCTTACCCTTTTATTAAAATCGAGTGGTTCTACCTTTTCCACCAATAGTTCATTAGCTGTTATTGTTACTCGAAGCCCTCGTAAATAGAAATGGAAAATTTTGACGAAAGTGCCAAAATCTTCGATGGGTGGAGCTCATTCTAGGGTATATAAAAGCAATGTTTCGCGAAGAATTCACTGCTCAGGTTTTCACCTGCCGAGTGAGCACGTAGTTCAGTTTCTCACGAGTCTGGAAAAATTTTTCATAGTTTCTAGCAGCCAATCAAATGCTTTATAACTTGCTAACATTATATCTCACATCAGTTTTCAGATTACCTATTTGATTTTCTTTTTCTTCTTCTATTATTTCTATTAGAAGAGAAAAAACCAGTGCGCACTCATCTGTCAAGCGAAAAAAAGCTCAAATTCGGGTTTGGATGGTGGTTAACTTCACACATGAAAAAATTTGCGGAAATTGACGCGTAAAAATTGTTGAAACCAAAATTACAAAATTTCTATAGTTCAGTAATTTTTGAGCCTTTAAAAATTTTTTTTAATCAGTACTTTTTTCTGCCCGTCAGTTTTGTCATGGTTCTCTTCCATGTCAAACAAAATTCTAACATTTAACATGTAATTTTCCGGTACTTAAACTTTACTGAACTTCCCCCGAATACCATTGTTTTCTTTTCAATGTTTCGTTATTCTGAAATTGTGACCTTGGACTACTTTTGACACCACCCTTCCTTTGCAAAATGAGTCAATATCACAAAAGGGTAAGTGGCTGGCTTACTTATCAGAAAAATCTGATTTGTCTGAACCGGCTCAGAAAAGTTCTACGATGCTAATTTTCTGGTACGATTAGTTATTTTCCCTCCAAAAACGTTGTACATGCTCCCGCAAGAGACATGCCGTTCTGAGTAGCTTCATTTTCCAAATCTGGAAATTAAGAATATCTGAAAATTCTGCTGGGAGTAGAATAGCTCTGCACTAACTTTGTTTGCACATTCAAGGGCAAAGTACGAACCTTAAATATATATTTTTTCATTGTTGATTATTTTTGGCAGAAAAAATTCCAAAAAAACCTACAGATTCCGAGCAAAGCTAGATAACTGGTTTTCAGTATAAGGGCGGTGGAAAATAAGAAAATAAATGTCTTTAAACACCTGCTTTTTCAATTATCTGTTATACATGCAGGTGTATTGGAACATTGTTCAGGCTACTATGCTTTCTACGTTCACCTCGTTTTCTTTTCCCTTGTCCAAGAAAATTTGTTTTTGTTTCATAAGCAATTTTTTACGTGGGCGTTCCTATGGGAACTTTAACCGTCTGAGCACTAAAAGTTGTGAGTTTCATGGGAAAAATTGAAAAGTTTTCTTAGAACCAATTTTCTTTAGCAGCACCCTTTGTTTTGTGATCTGGTGTCTGGTCACATTTTTATTTATTTTCATTATCTTTTCGGTAGGGCTTTGTATCAAATGAATCAAAAAAAGTTACGAGATTCATTTTCAGATTGCAATTTCCTAGAAAACCACAATACTACAAAAGAAACGAAAAGTCAAGAAAAAATCTTATTTAGAACTAATAATATTACCTGGTTTGGCAATGCTCTCCCACAATTTTTCACATTTCACTGCTCCCTTTCTAACGTACTTCAAAAAAAAAATAATTAGCTCGAAGAGCCTGTGGTTAGCTAAGTTGCACAACAACACCTCATAAAAAATGTTGTTCAACTTGGACAGGACCCATGTCGTCAAGACAAAAAAAATAACAACTGGGTGTTGTCACGGTCTCAATGCTTATCAGCTGGCTTATTTATGTCTTGGAGCTTGCGCTTATTAGTAATCATAGTTGTGTGAAAATGAATGTAGAATTTGCCAGTATTTTTTCCTGCTATACTTCTTGAAATATAGAGAGTTTTTTTTTCAGTTTTCTGATATTTATCAAAAGTTTGGCTTAAACAGAAACACTTTTTATCATGAAGGAGGAAACGGAGAGGTAAAAAGAAAACAAAAAATTGCAGTTAAACTTTTAGTTAGGCACTAATTTTTCACGTTGCCTAGGAAGACAATGTATTTAGCAGCACTCTTCTCATTCTAACTCTAACAATCTGAATCTTTCCTTTTTGCTTCCTATCATTTTTACAACTACAAACTTATTCTTGCGATTATTTTCTGTTGTCTCCTGAAAAAACAAAAGCTTAAAATAGAAAATCTGGCGTCGCCAAGCCACTCCATGCCATGCCACGATCACTATTCAATTTCCTATTTTTTCCCTCTCCTATCATAGTAACTTTTTCCTGAAGTAATACATGTAATGTACAGAATTGTAGTTGAATTTGAAGCGTAGAGCAAGCAATATATTTGACTTGAGCCAAATCCCGTGAATCCCCTGAAGACGATTTATTAGAGTGGGAGAGAGAGAGAGGGAAATATCTAATCTCCTCCAACAAAATGCTTTTTGTGATTCAGATTGATAAAAAATAAAATAAAAAATCGCGCATATCAACCCGGCTTTCTTTTATTTCTACCCTCTACCACCCTCTTTCTCATTTTCAATGCATATCACGACTTAGTAAGTTACCAGATAATTGTATGTTGGCGGTTTCCCTTTTTTTTTGTGTTTATTATAAACAATTCAAGAAAAGCGGCAAGAAATAGAAAGTGCTGAGCACTGCGTCGTCGGTACGTCGCAGTCTTCAATTTCGGCCAAAGCGTTAGAGCTTTGATTGCAAAATTAGTAGTTTGAATCCCAACCACCCAACCTGCTCATTTTGAGAGCCGCGCATGCACAACACACAACGTTTTCATTTTATCCACTTTTTGCCACTACCTGTTCTAGCATTTCATAGTTTGTTTCAGAAGCCGTCTGAGATGGATAACATCAAGACCACAACCGAGCAATTGCGAAATGAAGCAAATATACAGCGCAAGAAGGTGTCCGAGGTATCCAAAGAGTAAGTTGGTTTTCAAAAATGAGAGAGAAAAAAGCGCAAGGATACTTTTTTGAAACGGAAAATTATTGCGCCGTATTTGTGTTTTTATTCTTATCTTACAGGATGCCCAATAATTACCCGCACAAAAGTTTTGCGCCTTGTTATTATAAAGTTTTGTTTATTTTTTGCTCTTTATTGATTTTCATCTCAATTTTTGAGAGGAACGTTCTATTAAGGAGAGTTCGATTTCGATTTTTTCTATGCCAACTTGACTCAGCTTTGCGAAAAAAAACTCCAAGTTCCTCACGAATTCAAAATGGCCAACAGCATTCGCTGATCTCAGGCCGTATTTGAAGTTTCACCGAACGGTAAATAAAACCGTTAAATGGCTGTTTAGGCTGTAAAAATCTGATATGGTTTTTTAGTAAGCGCTGTCAAATTTGGGTGGGTTATTATTGGGCACCATTCAGAAAATAAATACTTTTTAATTGTTAATTTTTTTTTCAGACTTCTCGAATTCTGTGAAAAAAACAAAGGTGTCGATATGCTCGTCTCCGGACCATCTGACCAACACAACCCTTTCCAGGAGAAAAAAAGCTGCTCAGTGCTCTAGGCTCACATTCATATCAGTTCTACTTACTTGATTCCCAAAGTTTCCTTCTAACTCTATTCTCAACGACTTTTACTTTCCTTGTTAGAATCACGTCAGTCGAAGAGAAGCCTATGGCATTATCAATCGACTTTGTGACTCGATCTCAACGTGCAATTTTCTTCTCTTTGATGCATAGATTACTTGTATTCTTCACATAGTGTGTTGTTTTTTCTATAACTCCGGGGGTTTTTCAGTGTTTGCTCCAGGAAGAACTGATTTCCTTTCCCATCCATTTTTGAAAGATCACTTTTTCCTGTGGTTTATGCTTTTCCCCCACCAAAAAAAATTCAATTAAATATATTTTTATGGAACAATAAATTGTTTAAGCAAAACTCTTAGTTTTTTTAACGTTCTGAAATTACAATTCACGAAATATTTTTTCTTTTTATGAAATTAAAGAATCTTTCCCATTTTTTAGAAAACAGGTAGGAAGTAGAATAATAACAAATGCTACAGTATTCTAAAAAATTCAAAATATGTTATCCGGTAATTTTCAAATCGTTCTGCACAAAAATGCCATTTTTTTTGTTTTCTCAGATTTTTGAATTCTGATTCCCATGTAGTTTGTGATGCCTGGAAAACAACAAAAACTATTTTGTGTCTTGATTAGATGTATTATTGTACACTGGTACCGATCTCAATAAAAAATCCGAGTTAAATAAACGGCCATTTTTACAAAAATAGAAAATTTTCAATTTCAGTAAAATTGAACAGTCACAACTTTCATAATTCAGGTTTTATAAAAATGTGGTTTTTATTTATTTATTGTGAAAACAAAAAAATTGCAAAACGGTGTTTGCGTACTTTTGAAATTCCAACGAAAATGGGAACAATTGTCCGTTTGAATTTCAAAATTACGCAAACACCGCGTTGCAATTTTTTGTTTTCACAATACCGCATTTTTCCACACGTTGTTGTCGATTCGATTTAAAAAAAATTGCGAAAATCGTGTATTTTATCTCGTGGCAAAACTTCATATGAAGTGTTTATACAGTAACCCGACAAAAATCGTTTCTTACAATGTGCTTATTGCAATTTGATCTGCCATGCACAATAACTTATATGTAAATGACCTTTTGCAGTTAAATTTCAATAAAATTACTTGATAAAAGTCAAAATAATTATAAATTAATAATAACCGCTTCTAAAGTTTAACCCATTTCAGATTTTTCTTAGTTTGGTTGTCTAGAAAAGTAATTGCTCCATTCTTGAAGATTACTTGAAAATATTGTTTTTCATAACGTTTTTCGGTTCGTTTCTGCAACCACAAAAAATAGTTTTCTATAAAAGAGGTGCACACTTTCTAGAAAAATAATTTATCGTCTCAAAGTTCAGTGCAATTCATCAAAAAAATTTCTACAAAAGTACATTGCCTTTTGAAACATTTCTAGACAACCGTCTATTGTTGAACGGACAACAATAAAATAGGAAAATTATGATATGTTTCATCTTTTTTTAGCAGGAAGCTGGCAGCGAGGCCGCTCTGTATTTGCTGAGCAAAATGGCCACTGCCAAGAATCTGCAAAGTAGCTGCCGAATTCCGTTGCATTTTACCCAGGCTGCTTCCCTGGCAACTTCCTGCCGAAAATTTCCCGTGCACAACATTTTCAAGAACATTCTAAATCAATTAAAGTTTTTTTTTTCAATATTTATTAGCGAAAGAATCCAAAGTAAAATATAATGCATTCAAACAAAATAATGCAACTAATTTCTACAAAATTTGTTCATACACATTCATATTTCGAGGTCTTAAACAGGATTTATGTGTGTTTTTTTTTCAGTAAGGTTGACATGGTAAAGAAGGTAATGCAAGCAGATTAAAAACCGGGGAACAAAAGTTTTTTGAGGGGAAGTGTGAGGGAAAGGGAAGGGGTACCATTTTAGGCGAACGTGTCTATTAAGCTATTTCAATTTCCAATACTACAAAATAAGCTTTGACAGTGACAAAATGACTGGAAAGTAAACCAACTTTATAAGCTGGAGTGTGGAAAAATTAGAACAAAAAATAAAAGCTTCGAGATTTTCGAAAAGAACCCATTGTTATTTTAAAAATGCAGCGGAGAAGGAAAAAGATTATATGCAAACGGCGTTGTGTATTTTAAATATCACGCATCCATCCATCTTTGATAATTCGTCCGTACTGAAAAAAAGAAAGATTAATTTCTGTCATGTTTCAGCTCAAAAATCTTACTTGGATGTCATTGATGGTGTTGTAGAACTTCTTCATCACTCCGTACTTGCTGCTCATGGTAGGAATCATAAGCTCCTCGTATTCATCGGTGACTTTATTGTGATAGAGAATCTTTCCAACTGGGCTAACGACGCAAGCAGTTCCAGCACCAAACATCTCGAAGAGCCTCTTTTCGGACAGCGCCTTTTTAACTTCTTGCATGTTGAGTGACCGTTCGGTGACTTTGTACTCTCCCCATTCTCTTCCAAGCTGAAGAAGAGAGTCTCTGGTAACTCCCGGTAGGATAAGTCCACGGCTGAGTGGTGGGGTAATGAGCTCCATGTCTCCCTCTTCATTCTTCCAGAACAAGAAAATGTTCATGGTTCCAACCTCAGTAAGGTCTTCATTCTCTCCGTAAAGCCATAACACCTGCTGGCAGTTTTTGCTGGCAGCTTCCTTTCCAACCCAGATGGTTGGCGCGTAGTTGCATCCCATCTTGTAGGCTCCAACTCCTCCAGGGAAAGCGCGAATGTAACGAGAGTCGGCAAGAAGAGACACTGGCTGGAATCCGGTAGAATAGTAAGCTCCGACTGGACCAGTTATCACGAAGATTTTGGCTTCGGTGGCTGTTCCAACTCCAAGTGTAGGCTAAAAAAGAATTTAATTAAATTTAGTTCCTCTTTTTTCAAATTAATTCAATTTTATTACGTCAGTTCCGATAAGAGTTGGGCGAATGTAGAGAGAGGAGACATCCGAGTATGGCACCCATTCTTGGTCCAAACGAAGAACTTCACAAATAATGTTGATCATTTCCTCAGAGTCAAAGTCCTGGAAAATAAAAGTTTTTTAATGCACACCCCTTTCCTCAAGATTTATTTTTCCTCTTCGTGCTTTCAAACAAATTGCACTAGAGGGTCGTGGACCGGTGAGAAACATTAAAAGAAAAGATGGCTATCACTTAATAGGTTTTCTTCTATCTCGCTCCTAATTCTCTTGGGACGAGGCAAACAACTCGTCACAATGCTCTTTTTTTTCAATTTTCTATGTGTTAGAGAGTTAATTACCGGAAGTGCGGCGCGAAGAGCGGTTCTTTTCATGCGAGCCATGTTCATTTCTGGACGGAACATGCGAATTTTGTTGTCGACACCACGGTACGCCTTCATTCCTTCGAACAGCTCACTGGCGTAGTGAAGAACCTAAAAACAATGGAATTAGTTTCTTATTTAATTACTTTTTGTTTCTCATTTTCCTTTTTTTGCGAAAATGTGAAAAAAAATTTGTTTTGTTTCCGGGTTTCTGCTACTCATGATTTTTGACCGGCCAGCGGCTCAACCTCACATCCGAAACGTGTAGAGTCTCATTTTAAAATTTCTCTCACTTTTTCCATATCTCTTTTTTCATGCCACCACTATCAAATTTCCTAGAGTTCACGGAGGTTGAAAGGCCGCCAGTGCGACACGGCGCGACGACAGGTGACGTCGTTGCATCATCTTTGAAAGTTGCGATGGCCGATGGAAAAGAAACTAGCAGAAAAGAAATATGTGTGCGCTACTTCTTCCCACGTGACATCTCTCTGACCGTGTTTGACGCAGCTATGAACTTTTTCGTTGACTGATAACTCGTAGGCATTGTTTCCAGAAACAGTGGACTCTACTTTACCACGTCAATTTAATATTATGACAGTTGGAAATAAAATGGCGCCATCAAACTATTTTTCCACGTTTTAAGTTGAAAAAAGTGTTCTACCGTACCTTGGCTCCTGGATGAATTTTGAACTCAGTAATAGGTTCAATCTTTGGTTGCGCCCAGCCTTTGTTCTGTTGCCAGTCGCACGACATCATGTAGTCTGCGTAAGAGTGTCCAAATTTAAGTTTTGTTGGGTCCAATGGTTTTGTCTTGAGCTGGTCTGGTGTGGCAAGCTCAATTTCAAGATCGCGGTGCTAAAAGAATTAAGATTAAAAGTTGAAAACCTTTTATAGCTCCTACATAAAAAGTCTTCTTTGGGTCGTACTCTTTAACGTCTTCTCCTGGGATCGTCTCGAATCTGGCGGCGGTGGCCATGAGGCGTGGAGCCACAAAGTTGAATGTACGTGGAGCGACACGAGAAAGTATAGCTGGCATGGTGAATGTGATGATTCTGCAAAGTTGGCGTTGTTTTGTGATTTGATACGACCGTGGGAAACAAGAAGGGCAGAGACGAATGACAAGATAGAAAGGAAGCGAGAAAGTGATTTGATAAGATAAAAGGTGTTAGAACAAGCAATTTTGTACCTAAAAAAGAAATTCAGAATTAGATGGAAAGAGAAGAAAAAAAAAGAAAAGAGGAAGCAGTGCTTTGGTCCAGCTGGTGTTTGAACGCAGAATGGACAAGGCGCTTTGGCGCCATTGTCGAGGCATTGTGGAGATGGTGTAGGCACAGACCAAAGGGCAAGCGAGTGGTCAAACGAAGAGGACCCATTGCATAGAAAACAACTCGTCTTTCTTCTCTCTTGACAACAAGTCCAACAAGGCCTCAAATGGGAAAAGTGAAGAAAAGCAGAGGACCGGCGCACGTGGGGAGAGCAGCGCAAACAAATGATGAGATGTTGTGAGGAGGAGTGTGGCCGATGAAGGCAGAAAGAGGGGCGGGCGGGCGTCGGCGGCCGATCGACCGACCGACCGACCGACCGACCGACCGCGGTCTCCCGTCAGGACGGCGACTCCGCCTCCTCCTGATCGGAAGACGAAACGAAGAGGGAAAGAAGAAGTGGAAGAAGCTTTTGACCCGTGTGGGCAGATAAAACGACAAAACAAGCGGCATCATAACAGTTGGTCTGGATGGATTTAGAAAGAGTAGGCAGTCAGAAGTAGCCGCGACACGTCACAGAAACTTTTTCGTCCCCTACTTCTTTTACACGATTACACCCCTCTATCTAAGCCACATGTGCTATGCCATCTGATGCTAACCTCCTGGAAGAAAAACGAGGAAAAAAACGACTGGAGATTGATAAGTGGGAGCCATGATGATAGAAAGGCTCTTGACTTGACTTTGGTTACGTAAAAGTTTGAAAAATCTAAACTCAAACAATGCGAAACGTTTTTAGTTAGTAGCAGACGTATGGCCGCAAAAAAGTAGTTCAAACAATACGTGTCCACGTGAGCCTTTTTGTTTGATTAAGAAGGACAGATCATAAGAATCGTTTTGTAGGGTTAAAGCTTACTCCTAGTTGTTTGAATTTTGTTTCAAATCACAAAGTTCAGGGATCATATTACTTGAGCGATCAAACCGAATAATGACGAAAACGAAAATCTAGACAATTTGAACTCAAATCTCCACGTGATATCTCCCTCATCAATAGATGATAAGAGGATGTTGACTCGCTGGCCACCAGACAGATAAAAAAAATTAAAGAGGCCGTGAGAAATTGCCCTTTGGTGCCGATCGCCCAACATTGAATGTGATGTAATATCAGCGACACATTTCAAACAATTCGAAAATCATCGCAGAAAGAATATAAAAAAAAACTGAATGCATACACATATGAAGCGACGCGGCCGAGCGAAGCGGGACGGAGCGAAAAAAAAAGAGAAGCTCATATCGGAAGGCAAATGTCTCGGAATATTGCGTCATCTCTAGTCACTTTTCGTTTATACCATACACCCTTCTCTTGCAAAAACGGCGAGATGATGCCTACAGTTTCTTCAAAAACATGAAAACTTCATTTTCTGTCGCGGAAAAATGGACAAAGTTCTGATCAGTACCTGGGCGGTCTCGCCTGTCTAGTCAACCATCAGACAGACAGATTGACATTAAATGGGATTGGTTATTAGGTTTCTACGATAACTCCTATTTTAAAATTTAGTTTGATTTTTTACATAGAAAAGAAAAGATCACAAATCTAAATCTATCTTTGCCATGATTTATGGGCTAATTTGTAACGCGATCGTAACAGAGTGTAGAAAAAATTAGGCCCTAGAAATCTGTTCTTTGAGGTTATTTAGAGTTATTGTTGGATTTTGCCTCCATAACCGCTTTAAAACTGTTTTTCTCTCTCTCTCTCTCTCTCTGTGACAGTATGCGGTTGGTGTGATAATAAAAAGCTTGGAACACGGAAATATGTTATCGCTTCGACGAAAAGCGAGGGAGGAAAAGGCTGGCTGATGTTATCAGTTAGAAGGCGAGGGAATCGTATAGTTGGTTCACGATAGCAAGTGACCAGAGCTCCGGTCAGTTAGTTGGGGTTGAATCGAGCCTTTTGATGATTAGATGATAGAAGAAAAAGAGGGAAAGGAAAGAGATGGGATGGGATGGGATATGTTGGAATGGAATGAAAAAGGTGAGATTGGGAGATGCGGAAACTGATAAGTTGAAAGTGAAATGTAAGAAAAGATACAGAAAGGCTTACCTAACTCAACACGCAACGGATACAAATGCTTCCTCACTTTCACTCGTCCTTCCACTTTTTATATAACACATTTTTAGCATTTTTTTTCTAAAGTTTTATTCTCCAACATCTCTTTCCCATTCTTATCTTCCCTTTCTTATGAAATAAATAAAGCGAATAACAGAAGAACGTCAGAAGAAAAAGAATCACTGAGGTCTAAACGAGTACGTGAGTTCTCACGTTATCACTGACATCAGATGAGCGAAAAGGACCAAGTGGCAAAGGAAAAACCAAAACAAAGTGATGAAATGGTCTTGAGGAGAGAATGTTCTATAAAAAGACAAGACAAGACGGAAGAATCGTGACTAAACGGAAATCCTTTATTAGGAAGTTTTTTTTATAGGATCACGGAATGTTCGAAATATTGTAATGTAATTTAGATTTGAAGATCATAAATCTTTTAACTGAATATCCAAAAACAAATACCGATGTAAATGAACAGTATCTAGAATCAAACAACTACCAAAAAACTTGGAATTTAAATTAAAATTGACAAACAAAACAGGTCCGATAGCTAAACGTGGACGGAAAGATGACGTATGACTAATAATGTCACGTGGTCGATTCGCCAATTGTGTTATGACGGACATGATAAGGAAATATGAATAATACGCACGCGTCGAAATAAGAATAGAAACGTAAGAGAGTGGAAAAGATATAAATGACAATCGAGAGGACACAATCTTTTGTCTATTTTTATCTGTGCTACTATCAAAACAGGACCATAAACCAGTCTGGGTGCATTGTGCACCTGAAAAGATAATATTTCTTCTAAACGAATGGTCCCATGGTGATGACGTCATCTTTCTAGTTGTGCGTGAAAATTGCGTAGTTTTGTAGATGACTTTAGATATGATAAGAAGCTGGCAAAAGATAAGTAAGGAATCTAGAAATCGCATGATTTTTAAAAGTTTGTTTGCATGCGGCAAAAAATGTCATCAAAGATAACTCCAAAGGGAGTTCTGCAATATTCCGGAAGTTAGATAGGGAAATATTTTTTGAGGTCACAATAAACATTCTAGGAAGCAATATTTGTCTTCTTTTTTGTCTGAATTATCCCTGTTTTTAAAAAATTTAAAATAAAAATACAATTTTATTGGAAAACGAAGAATTTGGATGTACTTTTTCAAATACAAAAAAAAAATGTTTTGTCTGCTGCTTTTTTATTTTTTTTTCATTCGAGATGTTTCATGTATTCCTCATAAAGTATTTTGTAGGCAAGGCACAACGCTCAACAACAGTGCCAGGTCCGCTGTAATGTTTGCTCCCTCTCAGTTGAAAGTTTGATCTTCAGTCTGTTGTCATATCATCAAACATCTGTGCCGCCACCACTCTATCTAAAATTGGGCACAAAGCTCTGTGTGTGAGAACACAAGTCTCATTTGCATAACCACACCATAACCTGGCATGACAATCAATCCACTGATAACACCCCCCACACACCACGGCCGCGTCTATTATCAGATCCTCGGCGACGTCACTATTTGCAGTCGAAGGGCCCCACGTGGCCCATGGAGACAACTGTCTCTCTTTCTCTTCCATCAATCTGCAGACGATGAGAGTGTACGCAAAAAAGTGGAGATCGTGTTGCACGCAGCAAGCGATTGTCGAATCCTGTCAGGAGAGTGGAGAAAAGAATGAGAGGAACGAGTCTTATCAGTTCAAGTTTCATCAGATCGCCGATTGCCGGCCAAGTCGGCGCTCGTGTGTTGACGAGTGTTGTGCTGACAATTGGGCCCCTGCTGAGCATGTTGACCGAGGTCGAACAATCAAAATGTGCTAGATCGGCTGATGGTCTGCAATGGAAGATTGCGACATTGCGAAATAATAGCGCTGATACGGTTGGAGAAAGAGAAAGACAAGCAAGCTAGAAGAAACATTAAGAAAACGTGTTCTTGGTTGATTAATCGGATGATCATTCGATACGAACTTTTTGTTTTTAAGTTACGAACATAAATAGGACTAGAAACAATATTAGTAACAGTAATACTAAAACTCAAATACAAAAAACTGGACTAAAAACAAAAATATTACTCTCATCTCAGCAACCGTCCATCATCCTTTAAAATGGCCACGAATTTCGACACAGTTGAAAGGAATGTGACCGTAATTTATTGAACGAGAGAGTGAGAAAAATATAAGAGACCATTGTTTTTATTTGTTTTTCTTTTGCTCACTCTTATTAGTCACACTCTAGTTGAATGGGTTACGGTACTCCTTCACTCCTTCAACTATATTTATATACAGTACCGCTCAACTTTTGAATGGAGAGGGTTTCTGAAAATCTGCACTAATCTGTCCCGAAATATTTTTGACAAGCTCCAAAATGAATTTGGTCATTTTTGAAAACTGCAGATTTTTCAAAAAATTTCATATGCCAAAATTTTCGACCCAAAAATATTTTTTTTCAGCTTTTTCCAGACTTGAAATTTATTTTAAAAATAAAGTTTCAAAATTAAAAATGTGCTTTTAGTTGACTATCGCTTGATCGGACAATTTTCAGCTGACTTACAGCACGTTGAATATCAAGGTCTAGAAATAAATATCAAGTCCTGAAAAATCTGAAAAAAAATTATTTTTGGGTCGAAAATTATGGCAACTGAATTTTTTTTTTTTTTGAAAAATCTGCAGTTTTCAAAAATGAGCAAATCCATTTTCGGAGCTTGTCAAACACATTACGGGGCAGATTCATGAAAATTTTCAGAACCATAACCATTCAAAAGTTATACTTCAAAAACCAAAACTTAATATACTTTTGAGCGATACTGTATATAAATGTGTCTATTTTTCTCCTTTTGTTCAGGTAGCTACCGTAACCCAACTCTAGAACTGGTCTGATGTGGTTATCTTTTTGTTGTTTTTCTTTCATCTTGCTTGCAAATGGTGTTTATCTTTTTTCTTTCATAAAAGGTTCAAAACAACAAAAATATCAAACCATTCTATCTTGTCATTTTTCATCCAGACAAGGTCGAACCTTTATGGGATATATGAAAGAATAAAAAAAGGCGGGATACTGTAGATATCAATGATCACATCAACACAAACAACTGGTAGACGAGTGATCAGAACATGTGATAGTGTACGACCGGTCAGAAGCTTGTGCATTTCGCCGGGAGGTGGATCAAACTGCTCACTACGCAAGACGTAGTAGAACTGTTTGAAAGTGTTGTGTGTGTTTTAGTATTTAACTTCTCGAATATATCTCGGCAAACGACTGGACAATGTTCCTTAGTTATTTTTAATGATTTCAGCTCCCTTTCTCAGTGAATTGCCGATCTTCAATCTCTCTGGCGCCATTCGTCCATTAAGAGAACACAACAATCTTGTTCCCACGCTGTTTTGCCTACCATCTTTCTTCCATATCAAAGACACTATTGTTTTCAAACAAAACACAACAAGGTCATCACATCACGCTACCGTAATCCTATCATCTTTTTTTTTCCTTTGGACTGACTCTTGGGAGAAAAAATAGGGCTTCAAAGAAAAGAAAGTATTGGATTTCTGAATTTTGCGAAGAGCTTTTTGTTCCTGAGCGACAACAGTTGTCCTTTTGCCCGACTTCCTGTCAGTTAAAGTTCACAAGATTGCAGTTGAACCCGCCACATTTTTTGTTTCCAAAGGTTTCACAGAGTTTTCCTGACGATCATCACAAATATTTCTTTGACAGGTGTCACTGGAAAATGTGTTTCTCTTTCTGCAGAAAAAAGTGGTAAATGATAACGAAAAAAATGTATTTTCCAGAAACACTTTATTAAACACAATTAGGTGCAAAGAACAATGCAAAATAACTCAAAAACCCTAAAATGAATTATTACAACCGTTGGAAATCATTGGAAAAATAAAAGTTAAAGTTACAACAGAATAAGTTATGAATACCTTCGTTGAAACGGATGATCAAATTGTGTATTGTATTTTCCTTTTTCTGTTTCACTGATTTTTAAAAATAGAAAGCGTGACAATTGGAAAGAGAATTGAGAAAATGAGAAACTTTGACGCGGAGAAACGGCGATATTGCATCAGAAATGACGAAAAGTCCACATATCTCTTATCATCATCCTACATTTTCCAATTATCTCCACAAGTTAAAACTTAACGTTCCAAAAAAAAAAACATGTAACACGAAAAAAAATAAAGATGAAAATGATAAATGTATGACAGTGTGAAAGTGATGAAGCTGATGTTGAACAAGTCTGTTACAAAAATGTTAAATGCATTTTTCTGGCTATTGTGATCAATGATCAACACGCAACAGTTTTACAGTTCCGACGCATCATGCTCTTCCTTCTTCTGCTCCTCTTCGGTCGCTGATTCTTCTTTTGGAGGGGTCTGTAAAACAAAAAATAAACAAATCTTGTTTTTGTTTTTGGTCTTCAAAATTAGGATGAGGAAGAAAAATTCTTTGATTTTTCATTGTTGTTCAATAGGTATTTTTTTATGAAAGATGTCTATAAGAAATATTTAGAAAAAAAAAAGTATTTTTAAGGGACCTGTAATTTTAAAAAGACGTGCAGCTCTGCGACGTTTCAAAACCTGCCACTTCAAAACTGGGAGGTTTCAAAATTGTAGTGTCCTTGCTAGAATTTTGTCAAAATTGCACTAAAGTTTCGAAACGTCTTGTTTCAAAACGTCCCAGCCCATTACTCTCGTCTGGGCAAGGATCCATTCAATATGGCCGCTTTCTCACATATTATCGCCACGAATTTTGACACAGTTGACCGAGTGCTACCGTAACCAAACTCATTCAACTGTGTCGAAATTCGTGTCGATATTCCTCGTGGGAAAGCGTTCTTTTTCAAAGCTCACATTCATTGATTTCTACCGCACTTACCTCCTCCGGCTCGTCACCATTTTCTGGTGTTTCAGTAGTCGTCTCGTTCTTCTTCGAATCCTTATTTTCCTCTTTTTTCGTTTTCTTCTTTTCTTCTTTCGCTTTTTTTGCACTGGCAATCTTGATTTTGTTCACTAGATAGCGAACTTCACGTTCCAAATCACGAGCCTTAAAAAAAAAAGATAAAATAACATACATGTGTATTATGAAATGAAAACAAAGGAAACCTTTTCAGCAATTTCAGACGCTTTCACTACCGGATCTTCATTCATTGGCTGCTTATCAAACAGCTCCTTCTTCTCATTCCACCATTCAGTGGTCGACTCAATGAGTTTGGTGAGCACTTCCAATTCAGTATCAGTAAATGTCTTGTTTCCTTCTTCTTCGTGTTGAGTCAAATTGAGAGCCATTGCATGGAATGTCAGCGAACGGTTAAAGTGTTCCTCGAGAACTTCAGTGACCTTTGGAATGTCAAGTCTTTCTTTCTTTCTCGCGTCCGGCTTCGCCGTCAGCTCCAACAACTTTGTTCTCTTCTCGTCAAACTCTTCCTTTTTAGTGTCCAGCGAAACATCGTCTTCAAACCAGAGTTTAAGCACACCAACTTCTTCCAGGATCGCCTTTTTTTCTTCCTCGGTGGCATACTCGGCGTACTCTTCTCCGTCTTCCAATTTTACAGCCAAATCGTACAAAAGTCCTTCCAGACTGTTCATCGCTTCTTCACGGTCGTGTTTTTCTTTCTCCTTCTGCTCGAAATCACCAAGACTGAAATAAAACAATTAAATTATTATTTTAATAAAATAATATATAAAAGCTAACATTTTCTTCGCTGAAGTAACTTCTTCGGCGTTAAGATCAATGTTATCCGTTTTAGTTTCCACAATGTTAAGTGGGACGTTAATTTTCTTGGCCTTTGGCTCTACAGGCTTGCTTTTCTTGACCTTCACAGGTTTTTCAGTCTCTTCTTTTTTCTCTCCGGTTTCTGTCACATCTTCCGTTTTTTTTTCCTGGTCAGAACTTTCTTCACCATTCTTTTTCTTTTCCTCTTTCTCCTTCTTTTCAGCCTTTTCCTTCTTTTTCAGCTCCTCTTGCTCCTTTTCCCACTCTTCATACTCCTTCTTGTCATCCTCGTACTTTTGTTTCTCTTCATCTGTTGGATTCTTTTCGACAACAACGCTTGCCTTCTCCACAGACACAATTCCAGATAAATCGATAGAGAAAGTGGTCTTGACGCCCTTAAGGATAGAGTTGTCATCAGTAACTTCCTTTTCAATTGCATCTTTGACTCCAGAAATCTCAACAGTGGACAACGGGTTTTTATCAGCGTCTTGGACGTCGATCTGCAAGAAACAGATCATTTAAAAATTAAATTTCAAAAATCATTTTATAGGAGGTGCCAACTTTTTGGTGAAACTGTATTAAAATATAGGGTGCAAGTACAGTATAACCCCCCGCTGGAAAAGGAGGATATAGCCCCCCGCAGTTCGTGTAGAGGACGCGGAAATGTCATCATTTTTAAATTTTCGTCGTTTTCGAGGATTTTTGTTTTTTATTGTTTTTTTTTTTTGAAGCAAGTGATTTGCTGTAACTCGATTTCGCTCGATTTTTGCTTGTTTTGTTGACATTCTATTACACGTGGAATATTCTGATACGGGGGGGGCTATTCTGATACAGTGGGGTGCTATTCTGATATGGCGAGCGATATCGATATGGAAAAAATAGAAAATTTGCAAGAAAAAAACAATTGTGGGGGGGGGGGGGGCTTATCTGATAAGTCACCTAGGGTATCAGAATGACCCCCCCCCATTTCTACTGGTGGGGGGGGGGTTACTCTGGTATATTAGTAGACCAGTATAGCCCCCCCCCAGACAGTATAAACCCCCACCGAGTAAATCGGAGCAAAATCAACTGACGGGGGGGGGGTCATATCAGGCGGTGGGGGGCTATACTGGTAAATTACCAAATATAGCACCGAGTGGGGGAATAACAAATTTCCCTGATTTTTGACAAAAAAAGACCACGGGGAGTACACAAAGGCACGGTTTCCTAGGCCAGCGCGCCCGGTTTTCTTGACCGGCGGCCGACAAAGTTTTATCGAAAATTGTATTTTCTTTAGCAATAATCGGATTGTTTCTTCTATTACCTTCATTGTTTCCTTATTTTTTTTTGATTAAAAATAAAATTTTGGGGGAAAAATGCTGGCCGTCGGATTCCTAGGCCGCGACTTTGTTTTCTCGCCATGGTCTTCTATTTTTTTTGGTAAAAATTAAAACAAAAAAAAACTGATAAATTATTTTGTGCGATATCGATGTGATAATAACAATATTTACCTTGAAATCATCAGAATATGATGAGAAATGCATAACACGATTTGGAACCGGGTAGGTTTCTCCGAAAAGCGATTTTCTGATTGGCTTCAGAGCACCCTCCTCAGTTTTAGTAAGGAAGTTGACAAATACTGGGTAGAGAATCTTCTCGTTAATATTGAATGGCAGAACCTTGAAAGATTTCGACAAATGAGCCGCCTGGTACACGGCTCCCATAGCAATAGCCTCATCAGTGTTCAAAAAGTTGCTAATTTCTTTTCCCTTCAAAATCTCCTTAAGGATTTGTTTAACCTTCGGCACACGAGTTCCCGCGCCCATAAGCACAACCAAATCAATATCGTCAATTTTCAGTTGCGACATTGCAACCGCGTCAAGAATCGGCGCACCAATTCTCGGCTCCAAGTCCTCAATTAGCTTCTCGAGCTCGTCGCGGGTAACCTGTAATTAGTGCTTGCTCACTCATTCTGTTCGATTGGTTTTTCTAATTTTAAAACCAACCTTAGCTCTAAAGTTTTGCTCTTCGAACAGACTCTCCACTTGAGCAAAAGTGTCCTTGTTCGCTGACAAAACTTGCTTCACACGTTCCGCTTCCTTGTTCAGTTTTCCCATGGCGCGAGCGTTGGTGGTGATGTCCTTGGTGGTGGTGACAGTGTCGCGGAAAACCTTTTCAAGATGATCTCTGAGCCGATTAGTGATTTCAAGACCTCCAAGAGTCTTATCATATCCAACACCAATTGTGCGCAGAGTTGGCTGCTTATCTTTTCCGTCCTTACGGTTGGATTCGAGCACATATTGCACGATAGTAGCGGTTGTCTGAAAAAAAAAAGCTTTATTTCCGTTTTATTGCTTGTGATGCTAAGAAGGAGCGAGACAACAAAGAAAAGCCCACACATCTCGTCATCCCACACATTTCAGAAATGAAATCAGTTTTTTTTTTTTTGGCTTTCCTTTTTTATTTTTTAAGTCACCACTTTGTCAAAAGTGCCACTCAACGTCTGGTTCCATGGTATTCCCATCACGTCGCTTTCCTAGAACAAAGTCTCTTCACTTCATTTCATTTCCGTTTTCATTTCAGTCTACGCAATGTTTTGATTATGGATGTCCTTTTGGGCATTAATCTCTAGATTTTCCATTCCATGTTACGGCTCATTTTTTTGTGAGCGAGCTTTTTGAGAACTATTTCTTTCACACCAACTCATGCATATTCATTCATTAATGATCTACACATTGGTACATACGGTCACATGTACCTTTTTCTCATTTACACTTCTTTTTTTAATGACTCACGCGCGCTCTTCAGCATCAATTTATGCGCAGTTTCGTGAAAAGTGTTTGATTTTCTAGAAAATAAGAATAATTTTGCATCAGCTTCGAAAATTACGGTGTTCAAAAACCGCCAGCTTAATCATTTTTTGAATCAGATACAAAATAGGTCTAGTCATATTTTATCATACCGGATGTAGCGCGTTTCCGGAAGCCGCGTTTTTTATTCTAAAATGTTTGGTCATCCTCATTTCTCTCTATATTTATGTACCGCAACAAGCGGTGCCTATCTATATTTGACGCATATTTTTTTTAATTTTCAAAATGTCAAATTACTACAGTAAGCCACACCCTTCACTGTTAAACAAGATTACTCACTTTCACTGCTCCCATGTCATAAATCAGCATGTGTGTCGGTTTCTCCGTAATTTCCTTGCGCCTGAAAACGCCATAATTCAGTGCGGCAGCCGATCCGTCGTTGAGCAACTGAAAACGCAACCATAAACCATCAACTCCATTTTTAATTTGAGAGTGAGAAAAAAACAAATAAACACCTGCAAAAGGTTCAATCCGGCAATGTCTGCGGCGACGGCGATAGCGCGACGTTCAGCTTGGTTGAGGAAGATAGGGACAGTGATAACCACATCCTGGAAATTGTATTATTATTATTGTTATTATTATAAAGCACGGCACTCCAGCCTTCCAAAATGGTTTCTACCGGTGAATTTTTAAAACACTAAGGCTCGGTCATTTTCTGACAAAAAAGCCTCGTTTTTGGATTAAAATGATGGTGCCATTCTGAATAATCAGACAATGATTCGAATTTCTCAAAAAAAGGTACATTTTCGAGTGAAAAATAATTTTATTATCCGACGAACTTGGTGGCGCATTGGACGACGGGGGTGGCGTGTAAAGCAATAATTTTGTATACATTTCACAGTTTTGGCTTTGCATTTTTTTTATGTGAAAAGTCTAATTAAATTAATTTTTTAATAACAGTCACTCAACACAATTTTTAATTTTTAAAATAAATTTTTAAAAGTATTCAGGAAAAGTGCATTAAAATATAATATTGTATGAAGTATTTACGAAAATCAAAAAAAAATTGTTCCAAATTTTGCCAAATTTCCAACAAAAAAAAAATAGAAGACCAAAAGGAGTACACGAAATGGCAGGAAATTCAAACAAATTGATTCATTTTCACCGTATTTTTCCCGTCTTTCTTTCTTGGGAAATATTGGAAAAAATTCTCCTGTACACGCTCAAAAAATTTTGGACCAAAATATTGATTTTAAAAATTTTCAGAAAAAAAAAATCGATTTTTTCACGCAATTTTTTTTCTTTTTCTTCCTTTTTCCGGTTTTGTGAAAAGGTCCATTACGACGCCCCGCTGTTCCACAGTTTTTATATTAGTTGGAAATTTTATCCACTTTTTTGGTGAGCTAGAATATTTGCCAAGGGCTAATTATTTATAAAGTCAGCAAATTCCACTTTTATGTACTAACCCGAAAATAGGCAGTTAAAGGGGGTGCCAACTTTTTGGGGAAAGTGACTTAAAATATACTCTTGGGTGGGGGATTTACGAATATCACATCGAAATCGCACGAAAAAATTTTTCTGATTTTTTATGAATTTTACAAAAAAAAATAGAAGACCACGGGGAGTACACGATTTGGCGCGAAATTCAAACGCCATTTTCTTTTTCATCATTTTTCTCCCGTCTTTTTCCAATATTTTTGCATTAATCTTTGGGAAATATATTAGAAACATCATTTCGTGATTTCAGATAGCAAATTAATGCGTGTTGATCACAAAATTAATGATAAAACAAATTCGAAACAAAATTCTCATACCTTTAATTTTTTCCCGTTTTCCTGCTCACTTCCGCATTAAAATCACTCTTTTATCTGTAACTTTTATATTCGAGCAAAAATTTTCACCGGAATATATTCAGAACGTTGAATCGAACAACAGGCAAATATCGATTTTTCGATATTCATGACTAAAATGTGTTTTCGCGATTATCTAAATTTTTAATAAGCGATTAGAGCATGATTTATCGAAAATCGATGATAAAAACGAGGAAAATTACAAGAAAAATAAATATTTCTCGTGAAAATGGAAGTTTCTAGAAGCCGCGGCCGTGGGTTTCCTAGGCCACGGCCACCATTTTTTCGTGTACTCCTCGTGGTCTTCTATTTTTTTTTGTAAAAATCATAAAAAATCAGAGAAATTTTTTTGTGCGATTTCAATGTGATATTCTTAAATCCCCCACACAAGAGTATATTTTAAGCAACTTTCCCCAAAAAGTTGGCACCCCCTTTAACGGTTCCTGCTCGAATTTTTTTGCACTTCATGTTTTTGCTGGGCGTACGTCTAGTCTATCGCAAATAGCATTTATAAGGCAATTACTAAATTTTCGAAATAAATATTTTGAAGTATTGTGAAAACAAAAAAGTTGAAACGCGGTGTTTGCGTACTTTTAAAATTCAAATGGAAATGGGAACAAATCTCTTCATTTCCCATGCTATTTCTTTCATTGCCGTTTGAATTTTCAAATGTACGCAAACACCGCGTTGCAATTTTTTTGTTTACACAATATTTATGGACATATTCACAAAACCGGAAAAAAAGGAAAAAAAAAGGGCAAAAATTGCGGGAAAAATCGGAGAAAGCTCCGATTGACGTGAAATTTTGGGAAATATTGGAAAAAATTCTCTTGTACACGCTCAAAAATTTTTGGACCAAAATATCGATTTTAAAAATTTTCAGAAAAAAATCGAAAATTTTTAAAGTCGATATTTTGGTCCAAAATTTTTTGAGCGTGTACAGGAAAATTTTTTCTAATATTTCCCAAAATTTCAGGCCAATCGGAGCATTCTCCGGATTTTCCCGTAATTTTTTTTCCTTTTTCTTCCTTTTTTCAGGGTTTAGTGAAAAAATGTAAAAAAAAACTCCTACTCAAAAATTCGGTACGAACGTTTGACGTGTTGTGTTTTGTCACTTCTTGCCAGTTTCAAACAAAAAAAAACTTCTGCTGGCCGCTTTGTTTTTACTTTTTCGTTTTCTTCTCGTCACTTTTTTCTTTTTTTTGTTTTTGTTTTAAACGTTCTCTAATAAAAAATTTCTTATGAAGCGAATTGCTAAGCGATCAAAAAACAGGGCGATATTAGTGCAAGACTTCGACATTTTATGAATATTCGACCGAATTCGCTATTTCAGATTATGACCGGAAAAAAAAAACGCAACAAAATTTTTTTCTTCCGGTTAGTTTGCCTGGATCGGGTTACTCATACTAGTGCAATTAATTTAAACTCCACGAGTTTTTCCTTCTTCTTCTTCTTCATTCTCAAGACGTTTTTGTTTCTTCACCCTCCTTTCCTTTCCTTGCCAATTTTTTTTTCAAATTCTTTATTTCCTTCTTCTTTTTTTCTTTTTTTTTTGCCCGTTTTTTGTGTCTTTTCCCTCGTCCCCTAGTTTCTTTCTCACTCCCGCTTCTTAATGATCTCTGGAATTAATTTCGTTTTTTCAATTCATTTTGTTATTTTTTTTTCTTGACTAAAGAACAGTTATATTATTCCTGTCACCAACCGAAATTTTACCCTTGAACTCTGAATAATTAAAAAAAAAATGCTTTTTCTTCTTAACAGAAATGGCCATCCCATTTACGAACCTAGGTGGTCAACTCATGGACTTGCCAAGCCGGCAATTCACAGTTTTTGAGGAGGTTCTGGTCAGTTTTGGCAACAATTCATAGAGTAAAATTGTTTAAACTATTCTAGGAAGTCTTTGAAAAGAAATGTTGCGACAAACACGACAAAATCCGCCAACGATTGCTCAAAAATGCCAGGTCGGCCTTCACAATTCTCAAATACGTCTGGACTGCTGTAAGTCCTGCTGCTGCTGCCCAAATCACATTAGATTTGTTGTCAATTTTTCAGAAAACAAACCGGGAACATAGGAAATGGTGCATGTTGGCCAAGAAAAGCGAAAACGATTTTATCGCCGTCGGTGCTCTCCGCAACAATGCTCTCTACCATGTAACTCAAATTCCTTTTTCACGAGAAAATAGAAAATTTTAGTGGTTCTCACTGGTGCTTGCTTTATGGTGCTTGAAGTTGGTTCACTATCAAAGATACTTTCAGGCTGTTCACGGACATCGGGTTTGATATTTTTTATTAACGGAAAGTGAGAACTTGAAAATAAAAACTTTTTGCAGCTGCTTCGCATGAAAATGCCACCGGGAAGCCACGAGGTGTCACAGGTTCAATTTTTTATGAAGCTCTACACGGCAAAGGTACAGAAAAAATTATTTTAAGAATTTATTCTAATAATATTACTTTTAGATTAGTTATCTGTCTCTTGCTGCCACGGACCCACGAATTCCAATTCCGAGTGCGACATTTATGTTTTGCTTACTGATAATTGCCGGCGAATGCCGAGAACACCGTAACCCAGTAATGTACCATGTAAGATGACTCTTGTGGAAAAACAGTAAAACGTACTAAACTTTTCTTGTTTACAGATGATCTCCTTCATATTCGAGCTTATTGTATGCACCGTTAATCAAAGCATATTTCGGTTAAACAATAAAATATAACTGATTTCCCAAAAAAAAAACCATTTCCTGGATGCAAAGTTTTTTTTAACTAAAACTTTAGTGCCATTTACATTAATAAAAGTTTTGTTTGACATTGATTGGTTTCGTTCTTCTATCAAAAAAAAAATAAATAAACTCAATTTCACGGTGTCCAGGATTTGAAATGTGGGCAGAGCCACAGTAAACGCGCTCTACTGGCTTTGCGCGAAATTCAAATTTTGATGTGTTTTTTCATGTATTTCCGGAAAAAAGCGTAAAAAATTATTTTCTTCCAAAGCGTGCTTCTGGTCAATTAAATCTGAGGTCTTTAGAAATTTTTCAAGCCTAATGGACCTATTCACCAAACCGGAAAAAAAAGAAAAAAAAAACTGCGGGAAAAATCGGAGAATGCTCCGATTGACCTGAAATTCAGGGAAATATTGGAAAAAATTCTCCTGTACACGCTCAAAAAAATTTTGGACCAAAATATCGATTTTTCTGAAATTTTTAAAAATCGATATTTTGGTCCAAAATTTTCTGAGCGTGTACAGGAGCATTTTTTCCAACATTTCCCAAAATGTCAGGTCAATCGGAGCATTCTCCGATTTTTCCGTTTTGCTTTTTTTTCCGATTGTGTGAATAGGTCCATAAGATTATCGATTTTAGCATAATGGAGCTAAAAAAGTAAGTTTTTTGGTGTTTTTGCAGAATAAATCTTCATGGTAATCAAACTTTGGGCACTTTTATGGGTTATGATTCGCTTTGGGTATGAAAAATATCAATAATTGCTTGAAAAAACCGGGTTCACCGCCTGACGATTTTTAGCCAATATTGAGCGTTTAACGAAAATAGCCCGAATTTTCCAGCCTGCAAGAAGTTATTTGAGTTATCAAAAGGTAAAATAAATAATTATTACAAAGAAAAACGAGTTTTACTGAAAAAATAATAATAATACGTCAATAAAAAATGCGAGAGACAGAAAATGCGTCAGTAAAATTTAGGCTCCGCCCATATTTCAAATCCTGGAAACCGTGCATTTGTGCTCTGAGCCGCGAAAAACGCCAAATAGGACAGATTTTATTGAACTGCTGGAAGCGATGAGACGCCGACTGCGAGACAGCTTTGTCACGCGACGCGACCGCAGCGCAGCGCATGGGCGTCGGTTTCACCGAGCCCAAGAAGATGGTTTGTGAAAAAAATTACGTACGCCTGAAGGGCAAACACCTACCTTGACAGACTGATCGGCGTACGCTTCTGTGACCTTCTTTGCGTTCCAGAGAATCATTGCCAAAAGAGTTTCAACGTTGTACTTTTCCTCTCTGAAAAAAAAATATATATATATGTATGGATCTTTGCCTTATCCCCTTCTTCCCCCCCCCCCTTAACTTACTTGTATGGGAAGACAACTGTCTTACGGACGTCGTCAAACTCAAAAGCAGTAAACGGATAAGTTTTCTTGAAGGTGGTGAAAACGTCGTCGCCCTCTTTCTTGGCAATCATTGAAAGAAGGAAGTTGTAAGACGATTGTGGGTGGGAGGATGACTGAAATAAAATATTTTTGTCTAGAATTCAATGATATTCAATTTCTACCATTGCTGCAGCAGCTTCAGCGAAAAATCTCTCATCATTCTTAAACGAAATGACGTTCGGTGTCTTTCTTCTGGATTCTTTGTTCAGCACAATATCCATGGGAACTCCTGGTTTGACTATTCCAATTTTGATAAACTGACTTCCCAAATCAATCGACATGGCGGCAAGGGCGGCATCAGTTGATTTGTGGAGGCAGCAGAGTGCGACTAGAAGACCCAAAGGTCCGAGAATGAACGACTTCATTCTGAAATTGACAAAAAAAAATAATATATGAAGCAGTTCAGACGAATAGTCTAACACGTACACGCGTTACGCTGACGTGTACTAAGTACACTGGTGCACAATTATGCAATTGTGTTGAAAACGAAATATGGACGAATATAATAAAAAATGTGTTGTTTCTTTTTTTTAAATAATTCACTGACAAATTTTTAAAATTAAAAGTTAAAATGAAATGGCGTTTAAAATGTGGAAAATGAGAAAAAAAAGAAATTGTGGAGCGAAAAAGAAACACGTCAGCAATTTTTGCTGGCGCCTTTCGCAACAGACCACGTTGGAAGGTTTGACGTTTTGTGTGGTCTTAAAAGTGCAAATAAGAAAAAGAGAGAGAAACACCGAAGAGTTTTGTATTGATAATTTCAATTACTTCTAACAATGTCCACATTTATTTATTTGCAAGAAGTTTCCTGAATTTTCGAATTCAGATAGTCGGATTAGTCGAGAAATGAATAGGCGTCTGTAAAAACAGAACTTTCCAATACAATTTTTAATGAGAATTAAAGGCGCATTACATTTCCTAACGCCGGGTGTCGACGCGGTGGGTTTTTTGCTGGTAAAAAACCTGTATATTGTTTAAAAATAACACGAAAAACGGAATTTTTATGGGCTGAATAACTCCAGTAATCTCAACATATGTGGAGCCGGTTGACCTCATCCATGCACACGAACGCAAACCAAGGACACGGTGAATCGGCGATCGATTGCTGCACGCACGATGAGCGCGGAAAGGTAAATAAATGCAATTAAACGACGGCCCGCCAAAATGGTCAAAAACGCTCCGCTGGACTCAACGCTAGGCGGTTTTCATATAGCCTAGGTTTCCAAATTATTTCATTTCACGTTGAATTTTTATGTTAGCGTTGAGTTCAGCGGAGCGCGTTTGACGATTTTTTTAGTTATGAAACAAAGTACAAGCATGCGTTTCTAGAAGCGAGATACATAATATAAATGGCAATTCTCGCCGGTGGAACTACTATTGTCTATTCGCGAAGAAAGCAAGTGCGCTCCACAAAACTTAGTGCTTCGTGGATTTCATTTTCGTCGCCAAATTAATTCATTTCACGTGTAAATTCAACGTGAATCGCTCCGGGAAAACTGACCCTTCAAAGCGAACAGACGGACATACTTGTAATATATATAAGAAAGATTGTTAAAAATCGTTCCAGATAATTTGAGATGAAAGGATAATTCTTTCACAAAGGAAGTTTTATTTTCATACTTTTTATGAGTATTTTTTGTGTTGACAACTTTGTTGTAGCTTTCTTTGTTTTTCGTTCTTTGTCTCTATCACAACAAAGATTGGTTTAAATGTTTATTAATTATGATTAAAAAATAACATCGGTCAAAAATAGCAATTGAAATACAGCAAATGAATCACAATACGAATGAAGAAAAGTGAGATCCAAACTTCTCCTATTGCCGGTATAAATGTTCTTCAATTGGCTCACGGCCCGGCCAACGCGACGTGGCCGAGGAAAAACTTGTAATGGTACAGCAGTATTGGCAGCGAAACTGGTGTGCAAACACCGCGGCGCAACACTGCAGATTGCGCGTCAACACCAATTTGTTTTGGGTTTAATTTTGCTTTTTAAAGTTCTTAACAGCGAAATTAATTGGTTTATTCCATTAAAAATGCTTAAATAACAACAGAAAAATAAAATACAATCAAAAAATAAGATTCGGACAACAAGAAAACGAGGAAAAGTATCAAAATAGCCACAAAAAACAAAAAATATATAACAAAGTCGTGAAAACCTAATATTTTTGGCATAAAAAGGAAGATAATTATTTGAAGTACACTGGGGAAATTTTTCAGAACCCTATACCTTCATATTTTCGAGAAAAAAAAGTTTTTGTCTGAAATTTTTCACTTTTTTTCGATTCTTCGTGATTTTTCCTGAAAATCGATACATACAGTTTTATAAATTTGGTATTAAAAGAAGTAGAATTTCCTGGAGTATGTTGTGGAAAAGTATCAGAACGAAATACCAACTTGTTTTCGAGAAAAATAATTTTTGCCTGAATTTTTTACTTTTTTCCACAGTTTATGATTTTTTTTTCAAAAATAAAGTAATACAGCTTTAAATATTCAGTATCAAAAGTAGGAAAACTGCCTGGAGTACGTTGTGGAAAAGTATCAGAACGAAATACCAATTCATTTTCGAGAAAAACAATTTTTTTTCTCAATTTTTCACTTTTTTCAGCAATTTGTGATTTTTTTCGAAAATAAAGTGATACAATTCTATAAATTTTATATCAAAAAAAGGAGAATAGTCTGGAGTACGTTGTGGCAAAATAACAGAACAAAATACCAATTTGTTTTCGAGAAAAAAAGAAAGTTTTTTGTCTGAATTTTTTACATTTTTCGATTCTTCGTGGTTTTTCTTGATAATCGATACATACAGTTTTATAAATTTGGTATCAAAAGAAGTAGAATTTCCTGGAGTATATTGTGGCAAAATAACAGAACGAAATACCAACTTGTTTTCGAGAAAGATATTTTTTTGTCGGAAGTTTTCACATTTTTCGACTTTTCGTAGTTTTTTTTTCAAAATTCATACATACAGCTTTACATATTTGGTATCAAACAAAAGATGATTGCCTGGATAACGTTTTGGCAAAAACTCGGAGAATCCAAATAATTTTTTTAAGAGAAAAACATTTATAAAAACTCACTACCTTTGAAGACTCGTGACGGGAAGTGTGCGGAACAAATGCGAGCTCGGTTGTGAGTTATCCTGAAAGTATTGTTTATTTTAAAAATTTATTTACAAAAAGACAAGCCTGCTGCGCAGTCCTGCGCGGCTGCTGACGCAGCCTATTGGCGACTTCGTCGCCACATTCTATTTTTTTACGTTCCACTCTTCCTGATTCATTTATACGCACTGTTTTCTGAAGATTTCTGTCCTCTGTGGCTCAGTCGGTAGTACTCTTAAATACAAATCATAAGGTCCCGGGTTCGTGTTTTGTCCACTGCATTTTCTTGCAAAAAGGCAAGTGCGGACGCGCACAGACATCCCGATCTGGGTTTTTATATATAAGAAAGATAATGAAAAACGCGGAAAAAACAGAAAAAAAAACGAAGTTTTATATGTAGTTGCCGCTCGGCGCAATGCATTAAAAAGGAGGTGGCCGAGTTTCCGAAATTTCCTCGGCCACGTCGATTTGGCCGCGCCGTGTGGCTATATGGAAGTTCGACATCAGCTTCACTTGGCGTGCAGCTAAAGACTTTCTGAGCAACTCGAAAGATTCGGGAAGCGGTTCTTGAAACTCTAGCCAGAATGCCATGGGATCGGTATCATTCAGTTCTTGGTCGAATTTTTTAAAGAGATTCCATTACCGTCGCTTTCGCCTCGGCGATCACCTACAAATTCTATATTTCCAATAAGCATCTAGATTTATTCTTACATTGTGGTGGTCTAACCGAGATTGAAGATTTTGGAGTGATTTGTATGTTGGGTGAAGGAACTAACCAACGTAATGAGCGTCTGAGATCAGCAAGTTGTTTTTGAAATGCTTTCTCTGCATAGTTCAACAGAATTCTGTTAGTTTCCTGAAATTATTGGAATGGTGGGTTAAAAAAATAGTATGAAGATATAGTTTTACCGTGATGTTTGGCTTCGCTGATATTTTCTCGGCATTGTCAAGAAGTCCCAACTATACAGGAAGCACAGAAATCGTAGTATTCCTTGATTAATTTATAAACTTTATCTAACTCTTCAAAAAGTTGGCGGTGATCAAGTTGTGATAGCTCCATAACTGCCTTAGTTACTTTGGTTTCTAATGTCGGCATTTGCAAGATTAGTTTTGACAAGTTTCTGTAGACTTGTTAGGAGCAAGTATAGGATGTCATCCAACGAGTATCGTTATCCGTTGTGAACGAAATTCCAAGCTCCTTGTATCGCTAAACTTATAATTTCAGTAGAGTTATTTCAAAAGAACAGTCACAAACATATTAGATTTTAGCTCCATGGTCAGATGCCAAGATTTTTCCAGTAATTTAAAATAATTCTGAAGACAACGTTTCTATTTTGCTGTGGCTTTATAAAATTTGTACGGATATAACATCCTTTTTGCCATGATCTCTGTTGCATGTGCGCCAACATCTTTTTGGTGCATTTATCATATCAATTTAAAAATTTACAACGTGAACCCTGCCAGCCGCTTTGATGTTAGATCCGCCATCGGAGACTGAACTGTCGTAATTTTCGATATATTCGAAAATACAGTGAACGTTTGGTGGCCAACCGCGCGTTAAGATAAAACCCAAACAGTTTGGTTACATCACTGCTTTATTTATAACGACCGGGGAAGACAGGAAAAGAGAGAGTATGCGGCGAGGAACAAGAAATAAAAGGCAAGGAAAAGGGCGACGTGAGCTTGGCTCAACACGACGGAAAAAAACCCGTCTACTGAGCAAAACTCCCGCCTTTTATACTGTTGTGAAAAGGGGCGGAGCATAAAACATTCATTTATTAGCGGAAATGGTGTAGGTCACTTATGGTGTGTCCGATGGAGCGTCCTTGCTGCTGGCCTCGTTGCTGCCTCGTCCACGACCGCGTGCAACGCCGAGAGAGAGGAGACGCCGGGAGGTGTGTGTGTCCGCGAGAGGAGGAGTGGACGTGAAGAGACGTAGAGTGGCGGGCGGCTGTGAGTGCCCAGAGAGAGGTGTTGGGCCGTGTGACGGCTCGACGCGTACAATACACTTGAAGACTTTCAATGAATTCTTTGACTTTAAATCGGCTGGAGACAATGCCAATAGGACAACCAATAACTTTCAGGATTTTATACAGTTTTCATATTTTTGTTGACGACAACACCACACTTTACCGACAAAAAATCTAACCGTTTTTGATTTTAAATATGGAAAAAGCTGAAATATAAATAGTTTAATTAGTTGTGGTTTATATAACTTACAAATTGCATAATATCCTTTCTTTTCTCAACTACTTTGGTCTGTCAATTTACGTTCTGTTCCTCTTCGGAGGATCATATTATCGTTCAATTCTCCCGAAAAGTTTTGGCTGAAAACATATCAATGTTTTGAAGTTCAACTATATAACAGTTGACATTACCTAATTTTTGCCATTTCCAGAATCAACCCTCTAAATTATTGCGTTTCGAAACTCTACAAAAGTTTGTTTTCGCAAAGTATTGAATAATAGCTTTGTCGAACTTTGTCCTTGCAGTATCCTGAGAATTGTCGGTGAACCTCACTATGCTGAAAATTCATTTTTCTAGAGGTGGAAACATACCGTATTTCCTCTAATATAAGCGCACCTCTAATTGAAGCGCACCTCTAATAAAGGCGCACCCTGAGAGGAGCTTCGAAAAATAGAGGCGCACCCTCTAATTGAAGCTCACCCTCTAATAGAGGCGCACTCTGCCTGTTTATTTTCTTGTCTCAGTTTTTGCGGACTTTCTTCTTTTTTTTTCGATTTCTTGCAGTTGTTCTTAAATAGTTTACTTTTCTTGTTTTTTTTTAAGGAGCTCTTTCGGAATAGAAATTTGACAAAATAGAAATGTCACATTTTGGAAATTGCGTGAAAATAGAAATCCACGAAATATAAATGTAATAAATCAGAAACGTAACAAAATGAAAACGCGTGTTTTCGATACGTGGAAAAATTGTTTTTAATCGACAAAAAACACGTTAAAAATTCTAAAAATACGTGGAAGATATCGAGAAAAACGTGAAAAAAAAACGAAAAAGTCGTTTTGAAAAATAAATCTCGAAGAACAAATGAATTTATGAAATAGGTCGCTTCGTTATCTAAAAAAACAGAGCGCTTCTGGCACCGCCAAGAAAATTTATGTTGACAGAAAATGTATGCACAGATAAACTTTCATAACTAAAAAAAATCAATGATACACGGTGTCCCAAAGTGGAAAAATGTGTTCAACTGTCTGCACTCTCTTCTCTCTCCCACACCACCGCAGCGCAGCTATTTTTTCAACGGGAATATGTTTCTTTTTTTGATTTTCAGCAAAACTAGACCACTTTTTGAAAATCTGTCATTAAAATATATTCTTCAGGTCAAATGCTTTATATTTATTACAAAAACACCACGATTGGTGCAGAATTGACGGAGGAGATGCATTTTAAAATGTTGAAACATCGAGAAAAAAACCGAATTCGTACGTTTCGAGCTGCTCGTGGTATTAAAATGTTCGCGAGAAAATTCTGCACAAGGGAGACATTTAAAATGCATTATTATGTTGCAGAAACTTGAGTTTTTAGTAAAATTCTGTACTAATTTTTTTTAAATGCATCTCCTCCGTCAATTCTGCACCAATCGTGTGGTTTTTGTAATAAAAATGAAGCATTTGACCTGAAGAATATATTTTAATGACAGATTTTCAAAAAGTGGTCTAGTTTTGCTGAAAATCAAAAAAGAAACAAATTCCCGTTGAAAAAATAGCTGCGCTGCGGTGGTGAGGGAGAGAGAACGAGAGATGCGCCAGCAGTTATTCCTAGCGGCGCTTTTTCCGTCCGGCACACCGTGTGATACGCTAAATTCTACTTTTGATGCGTCGACGAGAGGTACGAGCTATGGATGATGTCAATGATTTTCTAGAAATTATGGATTTTGGAGAAGATGACAAGAGAGACAACAAATGTTTCTCTGGATTTTTTTAAATCAATGTTTTATTATTTTGCTGTTTGATAGTTGGTTCATTTCGATTGTTGTGCTCAGAAATGAATGTTTGAAAAATAGAAGCGCACCCTCTAATTGAAGCGCACCTCTAATAGAAGCCCATTTGGAGAAGAGGTTGAAAAATAAAGGCGCATGCGCTTAAATTAGAGGAAATACGGTACTTGTTTTCCTACCTTGACAATCGTCAGTTCCGGGTATTCTGCTTTTAAAATTGCAGGGATATGATTCTTGTCAGCATTTATTATTAATCTCGTCTCAGCTAAGGCACATCCTTTTTCAAAAAATGGGAAAAACTCACGATTAATCTTGGCGTCTCACCACGAATTTGCGAAATTTGAATAAATGCCACAATATGAGAGAGAGAGAGAGACAGTGGGAGGGATGAATAAGAGTGAGAAATGTGGTCTCTTGTTTTCGCTCACTCTCTCTCTTTGAATGTGTTACGGTCGCACTTGATTCAACTGTGTTATTTTTCCATTTTTTGAAAAAGGATGTGCATTAGCTGAGACGATAGTAATATTCATTCATTCGAGTCTGTTAGACGTAGATTTGACGATTAATTATCAAATGTATCATCGTTTATAAGGCTCTAAAGGGATATTACTATCGTTTCAGCAGCTGCTAATAAACTTTGAAAATATCCAATTTTAATATCTCGGAGCGCATTTTATGACACAATTGAAAGAAGTGTGACCACAATTCATTAAAAATGTTAACAAGTTCGAAAAAAAAATAACGAAAAACAAGAGAAAAGAAATAAAAACAATAGGATTTGAAAACAAAAAAGTTGCAACGCGGTGTTTGCGTACTTTTGAAATTCAAATGGCAATGGGAACAAATCTCTTCATTTGCCATGCTATTTCTCTCATTGCCATTTGAATTTCAAAAGTACGCAAACACCGCGTTGCTATTTTTTTGTTTTCACAATACGTTTATAAATCGGTTACGGTCGCACTCATTTCAAATGTGTCGAAAAAGCGCTTCGAGACATTTCGTGGAAAAATTGACCTTTTTTCTAAGTTTAGAAGCACCTGTTGAGACGAGAGTAGTACGGCTACTTTTTCCGTTTCTTCAGTTATCGGTCTTTTAAGACTACTTGCCGACATTATTAACTTTGTTTTTAAAAAAATAATAAGTTAAATTAAAAACTAAAAACCGATTGGAAACAAAGAAAGCAGAAAGTAAACATTCAAATTATAAACTGAGCAGTCGCGTGTATGCACAACGAATTTACTGTAACTGACCCGTTTATGCTTAAGAAAGCCGATGGAAACGGCGTTTACCGCTGAACGCCGACTTTCATTGTATAATTGTCATGGGAAAAGAGAGCAATAAATACATAGAAACATGTTTTATTGAAGATATCATTGAAAAACTCTAAAAACAAACAATTTAATTCACAAGACGATTTTTAATTTAACTTTTAGCCAAGGTTTTCTGCTTTGATCTTTCCTTATTCCATTTTTGTGACATGGTTTGTTGAATTGGGTGTTTTGAAAACACCTCACAGCACTAAATAATGCACATTTCCAAACACAAAACTCGGGGAAAAAGCACCCACCTGCTTATGAAGATCCATCAAGTTTCGACAAGCCTCTTCTCCGTTTTCCTCCATGTTCATTAAACTTTCAACAATCTTCCGAACATGGTCATCTCCGAGCTTTTCGTCAATTTTATCATAGTCTTTTTCTACGGTGCTTGGAGCCGTCATTTAAAGCGAAAAAAAATGAATTCGGTTCAAACAACTTTTTGGTGGAGCATTGTGATGGAAAGTGGCAAACAAGCGGCAATTACCTCGTTGCATTGTGGGGTTTTAAAGAAACCATTGCGAAAGTTTGAGTTGCCATGGTTGAGCAATGAAACAAGAATAGCTGCGACTCTCTTGTAAATAAATAATTTTTATTTCTTTTATAAAGAGAAAAGTTGAATGCAAAAATATGAATGACTGCTGCAAATTGATTTGAGAATTTAATTTTTAATTATGACAACATTATTTTGCAGTGGAAACTGGTAACTAAGCTCCGGATGTTAATTATTATTATTATTATTACATTATGTTATTTATGTCTGAGAAGTATACTCAGATTAAAATATTGCAGTTGCAATCAACGTCGAACAGCCTCCGGAAGAAGGGGTCCGGAGCAATTGAAAGATGAGTCGGCAGCAGTAGACGTCGATGGAATGTCTTTTTCCTCCACTCCCATTACTTCTAAACATTCCAAATTTTATAACAGCGAATAAAGACAACGTTACCTTCTTTCGGAACAACAGTGTCGTTAGATTCTTCCTCCGTGTCTTGGCTAGGCGTTTCTTTATTTGGTGTTTTTTGTTTATCATCTTCCTTTTCTGTTAATTTTATAGGCTGGCCATTTAAAGCCGGGAATTTCGGTTGAATTCCATCAAACTGCTGGCTCAACATTGGCGTTACAAATGGTCCATTTGGCGGCAAAGCTGATCGAGTAACCTGCGTTTCAGAGTCCTTGTTGACCAAACGAGAAAGAATTCTGATGAATAAAACAATTAAAAGCGTTTCTTTTCTACCAACTTACTGTCTTTCAGTCATTTGAAGACGCTCAGTGACTGGTCGCATTTGCGATAGCGTTGCTGGTAGTCTGACCACATCACCCTTCAAATCGGAGAGCAACTCGTCAAGTTGATTCAAGCATTTGCGAAGAATAGTATTCGCATTTCGGTTTCCAGCCGAACTTTCGCGAGCAATATTGAGATGAGAATCCGCAGTGCTTTGTAAATCGGAAAAGTGTTGAGCCATTGGTCCAACATTTTCTGGCTGCATTTGACCTTTGATGTGGGCTGCGCGACGAAGCTGCTCTTCAATGACCAACGCTTGTTCTAAGAGTTTAAAGCGACGTTGAAGAAACTTGATTTTTACATCTGCAAAGTTGAGTCCAGATCCTTGCACTTCCTGCTTGAATGGCTCATTTACAATAGAAAATCTGGGATCGCTAATAATATCCTGGAAGTTGATTTGATAACGACCGTATCCATGTATCACAATAGCTGCCAAAAGCCAGTAATCGTGACGACGATGCCAAATCTCGTACTCTTTTCCGTTTCTCGCCACTTTTTCTTCATTGTTCCACAAACTGTGCAGCTCCGTGAAACCTCCATCGGTAATGTTAAACTTAAATGTTGGACGTTTCACTTTTTTAACCACAGCATCTTCAGTTTTCAGAGGTTCAGGCTGCACATTCTCTTCAAGTCGGCCAGTTTCTTGTTCATCAACATCTATCGGCTCTTCTTTGAGTGTACTCACCACTTCAGAAGGCCCATCCGAAACTTTCTGTTCATCAGCACTGGTAGGTGTTACTGTAATAATCTGCTCTTTTTCCTTCAGCTCCGGCATCGACCAACTTCCATTGTATGGCTCGAACTCCTGAACTTTTCTACGAATCAAACTCATCAGACCGATTCGTCCAAGCACTTGTTGTCGGTTGAGACCTTCTCGTGGAACTCCATCACTAAAGTGCTCATTGTTGTCCGCTCCTGGTTCGCACAAATGTCGCATGAACAGAGAAGCGTAGGCACGGAAAGCTTTATCAGATTTTCCGCGAAGCTCACGTTGGATCCACTGGGTACTGTGAGCTTCTTGCGGTGGAATTCCCCACTTCATGATGGCATTGTAAAACGACTTTCGTTGGCGCGGATTGAATCCAAGTACTTCAATTTGACCATTTACTCGGGCAATAAGTGGAGCAAGTTTTTCTGCTCTTTCATCGCGTCGCCGCTTCTTCGCCTCATCGTAATCATCATCTGAATGAGCTGGCTCACCATTATCAGATCCATAAGAAGAAACATCATCTTCTACTTCTTGAACTGGAGCATTCTGGGCGTTCCAGTCTTGTCCCATGTTCTCACTGGCATAGTTCACCTGCTTACGAATTCGCTTTCCTTTACCGAGTTTCTGAGCCTCCACTTCCTGGTCTTGTTCGTAGTGATGTTTCAGCAATTTTTCCCAGTAGTCTGGATCAGGATCCTTGTTGTCTCCCTCTTTGATAACTTCCATATCAACCTCATCCTCATCTTGTTCGTCAGCTTCTTTTGTGGTATAAGTAGCAACTTTAAACGAACTCAAGTACTCATTTGTCCAGTGCTCCTTTTTTTCTCCATCCGTAGGACCTTCCTCTTCCTTGTTCCGATCCAGAAGAAAATCAACTGCTGCATCGTCCCACACAATTTCCTGCTCATTTGCCTTTTTGCCATCTCCTTCAGCTCCCTCGGCGCTCGGCTCCTCTTCTTTGAAAAGTTCCTCGGTTCCCCAGCGGAGCACGTCGTCAAGTTCAGTCTTACTCATACTTTTTCCATCTTTAGCTCCCAATCCTGCACGAACAACCAGATGAGTCAAGAGCATCTTCTTTTTGGCGACCGAGGTAATTCTCTCTTCGACCGATCCTTTTGTAACAAACCGGTAGATCATAACCTTGTGTTTCTGGCCGAGACGGTGAGCACGAGAAAATGCTTGAATATCGTTATGGGGATTCCAATCAGAGTCATAGATGATGACAGTATCAGCAGTGGCCAAATTAATTCCAAGACCACCGGCACGAGTTGAAAGAAGAAATACAAACTGTTGAGCTCCGGGAGCGTTAAAACGGTCAATAGCGTTTTGTCTCTGTTGACCAGTAATGCTTCCATCAATTCTTTCATATTTGTAGCCTTCAACATCACAAAAGTCTTCTAAAATGTCGAGCATCATAGTCATCTGAGAGAAAATTAAAACTCGATGCCCGCCGTCTTTCAGTTTTCTCATCATTTTTTGAAGCAAGATAAACTTTCCGGCATTTTTGATGAGTGCAGATCCTTCATACATTCCATTTTTAAGTTTGGGCGCTTCGAGACACGCTTTCATAAAGAGGTACGGGTGATTACAGCACTTTTTTAATTCCATAATGATATTGATCAGTGACATTTGAGTTCCTCCATTCTTCACATTCAATGCGTCAAAATTTCGAGTCAGAATGTTCTTGTAATATTTTTTCTGCATTGGGCTCAATTCAACACGAACAATCAGCTCAGATTTTGACGGCATGCCTGTGAGAACGTCAGCCTTTAGACGACGGAGCATGTGGGGTCCGAGAAGATTGTGAAGTTTTTGAATTTGATCTTCTTTCGATATCTCCGAGAATTCTGCCGTAAAGGATTCCAGTTGACTAAATAAAAATATTAATAATTTTTATAAGAATTTTACTATTTTTACTTACTTGAAACGGTCTGGAGCAAGGAAGTTGAGAAGATGAAATAGTTCTTCGAGATTGTTCTGGAGCGGAGTTCCAGTGAGCAGTACACGGTACTGAATGTTGTATTCGCGAAGATTTTTGAAAAATGTAGATTGGTTATTCTTCAATCGATGAGCCTCATCCACAACGAGAGCCGCCCAATCAATAGATGACAATATCGCTTTATCCATGTTGATGCATTCATAAGAAGTGAGAAGCACATGAAACTTCATATTCTCCTGAGTCTTCAACTTGGACGCTTTTGGTCCTCCCTTGACTGCGCCATCCACAAATGAAAACTCATGTTCACGAATAACCTGCCGCGAATCGCGATCACCCACATAGGTGACAACGTAGAAATCTGGACACCACTGTTCCGCTTCACGCTCCCAATTGATAATGGTAGAGAGGGGAGCTGCGATGATGAATGGTCCTTTCGTATGGTTTTCTTTCATGAGAGTGTAAAGAAAAGTCAGGGATTGTACAGTTTTTCCAAGACCCATTTCGTCAGCAAGAATTGCGTCGGTTCCATTTGACCAGCAATGGCGGAGCCAGTTTATTCCTTCCAGCTGGTACGGATGAAGTGATCCACCGGTTTCGGTAATGTAGTCTGGCTGCACTTCGTATTTTTTGCGAATCTGAAACGTAAATACATAAAATAACTTTTTAAATTAACTTCATATTGTGAAAACAAAAAAAATTGCAACGCAGTGTTTGCGTACTTTTGAAATTCAAGCGGCAATGAAAGAAATATTATGGATTCGTGAATGAGCGATAAAACGCGGTGAATTGTGGGGCAAAAGATGGCTGGTCTCACCACGATTTTGACAGACTACGGTTAGCGCGAAAATATTTTTTTTTATTCTTTTTTTTAAATTAAAACTCATTTTCATAGTTTTTTTCTCAACAAAATGTGTTTTTGAAACGAAATTACCCATTCCAGGTTACACAAAAAACTTTAATAGTGAAAAAATGCTAGTCAAAAGGCAAAAATCGCGTTTTTATTAAAAACAAAAGAAGAAAAAATATTTTTCGCGCTAACCGTAGTCGGTCAAAATCGTGGCGAGACCAGCCAACTTTTGCCCCACAATTCACCGCGTTTTATCGCTCATTCACGAATTCATAATAGCATGGGAAATGAAGAGATTTGTTCCCATTTTTATTTGAATTTCAAAAGTACGCAAACACCTCGTTGCAATTTTTTTGTTTTCACAATAAAAACCGTGAACTCACATCAATCTTTTCCCGCTTCCTTCTTTTCACCGCCAGTTCATCCTCTTTGGGAGACAGTCCCTTGGCCTCTCTGTGCTTTGAAATCATCTTCTGCACATTCCTCGGCACTTCGTCGTTCAACATGCGCTCTCTGTGCATCCAGTATTTAATTATGGCATCTTCATAGTTGGCAATATCAGTGTCATCTCTTTCCCAGGTAGCGTGCTCATAAGAAAGCTCCTTCCACTTCACAAGATAGTCTTGTTGAGATTTAGCGTACGACAAATGGTTAATAATTCGGTGAATTTGCATCCATTCCGGTTTTACACCGTATTGGTAAAAACGCTCGCGAAGATTATACGGGTCATGATCCGAGTGATGTCGTGAGAGCGTCGACTCCTCGAAGATTGGTGGTGTTTCCGGGTCAAACTTTCGCCAATACATGCGAGTGAGCTGAAATTTAAACTATTTTTTTGGAAAGAACTTTATAACACTTACCGCAGCAAAGTAAACGTCCATCATAGTCTCAGAGAGCCATTCGCATTGCCAGTATGCCATGTATCTCCACTTGACAAAAAACTCACGCTCGCGACGGGGCTGCATTTTCCGAGGTGGCTTCAGGAGTGCATCATCCGGATGAGATTCTTCGCCAGGCTTCAATGGTTCAGGATATGAAATTTCCTTCCACTTCCAGCTTAAAATTTTTTCAATGCGCTGACTTGGCTCAGAAATGGTGCAACGAAGGCAAGACCATTCGTGCTCCGGAATCTCAGTGAGAGGCGGATCCAGACAATATGCGTGGTAAGAGCTGGGACAAGTGTCACAAAGCAGAAGATTTTCAGTTTCTTTGCATATACGACAGTACTCCATATTCTGTTTGGCGGGCTCTTCCTTAATGACAATCTCAGGTCCGTGCTCCTCGCAGTGCGGGCAGCTCCAATCTCCTTCTGGTGGTTGTTCCAAAGAATCTTCAATGCAAGCAGTATGATAAGCACGTGAGCAGGTGCCACAGAGGACGAGATCCGTCGATTGCTTGCAAACTTCACAATAGTCCTGATGCTTTTCTTCATCCTCTCCTTTTTCCTTTCGCGCTTTTTTAGATGCACGCGCAGATTCCAGGGCGGCTTTTCGTTTGTCCGCTTTTTGAGCAGCCCGACTAGCGCGAGCTTCCTCTTTTTCGCGTTCTATATCATCTTGATGTTGCTCGTGCTGCTTGATAAGAGCTTCGAATTCCTGATCACTATCCCCGTGACCACCACCAGAGCCTCCAGCACCACCTCCTGCTTCTCCATCTGATTCCTCTCCTCCTCGGCGTTTTTTTCGGCTAGAGGAACGCGTTTTAAGAGGTACTACCTGGGCTATAATCGGGGTCGTTGGTGCGATACGATTTGCCTTTTGCTGCTTCTGAATGGGTTTTCCCATAGCGGTCATGTGATCTTGAAACTCTTTGTATTTGACTTGGAAGAGTGGATACATTTTTGATACATTTGTTCCAGGATTCACTTTTAGAACCAATGGCTTGATGATGTTGGAGAAAACCTGAAAGTTTGAATATTGGGTTTAAATTTCCAAAAAAAAAAATACTAATGTACCTTCAAATTAGTGACTTTTTGAAATTCTTCCTGCTCAAAATCAATTTCAAAATTGACCATTCCAATGGCATCGCAGATTTCTTGACTGGTTGAGCTGTACGGATCCGGGAGACTGGCTTTTTTAGCCTTTGACTTTTTACCACCACGACTTTTCTTTTTTGACGACTTTTTCTTTTCTGACGTCGATGGAACAGCCTCCTCCACCTCAACTTCTTCCTCCTCGACGCCATCATCTTCAGTGTCGATGTCGTCTTGGGATACTTCGTCCTGGTCCATAACCTCATCGCCTTCTATAGCTTCGTCGTTTTCAGAAGACATTGTTTGAACTTGTGCTGAAAACAACGGAGATTAGACAAAGAGATTAGATAAAAAATAAATACAGTAAATATTTAGAACATTTTTGTCAAACATACAAAAAAAAGAAAGGTTTTATAGGCACATATGCGGAGCTCATGTAAAAAAAAACAAGAAGAAAACCAATCAAATAAACCGATAATCCGTGGGAAAACCAAATATGAATATCGACGAACGTCTCCGCGATGTGTCCCAATGTGTCCCATTTGCCGTGTCAGCGAGGGGACACACGCCGACGACGAGCGGGTCAGCGCTCTCGCTATTGCACGTTTGTTTACCACACGAACGGAAGGCAGTAGAGATAGAGAAAGACGACGAGAGAGTGTGAGCTCGAACTGATCAGAATAGGATTAGTGAAAACAGGAATAATATGCAGATAAGGGGAAAATGTAAACTGAAGACAAGATTAGCTGGGGAAATTGTGGAAAGTTTGTAGAAGAAAATTGACGAAAAAAAGGAAAACATATTGTGTTTTCAATCGACTTGCTACATGAAAACGCAATTCAAGTCTGCATTCACCGTTCTGTCTACGTCTCTTCAAATATCACTGTGTTCGCGTGGTCGCGCACTAATAAGTGGGCGGAGTTTCGACTACTAATGTCGCAAGTCGATTGAAAACACAATATTTATTGTGAAAACAAAACAACACTTTCAACGCGGTGTTTGCGTACTTTTGAAAATTCAAATGGCAATTAAAAAAATAGCGTAGCAAATGAAGAGATTTGTTCCCATATTCCCAATAAAGATGACACAGCTGTTAAAAAAAAGACCATCAGCCATGCCATCCACACGTTCACATTGAGCCTTTCCTTTCTTTTTTTTTCAGTGCTCACATTTCATGCGCGACCGTGTAGAGAGCTTCTTAATGAATGCTATATAAGCCGGACTAGGCGAAGCTGGCTTGAGTTAGATGTGCAGGTTGGAGCGGAAGGAGATGTCGTCGAATAACAACCGCCTAGTCGTATTTCTCTATGCACGCAGATGTAATTAATGGTAGTAGATGTCAGTGTCGAGGCGGAGCAGAAGGGGGCAACAGATGTGACCTAATCTCTTTCATTTCTGTCTCTTCGGGTACTATTTAGAAGGCATGCAAAGACGATTAGCCTAACCTTGTATCGAAAAAAGGTATTTTTTAAATAAGAAACTGCGCCAAAAACGAGTCAAATGGCAATTCACGTTTAAGGGTTCTTCATTATACTTCACGAATGAAAAAGAATGGGCCGAACCGGGGATTGAACCCGGGACCTCTCGCACCCAAAGCGAGAATCATACCACTAGACCATTCGGCCACATTTTTGTTCGAACATTTTTGAAACAACGGGTTCACTATCAAATACAAATACGACGTCTCAGCTTTGTGCATACCTTGACAGGAAAGTTATTCTATTGTACAGCGCAATGACAATAGAACAGGATCGGGTTGTACATCAGAAAAAAGCATGCAAGGTGAAACATAGAAAAAATGTGGCCGAATGGTCTAGTGGTATGATTCTCGCTTTGGGTGCGAGAGGTCCCGGGTTCAATCCCCGGTTCCGCCCATTTTTTTTTAAATCTAAAAACTTTTTCAAATCTCCCTTACAAAGCTTTTAAAAATGGCTCTCGGACGTTTCGAAAGTGTGACTTTTCGAAAGTGAGTTTCCAGAATTTTCTGAATTTTTTTGTCGCGGCGTTTGTTCAAAATCATTCTTAAAAGCTTTTTAGGGAAAATTTCATAAAAAGCTTTGAAAAAAAAAAACAGATTGTGTGCCAACGCCGTGACTACAAAATGTAGAATAACTTTCAAAACGTCGCACTTTCGAAACGTCACACTTTCGAAACGTCCGAGAGTCTTAAAAATGATTGTGTGAAACACCGCAGCGACAAAATGCAGAAAAATTTTCGAAACGTCACTTTCAAAACGCACCCAAAGCAAGAGGTGCTACCTCGGAATAGAACTGACGCGTAATATAACTGTTCGGAATAAAACTGATCGGAATAAAACTGTTTTGGAATAAAACTGTTCGGAATAAAACTGTAGCGTTTTGGAACTAAATTAGCAATAGAGCGCGATTGCATTGCTTGCTCATTCAAATATTGGAATTTCTCATGCGCAATTTAGTTCCAAAACACTACAGTTTTATTCCGAACAGTTTTATTCCGAAACAGTTTTATTTTGCTACAGTTCTTTACCGAACAGTTCTATTCCGAACGGTTCTATTGCGAAGCAAGTTCTATATCGCTGCAGTTCTATTACATTTCAATTCTATTCCGAGCACCAAGCAAGAATCATACCACTAGACCATTCGGGCGTATTTTTATTGAAAAAAGCATTAAAATCTATTTTTCCGATTTTCAGAAAAAAATGATTCAACACACAAACCTCATAAGAAACAAACTTTAGAAGGACCTCATTCAATTTTATGAGTTTTCCAGTCGCTATAAAATACAATTTTTCTATTGCTAGCGTTCAAAGTTTTTTTCTTCCCAGCTCGTGACTATTATGAACCTGATCAAGATAATTTTCCATAATTGTATTTTGCTAACTTTCGTCGTCAACACTGCCGCAAATTCAGTAAATCGAATTGTTTTGAACTGCAACGACTGCAAGAACATTTGCATCCGCGATGTTTGTGTTAAATACTGATAGATTTATTGTGAGCTGAGCTTAATCGGAATAAAGTTGTAGTTGTTTTGCCGAAATAAAGGAATACATAGAACTTGTGTTTTGAATCAGGTAGTATCAAATGATAACGTTGTCATCCAGAAGCTCCCAATACTCCATTTATTTTGTAATCAGTTAAATATTCTTGCCGGCCACAGTAACCAGTGGCGCGAAAAAGCGAAGCTCCGTCCCAACTCGAAGGCCTATCAATATGTCTTGCTCGGCGTCTTCGGTGAAGTCTCGGCTCCAATTCGTTGTATTGGTTGAGTATTCTACCAAAGTAGACTTACTTATTGACAGCACTTTATCAGAACCATGACGAATGGAAAGCTTCAATGTCATAGTTTCGTGGTACCAATTATACTAGATGAAGCCAAAGTAGATATTTAGACACGATGCCTGAATTGTTTAACAGACAGTGGCAAATTGATTATATGTAGTCGCTGCTCCGATAAAACTCGGTTATCATGCCACCATTCACGATTTCCATTTATAGTTGTTGAATATCCAGAGAGCATCATGGAAACTGAATTTAATCACGCCTAAAACGCAAATACATTCCATGTTTTCTTTCTATTTCAATAAATCTTAAAATTTTCTGGATAATTTTCAGTGGCGGCACAAAATGCACTGATAGAAAAATTACGGAATCAGTGCGCAGAGAAAAGGGAACGAGAGGGAAATAACAGGTTAAAAAAACAATAGTTTAAATGTGATGTGAGAGAACTTAATTTGGAGATTAGGAAAAAGGAGTCTTTAGGAGAAAAAAGTTTCAAAATATTTATTGATGCGAGCCAAAGCTCAACGTTTGAAATCATTAGAACTGGAGTTCCAAAAATAAAAGAAAACAAATAAGATATTATGGCAGAAATCATCTTGAACTGATTGCAAAAATAGCAGAAACCTGAACATTACTTCAGTTTTGTATACACCACCCGAGTATGCTCCAGATATCCAACTTTTGGGTGTGTCGCCGTTCTCATCTCAATCACTTGCTCCATGTATCGGTCGTCATGTCGGATGAACGTCCTTCTCAACTGAAAAAAAAAGTGTAATATAGTGGCCATCGGCATTCCGCCAAAATGCTTACATCCTCGACAGGCAAATCCCGAGAGAAAGAGATGCGGCCAATATCTTTCAGCGTGAGAACCAGTTTGTTTGGCGAAACAGTGCCAACCTCGTATGTTGTGAATCCTGTAATTGCGTACACATACAACTTGTATTTCAATTTCAATTTGCATTTGAAATTGAACAAAAATATACAGTTATTTAAAGCAAAGCCTACCATTATTTCCGGTCGTCATAAGCGTTGTATTTCCGACTGAATCGCATGTCAAGAATCCCCATTCGTCGTGGAAGTGATCTTTTGTAGAGTGCGACCATGCGCGGGCTCTGGAAAAATGGACAGGAGTGATCAAAAATCTTCTTATCTTGCGGATCGGAACCGAACCGAACCAAATCACTATCATTTCATTTCCCAAAAAGCAAAAAAAAAACGACTAAAGAGTTTTTCTTGACGAAATGATAGAATTGACCGGCCATAAGGAAGTTTTCTAGCTACTTTCGCTTTCTTTTTTTGGTCTGTTGCGATTAAATTGACCTATCATCTCCCCAAAAATGTTTTAATACATTCAAGTTTTAATTTGCAACCTAACACGTATGAATAATTTCAAGGCGATCTATTGCTATTGAATAAAGATACTTACGAAAAGTTCAAGAACTGTACATTTGCCGATTTGGCCATTGGCGCTTCATCGATAACCAATTCTTCGCCAAAGGTCATTGTAGGGACTGTTGGCCAGAAAATCTGAAGATATTTATAATTCTTCAAAATTCTATTTGAGTGCTACAAACCTTTCCAGAAAATTCAGATCTCCACTTTCCAACAATCCACTCCAACTTTTGATTGTTCTCATTGAGCACCTGAAAAAAATACAAAAAATATTTGATCTCGGGCGGGCTCGAACCGCCGGCCTTCTGTGTGTTAGACAGATGTGATAACCACTACACCACGAGATCGCTGGTAAAAGTAATGTTGAGTGCTAAAGATGTGCGAGAGGGCAGCGCTTTCAAACGTCAAAGAAAGTGTAAAAGTAAAGAGAGAAGAGATTAGAAAATCAAAAATTGTAAATTTTCAATAAATATTTACTTCCGCAATTTTTTGCTTAAAAGATGAAAAACGAAACAGTAAACTAAAAAATTTGAAAGTAGAATTATTCAAAGACCTGTCATCACAATAGCATAACAATAGCGAAAAGTCACATACCTGTTGAGAAATGGGAACCAATATGCAAAATAAAAGTGCTGATAAGCAAATGTGGCTTCTGCACGCCGCCATCTTCACAAAACCGCGTTCCCTGTCTTCTTCTTCTTCTCACCAGCAACGACGACAACGACGACGACTATGACAGTCAGCGGCTGGCGAGGGCGAGACCGGTCTAACATAGTCGGTTTCTCTTTGCGTCTCCACCCACTTGTCCGATCTTTCGGACGTCGAATCCTGCGTCCTACACTCTTCATCCACTGCTTCTCTGCCTTCGGATTCATCTTCCTCGTACACATTTCACATCGCCGCACGCGCACTGATCTGCTTGTTCGCCATATCAACTAGCGTCGAACACCGTTTCACTTTGATGGAAATTGGCGATATGTTCCCCACCCCTGTCACCTTTTGCTTCGTTTTCGGTTTTCTGTTTTCTTCCGCGTTGGGTAAAAAAGTGGAAATGAGGATAATGACTAGAGTGGGTTGTGGCCTATTGGAACAGCCACACTTTTTTGTTTTGGAACAGGATCGTTTACGGTGACAAACAACCAATTAACCTCAAAAGACTGTAATAAAATATAAAACCATAAAAATGACCTCCTGGGCGAACCTTCTATATGGTCATTGTTTAATCACACACATTGTGAACAGTGAAACAAAAAAAACAGTAAATCTTTCTGACTTTTGTTAATTATTTTTATTTTTCGAACATTTCTGTAAATTTGTTTGGAGAATAAAATTTTAAAAAACAGATGCGCATGCTTCGCCCGTTATCTTGGATGTCAGCAAATTCTCAGTAGAGCGCGTTTCCATTATTCCTAGGCCGTGAATGCCATTATTCAACGAGTCTTTATTAATATTTGTTTATTTACAGAACATTTATGTCTGAAAACTTGGCAAATATCAGAAAAAACATTGAAAGATGTGGCGAAATCGTCGGATTGTCCACGTTGAGTACACGAAAAAATGCACGAGAAATGCGCCAAGGGCTAAAAATTTTTGAAGCATGGGAGCCATGTCGTGGTGTGTCCTTCCTTTTAATACAAATCAATCTTAAATATATTGAAATTTTTTTTTCGTCTGTGTTTGTTTGTTTGTTTGTGTGTTTGTGTGTCTGACGCCAGAGTTTTTTTTTATTCAACACATTTAATTCAGAGTTTGTGTAATGAGTGATGTTATAGTCGGCGAATACATCATCAACCTCGCTCTACTGCAAAATTCATGTAAAACAGTGTTGCACTTGCAAGATTAACTCGAATTCTAGTGTGTATCCTTATTTTTAACGGAAAATGACGTATCCACGACGAATTGCAGGTAAAATTTGATTTTTCGCTTCAAAATAGGTGCACTACACTGTTGAAAATTGAAAAGTGCCGTAGAGCGAGGCTGATGATGCATTCGCCGACTATAATTGTGAAAACAGTAGAAAAAAAGCTCCGAAAGACCGCAGCCAGCACAGGACTGCGCCGCAGGCTTGTTTGGAAAAAATATTCAAAATGATCTCGGCCGGGATCGAACCGGCGACCTTCTGTGTGTAAGACAGATGTGATAACCACTACACCACGAGACCTCGGATCGCATGGAGCTCACGGGGTAAACACATAGTTCCTTCTAGTATTTTTCTTCACTCTCGCTCTTTTTTTTTTCATTTTCCCATTCGTTCGCCGTTCCACGGTGTGTTGAAGCGTACATTTTTTTAAAAATTATAAAAAGTACGCAAATTGCCGTCACATGCGCTTTCAAATTATAACGTTACAGGTTTCTGTGCATGCGCCGAAACTTACGACAATTCAAAAAACATTTTCATTGAAAACGCATGAAACAATTATGTTAATTCAACTAAAAGTGCTTCTAATCGACTCATTAATTTTTTCTTATGCGGAAGAGTACAAAAAAAGGTAGAAAATCACGTCAATTTATTGATTAATGCGATATTTCAGAAACAGTGACCGTAACCATAAAACTTTCTTTCAATGAGTAGTGCGAGAGAGCGCGTTCGCAGCGGTGCACCGTTCAACACACCGTGCGTTCAAATATTCGGTACATTTTGACCAATGTATTATTGTTTTGAAGACGTTGTCAGCATTAGCTGAAAAATAACAATTTTTATAAATATTTCCAAGAGAAATTGAAAGGCAATGAACAAATTTTCTACGCATGAAACCGCGCGCGCCGATTGCAGAAAATTTCAACGAGGAGGCGGAGCTTATTTTTCAAATGCTTTCCTCTCGCCAGGTGACAACTTTTTTAAAACAATAATCATTTTCAATTTTTTGTTTAATACAAAAAAATTAGAAAAAAAAAGAAGTTTAACTGCAAACACCAAAATCCAATTCCAATCCGACCATTCTGATAAAAAACCGTCATTGAAACTGAAAAGTGTATAATCCCGGGAGGAGTGAAGTGAGAAAAGTATACATATAGTCTGGAGCAAATGGCGCAGTCCAATTAAAATGAAACTTGTCTGCATGAAAATTCAATTCAGTTCAAAAGGAAAGTATCCTTGCTATTCCCTCTTTGTACACAAAAAAATCTAGAAAAAATCATCAACTCTGGATGGTCTGGTTAAACCGCAATCGTTTTTTTTCTCTACCGTTCGTTCACCATTCCGATGCAATACGTTAAAGTACGCATAATATTCACTAGTACACTTTTTTGGTCGTGTTGAAAAGTTGTATTTTTTTGTTTTGTTTAATGCAATCAATGCCACTGCTAACCAATCACCTAGCATCAATCCCATCAAATCCCGAAATAATCTTGGCAGGTGTAAAACCAGAAAAAAAAAACTGCTCATTTAACCGTAATTTTTGCTCCCCTTCTTCGATGAGCCAAAGTCCCGTGATCATCAGTTGTTGCATCCATCCTTTCATCAGGAAGAACGTGAATAAAAAACAGAATCGGAGGAAGAAAGCAAGGGAGGGAGTGAATGAGTGAGTGAAAGAGTGAGTGAGATCATGCCAGATGCAGATGTTTGTGTGATTCCAATGTTCCAAAATGTCTAATTGTCGTCGTCGTTCCTCGTCAGAGTTAGTGCAGTGCGTTCTTTTTCTTTTCTTCTTTTTCTTGTCTTCTTCTTTTTTTTGTCCCGTTATTTCTGGCGTCCAGTCTATGTTTATGAAATAGTGGCATCTGCAAACGAAAGCGCAAACGCAAACGAACGTCTGTTGATAGGAAGGATGAAATGAATGAATGGGATTGGATAGGATCTTCTCTCATCTCATGAGCTTCCACTCTAGATAATTTCTCTCTTTGAGTGCTCTGTCATCTTTTAGTATTCTTCACCACAGGTCAAACTATCAATTACACCTTTTTTCGCTCGTAAAGCCGTACAACAACTCTAGCTCGTGCTCTCATTTCCCATGATTGGGACATAGGCGGGAAACAAACTTTCTGGCAGCATGTCAACTGATATAAATGAGTTCATGAACTTTATCCATCCATCTTCTTCAGAGCTCTTGCGGTATTACACTGTGCCACTGCGAACAGACAATAATGAAGTTTACGTGGACTCGGCTCTAAACTACGGTTCGGCAATAAAAAACTACATCAGAATATGACCCAATCTGAAATCTGAAATAAAATTCAGGAATAGAGAGTTTTGAGCATTATCATCAACATATGACATAAATTCTCATCAGTACAACCAATGGTCATTTAGAATTATCAGCAACCAATCAATCGCCCACTTGCTTCTACTCTAACTCGGCTTTGGGATACTTCATAACATATTTCTTTTTCATGCGTTCGCATGCATCCCATGGATTTTCCACTCTTCTCCCGAGCCTTCCATCTTCATTCCCAGCTTTTCTTCTTCTCCATCTTCATTTTGCTCTTTACACATTTCATGTTGTATTACACAACTTTTGAGCATCTCACACACACACACACACTGCACACACATACAAGTTTATACCACCATGTGCCACACTTGGAGCTGGGAGTGCAAGTTCTTTCTTCGTCCGTGTCAAAAGCAAGCAAGCCCAAACTTGTACGTGTGCGCGTCGCGGATCATCCGCTTTCCCCTCCGCCTTTGACGCTTTTGCCCTACTATTTTTGCGATTTGCCCCACCTGCGACACTAAAGAACTCTCGAGGGTGAGATTGTGATAAACCGACAACTAGTCTTAAGTTGAATCTGGAGCTGCTTGCTCACACAGATTACGGTAGGTTTGCCACCGTGGAAAATTGGAAATTATGATTCTTGGTTCCTAACTTTGCGCTGGATCGGAGAGAGAATCGTGAGAGAAAAAATTCCGAAGATTGAAGACACATTCCACCCGCAAACTTTTTTTGTTCGACTAGCGTTTCCGTGTCCCTCTTCGACCTTTTTCTCTCTTTCACACACACTGCTCAATTTCTCAGCTCATCCCTCATGTCATAACGTTTTGTGTGTGTGTGTGTGTGTGTGTGTTACAGATCCAACCTTACCAAAAATCACCAATCCTTCTTGGGCTGAACCGCCTAGCTGCCAAGCGCAGGGCCAACCAAGACCATAACGAATTTTGGCCTAAATTCCAAATTCGCTTTTCTTTCTTTTTTTTAATTTTAATTTCCGCGCCGCTGATGAAGTGATAAATTGTTTAAGACAACAAGACATTTTGTATTCTTTCTATTACTTAATTTCCGAGCTATGATGTTCTGTTATAAACAAGAATGCATTTTCCGGATTTAATCGCATTCATGAATAACAAAAAAGTGCAAAATTTTGCATCAAAAAGGAGAGGGAGATGGAGTGAGAGAGAGAGAGAGAGAGAGAGGGAGAAGTAACAGTTCTTCGGAGCGTCGTTCAAACAAGTGTTCTAAACTTAAGCTAATGAAAGGTCACCGACCTTTACCTTAAATAAGACCCTCTAGTCGCGCCCTATTTAATTTGATACAAAGCAATGCATCATCACTTTTCGTACAGGAATGGTAGCTAATCCATAGCCGATCAAAAAGCAAATACTACTCATTTCTCGCGCATCTTCAACCCAGGTCACAAACGTCTTCCGCCTCCACCTCCTTTTACTTTTTCACTTCTCTCCCCGCCCACTACTTGTGTTGCGTTCCCCACAATCAACAACACAAATTTTGTTTCTTTTTTTCCCAATTTTGGCACCGAAGGTCATCTGGCTTTCTTCGTTTTAAATCAACGATCAACAAGTATTTATGGGTTTATTCAAAACTTGTTGAATCTATGAAGTCGTCTGGGGGATTTGAGAACTAGAGCATTTACCGTAATCCAGCTGATATTTGTAAGTTAGAAAGTAACACTTTTAGTTCTATTGCTTGTACTAGGATCATTATTACCAGTATCACTTCCAAATTCTGATGTTACTTGGAAAGTATGTATCTCTTAACAGCTGAGACGTTCCGATTGACCGTCAAATACATATCTCTCTATCTTTTTTTTTTATTTATGGGTTGTTGTGTTAGCACGCCGCAAATCTTTCAATAGCAGTAGGAGAGTACTGTATACATATTGCTGTAAGACCAGTGATGAAAGACGGCTTCTTCTTAATGCGGTACTACTTGATCGTGCTCCGAATTTTCAGCTACTCGTCATCTTTTTATGATCAAAAATTATAGAAAAAATTCCACCTACCGAATCGTCTAGAGCTGACAAATATATAAATAGTCAGATAAAATTTGACGTAATTCTTATGTGGACCTGTCATGTTTGCGCTTGTTAACCCGATTCCGATCCTTCTAAGCTGCTCATTCAAAAAGTGGGCGGTGCTTGGGGATGTTGATAAAAAGTGGGGAGATTTGTGTGGAAACGGTTGGAATTGGTAGGCAAAATGGGAAACTATAACTATTTCCAATGAATCACGAAAAGAACGAATCGTTTTCCTTGTATCTTTTTCTTTTTTTGGTAGTGTTTTTGTAGATTTTACCTTTCATTTCAATTGATTTTTTTTCTCTTTTACATAATTTATTCACTTCTTGGACCTTAATATATATTAAAGTGAAATTTTTGTTGAAGACAAACCAGAACTTTTTTTGTTCCCTGTCAGATCAAGCGTTAAGGTCTACTTGTTAGATAATGTGAAAACAACAAAAGAGCAGAAGAAATGTTATAGATGTCTGAAATGTAGCTGGGAGACTTGATTTTTGAGCTCAAAAGTTGGAACTCGTAGTTTTCCGCTTTCCGCTTTATTAAACAAGTTGTGTGTGTGTGTTTTTTTTTCTTCATTATTTTTTTTTCTTCAAATCTCTGTTCCATCACATCTGAAATCTTCAAATTTCTTTTACAAAATTATATCCGTTTTTCTAATAAGTTCTTCTTACTTTTTTTTATCTACTGTCGATCGGTTGGAAGTTTTTTTTATAAAGTCCAGTTCGTGTGCACCTAGATATTGTGCTTTCAATCGAGTTGCGACATCAAAACGTGGAACCACGCCCACTTTTTTCCACGCAAAAGTTCAAAATGCATTAATAATCGCGTGAAAAAAAAGTGGGCGGAGTTTCACGTTTTGATGTCGCAACTCGATTGACAAACTGACAAATTTACACCAAATTTGGTAAAACATTTTCAAAACAAAGTGGCACAAGGCTTGGTGGAAATCTGAGGGGTACCATAATAATAGAACGCATGGTGTTTGCTCCGTCGTACCGGAAAATGATTACGATGAATTTCTAGTATCAGCTAAGTGTTTTCTTAGACAATTTTAATACTATCACAGTTTTTTCTACACATAGCACATCCCGTCATTCCAAAAGATAATGCGCCACCCCATCATGTCTATTTTGAGCCAGTCAGTGTTTCTGACGAATTCAGATGTGCAAGGCTAGGCTTGATCGCGGATAATCTGAGAGGACACTTGCGTAAAAGGTTTTGAGGAGAAAGTGGACGTTTCTGGAAGAGGCCATGGCATGGCATGGTGAGATAAACTCGACTAAAACACATCATTTCAGATGGTCAAATTCTGGTAACATCCCCTCCCATACTCCCTCCCTCTGCCCATACGTCCGTCCATCGGTCGCTTGTTGACGGCAGGATTAGATACTTGTCATAAACTACAGAACTTTATTTTGGACAAGTTTTTATGCTGCTAGGTGAGCTTAATTTAGCAAAGTCTTTCACCTTTCAATGACTAACTACGCTTGTGACATCTCAATTTTCCTTCCTACTTTTTCCGTTTGATTTGAAGTCATAATGATGCATTTAACGCACAATGATTTCGCCGATGCCTGTGTAGGAAGACTGATTTTGATCACTGAGAAAAAAAAGAATTCCGAAAAAGATGAATGGCAGCGGGTGGGGGTCTAAGATCAACAGTTTAGAAGTTTGGGCTGGCCTTTGGGATTAACATTGCTCAATGATGCCATTTATTTAAGATCTAGATCGACAAGACAGTTGATTGCTGTAGCGGCTTTCTGATATTTTTTAAAACGTGAGAATCGTTTCCATAAAAAGTCTTTATTAAATGATGCATTCGCGTGTCCGTTAAAATCTTTTTACCGAAATCAAAATTTGTAATTCCAGTTTTCTTATTATTTTTCAAAACAAGAAAACAACGCTGAAATTTTGAAGATCGCCATTTCAAAAATTTTCGCTATTCCCCAATTTAAAGCTCTGCTAAATTTTAGAAAGTTCATTCTTTTAAGAGCTTAGTTTACATTTTCTAACCGCTCAAGTCCCCTTTTCTTTAGCAAATTAAAACAGTTGCTTCAGCCGCGACCATATTTGAACACATGTCTGTTTCTTGGTAGTAAAAAAAAATAATTTTTTTTCTTCTTAGAATCAAAAACTTTTTGCGGAAGTTCTTGTTGACATGAACATCTGCTTTTCACTTCGATGCAGTTCTAGGTGTTTTTTGAATCTTTAAAATTCTGAAAAAGAACAAAATGTTTTCGTTGTTGTAAACAAGGAAGCAGATAGTGATAATGATAACAAGAATATGGGATAATGAGTGATCTATCACATACTACATTTCTGAAAAAAAACACAACTCATATACGCTATTGAAAGATCGTGTAAAAAAGTTTGCTTATGATGTTCGAAAGTACATGAGTTTAGTTTGTTCCCATCTATAAACATACTCGTTTTTGTTCCATAAACTTTTTACATGCCTTCAATCGCCTCGTTTGCAAAAAAAGATTGCTCTTCTTTTCCGGAACATTTTCAAAAAAGTAGTCTGTCCTCCCCAAGGTATAAAACTTCACTTCCATCTCATCCTTCCACCATATCTACGATCTCATTTCAAAAACTGACAATTTTTTGTTCGAAAAAAGACGAGATGAGAAGGAAAAGTTACTTCAGTTCGTTAAGCTTCTTCCTCTTCTTTTTTTGCTCTTTTAAAATGACCTTTGTCAAGAAAAAATACGCAAAAACTAGAAAACTGGAAATGCGGAGTTAGTAAAATTCCAAAATTCTTATCCCAGGCTTCTGAAAATTCAATTTTATGGTATACATTTTTTTATACACTCAGTTCTAGAACAATCTGAACACAGTAATTACACCGAATGTCATAAATTATAGGCGTCAAAGAAAGTTTGTTATGGTTGACACCCGGCTAGTGTACACTCTTGGCTGTTATCCGCCCCCTTAGATTATTGAATAAAAAAGCTGACTGCAGCTCAGACGGCTAATTTCCGACTGACACGCGAACATCGTCCTCTCTGGGAAAAGTGCAAACAAGCCATGGAGGCATTGGATTCATTTTTTCCAGTTTTTTTTTCTCATTTCTCATCCATTGTAAGTTTCGGTTTCACATACATTGGCTACTAGAACATTTTGATAGTCTTTGAATAGCTGATGTACACATTCAATTTCCACTGCTCTTTTCTCTGTACTGGTTTGCACTTTTGTCATTCTCGCGTCCCCGGGCCCCGCATCCACTTCTCCTACATATTACAGGGTGGCCGATAAGTATAGGACGTTTTGAAAGTGCTCCCATTTTTTCAATTTGAGGATTTTTCGAGAACAACCTTTATTAAACAACAAAAAATAAGCAGAAAATTTGATTTTACAAGAGAATTTCGAAGTTGGATCCACGAGCTTTGACACAGGCTCTCAAACGTTTCTTCACCGAATTGACAGTGCGCCGCAGGTATCCGTCGTCGATCGAAGCCCATGCTACCTCGAGAGCGGCCTTCAAGTCATCGACAGTAGCAAAAACTTTTCCCGCGATCTTCCCTTCCAACATGCCCCAAACGCTGAAATCCATCGGATTGAGATCCGGGCTGGAAGCAGGCCACAAGTTCTTGTCCAGGAATCCAGGGAAATGCGCCTCCAAGACGGCCAATGTCGATCTCGAGCCATGGGACGGTGCCCAGTCTTGTTGAAGGATAAATGGACCACCAGCAAAGTGCCGTCGAAGAATTCGAACCGTCGAAGACGAAATTTGAAGGCGTCGAGCGATCTCAGCACTTCCGAGGCCTCTCTTGAACAAGAGTTCAATGGAAGGACGATGAGGAGAACTTTTCATAGCTCGGCGATATGGAGAAGTGAGAACAAATGACTGAGAAGCTTACTTATATAGTCTCTGGACTTTCGAAAAGTTTCGAAATTTTTCGAAAATATCCCTTGGCACCGTGCCAGGGAACGCTGAAAGCGAGCGTCCTATACTTATCGGCCACCCTGTATATTCCTCATTTTTTTTGCTTCGTTCCAGTGCCTGTTTTCTTCTTCTTCTTCTTCTTCTCCTCGTTCTCCTACATTTTTGAACCCGTCTTGAATTTCATCTCCCACTTGTTATACATCGAACTAGCAGTGGTGGGAGAGCTGGGGCCTCAAAAAAAAAAGAGTACAGACATAGACAAATGTTTGACTTCCTGAACGATGTACATAGTTCTAGGCAAAAAGGTTTTTAGTTGGATATCAGTGTTTGCTTTGTTTGTTCGAAGGGGTGGGTGAATTTTATAAAGAATACGGTAGTTTTAAAGAACTGTGTTTGCAGTTGTCCTGAAAAAAAAAACTAAATTTTTCATATTTTTCATGACTGTAAAAAAAATAAAAACATGAAAAAAATTATATAGACGCATATCGGAAATCCTCTTTCCTTGCAAAAAATTTAAGAAAAATGCATGAACGAGTTTGCTCTCATCTTCAGATCTCTGTTAACAGTCTTTAACTTTCTGCGCTACAACCCGTCCCTCCTTCTTTTTACGTGAGGCAAGCTTAGTTAGGCACGTCGAATTGTGATAGCACTGCGCGACTCGTCGCATCCTAAGAACGAGCTAGTGCGGGGAAGTAAGTAAGTAACTAAAGCAAGAAAAAAAAAACGAGAGAAAGAAATAGTGCGTTCCTCATCCGCCTTTACTACTACTCCTCAATTGTTTCTTTTACCACTATATCGGACGTCGCCATCCATGCGACCGACCGAGCGACTAGTAGCGCCCGGCGCCATCTCTTTTTTCCAGTATGCTCTTTCTCTTGCTCCGCTCCTGCTCTTTTTTGTGTTGCACACAACAAAAAATGCTGGGCACTCACTATTGGCATGGAGGAAAAGAGAAACGGACAGCATTCGCGAAAAGATAGAATGGAATGGCGAGAGATGGTTGTAAAAGGACAAAAATGGCAACATTCGTCCTCTGTGGCGCCACGGATTCGTTTTCAAATGTTTGCACGACTCTGAGAAGAGCCACCAGGGACCGCCGAAACGTTCGGAGCACAAAAAAAGAGACTACTGTAGTAGAAAGTAGAACAGAGAAGCACCAAGATTAATAAGCCTCTCTGTTTTTTGAGTCTTGTAGTGGTTGTTTGACAAAAAAGAGCAAAAAGTTGGCAACAAAGGGGAACATGTTCACATTACGTAAAAAATGTTGGATTTATCCAGCTCAAAAAAGTGGGTGGGTGGAGCAAAGAGATAGAGCAAGGGAGATGTTCTGCAGGAGCTCAAGTTTTTGGGGATAGAGTCTTTTTTCTGTTTGAGTGAGTGACGTTTTGTGTTTTGGTAGAATTCTCGTTGTTGATTTGATTTATAAGACGCCAATAGTACATGAAAGTACAGACTTTTTCAGTGTCTTTTTTCAAATTGAAATCAGGCATTACATGGTGTGAATTATCTATTTGTGCCGTTCTCTATTTTTTTTATGCATCGCATCAGTGTTATCACATAAAAAAATTTCCTATACTTTTTTTTTCTTTTGTCGCGCATAAAGAGCCATGAGAAAAGTAGTAGTAGTAGGACAGAGACTCTCACGATGAACAGTCAGTCAGGGCCTCGAAGTGTGAAAAAGACGTAATCGGATTTGAGATGTGGAACCGATTGTTTCGTACGAGGAGCAGCATCCGTCAGTTAAATTCCACTTGCTCCCGTTTTTTTGCTTTTTTTGACATTTGTGTTTTATTCTCGAATTTCTTCACCACCACTTATCATGTCGACACCAACTATATAGTAAAACATTCAAAAAAATTTTAGAAGAAAAAGAACGACATTCTATCAATCACATTTTTGAGTCGTTTGGCTTAAGTAGGTGTCTTTCCAACTCTAACTGATCATTGTTATTTTTCGATAACTTTAAAGATATTTTAACACCCTATGTATAAAAATTATCGTTTCATTACTATCTAATCACAATGTGGCTTAGTCTAATTCGATTTCGAGCCGGAAATATGGATGATTCCTAGAACTTTTCTGCTCACTTTTGTGGCTGAAGGGTGTAAAAAAAAACTTAAACTACACCGGAAATAGTAAAGGAAAAGATAAGGGGATTAAGGTTTCAAGTGTTTAATGCGGAAGAACACCAAACGCTTCTTTTTTTTTTTTGAATTTTTCTACAATGAAAATTCAACATTTTTTTGTCCAGAGCAAATTTTTGATTGCATCTGAACCCGTTTTAAACTTTGTAAAAATTCCGAAGATTTGTGAAATTTGCAATTTGCAAAAAGTCTTTAAAATAAAACAAAGTCCAAAAGATTCCCAAAGGACATACGAAATGTTATAATGTACTACTGTACTAGAGCAATAGAGCGCGGCTGTTCCATCTCCTCAAAAACTGATTCGTCACTGCAAATAATCATTTATTGTACAACTATTCTTTTAGTTTTTGATTTAGTTTTAATCCCAATGGTCATAGTCTCATAAAAATGCCGACACCTTAAGCTCCTCCCACTAGAACCACAATTTCTCTTCCGCCTCCACTTTCAATTAACACGTTCCATCACCGAGCAGAACATTTTACTTTTTCAATTAACCTTTTTAGTTTAACCGATGCTCATCTTGCTCTTTTTATAAAGACTTCCTAAAATTTACTTCCTTCATTTGGCTGAAACGATCTGAATGTACTGTGCCTCACTTTTTGTTACAGTTTACCTGGTAGGAACAAAAAAAAAACGAATGCCACTGTTCTATTTGTTCTCGTTTGTGGCTATCAGCTGTCGCGGGCGTATTGTGGAAGAGGGGAAGAGGCAACTGTGTGTGTGTGTATGTGTGTGCCGTTCGCAATATGCTCCAATTTCTGTCTGATTTTTCATTTCTAATTTTTTTTTGCCACCCTATCCCGCACCAGACACTCTTGGTTTTGCACCGTGCTCGTAGAGTTTTGGTTTGCTCCTACTTCTCCGTAAATGTTGTTTTTTTTTCCAACCGACCTCACGTCCACCTCCACCTCCATCTAAAAGCAGCTGCATCTTGTATGAGCTCTAGTCCCTTGATTTCCTGCTCCAACTGCTACCGCAAAGATCAGAATGTTGACTCAACACGAGTCATACTTTTCTAACTTCCTTCCCTACAATTCTGCCAGGTACTAACTTACCAAGATCGTGCTCAACTCCGCTGGGAGTATTGTGGTGAAAGTTTTTCAACTTTTTTAGTGGTCTAGTGTCTTCCAGATCTTTTTGCAAGATATCCACCGCCTACTCTACGAGCCGTCTTCCCCTCCTCCTTCATATCTACACAACAAATTCCAATTTTTCCGTGTCTTTATTGTTTCCGGTCGCCACCATAACCATTAGCCATTTCTATTTTTTGCGTTTTTCTTGTTCTCCGCTTTCTCCACTTACGATTTTTCACTACCTTTAACAACAAGAACTTCACATTTATTCAAGAAATATTCGTGGGATTTCGTAAAATGGGTCTTGCCACGATCGGTGTATGCACACTTGGAAACAATCTACAGTGCCTGGGATACTGTAGAGATTGTTTACATTTTTCGACATGTTTTGAATAACACCTAACAAGGGAACTCATTTTACATAAGCGTTGAGATTTTTCTGAAAATTGGTGGACTGTTACATCACATCATTGGCTATTGCGTCCCGCAAAAATTAGCTGCCCGTATGCAGAAACAGGCTGAAAATTTCATTTTGAAAATTATGACCCAAATTCTTATTTTCATTCTTTATCACTAGTCTTATCAGATATCCTTATTGCCTCGCCGCCATCAGTTTTGCTCTTTTTTGTAACCTGCCTATTGAAAGACTGTTGATGTGGAATTCGTAGCCGAGTGGTGGGAGGCGGTGTTGTTAAGTGGGTGGACTATGGTTCGAACCCCTTTGTGGACAAAGTGTTTTTGCTTGTCGTTTGAAAAACGGGCAGCTAATTTTTGCGGGACGCAATAGCCAATGGTGTGAAGTAACAGCACACCAATTTTCAGAAAAATCTCAACGCTTATGTAAAATGAGTTCCCTTGTAAGTATAAAATACATGAAAAAAAAACAAATTCCATTGAAAACATTCAAAAACAAATATTTAAATCCACAAATGTGCAAACACCGATCGTGGCAAGACCCATTTTACGACATCTCACGTGTTCGGGAATACGTAATATTTATTTAAAAAATATTAGCAATATGACATCAGCTAGTGATTTATGATTGCTATGCTGTTCTATTAAGTTTTAACTTTTATTTTATGTGAAAATGGGTACGCATAAAAGTTTAGTGAGTGCATTTATAACACGAAGAAAATTGAGAAAAATTCAAACCTGCGCTGCGATTTTCAGAAAAAAAAAACAAAAATTTGAGGAAAGTGCCCTCGATTTGCATAATTTGTGGAGAGACGGACGCGACAGAGTAGTTCCTCTTCATAAAAGTTTGCCATTTGGCGATTCGGTTCAAAGTGAGGTGCAAAATGAAACGAACGGGTCAATACTTTTTTTTACAGTACTCATGAACTTTCGCACCAAAGTCCAAACATTACAGTAAGTAATCTTATCTGCAAGTCAAGTTAAGTCCGACTGACGCATTTACGCTCGAAACTTTCTTTCTCTCTTATTCACTTTTCTTTGTTTTCTTCTCACATCCCAAACTGTTGCAATCTGAAGAGTAAGTGAGTGAGCGAGTGGCAAAAGTGTTCGCTACCACTATCTATCCCTTTGATTCTCTCTGTTTCCGAATTCAGTCTAGTCAATATAGTGTGAACAGTTTTTTCCTTACTTTTTGCTTCTCTTCTTTTCCACAACACACAACTATGTAATTTTTTTCCCTTTTTTCTGATTTTCAATTTTTCCACTCTTCTTCCTCCCAAACCGTTTTCTTTTCTTGATGTCTCTCTTGGCCTCTTTCTCTAAGCACCATACCACTTTTTCGTAGAACCCCTACCAACCAACTTTGCCTCGTTCGTTTACTGTCGTTCTCTCCTTTTGCTCATCTTTCTCCCAATATTTGAACTATACCCCCCTACGTTCACTTTTCCTCCGGCAATTGTTGTGTGTCTGTGTTTTTTGTGGAAGACTTTCTGCCTCTGAGTCTCGCACAGATTGCGGTGTTCTTGGGCGTTCCGAAGCCCGCCCGTTTTCTGATTGTTATATTTATAAAATATATTGGAAATAAGAGAGAAACTGAGTAGGATGTGTGTGTGTGTGTGTGTGTGTGTGTGTGTGTGTGTGTGTGTGTGTGTGTGTGTGTGTGTTGTGGTGTGGCAAAAAAACAAAGTTCAAGATCGAAAGTCAAACTGAGGAGTAATCAAATCAAAATTACTAAAAATTTCGAAAGGGACCACTAATTTCTACTAGTCAAAAACGCAAACTTAAAAAGGAATAGTAGAAACTCTCGTTTTTAATTTTTACCGTATCTTCGGCGTTCGTTCCGTACACCCATACACTTTTTAACTTACCTATTTCGCAATACGCAGAAAAATTATTGTTCCGTGACACACACATTTCTAAAATGTCCTATCTTTCATGCCCGGTTACAAATGTTCCATCTTTTGCAATTGAAAATTCATGAGTGATAGATAAAATGGAATGAAATAAGAAAAAATATAGTCGACACAAGAGTGCAACGCACTAGTACCAGAATACATAAGACCAGCAAAAAATAGAGCTTTTGGTGACAGGGAAAAGCTGAGAAGAACAAAAGTTCCATTTCTTGAATGCATGACACGCAACACACAAGAATTGGGATTCTGCGAGAAGAGGGCTCCGGGAGCTCTACTCGAAAGTTGTATGTGTGTTTGACCAAGAGCACTTTTTAGGAGGAAAGAGAGGAAAAAGAGAGACATTTCGTTCTGCTGCCAAACCAACCCATCAGCTATTTTTTTCTTCCAGGACTCACACGACTCAGTCAGTCAGACATTCAAGTCTTTTAAAAATTTACTAGTTTTGCAATCCAGTTTAGTTTAGTTCAGTTCAGTTCGATTTAGTATGCTTCTACTCAACTCTGCCCTTTCTCCGACTCCAGATTTTTGATCATACCTCACTTTAAAAATAGCATTTCAAAAATAAAACAACGTAGTGAGTGAAAAATATGAAAAAAAAAAGGAATAAAAAGGACTAAACAAACATTTCATCGTTTTCTCACAGTAAAAAGTTTCTTATTCGTTTTTTTTTTTCGAATGCTATTAGAAATGTGACAAATTTACAATGAATCGACATCAATATTGACAAAACAAATCGTTTGGCTCCGAGGAAAAAGAAAAACGTCTAATCAGTCATGAAAATGTTTCATACTTGTTTTTTTTCTATGTTAAGGCTTGTTAAAACAAAATTAAAAATTTTGGAGGACAGACAATGTGGCACCGCCAATTGAAGCCAACCTATATTTCAATTGTTAGATGTTTAGATGTGAACTTCTATTTTATGTATCAAACTTAGGAATATTTCTTATGCACTTCATTTCAAATTTTGGTGAGGTCATAATGTAACTGAACTTTTATTTACCAAAATGTAAACACATTTTATCCAGCAGGATTGAAATTTTTTGAATGAAAACTAGCAAAAATGGCTTCTTTTTTGTTGCTTTTTTCCCCTTTCTGTCTGTCTTTTTGTCATTATTGCTCACCAAAATATTAAAATTCAATGACGTTTCATTATTATAATGACGCGAAATTCCATGTTCGGAGTATGAAAACGTTTTGTTTCCTGTAACATTGGACCGTGGTGGCCAAGCTGAAAATCGCTTTAAAATTGTTGAAATGGTCTCTACTGGCGCTTGTCTCCAATTCAATCCTGCCCCACTTCTGATATCATCGTCTTTTTTGTGTATGTGTGTCTTTTTATCAGATTGTGAGGTTACTCTCGCACCCCGCGGCCACAAACAAACAAAAGTTGTCTTGTCTTGCCATGATCGTTCAAAATTTTGAAAACTGATAAACCAGTAATCAAATCGGAAAATCGAATGGAGAGAGGGAGAGAGAGGTTGGATAGAAAGTGTGGGATAAAAAAGGCTCTAAAAAAGTTTTTTATTTTTGCTCAAGTATTTTTTCTTTCAAAATGATGGTGAGAAACAGTCCGAAAAAGTTAAGAATGAGAAGCAAGCGTTTCTATTAGTCTGAACTAAAAGTTTGTATAACAGCTTGTCATTACTATTGCTTCATTTTTCTCCATCCCAACCTTAGAAACGATGTTCCGACGTTCGGTCGCCTGCACATTTGTTTGAAGAAAAAATCGAAAAATGTGTGATAGTAAAACAAACATTCGCTTGTTTGTAGTCATTTTCGTGATAGTTTTGCTCAACTCCCACTCTCCCAAAACCATCATCCCGCACGTATTTAGAGTGGGTGGACGTTGAGAATACTGAAAACGTGAAACGTCCAAAATGGTCAATAACTGCATGTGCGGGAGGGAGGGAAGGGGGGAACTTGTACTTTTTTGTAGTACATTTGTTAGATACGGTGTGCTCCGTGTAATTACAAAGCTTCGCCACGGCCGATTCAGATAGTGAGACGAACAGATAAAAGTGGTCGGCCGGGCCGGTCAATGTAGAAAAGTTGACAAATATTTTTTTTTACAATGATCTCCACATTTTTCACCTGGACTCAAGTATAATTTTGTTTCCTTATTTCAATTGGATTTTATTAAAAAATTCAACCTGCAGATTATTATTTATTTACAACATTTGCAAAAACAAATCTCAGTTTTAACTCCTTCGTCCTCACTGATTTTTCAATCGTTTCCACACTTCCGTTTTCCTTACGCTTTTATGAGAGTTTGAGTTCTTTTTTTGCTTCGTTTCTCCGTAAATGTTATCTCTTGTTGGCCAGCTGATTACTATTTGTTCTCGTGTCAATTAGAATCACGTTCCGGTGAAACAGTTAACGGTTAAACTCAGTTTTTAATATTCTCTGATTTTTGATTGTTCTTGTGCCGTTTTGAACTAAATTTTTTTGTAAACCAAACCCAAAACAAGACTATACTCGACATTCCACATTGAGCGCTGCGTGGGATCAAGTTTGTTGTTTGTTTAGGGTCAGAGTCAACTTGGTTGTGTTCTTTTTTCTGAACAAGAGTGGAAAATGCAACCAAGACTGTACAGTTTCAAACCAAAATCTTAAAGCCTAGATCCCAGTATCAAAAGCCACTTTGAAACTAAACTACGATGATAACTTTTTTTTTGGTTTTTTTTTCTTTTGACGTGGACTTGATTGATATGCTCCAAACAACTCTCACATTTTTTCATTTCCCCGTACTCTGGCACATTTCGCAACTTTAACTTCAACAACTTTAACTTCAGTCTTTCTAATCGCAACTCGAACGCCGGTTTCAACGAAATATGGTGTTCCGTTGTCAACCCACTTTGCTGAAATCGACAATTTGAAAATCAAAAACCCGTTTCTCGATTATTTTATGTCACTTTATTCGAAACTGAAAATAGAAGAAAAATACATAGAAACTGAGTCATTTTTGTTTCGCTTCGACTCAAGACCAGAAAACCCCACATTTTTGTTATAGTATGTAACTGTGTTCTCAATTTGTTTCGCACCTTCCTTCTTCTAGAAGACATGGCATTTTTTAGTCACACCCATCGCGTACAATAGAGAAAAAAAATGGCAATTGGGATGGATGGGGAAAAAACGGAAAAGCCATAGGCACAACACAAAAACGCACAATTTCTCACAATTTCTAGCGTTTTATTGTTAGTAGAAAAAGAAAAAAAAAGTGAAACCAATGCATTTTTCTATTTCCCCCTTCCACAATTTTTCAAGTTAAGCAGGTACCGTAGTCCGGTCTTATTTGTTCCGACTAATCGAAGAGCTTTAAAATTTAAATTAAATAAAACTTTTTAACTTTTTTCTTTACTCTATCCACTTTCATACATCCGCCCATCCCCACTCATTTATCTTTCCATTTTTTCTCGAGATTCGCATCTAACCGGTTTTGAAAATGTCTGTCTATGTGTATCCTTCTCATTACGGAAACTATCTTGTTTGTGTATGATGTTGTTTTTTTTTTCTGCCATCTTTTTTCCGGTTCAAGGTTCTTCCCTATTCTAGCCGCGATTTGTTGTTAAAGATATTTAAAACATTTTTTTTCTTTGAAATTCTGTTTTTATTTCAGTAATGATTTAAAAAACTTTTTATCAAAATTTATTAATTTTATCGAAGGTGGTAAATTACAGTAACATTATGATCAGTGAAAAATGAGAAAAACGGTATGAACAAACTTTTTGTTGTTGGCCAAAGACATCACAATTAGCCTTGAAGTTAACCCCTTTCTCTCGACTGTCCAAAAAGAATCAACAATTGGGTGTTCACTTCAGGATCTTAACGTCGAATAGATTATTACGTAGGTGTTCCAATAACAATTGCCAACATTTTGACAACAATAACGTGTTTGATCTACTCTACTATAACGTATTAGATATTAGATCAAATAGTGTTTAGATAAGGATGTAGTTAAGCTTAGAGTGAAGCCATTTTTTCAAAGTTGACATCAATTGAAAAAAAAAGAAAAAGATAAATAGTTGAAGTAGGCCAATTCACTTCCGTCATCCTTTTTATCTCCATGCTCCACACTTTTTTTTTCTCAACAAATTCATTCATTGTTCGTGTTCATTTTTCCTTCTTTCCTACCAACCATTTTTCTCCGCCTCTGATTACAGGTCCTGTTTAGGAGGGCCAAGTACAACCATCTGTGATATGCGCAACTACTAGCAAGCAGTGCACGGCAGCTTCCCATGCAGTACTCGCGTCAGGTTAGTCGAGGGTTTTTCTTTTTTTTTTTTAACTAAATTAATTAACAATTCTGATTAGTAATTCAGTTGGGCATTTATTGTAGAATTGATTATGCACTTTTTGTGAGACGTGGTAGTTGTATCACATTCAAAGAGCTGATTTCAGGAAGTTTGCAAATCGTTCCTGAAATCATCTCGATGGAAAATCAAGAAGACGAATTGCCGAAACAGGTATTACTCAAAAATACTATTTTCTTTTCCCATTTCCGTTCAACTTTGTGACGTACTTTTTGTTGATTCAGCAAATAATGAAAGAGTAGATCACAATTTGACGCAATCTTTTACAGTTAGTATTTTGATGTTTTTATTTTTCAAAGCTATGTTCTTTGGAATTTTCCGACATTATTTAAGTCCAAGATCTGATAATCTTTAAATACTTGGGCACTTTCAGTTGCAACTGCAACGGCTTTTTCAAGTTGTATCCTCTTTGTGTTTTTAGAAAAAAAAAGTTGACAGAGATTTTATCTCGATTAGATAAAATGAATGGTTGAGCACTTTTCGTATCCTGAAGCTTATTTTCTAAATCCATATACCAAGTTTTCTACTTCACAAATTTTATTCACTGATTTCACAATTTGGAAAACATTTTTTTTTATTTTTCATTTCAGATTGCGGCCGTTCCGTCTTTGCTTCCCCAATCGCTGCCTTCAGCGGCGGCCGCAGCCTTCAGAAGTCATACATCGGAGAGCCAAGATGAGCTGTCGCCCACTAGTTCTTTACGTAAGTGTTACCTTATGTACTATTATTGCTATTGAAAAAAAAAACATCCCGATCACCCTCTTCATTCATTTGTTTCCTCTTGTTTTTGAAATAAGCAAAAAGAGATGATCCAATTGTCAATGCTCGTTAGTATTTTATGGGATTTGTGTTCCTTTTTTTGCCGCTACACGCACCATGCATGCATCTTGCATCCGGACTTTCGCTTCGATAGGTCCTCCCACTTCCGTGCTCCTCTCAATGTAGTTGTCGTTATAGTGTAGTAATAATGTTTTTTGTTCAATGTTCATCAAAGTCTTCCTTCATTATTTTTTGCTCATTTTGAACAAGACGAGCTTTTGTGCATAGTTCAGAATTTTTCAGAACAGTAAGTCCCCATCCTGCTCTAATTCACAAGATAATTGTAGCTCCGCGTACGCATGATCTGAATTTACATGTTTCCCAATTACCACTGACATCTTGTTCCAGAAGCGCCTATACCGGCTGGTCCGATCAGCGCGTTCCGCATCTCATCCGCATTTTTTAACTCTGACATTTTGCGTAACTTAAATATACAGAAGTCCAATTCACCAAGTGAGACTTTTTACCAAAAATGATTACACACTTTTATGGTTTTCAGAAAAGTTATCTGAAGACGGCCCCTCACTGCCACCACAAGCCTCTCAGCCACCGGCGGATACACCAGCAGAGCCGCCACCGTTATCAACTTTATCAGCGCCAATTATCCAGATCCCACACCCACTTCCACTCAACACAGACTTGGTGCCAGCAACCAGTCCGCAAGGATCTGTGCAGAACGTCATTTTAATCGACTGGCTGGGACATCGAGTGCTGTCAAGGGTACCGCCTGGTGTTTATCAGCCGGGTTATGTTAAATGTGCTTTCAATAATCGAGATGTTATTATTCAGGTGTGAAATGAGATCAAACACAAGCCGCTAATCTTCTTTCTTAATTCTTTGCGTTTTTTTTTCAGCTAGACGATGGTAGAGAGGCTCGATATGATCATGTGACGCACGAATTCAATTTGACATCAGTGATCGCCGATCAAGCTCCCAGTCTTTCAGATGTAAGCGTTCAAATTCTAGAGAAAAGTAAAAATTATAATTAAATAGGAAATATACAGTAGACATTGCAAAAAAGCACAAACATCTGTAACCAAGATTCCTCATTTCAGCTGCTCACAATTGGCTCCAATCCAATTCTTGCTGTTCGATTACCGTTGGAAAAGTCAGAAGCCATCTATCGCACTGCCGAGCTTCAATCTAGTCAAGGAACTCCCCCGCGATTTATGGTAAAGCAATCAAACTCTGAGTTTTTCAAGTTTTTCAGTTTTAGGTGCGAGTAACTAATGCCAATTATTCAAGTCTAGTTTCGCGGGCGAATCTTCGATTACTACGGCCACCGTGGTTTGAAGATATGATGCAAAGTCAAAGATCTGCAAGCAAGTAAGTGGCAGTGTTGATTTTCTCCTCACACACATTTGTGGTGGTTTTCAAGCTAATTACCGTGTGCATAATACAAAGAAGTTCATGTGAAATTGAAGTGAACCTAACTAACCATCTCTTGTCTTGTTTTCCAGTTTAATAAACGCGGTGAGTGCAAATGGAAACGCAAAGTCAACGACAGGACAACCTCAAGACATGACAGTTTTAATGGCGATACAACAACAACATCAACAAAGTTCGCAACATTTTCAGAATGTAGTCAATTCAGCGTTCGTGTAAGTTGTGCAATGGAAAAACTTCTATACGTGAATTTTTTGATTTTGGTAACTATGTAATTAGTAAGTAAACAAAATTATATTAACAAGCAACCCATAAATTGTACATGTAGTATGAGATAATGCTTTTTCTTTTATGTTAAAAGTTCAAGTCAACGACCACAACACATGATTGCGTTGCAATATTTTGAAATTTTATTTTATTCCAGAAGCGGAAGTTCAACACAACCGTCTCAAGTTTCACCATCTGGAGCCGCTACCACATCAACCACAGTGGAGTCTAGTTCCAAAACGGTTTCCGTCGATTCTGACGACGAATTGCGGGTGTCATCTAACCAGGTGAGTAAACTTCCATTCAAATAATCTTTTTCGCTTTTCCTTAATAGCGAGCTTTTATGAATCACGTCATCATTTATTCACAATGAACAAGCTTAGTATCTAACAATTGGAGGAGCACAGCTCTAAACACACCTCTCTATTCAAATTACTCGTAATCCTCACACCGAGAAAAACTCCTTAGAGTAAGTAGCATCCGTCTCAAAAAATAGGAGTATTAGCGTTGTGGGCTATTGTTTGGACGGAGGTAGGGTCTACCTCCAATTGGTAGTACGGTATCATAATCCACATATTCTCAGCAATCGTTGTTATTCATTCATCTCTATTTCGCCACACCTCAATTTATTTTGTTTTATAGGATCAATCAGGTGAACCATCACCGACTACGGTACCCACAACGGCTGCTCCAAGGACCCTTTTCGTGAATCCTTCTCAAGATTCTGGCATTTTCGAGGGAGAATCAGAAAGTGGTCCTGGTGGGTCTGAAGGCTCAAAGTCGACAAATCCTGGAAGCATGTTCAAACATCGAATAACTCCACCAGTTTGTGCTACAAAAGCTATGCTAGATCAGGTATGTTTGTTTATTTTCTCGTTTTTGTAATGGTTCCATCGAATTTAATTTTTGATTTGAAATTTTGCAGCAACGGTTCAAGAAAGGTGAAATCGTAACGACACAATGTGGAATACGCAAAAAATTCAATGGCAAACAGTGGCGAAGGTTATGTTCAAAAGAGGGGTGTAATAAGGTAAGTAGCAAAATTTATCAAAAGTTTCCCGCGCATGTTTTGTTTCTTTTCTCACAAATAAAATCGCAAAGCATCAAATCAAAATAAAGACAATCACATCACAAGATCCGCGAATGAAAAGAATTCACAGTACACTATGCACTGTTTCTATGTACATTCTAACCCTATTTTTATCTCCTCATACCCATTCTCTTTCTGAAAAAGGGAATGAAAAAGTCAGTCACAAGTCGAATTTACGACCTGATAGACAGGACGGGACAGCTGGTCATTCTTCACTTTCTCTATCCCTCTCTTTGCCCCTCTTTACCGTAATCATCATACTCAATTTCGGAATCAAAACCTTTTTTCTTTATTTTTCTCTCATTTTCTGGTCTCCAAACAAACCAAGCGGAGAAAAAGAAAAAAAAAACGGATACTTAATCAGGTGACGAAAGTCAGCCATCTGCCATCATTTTTGTCAAGTTCACCGGGCCGGAATCAAATTATCTTTCCATTTTTAAACATAATGCTCTTCATCTGATTATAGGAGTCTCAACGAAGAGGTTACTGCTCACGACATTTATCACTGAAAAGTAAGCCACCACACGGACATCATATGGAGAGAGGATCGCCTGGAAGTAGCAAACCAGGTAAATGAATGGGAAGACAAAAATGATGTTTTCTTTATTTAAAAACATTTTGGTTAGCTCCAATCAATAGTGCTTAAACAACCAGGCAATCTATTTCGCATTTTTTTTTTAATTCCCTTGATTATATTTTGGAATAGAATTGTAACTGTGTAGGAACTGTTCGGTATAGAGCTGCCTGAAATGGAGTTGTACGGGAAAAACAACACTTACAACGGAATAATTGTTTTGAGTTGTTCTGTGTTTATACAGCTCTGTACCGTTACAGTTCTAATCGTTCATGAAAAGTTGTTTCCTTTGGTGCAAGCGAGCACAGACTTGCACGGTATTCGGCCAACGCTAGTTCGAGCTTTTTTGATGATCTCGGATACTCTGTTAATTTTCTCCATGAACTCTGGCTACAGACACACACACATGAACATACAAGGAATTATGTTGTGATATTTTTTATCCATAAGTTTTGATTGAGCAGACGAAACTGATTAAAAAATTAAGAAAATATCACGACGTTGCATTCACCTAAAATAAAAAAAACACTATCAACTAATTAAGTAAATGCCTAAAAAATGTGAAAAGGTTCATGACTTTCTTACATCAAAACAAAAAGCCGCTAATTTTATTAACCAAAGTTCCTTTTTGCTCAACCGCTTCCTTTGATAACAGTAAATCTGCTTAATATCAATATGACATTTCCTATAGCGCATTATTTTTTATTAAAGCTTTATTTCATTGCTCCTAGCTATTTTTTTTTTCTTTTCTTCGCTCTTTTTGTATCTTTACAATTGCAGAAAAAAAAAACCAACAAAAAACCCAAAAGTGCCACCATTCTATGACTTTTAGCGTATGCGCACACTTTTCTCTATTGAGTACAACAACGAAACATTTACTTTTGACCTCATTTTTTGTCTCCTTTTTACAACTGCTTCTTTTTTTTTTAAATGATTGTTATTATTATTTATTTCCTATTCAACAACTGGAAGGGAGATTGTGGAGTAGAGGTTGAAATTGTTGGGTTCTTTTTTCTTCAACTACCGTTTCTTTTTCCCACATTCCATATTTGACGAACTTGGTCTAAAGAAAGTCTGAAATGGAAATTAAAGATGTTTGATGTATACATGGGCAGAAAATGTGAAGGGGAAAGAAAAATATCAGCGTATCACGACGGCAAGACTACTACTACCGTAATCCGATTTGCAGGATCATTTGTATTTTATTTTATTTTATTTTATTTTACACAGACGTGTTTTGAAGTTGTGATTTAGTTTTTGTTAGTTTAGACACAAAGCTTTCAAGCTGGCTGTAAGAGCCAAATTTTAGATAAGATCGACGAGAAATTCACATCCTCCCAAAAGCTTCATTATACCTAAATCAGACGCACACCCCTTGAAATTTTATATTATTCATTAAAAAAGTTAAAAGTTGCGAAAATAATTTCATTTGTTATACCAATTGCCACAGTACGATTTTCATTTTGCGCGGCGCCTGCTGCCCTGCCATACAATTTTGCTGCAACAACGAGTACGTTTTTCTCATCGTTCGTTCGCTTTTTCTTCTTCATATATTACGTTTATTCGCGCGTTTTGTTCTGTTCTTCTATCCATTTTTTCTTTTTTTTTCCAGCCCTGAATACATAGTACTGACGATCAAATTCTTCTAGTGTTACTCATGCTCGGAAGATGGACCAGGTGAATAGATACGACAAAACATTTGCCGTGTATGAAAAACTTGGTACAATTTGGAAGTTCCGCCCTTTTTCGTTTCTTTTATTAAAATTATGAGAAGTAAAAAAATGAAAAAGGTGTAAAAAGAACGGTTACCAACCTAGCTCTCTTTTCATTTCGGCCTGCGCAACAAAGAAAAATAGAAATGTACCATTTTTCCCTTCAAATGATTTTAATGATGTGAAAATGGCTCTTTGGGGGGATTATATTACAAATGCAACATTCTTCTCATTTTTTTAGTCGCCATGGCTCTCAGCTATACTAGTTTTTTGGTCTGATTTATTTTCTTCCTGAAATAATTGTTTTTTTTCCTCTTCCCGTTTTCTTTTCCACCATTCTCACAGTTTCACATCAAAAGTCACACTCAACCCACTCATTCCTTCAGCAGGTGAAAAAGGCAAAAATCTTGTTCAGTTTAGAGTTATTTCTGAATTTTTTTTTTCATTTTTCCCAATACTTCAGCCAAGGAAACTAATTTCTGCGTTATAATTATTTTTTTTTTGAGCACAAAAAATGCAATACCATCATTGATTCTAAATGATTTATGCTCGCGCGCTCATTTTTCTTACAAAGTTTACCGCAATTTGCATTTCCTTGACGCAAATCACCGAGTTTTCTTCGTAGTTTACAAGTTTCTTCTTCTACCCACAACTTTTATATTTAATGCACACATCAGTCGTATTTATAGTTTGTTTCACTATTGCATTCATTCCTGCTCAGTAATTAAAAGGGTAAAACGAAGTGGAAAGTTGAGTTGAACAAAAAACGATAAATGAAAAAAAAAAGCCAAATAGAAAATAGGAAACGTTGCAGTTATATAAATGCACATCCAATAATTTTATTCTGACTTTTGAGCTATGATGCTGTTTGACAATTCCCTTATCTCATTCTACAATATGTTCAATTTTCAGAACTTTACCGATCTGATTCATCAGTGTTCATCCCAAACCCTGCCCCACACCGGATACCAACAACTGTCAACGCCAACGTGTTTCCGGGAAAGATCAATCCTTTATCAGCTCCATCAACGTTACTTGCGGATAAGAACTTGCCGACGCAGTTTACGGTAGGCGAATAGCATCTATTTGATCTTCTTTTATCTTAGCATAACCTTCATCCGATTTTGTTTTTTTTTTGCGCTAGATTCAATTTTCAAAATTCATGATTCAGATCTAAGAATTGCAGTTAGGATTTTATCTGAGGAGAATCAGATTATCATTTTTAGACGCGGATTGAATCGAATTTCTGACTCTATATTCCCCCTCGCAAAAACATAAATTTGTGCGATAAGTCTTCTAGCGAGCTGCGTTTCGTTTCGCCTTTGCTTGATCATTCACAGATCAATCTGTATCGAACTGATTCCTATTTTCACAACAAGTTCAATAACCGTTTATGAGTGGGAGAGTTTGTTTCAATAAACGAAAAAAAAAACCCGTGGCATGTCATAGCATGAAAATGAATTTTCCGCTCCATTCAGTTCACTGCAAGTGATGACGTTGACAAGCGGATGATGATCCAAAAAGGGTTTTGGTCTCCGCTCACTGCGCATCCACTCCAAATCGTGCGAAAGAAAAAACGTTTGAAAATGCCGAGAGGTCCTCTCTGGTTGAACGAAATTTGATATTTCAACAATTCCGTGCCCTTCCCATTTCCCGTCTCTTGAAGGCGTCCAATGCAAGAATTTGATCACATCATTAAAAATTTTTGCTTATTTAGTTTAATGCATATTTTCTTAATTTTCAGGTAGAACGCGCACAACAAATTCAACAGCAGTTTATGCAAATCGGCAACGTCAGATTTGAGAATCAGTTTCAGCAGGTGGGTCTCAAAATTCCACAAACTAATACGATGCCGTGTTTTGTGATGCTAAGATTAAAGTTCGCTTTGGTGGGTGTGAAGCGGATGAATGACGTATTCTAAAACTCCTGGGTTAAGAAACTTTCTGACCCCGCCCACTTGACCAATCGCTGTTCTGTTTAATTGAGAAATTTCAAACATTGTAATTGTTTTTGTTTCATTTTTAGTTTTATTCTACATCAAAACATGCACTTCAATTTTCTATAAATTCTGATTGCGAGCCAAAAAAAAAAAACAAAGAATTGCCTTGTGCTTCTTTGATTTTTCCGTTTAGCATTTTCTCGAGGTGAAAAGTACATCCGATGCAGGTTGAACAAGTGCTCTAACTTTTATACTTCTTCATTCACATCTAATTACATGTTTCTTCAGCTCCAACAACTCCTAATGCAAAGCCCATCGGGACGACGTCGTCTAGACGAACTTCCGGCTATCACCCAGGCCAACTCGGTCTTTCAAGTTCCACCAATGGGGTTGCAAAATGCAACTGCAGGACTTTTCAACATTAATCCCGCATTTCTCTCGCAAATCACCGCACCATTGCTCCAGCAGCAAGCACAGGCTCTTCTTCAGCAACAATTGAACGCTCAGAACAGTCAAACAAACAATAACGTGTTAAAACAGGAGGAAGATGAGCAAGATGAGGAAGATGATGACGGCGCTGCTAGTGATAGTTAGTTTTTTAAAACCTTTATTTGTAGCTCATTTTTAATTTCTAGATCTCAGTGTTTGTCAAAAAACAGAAGAACGCTCGGACGACGATGACGATGGAAGTTCGGGAGGAGGCGGAGGTGTCACGTCAACAGGCTCCTCAAATCCGAAATACGGGTCTAGTTCAAGTGCGTTGTCACAGGCAAGAGAAGCAGCTAATCGGCGAGCTGATTTCTAGATAATCTTTTTTCTTGGCGTCCTTATGTTCCCTACATCTTTTGTAGAGCTACCCCTCCTCCATATATAAGACCGATCACTTCATTAATTTTTTCAGTCAGTTTTTTTTTCTAGATTTTCAAATTACCTCGACTTCCGGTAGCAGCAATCAGAATCCAGGCAACCAAAAAAACCAGGGACAAGGCGAGCAAACCAACTCACATAATGAGATGGGTGAGTAACTTCTCCACACAACTCATTAACACACTTCTCCCAAAGAAAATAAGAAAACGGAGGGAGTAGGAAAAAATGAGTAAAGAGGAGAGGGGGGGAGGAGTGTTTGTTTTTCGTTCATAATGTTGCAGTTTTATAAGACCTTATTCTTTCTCATTTCTTATTTTCTCCTGCTCCTTTTAGATTTGACGTAAGCATCTCTTCACACCTACACACAATTTCCTGCTTCCGGCTCGTTCAGACTAAAAAGTTTAAAATTTTCAAAACAAAAAAATAGAGTTTTTTAAACACGTTTGATACTTCTTATAGTAATTGACGTAACACAAATCTGGTGAATCTTGAAAATATGATGCGGTTGCCCGATGATCTTCTAACCTTTCATTCCTCCCACCACCCACTTCCTTTCTCACCCTCCACCCCCGTGGTCAGCCCGCTGCTCTTAATCGCCTCTTATCCCAGCGCCTCCCCCCCCCCCCCCGCTACCCTCCCACCATATGATATCATCACCAGCTCATTTTTGCCAAAAGAATATTAATCTATCAGTGTGAAATTGAGCACAGAGCAAGTCAAGTCAAGCGGTTCTTTTTTCTGGCCATTGTGTGTTCACTTCTGTTAACTCAAGACTGTTGATATTGGCATTTACTATCTTTCTTATATATAAAAACCCAGATCGGGATGTCTGTGCGCGTCCGCACCTGCCTTTTTGCAAGAAAATGCAGTGGGCAAAACACGAACCCGTGACATTAGGATTTGTATTCACGCGCACTACCGACTGAGCCACATCTTTCTTATATATAAAAACCCAGATCGGGATGTCTGTGCGCGTCCGCACCTGCCTTTTTGCAAGAAAATGCAGTGGGCAAAACACGAACCCGTGACATTAGGATTTGTATTCACGCGCACTACCGACTGAGCCACAGAGGACAGAAATCTTCCCAAAACAGAGTGCGTATAAATGAATGAAGAAGAGTGGAACGTAAAAAAATAGAATGTGGCGACGAAGTCGCCAATAGGCTGCGTCAGCAGCCGCGCAGGACTGCGCAGCAGGCTTGTTTTTAAAATAAGTAAATCAGATTACAGTCGTAAATCTAGATTTATTATTATTTTTCTTCTTCCCACGCAAAATAAGGAAAACACCGTTTAATTGTTCGTTTTCAGACATGTCTCGAGAACTGTTGATAGAAACCAGTGACGCCAGCCTCCCATCCCTACCGTCACAGGTTTGTGTTTGCACTTTTTGTTTGTTTATTTCAGTAGAAGAAAAATAGGAAAAACCTTACAATCGTCTATCGTTATCTCTTTGTGCAACTATAAAACTACTTACACGTAAAATAAGTGCTATCACGGCTTACTGACTCGGGCACGACCTTTCTCACTTATCTATCCGATATTTATTATTTTTTGCTTTTTTCTAGCCATCATCAAACTCTATTAGCAGCAGTGTCAACTCAGCGTTTCGATCGCCAGGTTTGTAAATAGAGAAATATAGAATTGGCTTTTATTTTGAAAGGCACAAAAAATTAAAGAATGATCAATAGAGCTTTTTAGTGAAAATCGAGCCAAAAGATGACTACGAACCGCTTCATATGACAATGAGGGATGCCGTGGACGTCAAACCAGAAATGTTTCAATCGACCAAGGAGCGTCGACGGTCAAAGACCTCAACGGTATGTGTTGTCTTATTTGGTGTATATGTATCTTGTTCATACTTTAGAATGAACCGCATGTTCGACGGCCGATGAATGCATTTATGATCTTTTCCAAACGCCATCGTCCGCTAGTGCATCAAAAATACCCAAACAAAGACAATCGAACGGTTTCAAAAATACTGGGCGAGTGGTGGTATTCACTGGCTCCTGATCAAAAAGCAGAGTATCACAAATTGGCAACTCAAGTGAAAGAAGCACACTTTAAAGCTCATCCCGATTGGAAATGGAGTACGAAAGAGAAGAAACTCAAGTCCGAATCATTGAATACTACACCGGTGGCTGTAACACCATTGAAAAATAGGGTAAGTGAAGGGGAAATAAGGAACAAGATCGATTCTTGATTAATTTCAACGTTACTTGGTACTCATTAGGCTATTGACGTCAATGCTTTTGTTCTCAAAAGCATTGAAAAAAAAATTTGTGTGCCTTTTTTTTTTGCAGAATACATTCATACAAATGCATAATTTCAGGTATTCGACTTTGATATTCGAAACTCGGACGATCTTGCAAAATCGTTTGTTGACGGAACCGCACTTTTGAGCCCAATGACACCAATGACACCTGGAGCATCTGCATTCCGCCATCTATCGTCTCGTGATTCCGTGAAAACGAATTCTTCTTCTTCCACCTCGTCTCTTGAGTTTGGCGGTTTACCACTTTTGAGCCCAAGTCTCACTGCCATTTCGGCAAACACGCCGAGCATTATCGGGTCACCAGCACTGACATCTTCAACGCCACTTCAATTCGACTTTGAAAGTTTGAAACAAGGAACTACTGGGGTGGGTGTGGGTGGCACTTGTTTGTCAGTTGGCTGGGGGTCTTACATGACTAAACACCACAGTTTTATGAGACGTCGTTTAATATGAAAGTGTGTAGACTATAGAAAGGCTGAAAGTGTAGAAGAAAAGTACAAAGACAGAAATTCCATAATAACTTTTCAGGTGGTCTATCCCAGCGCTCTCAACCCGGCCATGATAAGTGCACTGGTCAACTCGACAACACGCTCGTTTGTGCCGATGTATGACACGTCTTCTTCCTTCTACTCAACACCAGCTGCGTCCGCATTCCGCGTTCTGGTTAGTGTTAATGTAACGAATGTAGTTGTTTGATAAACAAAATGACAAGAATAGACAATCACCGGAAAACGAGGGAAGAAGACTTGATCGTGTGTGTGTGTTGGTGGGGGAGGAGTGGGAGGGGAGTGAAAAGAAACATGTTGAATCAAATTAATGTGAGGCCTTGATATTAATTGGTGGTCGCTTTTTGCTTTCTTTCTATTTTCTAACCACGTAGATCCGACACGGTCACTTCCATGTTTATCATTGAATTTGATCGGGAAAATAATTTTTGACAAATTTAGAGAAATTTATATCTGAATATTCACTTTTTTGATAAAGCATGAACCCGTTTTGCAAATTAAAATCTGTAATTTTCATCCCCTCATTTGCAATGTTAAGCTTTTTGTGGCGCGTCTGTAGACTTTTTGATTTTTCTGAATTCTCTAGGATTTTACGGCCAACAAAATGTTCTCAATGTTATCAAATTTCGCATGCATTTTTATTTATCTGTGAAAATTTTTACAACAAACAAAGATTACAAAGTAGATCCGTATTTCAAGTACCGAAGGTACTGCTAATCACGGTGTTGTCTGTATAAAATGCTTCAACTTATTTTTTTATACGTAGCTGTACAAATCCCAGATTAAATTATTTATTTCTCTTCACTGCTTTTCCACCCATCAAAATTCCAAAACACAACATTTTTTATGTGGTGCAATTGAAATGTTTTATTGCATACAAACCGAAGCAAACCATATCTTTCTTCACTATCCCATTAAAATTGATCAGTCTTCTCTCCTCTCTGCGTCCTGTGGCGGTCGGCTAGGGTAGGGCTGCAAAACGACAATACGTAGAAGGCAAGATCATCAGCCGCATCAACGACGCCTCTCTTTTGCGCCCACACAATTAGTTTGTTGAACAGACACCGAGGGGTCCCGCCCCCCCCCCCCTCCCCCAATTCCCTACGTTTTTCCTATCCCCATTTCTATTTTTGCGCCCCCCCTATACCGTAGGACAGTGTGGGGTATATAGAAAAGGAAAGTAGTCATCAAGATAAGTGCAGTTCTCGCTTGCGGGCGAAAGAAGCGAATGTTTTGACCAACGCCTCCTCCGCAACTTTCCAAAAATTTGCGTGTTTATGAATTCACTAAAGACCACCCAACCGCATCCGACCACTTTTTTATGGTTTGGTTCCTTGGCTTCGTCAACAATTGATCCTTTTTTTATTGTTTTTTCTTTAGCAATAACCAAGTTAACTGCCTCTTCATCTTCCCATTTCACTTTGAAAATGTTTGTGCTCAACCAAAACACGAGATAGAAAAAGATCTCATTCAAAAAAAAAAGATGAGGAAATTATCCAACAAACATTCTTCGTGGGTATCTGTGGGTGCTTGGCTCTGCCTGTCTCGAGCTCTATGTTCCAAAGCTCAAGTTTGAAATTGAGATCCGCGAAAACTTTGTTTGCTTCTTGTTCTTCTTCTTCTTCTTCTTCGTTTGATTCCATTTTTTTTCGATCTCTGATTTGATTGCGCCTAGAAAAGCCACAACAACGAGAAATAGAACTCTCATCATTTATTCTAAAAAATATTGCGATTTTATAGATGTCCTTCCCGGAGACGGCCAATCTTATGCCTCAACTTCAGGAAAAGCTCGAGAACGTCAGTTTCCTTGATCGTGTCAAATTCGAGGCAGGTGAACATGTGGATCCACCAACCCCAGCTCCAGTCCCACTTGTCCCAATTCCAAATCTCGTGCGACCCACTCCGATTCCAACTGCTCAGTTTTTCGCACCAAATCGGGAATTCGTTTTGCAACCCACTCCAGCACAACTCGGAATGAGGCGTAAGTACATGGAATTTTACAAAAAAGCGTACGCAACGAGCAGGAATCGAACCTACGCGGGCAAAGCCCAATGGATTTCAAGTCCATCTCCTTAACCACTCGGACATCGTTGCCCATGCAAGGCTGAAGCTTGCGTTGTTTGATAAGCAATGCCTGCTTTTCGCTAGCTTCTCTGTTTTTCCGTTGCTTCTCTCTCTCTCTCTCTCTCTCTCTCTCTCTCTCTCTCTACCCTTCACCATATACGAAGCGGAAATGAGAGAGAATGAGAGAAGAGGGGTAGAGCAAAAGAGGCATTCATTTTTATTTGACTAATACATTGCTAAAAGACCTGCGGAACATCGGAGCGTCGTAATTCAATTTCGCATACAAAATTTCACGAAAAATTGAAACAGCGACCTACCGTAGCATGATTTTCGATTTACGATGGATTCACAATAGATCCCTAGAAATTGTTTTTTTTTTCATTTTACTGAAGTTATTTGAACTCAAGAAGTAACAATCAAAATCAATTCATGACTAGAAAACGGTTGTGGTTAACGAAATCGACAAATTGAAAAAAAAATTTCAATTTGTACAAAGTGGTTAAAATACAAAAATCAAGAAATCTGATTTTATTTTCTTGGTAGGCTGCTAAACTAGAATACAGTTCATTCTTTACACCCCTTGAATTTTATCAAATTATTTTCTTTTTTTTTCTAGGCAACAAGAGACCACTGCAAGAGATCGAGACAGAGGCGGCTGTTTCGTCAAAGTTGTTCAAACGTGACGATGAACGAATGGATCGGTAATTTGTGATCAATTGAAAAGTTATCATTAATCTTTATCATTTTACAGGCTTCTTGCTAAAGTTGGGTTCACCGAGAAATTCGCACAACTTCCGGAATTCACGCCTAAGGTAGGTAGTGTAGTGAGTGGTTAAAGGGCGAAGGATAAGTGGGGGGGAGAGATGGGTAAGGGTAAGACAATTAATTCGTTATCATGATGACCGGAAGCGGAAACGGAAATAGAACGAGATTTTAAACTGACTGCAACCAATCAAATGGTCAAAAATCACGTTTTTCTCTAGATGCCTGTCTTTCTCTCTCCCTCATTCTTTCTTTGTTTTTTTTTAAATTTATTATCCCGTTGTATCTTTTAATCAGTCAATCAATAATGAATAAAACATAATTCTGATTTTCAGATCTACAATGAAATCCCTGCGTCACCAAAGTTGGCCACTCCATTCAAAACGCCTGGAAAAGACCAAACCTTCTTCTTCGGCCCAAATTTCAACCCGGACTTCCAATGGGACAACGAAACTCCACTGTCGGCATGCACCACAATGACCCCAAAAGTTCTCCTTCCAAAGTCCGAACAGACAACTCCACTTTTCGGAGAAAGATCTTCAAACAAAAGGCTACTAGAGGAGAGAAGACGTCTTGTGTCGCACTTTTTGAATGACGAAGGGCTCTTTCCAAATTGTAAGTTATTTACCAGTAGAAACAATTATCGAAAAATGCCGTTTTTTTTCAGCACAAGAGATTAACAAATTCCAAGAGAAACACCACGAAGTTTTCCCAACCCGCTCGTCACTAATTCTGAAAATTCGCGAGGTCCGGCAAAGAAAAATGTCCAATGGAAATGAGTCATTGATTGATCCAAATTATAAACCAAGTAAATCATTATTAATTATAAATATACATAGCAATTTTAAAATTGCAGCACTTGATAACATAATTTCTGCCATCTACGACAAGTATCCACTTCAAAACGAGCTTCCAACTTCCACCTTCTCGCCATCCACTGAACTTATCGATATCACAGTCTGAACGTTTTGGGGTTCTACCGTCCCGTCTTCAAAGCTTTACTCTTCTTTTATCTCTCAGTCTATTTTATGTTTCATGTTTTTTTTTTCATTCTTTTTTTTTTCAATATTATTTGTTTGAATGTTTTGAATGTCTTGCTTTTTTCTTACAACCCTATTCACTTTGTTTGTGTCCTCTAACCCAAACCCCAAAATGCCCGTTCTAGTCACTTGCCTGCTCCTGCTTGTAGCCATCTTCTTTTTTTTTCTTCTCTTTTCTTTTTGATATCTGTAGTTTTGAGCCCTGTGCATCCTTACTAGATTTTCTGTTCCCGGTTTCCAAGTTTCCTCTTTTCATATTCCATATTTTATGCATATATTGAAACGTTTGTTTTTTTTTTCTCACCCACTCTTCATTTTTCAGACTCATTTCATATATTTTGCGCAGTCAAAGAGCCTCAGAGGCACCAAAGACCACTCTTACCACATTCGATCACAGTTCAAGTAACATTTTACAAAGAATAAAAGTGTTTTCTTAACCACCCCACCTAGTGAAAAATCCCCATTCTACTGTGATCTAGTTCTCCCGATTTTCAAATGCTTTTACTTTTACCATCGTTTTCTACCCCATTTTCATTGAAACTTATTTTGTGTCACAATCATGTATTTTGTTTTTTTTTATTGAACTAATTATTAGAGATTTGTGTATAATAATATAATATATTCTTTTTCGATTTACAATTAGAAATTTCAAATTTCAAATTTCCATCCCATAATTGAAAAAAAAAACAGAAAAGAGAACTGACAGTATTTCAAAAAAAAAAAAAGTCTATCACCCTCCTATTCAAACTTTTTTGACGCTTCACTCTTCAGGAATGTTCATTTTTATTTATTTCAATGACCCCAGGATTCAAAAACTCATAAAAGGTTAGAAATTTCAGCTAGATTTTATATTCAATTTGCCCAATCTTTTCAAGTGTATTTCAATGCTTTTTGATTCCCTCATCAGTGATTGCTTTTTTGTCTATGTGTGCATATATTTTTCTTTTAAACAAAAAAATTATGATAATAAAGTAAAACATTTATTTACAATGAAATCGATAAGAAATCAATATGTCTGTCCTGCATTTCCATATCCGCTTGGAACATTTCCTCCATATTGGTTTCCCATGTAGTTGCTATTATAATTATTATAGTCCAAATTGCGTTGATTGGTGTTAAAATTACTGTTAGCGTTTCCATAACCCGCAGTGGTACGGTAGTAGTTGCTGTTGTATCCATTGTTATAGCCATTGTTATAGCCGTTTGTGTTATAACTATTAGAGTTGTAACCATTATAGTTGTAACCATATCCCACGCTATCATAGTTGTTACGATAGTTTTGAGTAGCTATTTCTCCTCCAGAGCCGGCTTGATAATATTGTCCAGTTACTGGCGGATTTGTCGTCGATGCAGAAGACGAGCCGAACCAATTTCCAAAGGAGCATGAATCACATTGGCACGTTGGTCCGTCACCACCCGATACGCTGCGGCACGAGCCAGAACTGCAGAGCTAAAATTTTTAACTATAAATACTAGCTAGGCAAGATTTTCTGATACTTACCCTAACTTTACACCATGAAGTGCACAATGGATCAGTGAAAGTAGATACAAGGCTTGACGACGAGCAAATTGTGACCGTAGAAACAGACACAGAAAGTGTGCTCAGAATGAGGATTAAAAGCATTTTTCGAAACTGACTATGAGTTTGAAACAGTTTCCAAGGTTTAAATATGGTGTGAAATTTGATACATCCGGTGCCAAAACCCTCCCACCGTCTTGTCTACCTGACTAATTGTCAGTAATGTTTACAATAAAATGTTTGTACATATTTGCCAACTCTTTTCTTGTCACTTTATGTTTCCTCAGATAGATCTGGGTCAAAGTTTGGGTAAAAAATAATTTTATTTTAGTTCAAACATTTAATATGTATTAATAATCCCGGAATTTCTCTTGACTGGGATAGAGATCACCATTCTGAATATTTCGATCCGATGCCGACGATGAGGTAGTGGGACTATCATATATCAATTGTGATTGTTGGAAACCGTCATTATCTGGGTAGATAACATTTCCGTCGCCGTCGCGATAGCACTTTTCACAGACGCAATTAGCCGTGTTCGTCGTTGACGGGTTTTCTTTACAAACGCCTTTTCCGCACCGCTACAATGTCGTAAAAGTTTAATTTGAAGAGAATAAATGACAGAAAGGAGGAATTGCAAAGAAAACTAAGAGATTCACAATCAAAATCTTACCCGAATTCTGCACCAAACATCGCACAAGGGATCGGTGAATAACGACCCAAACTGTCCCCAATCTGTTCTCCTGGTTACACAAATTGATTGTGTTTCCGGAAGAATAAGGGATAGAACTAGAATTGAGAATAAGGCAATGCACTTCATTTTTGATAAAATTTTCGAAACGGTTAGCTTAAAAACGTTTACAATTGTGTCATTTGTATGACTTTCAAAAAGTCAACAAAGCTTATCACTAGAGTCCTAAAGAATCTTCAGTGGCAGTTTTGCTCACTGCTTTGTTTATTTTCTTTCTATTTCTTTGTTTTCTGTATTTTCTTCACAGTTTTGAGTTTAATATTTGACTTTGCTTAGTCACTCTTCTCTATATTTTGATCAATTTGCCGCCTGTCTTTCTTTCCACAAATATTACTCATTGACTGTTGGACGACGAGCCGAAATTTATAAGTTTGACGTACTTTGACTTTGATTTACCGAACGGTACCTATACTGTAAAAAAAGAATACATTGGTGACGTCTAATTTTTAGAAGGTGGAATTGGAATTTGATCAATTATTTTTTGGCCCACCACAGTGTCCAGGATTTGAAAAGTGGGCGGAGCCCAGCAAACGCGCCCCACTGTATTTTTTCGCGCGAAATTCAAATTTTGACGCATTTTTTGTGTTTTTCGGGAAAAAAGCATAAATTCTTAATTTTTTCCCACATGTGCTCCAACGGAATTATAACTGAGGTCTTTAGAAATTTTTTAAGCCTAAGAACGTCGAATTTGGTTCAGCCACCATTTCGAAATAATCGTTTTGAGTTTTTTGGTGTTTTTGCAGGATAATTCTTTACGAAAATCGAAGTTTGGATAATTTTATGGTAATAAAAGATACAATACATACAATTTACAAAGAAAAACAGGTTTTACTGAAAGGAAAATAATAAAATCAATAAATAAAATTCGAGAGTCGAAAAATGCGCAAGCACCGAAAGTGCGCCATGCAAGTTGCTGGCGCGCCAGTAAATTAGGCTGCGCCCACATTTCAAATCCTGGTCACCGTGCCCACCTTTGTTTTTGAAAGTCTTAAATGAAAAAAGCGATAAGCCGAGGAACTAAATGAAATCTGAAAACTATTATTTGTGGACATTATATTCCGGAACACACTTTCCTTTTAGAAAAACACCTGTTCCCCCAGTTTTCCAAAATTCTAATCTAGTTTATTCATTTCTCAAGTTTTGAAAATCATCTGTTCATTTTCACAAACCCCAGTTAATCTTGATTTTTTTCTCTTGGAAAAAATGTGGTTAAAGTGAGGGGCCTCCGGCATAATAGTAATAAGATATGTTTTAATCGTAACAATCTTTTATTTAGAAATTCAAAAGAAATTCATTCAGGGTAAAATAAAAACAAGCAAAACATTAACTTGTATTGTTTTCTTTTTTATGCAAAAACTGAGTTCCCAGTAGAGTTCGTATTCGTTGTTCCAACCTTTTCATGCTGTTTTTTGCACATAACAAATTTCCGAAAATCTTTAATCAGAATAATAGCAATCAATGCGTCCAAAGCGGGATACAATCCAAGTAATGCCCCAGCTTTGTTCGCATTCACACCGAGTTCTATTCCAAGAAGCGGCAAAAATATTAATGATCCTACTGGAATGTACATTGTGAATAAAGGAAGAAGTGTCTGAAATAGAACCGTACGAATAAACAAAAATATTTTTTTAAGCTGATAAACCTGCATTCCAAGAGTTAAAAATAGCTGCCGATTCAGTTCTTTTGTTTTTGAACTCATATGTGCTCCGCAGTTTTTCATTTGACGGAAAGCTTGAAAACCGCAGTAAATAATTGTTAAGAAACAATTTGTCATCAAGGTGGATAAAATGCCGCTGGCTAAAACTTGAGAATAAATCCAACGAGAAGGTTCAAATTCAGTGGCGGGTAACTGAAAAATCGTTAGAATTCAAACATTTAATCAAAAACATACCTGATAAACCATCGAAACGAAAGAAACTTTGTAAGAATCAGCATTAAAATACTCTAAAAGAACGTCGCTGAAAAAATTTTAATAGATTTTCTTAATAAAAGAATCTCCTCACTGATAATATATTTGTTTATATAAATCAGGACCTGTTAGAAAATAAACTGTCGCTGTCCAAATCACAAGAACTACGAGGCATGGTGAAGTTGTGGCGAAAATACGTTTTCCGTCAAAGTAATACAGTTTTTTTGGCCTAAAAGTTTAGGGAAGTAATCAGAAAGACAATGCAATTTTTACTTGCACACGGCAATGTAGCGATAGTAAAACTGAAGAGCCAATAAAGAAATGCATCCACCAAATAATCCGCAATATAAACCTAAGAATGTTTAATTTGATTGATTTTTCATAAAACAAAAATTATTGTATTACTTGAAAGAGGAACTCCTACTATTTTATAGTTTTTTAAAGGGCCGTTTGAAGAAACACACAGAGATCTGCCTTTAGAAAACATAACCTGAAAACTTGTATTTTCTAAAAATTGCAATTCAAAAATATATACCGGAAGCGTTAACAATTCTATTGCAGAATAAAACATGGCAAACATTGAAAAAATTATCATTAAGATTCGATATCTTCCAAAACCTTTATCAGCTTGGGCACAAAGAAGGTAAAGTAAAAATCCATTGAAAACTTGAGCAAAGGCAAATCCAACATATTGAACAAGCTCTATGAATTTTTCCATTTTTTTCAAAAAAAAAATACTGTTCGGTTTATATAGGAATATCAGTTGAGCTATTGAATTCAAATTTTGTTTTCCTATTTTTTGGAGCTATTTTTGCCTGATAATTAGATTTATTCTTTTAGGAAAAAAACAACTTTTGACGTGAAGAGTAGTTCTCAAGTACAGTATGTTTGTTGTTGCTTTTTTTTAATAATAATGCAGTCAAACAAATTAATTTTATTACAAAGGTCGGGTTTTTAAACTTCCCCCTTTTCAAAAAATTAAAAAAGCGCTTTTTCGAGTTTTTTCTCTCCATGATATTGTGTGTAACGTAACAAAAAGCGAGATAAAAGTGTTATTTGTTATTTTATGGAATAAAATGATTACGGTAACATGAGCGTTTTTCAAAGACTTTCTGAAAAACATTGGTTTCTCATGAAAAATCACAATTTTGTTGCCGCCGAATGTGCCGCAAAATAATAGTTTGTAATGTAAGGATGACCAAGATGCAATATGTTTTTCCGTGTTTGGATCATTTGAACAATCATCACGATCTAATTTGTTTCACCGTGTGAGCATTATATCACACATTAGTTTAAAATATTACATTTAACGAGCCCCATAATGGGATTATTCACGAGAAAAAACTTTTTGTTTTTATTTTTTTTCCAATTCACGCGATGTCGAGAAATGTAAAAAATAATACAGGTAGAGAAGCGGGGGCTTCCCACTGATATAGCATTAATAGTGAAGAGACGCAGAAAGTGAGGAGATCAAAAAAAGGGGGCAGCCTCTGTGTCTCCTCACTAACAATGCTATATCAGGGGGAGACCACCGTTTCTCTACCTGTTTTTTTACATTTCTCGACATCGCGTGAATTGGAAAAAAAAACAAAACAAACCGTTTTTTTTCTCATGAATAACCCCTTAAAATAACTGCCTAGATAGGGAGGTAAAAGTTGACATGACTGCACAATTTAATTTTTGACAGTAATTCTACGGCTTTCAGCTTCCATTTTGACAGCCCTGATGGTCCCCAACTACTTCTAACTGGGCTACACAGAATAGTAATTAACGGAGCTATTCAAAGAGTTTTTTTTCATGCCCTGAATAGGTCTATAATTACACAGCGCTTTGAGTGTTGAACAACTTTATAAAACAATGTAAAAATCATAAAATTAAGTTCACAAATGGTGTTATAAGTTGGCCCCTTACACCAGGCCAAAATCTGACCCAGGCCTTCAAACATCCTACCACAAAATCAAAAATGCGCCTCAGGGCCGCCAAAATGGTGAAACGAGCTCCGCTGAACTCAACGCTATGCGATTTTCATTTTCGTCTGCAAATTATTTCATTTCACGTGTAAATTTTGACCATTTTGGCGCGCCGACAATAGTAATTGTCGATTTTGATTGAGGTTTTGGAAATCTGACTTTCCATATATGGTGAAGCCCAGTTTGGCTGAATAATAAAAAACCGCTAAAAAGTGCAGAGCTTCTCTTTTTGGCAGACCTCCAAAATGTTTTTCACGTCAAGGTCGAATAACACTAATGAAGTTTTACTTTCGAAAGGTCGGTTGCGAGGTATTTTTCAGATGCCTTGTTGAACTTGTTGTTTTTGGCAACTCCCATTCCTGATTTCAATGGTTGGAAATTAATTTAATTGTGAATTTCTTCTCGTTCCAATTAAATTCCGATCAGGTCTGATAGTCGGCGCACTCGCAACTCGGTAAAAAATTGGTGTTTTTTTTTCAAATGCGTCCGTGTTAAATTGATCGCCAGAAAGACGGTACATTAAGAATACAAAGACTTATGTTACCCATGTTTTGTTCGTAACGAGCGGCCAGAGAAACAAGAGTGCTCCTCAAGTGATGGCGGTCCTATACAGTACCGTTCAAAAGGTTGGAAACATTTGGTTTTTCGGGCATAACTTTTGAATGGGGAGGGTTATGGTTCTGAAAATTTGCATGAATTTGCCCCATAATGTTTTTGACAAGCTCCAAAAATAGATTTGGACATTTTTGAAAATTGCAGATTTTTCAAAAAATTTCAGATGCAAAAATTTTCGACCAAAAAAAAATTTTTTTTTCAGATTTTTCAGGACTCGATATTTGTGTTCAAAATGAAGTTTCAAAACTAAAAACATGATTTTAGTTGACTATAAGTCGATCGGACAATTTTCAGTTGACTTACAGCACTTTATCAAGGTCAAGGTAAAAGTTAAAGTTGACTTACCCACTTGGACCCTGATATTCAAAGTGCTGTAAGTCAGCTGAAAATTGTCCGATCAACCCATAGTCAACTAAAATTATTGTTTCAGTTTTGAAACTTCATTTTGAACATAAATATCGAGTCTTAAAAAATCTGCAAAAAAAAATTATTTTTTGGTCGAAAATTTTGGCATCTGAAATTTTTTGAAAAATCTGCGGTTTTCAAAAATGACCGAATCCATTTTTGGAGCTTGTCAAAAACACTACGGAGCAGATTCATGCAAATTTTCCGAACCATAACCCTCTCCATTCAAAAGTTATACTCCAAAAACCAAAAGTTTCCAACCTTTTGAACGGTACTGTACATTGAAGGACTTTTCTACACGAGTTTATGGTATAATTTTCTGAACAGATATTCAAATGATTCTAGAAATTTTACGGTAGTTTTGAACTATCAATTTCTGAAAATATTCAAAAAGGGCCCAGCAGCGCAAATCACACATTAGAAAATTCCCGGAGATCGCACAATTGAATATAGAATGAGAGGACACTTTTCTCTATTTGTTAAGTGGATAGGTCAGAAAATTAAAAAGATTTTCCACCAGTTTTTTGTGATAGGAGCGAATTTGCAGCGCTTTTTACCCAGTGTACAGTGTAAAACAAAGATATTGAATAAAATCAAATTTTGAACAACAGGTTTGACTTTAAAACATTTGCAGATACCACGAAAATCCGCAAAAAAAAAGCGCCTATTGTGTTTTCAAACGAGTTGCAGCATGAAAGATGAGTCTTCTATCCCTTTTTTTGTCTGCGTCTCTTCAATTAGAACTGTGGTTGCGTGATCGCCAAATAATAAATGGGCGGAGTTTTGCGTTCTCATGTCGCAAATCGATTGAATGAATGATTTATTGATGAAGGGCAGTTAAACCTCTGACTCAACAATTAGCAATATACGTTAGGAGATATTTACAGTTAATAGTTAGTAGTTAGTTGAATTAAGAAACAAGTAGTTGGTGAGATCAATAGTACATAGATTAGATTTAAAACACTGGGTGGAGGGGTTAGGGGGAAAAACAGAAGGGGGGAGGTTGTTCCAACACCGGATTACTCTATTTGACAAGAACTGGGATGAGGTTTTAGTAGAGTTTTTGACAGTAGGATATAAGTTATACTTATGACGACGAAGTTTATGAAAATTAGAGAGTTTGAGGCAATTTCGTGACACGTCCAGGGTTCGTATTTCCTTTGAAACCAGAATTTTGTATATAGAGACCAGATCGTGCAGCAGACGTCTTTTTTCCAGCGATTCTAGACCAAAATATTCCAATGATTTGTAATACTTCGGATAAGGAATGTTAAACTTTTTGAACGTTCTGAATATGAATTTTTTCTGACAATTTTCAATACCTATAATGTTAGATTTTGCAACCGGACTAGTGATAAGAGTTCCATATTCAAGTAGCGGCCGTATATATATAACATAACATTTGATGAAGACTTCCAGAGTTGCGCGGCGAAGAACATTGAAGAGAAGATTAATTCTCTGATGAACCTTTTTGATCATAATGGCGTGGTGCTGTAAAAATGAAAGATCAGATGAAATCCAAACGCCCAGGTCACGTATGACGTTGGTTCGCGGTATAGTCGTTGCATTGATTGAGAATATGGGGAGACTAGGTGGAGACTTCCGACTGTAGAGAAAAGAGATAGACTCGCACTTGTCAGGAGCAATATCCAATTGCCAGATACCACACCAAGACTCTAAACGCTGCAAATCTCGTTGTATTTTGTTTTCATCCACGTCAAATAGTTTCAAATCATCTGCAAAAAGTAAAAATTTGGATTCAAAAGTATCCCCAATATCATTGATAAAAAGTAAAAATAGGAGCGGCCCTAAAACGGAGCCCTGGGGAACTCCAGACTTGACCGGTTTAGGAAGTGACAAGGAACCATTGACAATGATTTTTTGATCGCGATTGCTGAGAAAATCCGACAGCCATCCAAGAAGATAACCATTCAACCCGAAAGATGCTAGTTTGGTAACAAGTTTTGGTATGGACACCTTATCAAACGCTTTACGAAAATCAATGTAGACACAGTGGGTATTTTGCTTGCCTACTTGATTTTGAATGAGCGTTGATTGATAGTTTAAGAGCTGCGACTCTGTACCTAGATTGGAACGAAAACCGTACTGACATGTGGATAGGAGACGTTTGCTTTCCAGGAAATTGCAGAGGTGAGACCTAACCAACTTTTCCATAACTTTGCATATAGATGACGTAAGCGATATGGGCCTATAGTTGTTTGGTGTAGAGCGTGAACCTTTTTTGTGTAGAGGAAGAACAATGGCTGTTTTCCAGATGGAAGGAATGCAAGATGTTCGGAAAGATTTTTCAAAAATAATAGAAAGAGGTAGAGCTAGTGAGGTGCATGTTCGTTTAAGGAAGATTGCTGGTATACCATCCGGTGTAGTGTTTACCCTGGCTTTAAGCTTGAATAAGACACATTCGATAACATGTGGAAAAAAGGTCATGGAAAGTGGAGAATCAAGAGTTCTGAGTGGACAGTGCGGAGTCAAACCATCATCCTCTGTGAACACTTCTGAGAAAAATTCGGAAAATATATCAGCTTTGGCAGCGTTGTCATAAATGCAGTCACCATCCTTATTCTTTAAAGACAGAATGCTATTGTCTTCTTTGATTCGAGAATTAATAAATTTGAAAAAATCTTTGGAGGAGCATCGAACGAGACTATTTTCAGTTTGTTTTTGTTCTTCTTCAAAAAGTTTTTGCTTCAGCACTCCTGAAATTTTTTTATACGTTACAGAATTACCTTCTCTTCGCCAAGTTTTCAGTTTTTCAGTCATCAGTTTTCTTATCTCCAACGAGTGTTTTTTCACAGAAGTGTTTAATCTCCTGGTAGGAACAAAGCGCTCTATTAAGTCCGTCAAGGTGATCATAAAAGTTTCATACATAGCTTCAACAGTCAGTTGAGATAATTTAGCGAACCAGTTAATGTTGCTAAGTACGTAATTTATAAAACTGTAGATTGAAAAAACAATACATACGAAATATTATTGATTATTTATTGAAAAATAAAAAAGTAGAAGAATCAATTAAAGATAACTGTTTTCTTATTTTATTCTAGACGTACATACAAATAAAGGCAACCCAGAACCAATGGATATTAAATCAATAAATTAAGAGTATATTTAAGCGGAAGCAGATTTCAAGTCATCGGTTACATCCAGTGCTCTGAAGATTTCGCTTGGGTTGAGGTTCTCATGGAGGTAAGTGTATTTTCCATTTTTAAAGTCTTCCACAAGGTGTCCTTCTCCTCTGAGCAACCACTTGGTGGTAAGAAGTCCCTCAACTCCAACTGGTCCACGTGCATGAATTCTTCCGGTCGAGATTCCAACCTCAGCTCCCAAACCAAATCTGTATCCATCAGCAAATCGCGTGGATGCATTGTGAAAAGCGCAAGCGCTGTCAACGTGCTTTAAGAAGTGTTCAGCTGTGTTTGCTGAAAAAAAAACATTCCCATTAACAAATAGGTAAAATGCAGAGTGATAACTCACTGTTCTCTGTAATAATCGATTCAGTGTGTCCAGATCCATAGCGAATAATATGAGCACATGCTTCTTCCACGTTGTCCACAACTTCTAGTGTGCACTCCAATGATCCATACTCAAAGGACATGCTTTCAGCGGGTGGTGGGGCAAACTTGAGAAGAGAGGCGAGTTTCGGACCAGCATGGAGCTTGACGCCTTCTGATTTGAACATTGCACAAAGAGAGTCAAAGAACGGAGCTGTCGCAAGGTCCTTGTGAATAAGAATGGTCTCAGCGGCATTGCAAGCTGATGGGTAATCACATTTGGAATCCCTAACAATTTGAATAGCTTTTTGCTCATCACAATCCTTGTCAATGTACACGTGGCAGACCCCCTCGGCATGTCCCAAAACTGGAATTCCTTTGCTCTTTTCCTGCATTGAACGCACTAAATCGGATGATCCACGTGGAATAACCAAGTCAATTAGATTCTTAAATTATATTTACGTGTTGTTTTTCGTGTTCTCTATCTAATACATTTTTACCTTGAGCTGTAACAAATCGGCCACATCCTCTCTTGATCTAACCAATGTAACAGCGTCTCTCATTTCAAATCCATGAGTTCCTAAAGCTTCTTGAACGAGTGCGTGCAACGCTTTATTGCTCTCCTCCGCTTCCTTTCCTCCTTTGAGCAAAAGAGCATTTCCGGAGGCCATAGCCAGCGAGGCGACCTGTGGAAGGCAATCTGGACGAGACTCAAAAATGACCATTAGAGATCCAATTGGGACAGTGACTTGTTCCAAGAAGAGCCCCTCAGCTACTTTAACCTTCTTGAGAACACGTCCAACTAGAGTCTCTGCAGAGTCAGCAATCGTGTTAAGACCAGCGTGAAGATCTTGAAGTTTTTCAGGCGTCATCTTCAATCTGTTGAGAAGTTGAGCATCGAGTCCAGATGATTTGGCATTAGCAAGGTCGGTCCGGTTAGCATCAATGATGTACTTTTCCTTGTCTAGAAGAAGAGCAGCCAAATGGCGAACCATGGCTCCGCGTTCTTTGTTTGAAAGAGCAGCAAGTTGGCGCCCAGCGTCACGGCCTGAAAATTAATAACAAAGTTTTGCGTTTAAAAATAGGATAAACATACACTTTTCAGCTACTTCCTCAATTGGTGGTCCCTCGTATCCCTTTGTGTTGCAGAACATGGTTCCAATTTTCTTTCCGGCAACTGCATCAGTAATAGCATCCTGAGCAAGACCATTAGTGATAACTGTTGTTACTCCATTGTTAAGAGCATTCACACAAGCCGTGACCTTGCTTTCCATTCCTCCAGTTCCAAATTTGGAGTTGGCTCCAAAAGTGACGCCAGAGTTTTCAGATGGAACATAGGTGTGAAGAAGACGAGATCCTTCGAGGTCTGGTGGTCCAGTGTATACTCCATTCACGTTCGACAAAATGATCAAGAGTTCAGCTTCAATCTCAGCGGAGAGTCTGGCAGCAAGAGAATCGTTGTCGGAAATGTGCTACAATAGAAAGAAATTACGAAATTTTAGGAAAGGGAGGAGTGCATTGACCAACCATGTTCAACTTTGGATCTGGAGCAACTGCATCGTTGGCATTTACAATTGGAATGATATTGAGAGAAAGAAGGCTTTCAATTGTAGCCTGAAGATTTTTTCGTCGCTGATCGTCATCAATATCTGGTTTCGTGAGAAGAACTTGAGCAACAGTAATACCGTACTGCTGGAAGAGTTGTTCGTAAAGAGACATGAGCCCTGGCATTCCTGAAGCAGCACATGCTCGCTTATCAGCAGTCATTCCAGATGGTCCTCTGAAATAAATGAAATTTAACAAAAAGCAATCCTACTTTTTTGTGAAGTTGGATTTTGAACCAAAATGGGCAGTTTTTCTGCACATTTTAGACTTTAGTCTAGTTGCACTGCACTTCAAATCAGCGCTATCATTATGGAAGTCCTTATATCCCGCTTATTATCAGATAACTGCATACCTGAGAGTCTGTCTCATACTCATGCTCATTACGAGTTCTTGGCGGAGTTTTTGTCTTCCGAATGCCACTGCTCCAGATGAAACGATAAGCATCTGTCTTCCCGATTGTTGCAGCTCCGATACCTGCAATTGTTTTTTTTATTTCATTTGAATAATTTTTTTAAAACATAAATCGTTTGGGGCGTCATTAGTTTTGAGTTCACTGAATTGCCATAAAAACTTTTTAAAAACCACCTCTCACCAGATAAGCTTCTTTGTGCCGATTTCAGTTATTTTTCACTTGCAGTTCGAATTTTAATTTACAAATATGAATTCTTGATATCGTTTTCTTTTTGGTATACATATCACAATCGTCTATTCATTCACAGATTAATCGTAAAAATATATTATTTGTATTAATTATCACTAGCTTAGACAGGATAAGTGTTCGCGGCGGACATAAGAAGGCATTGTAGTTTTTGTCGACACAAAAAAATTGAAAACAGACCCAACCTCCGCTTGATTTAAGATTCGTTTCTTTGTCTTTTATTTTTTTTTTGTTTTAATATTGTTAAAGCTTTCCCATGTTTTTGATAGGAAATCCAATAAAACTGAAATTAAATATCGATTCCGACCTCCTAGCTGATAAGCCTGCGGCCCTTAGGTAAATTTCAGCGGCGTAACGTCATTTTTTAAGAAAGGTGTATTCTTTACTTGTTTTTAGAATTTTGAGATATTTGTCTGATGTAAAATCAAACTGACCCTAAAGTAAAAATAAGTAATTTGTATAATTTTTATCAAATGGAGCACGTTTGCATAAATCTTCCTGGTCTTGATGCGTCCAAAGAGGGATCATTCTTCTACTATACTCTGCAGTTGGGGTCGCCAAATGAACTTATATGGGGTTGGATTCTATGCTTTTACCAATTTTTCTGATAACGGCACTCATTTTTAAACCTTATTCCTATTAATCTTGCGTGATCTCTTACATGGCTCACATAGGTGTAATGTGGAATTATTTGTTTCTTGCATTAAAAACAGAAATTATATTCATACACATATGCAAGCCCGTTGAATTTGGCGACTTCGCATTCATTTTTCTTACTACTTTTTTTTTTCTATGTCACTAATTTTTTGCACTACTATCTCAAGTTTTGTGAACTTTGTGGCTAAACGTTAATCAAATAACGACAATTTTAAATATGTCTCTAAATGATAAAAAAAATACGAACACTACATGCATCCACCGCATTTCGCCTGAGTCAGTTAATCAAACGTTGCGGGTTTTCCACGCTGTCTTAAGAAAAACAAACTACCACACATATTTTTGATAGATTTTTCAATTCTAAACTATTTATTCTTTTATTGTCGGCCCGCCAAAATGGTCAAACGCGCTCCGCTAAACTCAATACTACGTGGATTTTATTTTGGTTTCCAAATTTTTTCATTTCACGTGTAAATTCAACGTGAAATTAAGTAATTTGGAAACCAAAATGAAATCCACGTAGTATTGAGTTCAGCGGAGCGCGTTTGACCGACGGTATTTCCGCTGGTAAACTCGTGCACGGCATAGTAGGAACTCGGACTTCCATGCAACTCTGTTGCTCTGTAAGCGACCTTGAAAATAGACACAAAAAACTAATATATAAGAAAGATAATAATATTTTTCACAGCTCTATTAATTGAAAATTTAATATTTTGTAGCAGTTCAAAGCGAGCTCCTTTCTTTTTTTTTGTGCACAAGCACAAATTATTAGAGCCATACAGGAAGAAAATCTAAGTGACAATAAAAATGACGAGATATTGTGTGAAAATCTGAACATTTGGCGCCACAAGAGAGGCAAACTGCACCAAAAAAACATCGAGTTCAGGCCTCGTGCGTCTACAGGAGATTAAAATAAATAATTCTCACTGTCGGTTTCTCTCTTTGAACAGCTTCAACACAGATCTCAAAACGAACGCGGGGGAAAAGACTGTGTACTTTAGTTCGCCACGAGTCGAATACGAAAACAGTCAGATGCTGATCCGCCCAAGGTTGCAGATGTGCTGATAATCCAGATCAAAGCGAGACTGATAGGGGATCAGCATTTCACTATAGTCGCCCCGATTAGAGTGGTGATAGATATTGAGAACAAATATTTTGTCCGGAGCGGTGAATGAAAAATGGTTTTCAACATTAGCTCCAATCTCTATAAACTAATTTCCGTCATAGTGTGAACCGGGCCGGAAAGCCGCAAAGTAAAAAAAAAACGATGGCTAATCTTGTGAGTACTGTATACTGTACTCGCATGACATCAACTTTGACTCCGACAAACAAACGTGGAACTCATCTCATCAACGGCTCGACTTATTGCAGATTAACGGAAAACACCCCCTCAATTCGGCACTTTTATAAGTGATATGAAATCAGACGTTCGAAAATAAATATAAACTGTGGTGAAGAAGCGCACTCCGCAGCCTAGAAAAAACAACCATCAGTGATAAAATTAACAATTTAAAACGTTTTTCCGTTTGAAAATGCTCTACTTTTTAAGAAACACCATGGGGAAGCAGAAAAACAAAACTTAAAAAAAAAAACATACTAGATTTAGAACTGGAATGTCGGTGTTACATTCTAAAAGCACGAATTATTTAAACATGTAGGTACGGGTCATATAAAAAATTGTGAGCTGCTCTTCATGTAATTTTTTTCCACCAACAAACCGCCACATAACATTTTTCAGTGAACAACAATTTGCACTTTTGTTTGTATTTGTTTGCATTTCCTAGTGCGGTTCATTTCAATCTAAAATTACCACCTCAAAATCCATAATAGAAGTATTTTTTGAATGTTGAATGACGTATTTACTTTAAACTGACCTGTTCGACAATTGAGGCTAAACGTCCAAGTGCCAGGCCACACTCGTCCTCACGTGTAATCACCGCACTTCCGAGCTTCACAACAACTCGTTGAGCTTTTTTCAAATCATTTCTAGTGTTGATAAGTGGATGCTTCTGTCTTGTCTTTGTGCTGTAACTGTTAATCAGAATTCTTCGTTTTTTATACTTTCCCCTTTGGTAATGTGACCATCTTTCTTATCAGTGTTGACCTTTTTTTTTGTTTAATCTGTTCTCAATGAGGTTTAGGAAAGTATTTAAAAAGAAATAAATACAAATTAGCAAAAATAACTACGCAAAGATCGTTGATTCTTTCCCGTTCCTGCAGGTGGGAGTGTGCAGTTCAAAAAGATGAACAAAATAATTTTGGAAAATCTCATAATCGTCACGGTGAGATGAAAAATGAGAAGATTTGGAAATCCAGTTCCAGATATTCCTACTACTAGAAAGATTTGATTGAGAATTTTTCCGAATTTTGATTTTAATTCTTTTATTTAATTTAATATTTTATAACATTTCGCACGTAATCTGAGAAATCCTGAAAATTTGGATCAAAGCGTTCAAAATTCATAAAGTTTAAGACGAGAGTCTAGAACTTTTGTAGATCATGTGCCGTGTTTTGGGCAAGTCATTCAAATTATAGGGATGTTTCCGGAATGTGAAATTTTAATTTGACTTGGTTTGAAAACGTTTTTCGAGTTCAAAGCTCATTTTTCCCGCCTTCAATTGCTTGGATTTTATAAGTCAGCCTGCTACAAAATTCTATAATTTTCCACTTTTATATTTTGTATTTTGCTTTCAAAAATCAAAACTCGCTGCAATCTTTGACATATTCATTAAATTGTCTTGGATCCTAGATTTTGTGACTCGTGAAAAGGACCTGATTCTAACAAAAGACTACAATCGCTAATCAAATCAGAAAACTTTAGTATTTTTATTTTTGTCACTTTATTTACTTACTTCCAAGATATTTATTTTTTACCCCGGACTCACCAATAGTTTCCGTTGGCATCTCCAACTGGCGTTGCTCCCACCGCTGTAATTGGGCTCACCTTCTCGAAAGGTGTGAGAGCTGTTGATCGTGTCTTGATAAGTTCTGTCTATAAAACAAAATGTGAATGTTGGTTTTATCTTTTATTTTACCCACCTGAGTTGGTCGTAGGATTTTCAAATGGGAGTTCCTCAATGGAACTCGTAGGCATCGTGACACCCGGAACATATTTGTGAGCGAGCTGAATAACATTTTTCTTGGTTTAGTGTTTGGAAAGACGCAGGGAAAGTTGTGCAGAATAAGTGAAACAGTATTATATAAGGAGTTAATTTTCTAGTGAAAAGCTACCGTATATGTAGGCACCCGTTTGCTAACATTGATGCCCTATTGCACCACATTTTGTCACAAAGAAAAGGGAACTTTTTTGCCTTTCCCTTGCAATAAGACGGGGAATTTATCAAGCGGGTAGTGATGGAATGACCCTAAAGCGATATGTGTAAATGAAAACGTTGCCTGTCTTGTCGCACATATTTCCCCTTTTCTTCCTTCTTTCTTCCACGCATAAATCCGGTTTTTGTCACCCTGAGAGAGTGATATTTTGCGTTCGATTAAGTTTAATTGCAAACTGAGACGCGATATTCACCAGATTATCATTCTAACTGTGGCAAATCGAACGATACATTAGACCGTAAAATGCCACGTCATTGTTTCTGATCAGAGAACTTTGCGCTTGGCAGGCTGATTTTCATGTGAAATCGTGGAACCAGGTGCAAAAGAAACATCAATGTTTTTAATCTCAACTAAAAGAATTTAGAAAACTTTTTAAAGTTATGAAACAATTTTCAAGCAGCAATACGATTTTTGGACCCTATTTTCTATTGGTAAGAAAAAAAAAACAAAAAATGGGGAAGAGAAGAAAATGAAAACCGTAATTAATAATTCAATAAGAACTGTTGTCGTCAATACAAGTAAAAGAGAATACCCCCATTCAACCTCCATCCATCCACAACTCGTCTTTTTCAGAGATAAGATAAGAGTGCTCACTGTGACTCCGCCCACTGTTACTCTCTACATTGTATTGACCTAAACAACCTTATCTAGACCTCTTCCACATGACAAGTCATATTGTTCTTTCCTTAGGCGATTTTAGCAATTAACAAGATAAGAAAACAATCGGTTTGTTCAATAAGTTAACTGATGATAATGGTAAATTCGAAGAACTTGAAAACTTTAATAATAAGGGGCTTAGATGTTTGTTTAATTGCAGACTAAAAACTGAAATAATATTTTTACAACAGTTCAATTCTTTCCAACAATCAACTTCGAGTGGTCGTAGGGCAAAGTTTAATTTATATTTTCCTACAATTCAAAGACTAGGGCTATGATTGTTTTGTATTCCATTAGAGAAAATATTAAAAAAAATTCCATTTTGTTATGGTTCACTTTTGAGCTATCAATTTGTAGGTCTCATGTTACTTGAGCTACTAAAGGTCTGATTTTGTTTTTCTATTTTAGAACACTCTGAATTTGACTTACTCTTTTTTTTAGATCGCATGGTGATCTGCTTCTACCTGCCATTTATTGACATTTTTTCATTGTTTTTTTGTGTCCAAAAAGTAGATACACAACCAAAATTCAGTACGCCATTTATTTTAAATCATTTCATTCTCACAATGTCAAGAAATCACGTAATTTACGCAAAGGAGTTCTCCAAAAAATGCAAATTTACTTCCAGTTTCTATTTTTGGAAAATTGCTACTATTTTGATTAACTTCTCATACTTCATGTTGTGACCACGTTTTATTTTTGTGAAAATTAATCTTGAAATAATAAAAAAATAAAAAAAGTATTTTATTCGTATTGTTTCATGGTTTTGAATGTTTTTGAACAAAGATAGTTATCGCTCACATATTTAAAAAAAACAAGTTGTTGTTGCCAATTTTCCAGAATTAGAAACCTAGAAAAAAAAGCTTTGCATTTTTCGAGGAAAGTTCTTTGGGCGAACTTTGTGGTATCTTGGCCGGATGAGACTGAAACGGTGCCCAATTTCAAAATTACATATTATTCAGATTTTTTTCACAAAATTAGTAATTCTTTAAATTTATGCGTGTTAATTTTCACTTGTATACAAAAAATAAAACTGCAGTGAACTTTATTAAAACTTCCTTGTTTTAATCAACTTCATTGAGCTCCGAATGGTCAAGAACCGTCTGTCTTGACCGTTTTACGTGTGCTCGTTATCAGTTAGTAGTATACTGTTTTTGGTCAGTGCATCAATGCTATTTAAAATTATACTGTGGTGATTACAATCAAATGGACGATGATGAAAATTTGCTTTGTGAAACTTAAACTTTTTCATGCCAAGGGATGGAGTGCAGGTGAAAAGTTAATTTGGCCAAGTTTGGTGCAACATAGATACCATATCCAAGTTTACACGTAAAGAGCAGCTGATGTGCATCGACTACGGCTTTGGCTCTGGCTCCTCACCTAGCTCACTTCATTTGCAAAGGTGTTTGGTGTCTAATCTGAGTTTTTGGGCTAAATAATATAGGCTATATTTTTGTTTTTGTGGTTTTCGTATTTGGTTGAATACATTTGCAGCCTGTCAAGTTTCTAATGACTCACTTGTAAATGTTGAAAGACGAAAAGGCAATCAATTGCTTTTACTATTGCAGTTTTCAGTTTCACCTGGTCCCTCCCAAATTTTTGGTCGCAGTGACTTTTGCTCAGTCTACTTTATAAGCAACAATTTTGATCAAACTGTCGTTTTCTTTTTCATTTAGTTTCTTAAAATATAAAAGAGCAATAAAAATTGGTTCTCTTCCTATTTTCGCTTCGGTTTCGAGTTGAAATGTTTTACTTTTTCACGACCTAGAAAAACAGGAAATAAATAAAAAAAGGTTCTAAGAAAAGGAAGATCAGGAAATGTGTTGTGACCTTAAGGTTTTGACATTTAAAACATTAGAGAGCAAACATAATAATTTCACAGTTGAGTGCCCAATGGGTGTCATTCAACATTTATCGTAACTGTGTTTGAAATGAGCGATGTTATTTAACAATCACTATAAAGCAGCTTTCAAATAATTTTTCCCCTACAGTTCAATGTACTTTAGTCGATTGTTATTTGCTTTCATTTGGACACGGATAGGATATCGTGATTGTATTTTACAGCAGTTATGAGTTATTTGTAGATCAACCAAATTTATTAGCTGCGCCCGGAAAATCTAAAAGTAATGCATCAACCAAGTATAGGTTGTACAAAAAATATGGTCAAAAATAGGTAAATACTTTTAGTTTTCGTTAAAGTGATAAAATTTCTAAATCCCAATTTTCAAATTTCGCAAAGAGGGGGGTAGGTGAAATGCGGTGGATGCATATTGTGTCCGTATTTTAATTATGTCGTCCTTTTGGTTCTGCTTTTTTCACTTTTCTTACAAGCTTTTTTTCTTGTAACGGCATTGATTTTTGTACTTCAGCTCTTCCAAATTTCGTGATTTTTTTTTTTGGCTGAATTAGTGAAATGTGTAAACGTTAATCAAACGACGCGGATTCATTAAATATCTAGAGCCTAATTTACATAAATGCACGATATGATAAAGACACGGACACTATATGCATCCACCGCATTTCACCTGTGTGGCGGCTCCTGCCGTTTGAGTGGTCACAGGTTCGAGTCCCTCACTCCCCTGGTTCACCCAGCCTTTAATTGGGTAGTAGAGAAATCTGCCCAAGCCAGGAATTGATTTGAATAATGTCAGGCTCAAAACGGTGCACCAGTCGTCCTAGTACGCCGAATACCGTGATTTGCAGCACTTTCGGTACTTGAAGAACGCGTAAAGATTTGTGACGTAGCTGTTGTAACGTCGTATGTATAAAACAAAGGGAAGCCAAGCAAATGCTTTTGATAGATTTAAAAAATCTAATAGCAGACGCACGGCAACTACCATTACGGTAGGCTCACAACATGAATCACAAAACTGGAAAACAAGTGCTTTACAAAAAATCAATTTTCGAGATCAAGAAATTAAACTTTTAAGAAGATTGTAACACAGTGTAATACTACTACTACCATGATCCGCTGATGACCACTAAATCTGGTTTCTGTGAGATCACAGGCATTTTTTATTTTTTTTTAAATCGTCTTGCAGCTCTACAAGTGTTTTCTTGTGAACAGGTGGAATTTCGTTTCAGACGTGCAATTTGCAAAAGCGGTCGTATCACATACCGATTCTGAGCTCTGGATAAAACCCACAGTCTCCAAAAAATTTACTTATGGGGACTGCAAATAAGAATCCATAATTAATGTTTACTGTTATTCTTGCTTTTTCAAGATAATGGAAAAATAAAACAGTCCGCCTGTCCTTTTAAGCTTTTCCACACATATCTTCTTATGCAGCCAAACGTTGGGTCACAATACAATTATTTGAAAGTGTAAAATTTGCTCATTTTCCATTTCATTATTTTTCACATTGAAAAATGGAAGCGTTATTTTGTCTGTCTATTTTTTCTTCTTTGAGTTACCTATTCAAATTTTCATAAAAATTGGATGAGATGACGTTTTTATTCCGTCTCACCCAAAGTTAATGGAATTTGAGATTTTTTTTTCCGTTCATTACTTATAACGCTTCTTTTCGAGAAAAATGACTTTTTCTCTTTCTCCCATAAATTTCTTTTTTTGTGCTTTTATTTTCTGTTCTCTAGACTTTCCCATTAAAACTTAATAACACAACTAAATATAACGAAATTGTAGTTTCCTCTCGTTAGTTTGCTCTCCTACGTCAAAAACTAAGTTTCCTGGATTGATAGAGAACTTTTATAGACCAAAGGATGTAAAATAGATTTAGGTTCATACTGTGGATTGAAATGAAGTTAAGTAATTTCTCACTTCTTACTTCCGTACAGAGATTAGCCTACCGTTCGAAGAATTTTAAAAATTCGAACGATTTAATCAACGGTTTCTTTAGGAACAAGTTCATCCATGATTTTTGAAAATTTGTGTTGTTTTGTTTTATCATAAATTAAAATGATAAACATTAAGGTTTCATGTCTGAGAATCGTTTGCAGCTTTAGCTTTCTAATCCTAGTAAGCAACAATTTATCTAAACTTCTGATCTATGGAATCTTTAATGAAAAGCAAAATGCAAAATATAGAGGAAATGATGTGAATCTTGAAGTTTAGATGTTTTACGTCTATATGGTCAAATCCGAGAAATTAGTCACGCCTTCTTCGTTTTTGTCTTGTTTTTTGTTTTTATGTTTTCTTTCGTTTTGCTTGGTCATCTTTATTTTTCTGATCGTTAAATTGTTGTTGTCTGTTCATGAAGGTCCAGTTGAGCAACACCGACTGCAGAACCAAAGATTTAAGCGTTCCTCGTTAATTTCCTTTTTTAGCTTCATCTGTTCGCTTTTTTATTTGATTTTTTAGTCGACGAAGCGCAATTTTTACTTTTAAAATGTTAGTATTATTTTATTTATTCTATTTTATTTTTAAAAAAGTTTATTTGGAAAGTAACAATTGCACTTTCTGCAAAAGACAATGTGAACTGCGCGTCTATTTTTTGAAAAAAACAAACAAAGGTTATAGTCTGCATTGTGCTTGCTTCTGTTGAATGTGAGCCCGTTTCAAATGGTCCATACCATACACTCCGGCGTCTACCGTAGACTAATTCCACTCTTTTGAACTTTAATTCTGCTTATTTCCGTCAGCCAAAAGAAGCCGTGCAACATAAATTGTGTAGTTTGCTCTGGTCAAAATTTGCGGCTGCCCTGATATTAACATATTAAACTGTTCAAATATTCATATTACTTTTTTTGATTTCGTGTTTGATCTTACTTTTTTTTCTTGACTCGTTGAAGCTAAACAGGGTCTAAAATATTCAGAAATCTCTAGATATCATAGTATAGGTAGATTTTTATCCGCTTCCCGATTCAATTTCACATCCTCTTCTTGTTTACCTGGAACTCACATCATAACGAACTCTGGGTGTAAAAGGGAGTCAACAAGTGCATTCGTTTTTGAATCAAAGTCATATTTGACAGTTGATCTGTAGAACAAGAACATCAGCCTGAAGCAATGAGCGTATTTGCCCAACTTAATTTTTTCTAGTTTGCCGTTTGATCAGTGAGCTGCATTCATTCAAAATGTCTAATCCAGGCTGATTTGGTAGATATTTCCGTCTATCTTGGTCAATTTTTTCGAGGATGCCTGTATAGATGGCTTTTTTTTTGTTGCAACTTTTGCAGCGCTGATATCATCTTTTTATTTTTAAAGTCAATTTTTTTTCTGAGTAATTATTCATCATTCTAGTAAGAAATATCATTTGATGATCCCCCCACTCAATGTTTCACAATTCTCCGCCTACACTAGAAAGTTTTTTTTTTCAGAAAGCAAGAAAAAAACTTGGAATAATTAATTGAGAAGTTTAGTTCAGTCCCATAAAAGTTCTTTAAGAAAATGAGGATAAGGTAAACCTTGACTTGTATCTTCAGTTCATAAATATTCATTAATGCCTTAAATGAATCAAAGCGTGGTTTCGACTGATTCAACGAAGACTGAAATGGGCTCCATTGTTCCCTCCGAGTTTTTTGGAACGGGTAGATGTGGTTTGAATCTTTACATATTTCGTTTTTCACAATAGTCTTTGAAATGACGACTTTGAAATTAAAGTTAAAATTCTGAAGCACAAACTACAAAGTTCTAGAACTAGGAGTATGCTTGAAAAAGTTTTAGAATCCCTCTGCATAAGGTATGAATATTAATGAATTTTTCATGTTTATTTTAGCTGTGTCATAATATATTTTTGACTTATTTTTGTTTTATTTTTCTTTGTTTGTTGTAATTTCCTGCACAACTCATTCTCCTCTTCCTTTTTTCGAGAATAGACAGCCCAATTAATCTCTCTCCTCCTTCATTCTATCAAGTGCGCATATTTGACGTAAAAGGCAGAAAGAAGGAAGAAATGCATGTGGGTGGCTAATACAAAAACTCTAGAACTTTGTTCATCCACTCATTTGATCATTACAATGTGCTAACTAGCTTACTTTTTTCATTTTCAAATCTCTTTTCAACAAATTATATTGGAAAAAAACGAGCCCTAGAGGGGCGGAGCCACTTCGCAAAAGTCTGCTTTCACGTTCGGGCACGATATTACGTGTTGCGTGTAGAAAAATTTGCGTACTTTGAGAGATTACGTCGCGAATCTTTAATCCGGTAATCTGATAAATTCAACTCATGTCAATCATTCATTCAAACATTTTCTACACACGTAGCCATTTTTTTATGTTTTTTTTTAAAGAAAAATACTTGCTACAATCTTATCTGCCGTTAAATTTACTTTTCTTTCTTGACTTTCGACTTTCTGACCTATTAACATTTTGCAGTTATGCCAAAATCACCGCACAGGACAAATCTCCGATCACTCTACCCGATTGTCATTATCTTATCAAATTTGGCACTTGCATCAGAGTAAGTTGACTTTGCGGTATTTTATTCTAAATTTAATGTCACTTAAAAACAATCCGATACTCTCCTGATCTACGTGGGTGATCAAAAAATTATTGAAAAGATCAGATGAAAACATTTATTGAACTCATCGATTTTTAAATTTCAAAAATTTTATTTGCAAACTTTCTACAAAAAATGACGTAGGGCCGTGCTTTATCTTGAAAAACCCTTGAAGAGAAAATGTTTTAAAGCTGTGCAGCCGCATTTAGGTTCATGATCGAGCGTTCTGTCGAAACGAATTTGTCAAACCCAGACACAAGTGTCTAGGAAAAAGTGACGTTTTTTTGAATTTTTGTGCTTTTTTTTAAGATATGAAAATATAATGTACAAAAATTCAACTGTTCCTCATTTTTAGTGGCTGGAGGATACGAAGAGATCTCGATGAAGAAGAAGAAGACATATTACCGCCAGATGAATGTTATCACAAGTACAACGAAGATAATCACTTTAAAGTTTTTTCAAATTTTTTGAATCGAAAAAACTCTTCGCATTACTCGCCAATAGCACCTTCATATCAACAAGCACTTCTCCGGCTACAGGTACGTTTTTTTAACCCACAATATTATTAGTATACTTTTTTATTATCAAGCTGTAAATTTTCAACAAGTAGGAGAGAACTTGGCTCCAAATATTCTATTAGTGTCATCGGTTTTTGGTTCCTATTGAAGTGGTTAGACCTTTTTAATTGAAAAGTTTGACATTTATGAATGAAGAGACATCCATCCGTTTTCTTTAGTAATTTTTAATAAGTTCAAATTGTGGACAGAAAAATATTTATTTCAAAACGGTTAGATCGGAGAACCAAAAATGGAAATTATCAGAACTTTATCCACGTGATGTCATTGTTATCCTCCTAGACGATGATGCTGATCACGATCTATGAGCATTCGGTGTGAGGTGCCATTCATATTCAGATCCTTGTGTAGAAGAATGTCGTATTTCTTTTCTTTTGGTTTCTTGCTTTTCTTGCTTTTCTTAAAAAAAAAAAACAATTTTTCAAAACGAAGTAGAAGAAGAAAAATGAATTAGGCTTACGCATACCTGGAAAAGTGATGTAATTATTCATCTTGATTCTTTTTTAGGTGAAGGGATTAAAACATGGAGAACAAATCACAAAAAGCTCTTCAAAGTGCAACAGTAAAAAGTTGGACTCCATAACTGCTGAGACCCCATTGCGAGAAAGAGCCCTCTGTAAATTTGAGTATGTGCTGAATTACAATCCAAAGGTACGAGAAAAATCACATAATTAGTTACGTGTATCCCATCAACAATTTTTGTTTTTTAAGAGGTTACCAGCTGCGTTGACAGAAGTGAAATGCAGCTGTCCACGACCAAATTCCAAGCTGGTAGGCAAGAGGATTTTCGAGTGTGAGCACCTACGATATCAAGTGAGTAACTGAGTCATTGAAAAGTTAAGAAAAGTTAATGGTTTTCCAGGTTCGAGTGTTGATGTGGGATGATAGTTGCAATACCTTCAGGGAGCATGTTGAGACAATTTCATTAGGATGTATACCAGTGATTCAGGTGAAATTTAAAAAAAAAATACTGGAAAAATATTTATTTTGACACATTTATTTTTAGGCAAATGTCAATGCTGAAGGTGACGACGACTTTGTGTACACCATCAAAGCTGAAATTCCAATCTAATTTGAGTATTTAAAAACTTTATGATCGCCATCAAATGGACCCCTACTTCAAATATGTCTTCAGTCTCAACTTTCTACGGGTTATCAGAAGCCTTCGCGGCATTCTACTTTCGGATGGTATTCCTTAATGCTCCTCATCTCAAATTCTTGATCTTTTCTAAACTTTTGTGATAACTACAGTACAAAACAGAACTCAAATACAAAATCGCGCCCACTCTTTTTTCATAACACAAATTAGATTCATTCTCAGTTCCTTAGCATAAAATGGATGATGATATCATAACCCCTGCATAGTTCACTTCTCTTCTAAATCTTCTTTTTCTGATGATGATGTTTCCGTTTTTCCTGCCGTCAAATCCAACAACGTTTTAATTAAATACATTTTCATACATTGACTTTAGTGAGTTAAATCCGAGTTTGCATTAAAAGGCGACTCAATCTTAGGTTTTTAGATGATAAATGAATAATTATTGTAATTGTTCCTTTTTAAAAGTAAGAAGCAAAAAAATATGAAAGGCAAACTATTTTTGCATTCATTAATCTCTTGAATATTCAATTATAAATGCCACTGATTATAGTTCAAACGTGATTTACATTCTGAAAAATACAAATCTCTTTTTCTTCTTTGCATCTTTTTTGTTATTGTTCGGGTAAACTTGTTTCATTTTTAAAGTACATATAAATATGATAAATTAAATATTTTAATTCATTTCCATAACTTGCTCTGCAAGCAAAAACACCAAGAATAGTCATTTGTTTGTGTGCACAAGCAGAAATAGCAAAACATCACAAAAGTGTTAATAATTACAAAAATACACAATGAGAAGGTAACAAATATATTCTAATTGCATTCGCTTTATTGTCAAAAATTCAGCGCATCCACTGTTTTGATTAACCGATTTCAGTCTGATTCAGCAAAATATCAAACGTCTTATTTACACACATGAACAGAAATTGAAAATAATAATAACAGTAAACGAAACTGCGCAAAAAAATTTTTTTTGAAAAAAAAAAAGGAGGACGGGAGAAACCACTGGAGAATTACAATTCTATGGCAATGAAATGACAGGTTGGTGGGAATTGAGAAAATTAAAAATTAAAAATTAAACTACAGTAGCAGCCATTAGTGAGTATTTTTTGGCTTTTTGGGTACAACCTGGCTCAATGTGGTCCAATCAGCTTAATGTAATTTTACAGTATCGCTAAATCCAGAAAAAAAAATGTTTCCTTGATTTGGAGCAACTGCAAAATTTGAACTACTTTTATACCAAGTTTTCTTTTCCATTCCAATCTGTTTTTCACTGTTTTTTTTTGCAGTCAGGTGTTCACTAGACGCTATCTGATCAAGCAGGAGCTGAAAGCGGTGATTTTGGGACACCAGGCTGATATCAAAGTTTCAATGTTGTCTGCTCAATTCAAGCTAATTGTGGATGGGGCAAGGAATATTATAAAACGTTTTAAAAATAAAGTAAATTTTCAATAAAACAATTTCAGGCTAATTGGACCACTTTGAGTACTAATGGCTGCTACTGTAAAAAAAACTAAACAATGATCAAATCTTCTTCGTCGAAAGAACGTAGCGGGAATTTTCTAGGCTCAACCTGAAAGTTGCTTCCTATGATGATACAATGCAAAAAAAAAACTTACATTTTCCAAGACTAGTCAATTAGACTTTGACTTTCTTGGTCCTAGCACGAAAATGTAAATGTTGAGGAAGTCACAGAATTGTCGGCACACAACGGTGCAGTATACAAAAAGAGACGCGTAGCAGTATATCTAAAAATGCATTAAAAATTCATACTTTTTTTTTCAATTTGATGAAAAATCTTACCGTAGCTACCCAGAGCAGCTGGTACTCGTCGAAAACAAAATCATAATACTGGTTCAACATCAGAGCCAGTGGTCCGATATAAATCCAATCCCAAAGCCTGAGTTCACTCTTCGACATGTGAGCAATCACCAACCGGTTTGTTGCTTTGGCTCCTGAAACAATTGTGTATTGTTTCAACGACTACGTAGCACTTTTCGCGAAATGATTATCTTGTCAACCAGGCACCTACGTAACCAACACAGCCGGAAGTGCCCCGTTGTTTAGTAAGAGCAGCATAACATAAATTTTGGGAAAGGGGAGGCTTGCCGTTTTCCAGAACTCACCAACAGCTCCAAAACACAACGAGAATAACGTGATGTGATCGTCAAATACAGAAGACGTGGTTTTAGTGTAGATCATTACGAATGGTACGATGACCATAAGCAGTGGGAAAAGTGGGAAGATCACTGAGGTACCCTGAAAATTTGTTTATTTGTTTGTTTTTTTTTATTGTAGAGTTGATCTCACCGCAATAGTTGAGCCGTTTTTTCCAACCCCTCCGCTGAAAATGACATGCATGTATTCGTAAGTTTGATAAACTGAAGCCATAAAAGAGGAAGCGACAACGAAATATTTCAGAGGATATCCGAAAGCCTGCATGAAACAATTTAAAAACGCCTTAAAAACGAGCACATACAATTTGAGTCTCCCAGACACCATTTCCAAACAGTGCTGTGGTTAAAAGAACTATGATAACCGATACTTGAGCCTCGGTAACATCAAACTTGGAGAATCTCAACTGTCCAGTGCAGTAGGTCGACCAATGTGCACAATAAAACAGAACGACGGATATCACAGAAACCGTAAGAACTCCATTAGAAACTGTTCCCAAAGACATTGCGTAACAAATGTTCAATGTCACAAAAACTGCAATTGAAAAAAAAATACAGGAGATTATATTTGATGCTTTGCTCACCTTGAGTCATACTGTCGCAACCGTGGTCAAAAAGTTCGCCTAACGGTGAGCTTGAACCCGTTCTTCTCGCTTGTTTCCCATCAATTGCATCTAGAGTTTGATAGAAAAACAAACCAAGTGCGGCTTGCAAATAAGCCCACGCAGGTGCCTATAATTGTGTAATTAATTGAAATCAATCCAAACAATAAATTTCTTACGGGCTCAGTCGCTGAGTAACTAAATGAAGAGAGTACAAGAACTGTGATAAGATTGATTACTAATCCAATTAGGGTGATGAGGTTCGGAGCAATCCACATTGGGCACAGGGTGATTACAAATTCCCACCATCTGAATAGAAATGTTATTTTTGGGGTGAATCATCTTGTTATTTTTTGTTGTTTTGGTTGTTGCATAATCTGCATTTGAAAAGAAAAAAAACATATTAGCAAATTTAAAATGTACATATCATCACCCTCTGTTTATGTACATTGAACATTTTAGATTAGTCTGCGTGGTTATTTTTGCGCATTTTTCCCGATTATCTGCGGTTTTCGTTGCGAGAGCTGCGGAAAATTGGAGCGTCGTAACACAGATAATTTTTTGAATCGATTTTTAAGAAATTTGTTAAAATTTTACGATATTTTGCAAGGCACAATTTTTGCAAGGGTATTCTCGTTTGCACCGCAGAGTGCAATAGGACTCATTTGCACCGCGTCTCACAGTCTCGATTATTACCCTTTTTGGTTATGTAGTATTATTTTCTATATGCCATTTTTTTCCCCCAATTTTCAACCCCAACCCCTTCTTCTATGTTTATCCATTAGCACCTGGGGGTCATCGGTCGCTCGTCTCTGGTCAGCTAAATTATTTACACATGGTGGTACATTAGACAGCTCTCATGTTCTGCACTACTATTTAACCTTGCCAGAAATCATAAACATTATCGATTTTTGTTTTTTTTTTATTTTTGAATGAAAAAAAACGAATTGGTGACAAAAGTGTTTTACACCGAATTTTACGTGTCATGCGATTGAATGACAGTTTCTGCCGATTATGCGCGGGGTTTGAGAGATTAACAAAACCGACTAAAGACTATTTATATTTTTTTTGGAATGAAAACCTTGAAATGACAGCTCGCGACCAAAAAAGACATGCAAAGCACACACAATTTCCCACAATAGAAATTCCCACCTTTTCATACACAATTCGTCCAGCCAACTGTTGTCCACTGCAGAGTATTTGTGCTCTTTTAATCTTTTCAACTCTTGCTCCGTCAGCAACGAATCCGACTGAAAATTGAAACATAATGAAAACGTAGAAAAACAATTTGAAAAAAAAACAACTCACTTCAATATATTTATGTGCAATTCCGCATGCTTTTGCGGATATCCGGCAAGTCATGGCCCGTCTGAAATAGAGGAAATTATTTATTTATAATTTACTTCTTTTTGTTTCTATTTTCAGCCAAGAATAAGAAATAATCAGTGAGAAAAATGCGAAAAGGACATGCTGGCCATGTCGTCGCTATCATTTGATCTTGTGTACACAGTGTATTCAAATTTGGCCCTAACGGCAAACGCACGTGGCGTTTTTTCGTTGCGACAGGACAGGACAGGACAGGCGGGTGGAAAGTGAACTTGCCAACAGCGAAAAATCAATATCTTTATTTGTATTTAATAGTTCTTGTTAACTTAATTATGTTAACTCAATGAAAAGTAGATTTGAAAAAAGTTTGAAACAAAATAAAAGTAAACACAATGAAAAGTAAGGGAAAGGGAAAAAAGGATGCGAGTGTTGCCGAGTGAGTCACTACTGAAAAAAAGATATTTTCTTTGTTTGTCCCTGTGGTTTTTTGTCTATTTCTCATCGTACTTTCAAGAAAAGTGGCGTGATTCCGTGGAAATGGACCAATTAATCAAAGGTTCAGTGTGTCAGTTTATCTCTCAGCACACGTGGTTTGAGAGCAAATTTTGAACGTATTTTTTGTATTTTTTGTATTTATTTTAACGTTTAAGTCTAGTAGGAATTAAGGAATTTAAAACCTATTTCATTTTGTGGAAAATAGTTTTGAACAAAGTCTTTAAAGTCATTTTATTTGTTTAAAAAAGTTATACATTTTCAACGCATCTTGTTATTATTGTATAATCTTTGAAAGTTCTGAAAGTTCCACCGGGAACCCATCGGAACTTAGGCCATAAAGAACTAGGCCAACGTTGAAAATTGAGAGACGCAGAGAAAAAATGCAGGAAAATTCTGCAGAGCACGGTCTGTGTGCGAGCGGTGGAAATATCCGCACTCCAGCGAAATACTGCGAAACAAAAAAAAAATTATAATAATAATACTAAAACGTCCAGTTTTATAATAATTCAAATAAAACAACTCGAAAGTTTAAAAAAAGGTAAATGCAAAAAAAAACATTTCGGAATATTCTCACTAACAAAAAAAATTAATAATTTCTGTTTCACCGTATTTATGTTCATTAAACGTGTCAACTTTTGATGTTTTATCGCTCGCTACAATCTATCTATCTTCATGATTTGAAAACGGCGAACAAGACGCACAAAAACTCCCTCTTCCCCTTCATTCTATCCATTTTCCCCCATGTTTCGTTCCAATTTCTCTTGAAAGTGTCAAATGATGACTGCCAGTCGGCATGGTAATCGTATGATACTTTTTTTTTCATTTTTTTTTGTCTTTTGTCCCACTCTTTCGGTTAAATAAACGATGAGCAAAGTACAAAGTTTGTCTTTTGGCTCTTAAGAAGCATGGGTGGATTGGGTGAAAGAGAGAGTGAGAGAGATAAAAAAAAGAAGATGAAGATGGCAATTGGAAGAATAGGAAATAGAAATGGAAATATAAATGTAAAATGAATCGGAACGGAAGTCATATTTGTGGGCACTTCCGAGTATGATGCTAATTTCCGCAAAATCTATATTTTTTGTTGCTAGAAAATTATTTTTCAAAGAAAAATGTATGTTTCTATGCTAGCTACTATGCTTGAATGATTTCTTCCGGAACAATTAATTTTTTATGCTTTTTGACAGCAAAAAAAAGAAAAAAAAAAGGTTTCAGAACGAAAAGTGTTTCTAAACTCTGAAAAACTACAACAGTACTGTAGATTATCATCCAAAAGGAGGCAAAAGAAGAACTGATAAGCCCATGCTGCGGCACTTTTACGTAGGTCACTTGGCAAAGAAGTATGAGTGAATAAGAGAACAAAGTTGGACTGTCCTTCTCAACCAAGAGACGCAGACAGATGCCATGCGATGGCGTGATGAAGTTCGATTGACTGCAAAATTGACCAACTGTCGTGGAGAAGATGTTGTCGAACGAACCGTCGGCGCTTGTTCATAGATGAGAAAAATAACTTGAAGTGGGTGATTTTTCTTTTATTGCTATTAATATTTATTTATTGGGATCATGAACAATGAACAGTTTTTATATGAACGAGGTTTCTCATTGATTTATCTGGGTGAGAGTCGATGTTGCACATGTTGTGGGCGAGAGAAAAGTTCAAGTTTTAAACTTTGACGTTGGGTCCAATGTTGAAATAAAAGTTCACTGGATTCACACTTATGTAGCATAGCCACCAAAATTTTTTGTTAATCATCTAAATGTTTAACAAAAGCCATACATATTCGGTGTGACAACGCTCGACAATTTTTCAAAGTTTTTAGTTTTATCGATCGAAAAACAAAAAAAAAATACATTAGTGTTTGATTGGAAATGACTGAAGCGTCAAATATTCCTGAAACTTCAGGAAAAACGTTCTAAAGTAAGATAATTTTTCTTTATAGGTAGCTTTGTAAACTGAAATTAAACAAATGGCTGGGAAACACACATTTGAAAATTCAGGCCTGAATTACCCGTTCTGGTAGCAATGAGTCATGGATTATTGCCTAGTTGTCAAAGAAAAACGGCATCAGAACTTAAAAATAGTTACAGACGTAAAATCAGTGGAGAAATGGAATTGCCAAAATGGAACTTGGAGGAATTTAAAAATAGCTAAAAACTATCTCACTTTTAAAAGATCAAAACAACAACAACTTTAAAGTGTGAGAAAACGTATTCAATGCCCATTTCCTTGAAAAAATTCTCCAAACGAAAAAAATGCCGCCTGAAGAAAGACGATTTCCCACTTTATGGCATCGCATCTTTTTTTTTTCTTCTAGCAATTAAAACAATGGAAAAAAGAAATACTCTGAACTAAATTTTGTTTTTTTTTTCCTCAACTCATTTTTTGCTTCCAGTTGTTTTTTTTTTCAACGTATTTTGACCTCGTGTCTTTCTACCTAAACCAAAATGACAGCTGGCCAGTGTTATGTAGAAAGTGATCTTTATATTTTTATTACTATTATTGTGTTTTCAATCGACTTGCGACATGAGAACGCGAGACTCCGCCCACTTTTTTGTGCGCGACCACGCGAACACAGTGATATTTGAAGAGACGCAGACAGGTAGCGCACAAATAAGTGGGCGGAGTCTCGCGTTCTCATGTCGCAAGTCGATTGAAAACACAATAGCTTATCAGTTTCAATTAACATATTGAAGAGGAAAAAAAACTGGAACCGTTTTGGGAACCTTGTAGAAATATAACGAGAGTATTTGGCTAATAGCCGTTTTCGATGGCTTATTCTCGCTTGAGCGCCGATTAGGGACCAACTGCCATGGCTAATAGCGAGCGATAACGGCTAATTGCCGGCAATTTTAGCTATTAGCCGTTATGGATATTAGCAGTTGAATATGGCTATTAAACGCCAAAATGGGTCGTCTGTTTGCACCACAGCTATTTGCATGCCACAATTGCAAATTTTTCCAGACGCAAGATGTCCGAAATTTGAAATGAATTTGAAAACGATACCTGGCCGAAACGGCTAATAGCCATCGAATTTGGGGCGTTCACCAAATACATATGGCACACGTCCCGAAGTCGGTGACTAATATCTCATTTTATGGGCTAATAGATAAAAATTACCGTATTTCCTCTAATTTAAGCGCATGCGCCTCTATTTTTTAACCTCTTCTCCAAATGTGCTTCTATTAGAGGTGCGCTTCAATTAGAGGGTGCGCTTCTATTTTTCAAAAATGTATTTCTGAACACAACAATTAAAATCATTCAACTATCAGACAGCAAAATAATAAAACATTGATTTCAAAAAAATCCAGAGAAAATTTTTCGTTGTCGCTCTTGTCATCTTCTCCAAAATTCATAATTTCTAGAAAAGCATTGACATCATCCATCTCGTCGACGCATCAAAAGCAGAATTTAGCGAATCATTGATTTTTTAGTTATGAAAATTTATCTGTGCATACATTTTCTGTTAACATTAATTTTCTCGGCGGTGCCAGAAGCGCTTTTTGTTTTATAGCGAACGAAGCGACCTATTTTATAAATTTATTTGTGCAATCGCTTCTTCCTTTTTTTGGCGGTTCTTCAGCATCGGAAACATCGATGACGTTCAGCTCCTCGTCTTCGTTAATTTTTTTCTTCGATCGTCACTGAGTATTGGAAAAAAAAGCAAGAAAAGTCAAATATTTAATAACAACTGTAAAAAATTGAAAAAGAAGAAAGTACACAAAGTTGGAGACAATGAGGGCTGTGAGTGCGCCTCTATTAGAGGGTGCGCTTCAATTAGAGGGTGCGCTTCAATTAGAGGGTACGCCTCTATTTTTCGAAGCACCTCTCAGGGGGCGCCTTTATTAGAGGTGCGCTTATATTAGAGGAAATACGGTATCTGAGTATCCGCGTTAATATCTTCCTGAGAAATTTTCTGAAACTGTGTAGGATGTACAAAAATGCCATTTTCTATTTTATGTAACAGGTTTGACACAAAATTTGCATTAATTTTAATAATTTTCTTCCATTTTTTCTATTTTTAAATACATTTTTCTGTCAAAATTAAGAAAAAATAGCTTAAAAATGTCAAAAAAAAAATTTTTTTTTTTAATTGATTTAATTAATTGTATTTTTACGTGAGTATCGAACAATAGAACAGGTGTTTCTTTAAAAATCACAAAAAAATTTTCAGTTTACTCTGGCTTTAAACAACTTTGTTGGTTTGCTCACTTTCCCTTGTTAATTTAAAATTCCAAACGGTGATAAAAATAACAGGTTCTTGTTTGGCAATAAAGACCAAGTATACATTGACAAACAGTGTCGTCTCGTTCATGTTTTCTTAAGTGACAACTAGAAGAAATGAGCCTAAAACTTGTGTCAACTTGGAAATTGTGTAGTTTGTAGGAAAGCACTTGGAAAGCACACATTAAAGTGGTAAAGAGCGGGTGCAAATCGTATAACAAAAAAAAGAAAACGGGTTTGTTGAAAAAATAAATCTGAAATCGGGCATAGTGTTGCGAATTATTTATTTACCATAGAGATGCAAAAATGAGTACCGCCAAACCTGCATTGGAACACATACATTTAATTGTAAATAATTCTCGAAATGGGCGGGAGATCACATTCAAATCTCAAAAAAAAATTTCTGATTTTTTATGGTTTTACAACAAAAAAAATAGAAGTCCACGGGGAGTACACGAATCAGCGGCCTAGAAAATCCGACGGCCAGCATTGTTTTTCGAAAAGTTTCCTTTTTGAAATAGAGAAAACCTATATTTCCGCTTACCCGGCGCATCTTAGCCGATTTATAAATAATTAATAAAAAAATAGCGAATAAATGAAGGAAATAAAAGAAACAGATTGTCGGCGGCCGGGCTAGAAAACCAGGCGTGCTGGTTCAGGAAACCTTCATTGTGGATCTCCTTGATGGTTTCTTTGTTTCCGAGCTGATGTTCACAACGACAACAGAAAAAACTTTTCCAAACGAGAAGACCCTGTTCGAAAAAAATGAAACTAAAAAGTCCAAAAATTCTGTCAGTCCTGGCTGAAAAATTATTTTTTCAATACCATATATAAATTATATTTGAATCAACTTTTTTTTTCATGTAATGTGATATTTTTCTGCCATTTCAATGTTACTTTTATTTTCAATAACAGTACTAACCTCAATTAAATAACAAATCACAAAAAATAGACCGTTGAAGATGGATGAAAGTGTAGAATTGGGGCAATTACATGACGTCAGACTTCTGAAAATGAAAATAGAAATAAGAAACATTATTCAAGAAAAATTGAACATTGAAAAAAAAACCACTTTAAGATGTTGATAAGTTTCATAAAAATTGGAGGATTGAACGAAAAACACATTCAGTAAGAATAATCATGTGTTCCGTAAAATCACGCCTGTTGGGAAGTTTAATTATTTTACATTAATTGACTTATTTCTTCTAACTATTTTAAAGTGGTGTAAACAGGTTCCTTGAAAAATCCAGTGGCCCAATTATCATGAGATGCACATTGCGAACTGAGTTTCTACTTATTGAACGACGATTCCAGAAAAATCAATTTATAGTCGGCGAATAAATCATCAACCTCGCTCTACTGCAAAACTCCTGTAAAACAGTGTTGCATTTGCAAGATTAACTCGAATTCTAGTTTTTATACTTCTTTTGAACGGAAAATGACGTATCCACGACGAATTGCAGTTAAAATTTGATTTTTCGGTTAAAAAAAACGCACTTTAAAAAAAAAATTTTTTTTAATTTCCTAAAATATATTCTCGCTAAAACCACAGGAAAAAAACATTGAAACTTAATGGGGTTATTCATGAGAAAAAAAACGGTTTGTTTTTTTTTCCAATTAACGCGATGTCGAGAATTGTAAAAAAAACAATAAAGGTAGAGAAACGGGGGTTTCCCGCTGATATAGCATTGATAGTGAAGAGACACAGAGACTGCCCCCCTTTATTTGAACGCCTCACCTTCTGCGTCTCTTCAATATCAATGCTGTATCAGGGGGAACCCCCGTTTCTCTAACTGTATTTTTTTACAATTCTCGACATCGCGTGAATTGGAAAAAAAAACAAACCGTTTTTTTTTCTCGTGAATAACCCCATAATGAAACTGACATTCTGATAGAAAATGGCGTTCTATTTATGGAAGGGTGCTAGGTGTAACGTTCTATTACAGGTACAAGTTTTACGGTTCTGGCCATTAATCAAAATATTATTTTCAGTTCCATAAAGACCGCACTACCTAGACATGAATAAAATAACAAACTGAACTTTGCAGACGAAAAGTCTACTTCGCATCAAAAAGCAACAAATTTGCTGTCTTTTTCATCTTTTTCATCTTCGAACTCAAATGGCATTGGACGGTGTGTGTTTTGTTGGGTTGGCACCATCTGAGAAAACATTTGTCTAGGCTTAGAAAACGTCAGCGCAATGTAAGACATCAATGTTATAAAAAGTAAAGCAAACTTTAGGTGCCAATTGAACAGACCAATCTCGCGGTGGCGCTTTTTGGATTGAAAGAGTCATTGAACTTTCGGTGAGACTAAAAAAATTATAAAACAGCTCGAGGCAAAAAAGAACGTCTTCGACAACTAAACCGATTCTAAACAAGAAACAGGACAACTCTATAAGTTGTTTCATACGTCTTTGGAATTTTTATTTTGCTTCTTCATTTTCCGACGCGTTGTCACAACTCATTGAATTGTGTTCACTTTGGCTAATAGTAAATTTGAAGAAAGATAAAAACCTACCGTATTTCCTCTAATTCAAGCGCATGCCCTTCTATTGTTTAATTTCATCACAACTGCCGGGTATTTAGAGGTTTGCAGTTAGAAAGTGTGCTGTCAAGTTTGGTGTGCATACTTCTAAATATCCGAAGGGCACGCGCTTAAATTAGGGGAATTACGGTAATTTGCAAATACATGAAAACATAAACTAGGAATACTAGGAATTTATATTAGAAAAAGAGGGAAAGAGAGCAAAGGAAGAGCTCCGATTTATAAATATAATTACACTGAAGAAACCATTTCTCCGATTCCCCATCTGTAATAAATATCACGTCAAACTCAATATGACCAATTTTTGAAAAAAAAAACTACAAAAGTTGCTCTGTTCCTGGTAGATCAACATTCTTTGCCGACTCTATTTTCGCGCGTTCTTTGTCTCATTTTTTCTCAATTATTGACTTTAGCACAATGGCAACGATCGGAAAAGTGTAGGAAGCGTAGTTAGCGTAGTTCAAGTGTACTTGACAACACTTAATACCGACAATTCCAGAACGTCTGATAAAGGTCATGAATGTTGGTCGGATAAAAATGACATCAAAAGATATATAGTTTGGGATAAGAACTAATGTAAATACGTGGTTTTTTTTTTAATTAAATAGAGGTTGCGCAAGGTTGTGTATATAGATGACAAGAATGACCCCGATCACGGTGAAATGACGGTTACGTTTTATTTTAAAAAAAACCCTTCAAATCAGCCAAATTTCAACGTTATATGTACGTTTGCACGTCAAAACGAACGCAAAACAAAACAAAAACAACACATTTGCATGTCGGTGGCTTTATTCTTAAAGATATGGTGGCTAATTATGTGCAACGCAGCATTAGCGCATGATACATGCCGCTAAATATTACTTCAAAAGTTCACAATGGAGCCTTTCAAGAATTCACTTGCCATGGAAGACAAATTCAGCTTCTTGTCACAGTTGAAGTGCACCCAAACAGACAAAAGAAAGTTATCAAAAACAAAGATTTTCGAATCGAAAAACTGTAATTTCAATTTGGTTACTGTTTTTGAAACAGGTTTTCAATTATTCGAATTGAACATTTCTGTAAACTTGTAGCTTGTAGCTAAATTGCTTAATTTAATTGTGGACCTCTGTTTTTGTAAGTTACCAGATCGATGGGCTGGCCCGTGAGGTAATCCTGATAATGTCATATTATTTTAAAGTCTACCACCAACAGATATAAAAATAACTTTTATAACCCAAATATTTTGTCAGCTAATTCTAGTACAAAACCGCAGTTTGTAGTCATCAAACAATAAACACTTCTTGGGTGGTCTTGACTACAAAAATCTCCGTCAATTTTTTTTTATCACTCCGCAGAAAAAGAAGAAAAAACCCTTCATCTTTCGCGAACACAATTCCCCTCTCCTACCGTAATCTTCTGTCTGCGCTTGTTAGCACATCCTTAGTGATGACAATTAGCCTGCCAAACCGAACTAGTCTTTATCTATTGCTCCTATCCTCTCTCTCTCTCTCTCTCTCTCTCTCTCTCTCTCTCTCTTTCTTTCTTTCTCCCCCCCCCACCTTTGCCAGGATTCCCCGATTCGTTTGCCCACAAACCACAGATACCTGCGTCTCTTCGAACACGCAGCACTGTCTCGTCAAATAGTCTAAAGTAAGCTGCCGAGAAACATGGCCAATGTCGTCGGCTGATTTCACAAGTAAAATTTTGGTACGTACACCTCGATTTTGACAAATAAACGTCGGGCTCGGCTCCTCCCCCTCGTTGCTCCTATGAAACTTCTGATATTTAAGAAACGGGAGCCAAATGGCAAGACCATTGTTTCCGACAACGTGCTCTCATGAAGCGGATCTTTCCTTTCTTACTTTTCTCAAATGTCTTCCACACTTTAGTTTCAAATTTATTACGAGAGTATAATAGTAATATTGAATAGAAATTAGAAATTCAATACGAGTAACTTTGGTTGCAAATGCTTACAAATGCTAGCCAAGGAAGCTTGTGTGTCGATAAACACACTACTTTTGCCTTTTCTCTATTAACTCCGATCAATTTATTATCCTAGGACCGTTAATGGACGAGTAATCAAATATGGCTCCAAAAGACGATCCCGATAATAGGGGATTTGATGACCAGCGTCGTCCCTCGCAGAGGAGTACGGTATGTGTTTTTTTGCCTATAAAAATCTAGATGTGAAGTCTCATTTTAGGTACATGCAATCCCAGCCCTTGCAATAAACGATGACCCGAAAACAACGGCTGTGCCTACGAATTATGTAGACGAAGATGAAGATGCTCCAAAAATGTACACTCCTTCGTTTTTCGACAAGTTTCTCAACTACTTGCTTTGCCGAGGAGATATTGCCAACAGACCACTTGAAGCTCAGCCAGTTTCCATTCCCGGATTGGTTAGTTTTTGTTTTAATCTTGGAGTTTGTAAATTCATACTAACGTTAGTCTATTTCGGTACAATGCCACTGAATTTTGTTTGTCTTATGTAGTAACATTTCGCCCTGTCATTGACAATATTTAAACAAGTATGGAAACGAAAAACCGTCGAGTTCGCAAAAATTTCCCTCACGCTACAAATCAAATATACGCGCATAATGGTTTTGTGCTTTTTAGTTTGTTTAGTAGAGGGAGCGCGCAACTTTCTAAAATATGTACTTGATCTTTCAAAAACAAGCTTTTTGTTAGTTAATCCCTAAATTAAAAGCAAACTAGAAACACATTTCATTTGTTTTAGTTTCGATATGGAAAGACATTCGACTGGTTTCTTCTGTTCATCGGAGTCATTTGTGCAATTATTTCCGGAGTTTCACAGCCAATTTTGGCTCTTGTCTCGTAAGTTTTGCCTATTTGAATCCAAATTTCAAGATTTTATGTTCCAGTGGTCGTGTCACCAACGCTCTTCTTGTATATGCCCCGACTAGCAAAGAATTCCGAAACAAAGCCAACGAAAATGTGTACATCTTCCTTGGAGTTGGTATCTTTGTAGCAACGACCAACTTCATCCAGTACATGTGCTTCCAACATTGTTGCACCAGAGTAATGGCTCAAATGAGGCATCGATTCGTCTATTCAATTCTTCGGCAAAATGCCGGATGGTTCGATAAGAATCATTCTGGTACAATTACAACCAAACTGAACGAGTATGTGCTACTTAATTGTTCCCTAACGTTTTTTTGAATTTTTCAGCAGTATGGAAAGAATCCGCGAAGGAATCGGAGACAAGCTCGGTGTCCTCCTCAGAGGAATTGCTATGCTTATCGCGGCTATCGTAGTCTCGTACATCTACGAATGGAGACTCGCTTCGATGATGCTTGGAGTGGCTCCAACATGCTGTATTTGTATGTCTCTTCTGGCCAGAGTAAGGATTGTCTGATTTTTAGCGCATTTTAGTATTTTTTTTTTCAGCAAATGACTTCTACCACAATGAAGGAATTGGTTGGGGTTGGAAAGGCCGGTGCTATTGCTGAAGAATCTCTGATGGGAGTACGAACAGTTCAAGCATTCAACGGACAAGAAGAGATGGTTGGAAAATATGAAGCTGAACTTGAAAAAGGAAGAAAGTTCGCTGTATGGAAAGGATTCTGGAGTGGATTGTTTGGAGGAATGTTCTTCTTCTGGCTTTTCAGTTTCTTGGGTTGCGGTATGCTCTACGGAGCTTACCTACTCAAAGTTGGGGTCATCAGCTCTCCAGGAGACGTCTTCACTTGTGTTCTGTCTATGCTTCTTGGTGCATATTTCTTGGGTCTTATTTCCCCGCACATGATGGTCCTTCTTAATGCGAGAGTCTCAGCTGCAACGATCTACCAGACCATTGACAGAGTTCCAAATATCGACCCATACTCTAAAGCTGGAAAGTGCCTACCACATGTGGTAGGACGAGTAACTTTTGAAAACGTGCATTTCCGATATCCAAGTCGCAAAGAAGCCAAAATTCTCAACGGACTCAACTTGGTTGTTGAACCAGGAACGTCTGTAGCTCTTGTCGGGCATTCGGGATGCGGTAAATCGACATCTGTGGGTCTTCTCACCAGACTCTACCAGCCAGAAGCAGGAAATGTGATGATCGATGGAACTGATGTCCGCGACCTGAACATTGAGTGGCTGAGAAACGTTGTGGGAATTGTTCAACAAGAACCTATTCTTTTCAACGACACTATCCACAACAACTTGTTAATCGGAAATCCAGGAGCTACACGTGAAAAAATGATCGAAGTTTGTAAGATGGCCAATGCTCACGATTTCATTGTGAAAATGCCAAAAGGATACGACACTTTAATTGGAGATGGAGGAGTTCAACTCTCCGGAGGACAGAAACAAAGAGTTGCCATTGCCAGAACATTGATCCGTGACCCAAAAGTTCTTCTTCTTGACGAAGCTACATCCGCTCTTGATGCGCAGAGTGAAAGTATTGTGCAGTCTGCTCTCAACAACGCTTCCAAGGGAAGAACTACAATCATGATTGCCCACAGACTATCAACTATTCGTGAGGCTGACAAGATTGTGTTTTTCGAAAAAGGAGTGATTGTCGAAAGTGGTAATCACGAAGAATTGGTGAAACTGGGAGGAAGATATTTTGATCTTGTAAAGGCTCAACAGTTCAAAGCTGATCCAGAAGCAACTGAAGAATTCGAAGAGGAAGAGATAGATCTTGAGTAAGATTTTGATATTTGTTTGGTTTTAAACGTATTTTTGTACATTTCAGTGACAACAGCCGAAGCTCCCGTCGCTCTTCATTTGCCAGCACTAGATCCGGGGCAGAGGCATTCAGAAGAGCAAACTCTCTCAACGATTCCTTCTCTGGATCAAGAAGATCTGCACGCGCTGATGCGGAAAATGATGCTTTTGCTGCTCGTGAGGCAGAAATTATGGAACAAGACGGTCAAATCACCGCTGGATACCTTGATATTTTCAAGAACGCCAAAGGCAACTACATTTACATCTTCTTTGGAGTCGTCAGTGCAATGATCAGAGGTCTGGAACTGCCAGCTCTTGCTCTTCTCTTCGGTTGGGTCTTCGAAGGTTTTACTTTTGTGCCATATGGAGGAAAAATGATGCACAGAATGGCTATGGCTGTTATCGCTTTTGCTCTCGTTGGATTTGGTGTTTTCTTGTCTCAACTTGCCAGTGTACGTTTCCAATGCAGAATTTGCATGCAAATTTTATAGCTTTCTTTTATTTCAGTCAATATTCTTTGCCATTGTTTCTGAAAACCTGTCAATGAGATTCCGTGTACAATCGTTCCGCAATCTCCTTTATCAAGATGCTTCCTTCTTTGATAATCCGGCTCACGCCCCAGGAAAACTTATTACTCGTTTGGCTTCCGACGCTCCAAACATCAAGGCGGTTATAGATGCTCGCATGCTTCAAGTACTCTATGCTCTGGCTGCGATTGCCGCCAATATTGTAATTGCCTTCGTCTACTGTTGGCAAATTGGAATTCTCGGAACTTCTCTTCTCATACTTTTGTCCTTCACCATGATCAGTCTCGCTTACAAAATTTCGATTCTAAACATTCAACAAATCAAAAACGACGAAGCTGGAAGAATTGCCATTGAAATCATTGAAAACGTGAAAACCATCCAACTTCTGACCAGATGCGAATTATTTTTCGAGCACTACCAAACCGCGTCAAAGCAACAGAAAAGATCGGAATTGAAGAAGGGAATGATTGAAGCGGTCAACTACAGTATCTCCCAAACGTTCATGTACTTTATAATGTGTTTCTGCTATGCCGTTGGTATTCGTATCATCTACCAAGGAGACAAGACTTCATCTGACACCTTCCAAGGAATCATTGCTATGATGTTGGGAGCTGTTGCTGTCATGAACTCGGCCCAATATTTTCCCGAGTTTGTCAAAGCTAAGACTGCCGCTGGAATGCTTTTCAACATCATCTACAGAAAGCCAAGAACTGGAGATCTGATGGAAGGAAGCCGAAATGATATCCGAGGAAACATTTTGTTTGAAGATGTAAAGTTTTCATATCCACAACGTCCACTTCAACCAATCATGAAAGGACTCCAATGGACTGCACTTCGCGGACAAACTGTTGCTCTTGTCGGACCATCCGGATCCGGAAAAAGTACTTGTATCGGAATGCTTGAAAGATTCTATGACGTCACTGGCGGAAAACTGCGTATCGACGGGAAAGATATCCGTGAGCTGTCTTTGTACCACCTCAGAACTCAGATGGCGCTTGTTGGCCAAGAGCCAAGACTGTTCGCAGGATCGATCCGAGAGAACGTGTGTCTTGGATTGAAGGATGTACCACTGGAGAAGATTAACCATGCATTGGAACTTGCAAATGCCAACCGATTCCTTGCCAATTTGCCAGCCGGAATAGATACCGATGTGGGAGAGAAAGGAGGACAACTTTCTGGAGGTCAAAAACAGAGAATCGCTATTGCACGAGCTTTAGTCAGAGATCCAAAGATTCTACTTCTTGATGAAGCTACTTCTGCTTTGGATTCAGAATCCGAAAGGGTCAGTAACAGTAAAGATTGGGGAAAAAATACAAAATTTACTAATATTCATAATTTCAGGCAGTGCAAGAAGCTTTGGATCGTGCTCGAGAGGGTCGCACTTGCATCACAATTGCCCATCGGCTCTCTTCAATTCAAAACTCTGACCTCATCGTTTACATTGAAAACGGAAGGGTACAAGAGGCTGGTAACCACGCTCAACTGATGCAGAAGAAGGGAAAGTACTACAACCTCATCAAGAAACAGGATCTGGCTGTTTAAATGTACAATTTTGAAGAAGAAAAAAAAAACGATAAGACTTGTCTTGTAAATTTGGTTTCCAATTCTTGCTTTTTCTACTTTTACCCATTCTACATACTATTATCGCTCTGTCATCCTCCAAATGTTTCCCATCAATGCAGTAAGTTTCTCTGAATTTTCCATATTTAGAAAAGTGTTCACTCGCCGATTCGAGACATTTTTCTATGAACCGGGTTCACGCAAACACCTTTTTTTTATTGTTTTTTTTTGTTTCAGTCAACTAGGTGACATTGAGTAGTTTTGTGCTTTTTACTGAATAAATCTTGTTCAACCATATTATTTGACTGTTCTAATTCTTCAAACATCCAGAAACATGATTTTGGCATGTAAACAAATAAAAAAAGTTGCAGCTGAAGTCTATTTCTCTACAGTTAGTACAGCGAATCTTCATAAGCCATTTCCTAATTTTGGAGAATCGCTCTTTTCGTCAAGGTTTTGTTTTATTCACTTACCGTATTTCCTCTAATATAAACGCACCTCTCATTGAAGCGCACTCACTGACTGTGCATTATCCTTTTCAGACTTTCTTCTTTTTTTTTCGGTATTTTGCAGTTGTTCTTAAATATTTTAGTTGTCTTGTTTTTTTTGTAAATACTCAGTGAGTTCGTCGATGTGTCAGATGCGGAAAAATCGCCGAAAAAGCGAAGAAAAAATGGAATTCATATGTATTTGGCACCCGCCCCATATTCGATGGCTATTAGCCGTTTTCCATGGCTAATAGCCGTTTCCGTCGGCTATCATTTTCAAAAATTTTCCATTTCAAATTTCGAACATCTTGGGTCTGGAAAAGTCGCAAAATCGCTAAGTAAGTGTGAAGATTGTTTCCTATATTTGTTGCATGTAAACATTCTATAGCTGCATTGCCAAAATTTTTTATAGGCGGTGGTATTACCCCATAATGGCTAATAGCCCTTTTCGGCGGCTAATAACCATATTCGACGGCTAATAGCCAATTTCGTCGGCTAGTTGTCATTATTGCCCGCTGTTTGCCTTTTCGGCGGCTATTAGTCATTTTCAGTGGCTATTAGCCACCTAGACGCCGAATCTCGCCATATACGCGCCAAAAATTTCCTGAGTATGTTGACCGAAAATGTGTGCAGAAAAGTGATTGCCAATATTTAAAAAATCAATGATAAGCTAAATTTTATTCAGAAATAAATGTTTGAAAAATAGAAGCGCATGCGCTTAAGATAGAGGAAATACGGAATTTTGCCCAAAAAGATGTTAGAAATATCATCCTTATACATACCATTCCATTTGGGTCTGTAAATGTGTTTCATTGTGTGTCTGTTTCAAGCGTTCAACGGGCAAGCGTTTATCCGCCTGTGCCATAGAGCACACGTAGAAAACTGCATCATTTTAATAAAAGAAGAGGAAAAAATGGTTTTGAAAAGAAAAAAAATAAGTCAAAGGGAGTTTTTGATACCATCAGGCTTGTTTTTTTTTTCTAAAATTGCTCTAAAAGTGTGAACACCAATTGCGAATTTGTTTGTGAAAATTTCCCAAATACCATTTCCGACCGACTATGTTTCGTCTGGACACTCTAAGCATCCCCCATCAATGAAAAAAAAGAAGTGTGGCCTCGGAAGATGCGATGCTCCTAAACTGTCCTCGTCGGAATGCCACATCAGCAGTCTCGCCATATACGGGAAAAAAAGGTGCGAATGTCCGTCGATAGTAGTGGTGGTCAAGTCAAAATCCACGAGAAAAAACTCCACTTCTCGTGTTCATCGATGCGTACCAAATCCCCCCTCAAAAACATTTGGCCATATTTTTTTTTTAGTTTTGATTCTTTTCCACATCTGTTGTCTTTTTCTCCGATCCACGTCAAGAAATGGGCGTTTTGTTATGCATTTGCGAAGCACGCGAAACGTGCACCAGAAAAAAAAAGCTGAGCTGCGGATTTTATTTTATTTTATGTTAATGAGTGTGAACGGTTCGCTGATTATGATATGCGTTATGTTTCACCATTAAGCTATGCAATGAAACTTTTTTATACCCAGTAAAATAAACAAGCTCGATTTCGTTGGTTCGATAAGATTCCCCCAAAAGCTCTGTTTGTTACTTCTAGAATCAAGCCTTCAAGCGGAATAATGTGCTATTTGACTTCCGAGCCCTTGAATTCTGGTGGTGGGCATCTGAACAAGAAGCCCTCTCTCAATATTCCTATTGCTATTTGTCGGCAGACAACGTCAACGACTTTATTGTCGGAGGTACCGTAGTCTTTTGAAGAAGGGGAAGAAGAAAAAGAAGAAGAAGAAGAAGAAGAAGAAGAAGAAGTTAGAAGCAGACAAAAACGAAAGCCACTATCGTCTATGAATAGCAAAAATACAAAAAAAGGGAAGAAGTGAACTGAATGTCATGCTGTAAAAGTAACAACGATATTGTTTCAGATGGTCTGAAAAGGGGTATTCTGAAAAGGTTACAGTCGGTGGCTGCCTGCTGTAAATCAAGATGTTGAGCTCAACCCAAAAAAACTCATTTTTTTTTCAAAATGCACGTTTTCTTATGTAAGCTACATTTGCATCACCACCTCTCACTTTTTCAGAAATACTGAAACTTCTCAAAAACTAAAGAAAAACTCTTGAATAACGCACACTCACGTTACCATGAGAAAATAATGAGGTCGGTGGAGCAGAAAGTTCGTTAAAATGCTAATTGGAGCTTGGTTTTATATTCAAAAAAGTCAGATGTTTAGCTTACATACATTTCGAAATTTTGAAAAAAAAAATACAAAACGAGACAAAAAATGCAAATTTTCTCTAACAAATTTAGGTGAACTTCATTGTTGACAGGTGTGCAGCCATGTTCCACAGAATGAACTAATTCCCGACACTTGTTTCCACATCGATGGCTCGAAACAGTGCTCCCCGCAAACAAAGCTCATATGCATCTGTCATGTGAACATCGGAAGCCACCTTTAGTAATCAAGCATGATGTGGTTTGGGGGCATAATCCATTGGAAAAGAACATGGTGTAAACTCCGCCTTCTGGCAAAGACGATTGGCCCGAGAATGGGAAGCAAAAAGTCAGCGGCCTGCTAGGTGAGACGTAGAGAACGTGTCCGGGCGCGGCTCTTTTCAATTGTCACCGTTGAGTCCAACAAGACGGCGGCGGCGACAACGACGACATCTTTTTCTACTTCTTCTTCTTCATCATCTGTGCCTTCCTTTTCATTTTCTTCGTCACTATATCGTCTTTGACGGCGTCGTAGTTTTTTTCTCGAAAGTTTCTTCGAATAAAGAGAGGAGGATCTTCTACCATCTCTGTTCCTCGCACACACGTACATACACACTGAATTTCACGCTACACAACACCGATAATCCTGATCGACCGAGCTAACAAAAGAGAACTAAGGTGAACGGTTTGTGGTGAGTTATACTGGGATATAAAATTAACAAACACATTTATCGATTCGTTATAAAAATAAATGTGCATAGTCTCGTTTCCACTAATGAGGTGTACTCTGACATTGCACCGATTTTACCGTAGGCTAGAAGAAAGAGCAGAAACTCACTATCAGCTAATGCCCAGCTTCATTATCTTCTAGATCTTCTGCCTTCTCATCTCGCTTGCTTTTTTTCATGTTGAAAGTAGACTTTACGGTTGTGTGAATATCTACATACATTTACCGCTCGATTTGTCGATTTCGGTTCGTTTGAACTGTAAATTGAAACATCGCTCATTATTATTGTTTTATTAGTTTTAAACGACCAATTTTTTTGTTGCAAAATTAACGTGAGATTATTTAGAAAAAAACACAAAAAACGGTTTTATTTTAGTTTTCGGAATTCCAATTTTCGAAATGTATCCGAAGTATTATCGGCCCGCCAAAATGGTCAAACGCGCTCCGCTGAACTCAACGCTATGCGATTTTCATTTTAGGTTCCAAATTAATTCATTTCACGTTGAATTTATACTTGAAATGAAATAATATGGAGACCAATATGAAAATCGCATAGCGTTGAGTTCAGCGGAGCGCGTTTGACCATTTTGGCGGGCCGACAATATCCAACGTAATGAAAAAATTCATTCTTTATTTTTACCAGTTTTGTGGCCTTCCTGAAAAGATCCGGCACTAGTTTACCGCATTTCTTGTAATTGTAACCTTTCCTAACATGATTTTCTCATCTGATACCATTTGTACATATGTGCATGTGTCAATCATGACTCTCCATTCTCAAATTGCATTAGCCATTGCTTCGCCACCGTATCCGTATATCCGGTGTGGACGACGACACGTCCACCGCCCAGCCATCTACTTTTTGGTTGGCAAAATCCAGAAATTGAAATCAACTTTCCTTCTCTCACCCCGCCCCTCCGCACAGACTTGATTGACAAAATTCAAATCAAACTTTTCAAAGAAAAACGGTTGTTGGCGAACTTTTTTTCCCACCCGTTCCGTGTCCAACATTTCGTCGCCCTGAGGGTTTTTGTAATTGGCAATGAATTGACACCCATTAACCGGCACACCCGCTGTTCGAAGGATGTCATAACGAAAACGTCGTTTGATGGGCACAGGTCTTTGTACGCGCCTTGTCGCCCTTGCCCCCGGTGTTCACCCCCGTCCGTGTCAAAGTGTGTAATCGGGAAGTCAGAGTCGAGCCGAGTCGCAAAATGAGCTATCCCAAATTATCCACTCCTGTTTTTTTTTTCTCTTCCATTTGACATCAAGCGTCCGATTTTTATTGTGGGGCTCCAACGTCGTTTTTTGTGCACTCTGCTCCCTTCTACACACAACTTGTCATTATTTCTTCTTATGTTTGGTTCCATTAAAAGCTGTCCCCCTATAAAGTGAGAGGGATCCTACTAGTTAACGCGAATGAGCTAGCAAATTGACTGTGTGGGGACAATCAGAGATGAGATCAACGTTATCAGGTATGGGAATCAGATATTTACCGTAACCCGCATTGTCTTGCATAACGATTATCCGGTTGTCACTATCGCTATGGATGTTTGCCATTATGAAGTGAAAACTCCGAATTTAAATGAAAATGGGATGAGAAATTTTGATGCGATATTCCAAGTTTTCACAATGTTCTGAATATTATTGTAGCTTTTATATATTTAAAGTATTGATCTCTCAAAAAATTATGTATTTCTTTGAAAGTTTGAAAAAAATAAAACATAACAATAAGATATCATCATTTGACAACAAAAAAAAAAGAAAAAAAAAACTTTATGAGTTCAGATGAGGTCATAGATAGTTGAGGATTAGGAGCACTTATGAGCAGGCTGTTGAGAAAGAAAGATCAAGATATCGTGTCTATTCCGTCTTCCCATTGTTTTTCTCGTTTCCCTCAATTGGCTTCTCTTACCCGTTTTCCATTACCTGTCGGCTCGCTTCTACTGTTTCTTTGTCTTCTTCCGGCAAAAGAGCCTCCTCAGGTGGTTGCCTCTACTTGCTGCTAATTATGTGTTGTCGTCTGGGTTGGTCCGGATTAACTTTGACTACAAAACATATGTCGCATGTTGCTTCATCTTCTGGGTCAATAATTTGCGATTAGCTCATTTCTCTTTCTCTTTCTGTTCCTTCCGATTTTTAATTAAGAACCTGGAGCATTGAGCCTTGAGGCTTGAGAACGGTACCTGCTGTCAATGGATGTAGCAGGACAGACAAACGTGTTGTAAAGTCTAAACCAATAGTAGAATTCAGAAATTCAGCAGCTGATTAAAACACGGTCCAATGATTGCACATTGGTAATGAATCAGTATCAAAATCAGAGTTTCATAGGAACTTTATTTTTAGCGGCTAGTACACCTACCCTTCTGCCCCACCCCCTTTTCCCTTAAAGTTCTATTTTTTCTTGTTAGGGTTTTTGTTTTCATTGTAGGTACACACATACCTACAACTACAACTACCATTACCATTACCACATTACCGTTTTCATTTTTCCGCTAGTCATTTGATATTGGACACCAACTATTGTGACCCGACTTTCCCGCAATGAAGACCGTGACTGTCATTATTGTAATTTCGGTGTAGAGATCCATTTTCTAATTAACAGAAACACACACACACACATATACACACATACTCACATACTCACACATCCAAAAATTGTTATGGATGCGTCGGTGGCCGCTGTGTGACAGGTTACAAAAGAACAAATTGTGTGGACACCATTAGGAGTACGGTAATAACTGTCACTTTGCTCTATTTTACCGTTATTTTATGGATTTGTCTGCTTTACTGTGCACCTGAAGAATAACTGTGTCTATATAGCAGCTCTTCACTTTAATTTTATTTAACCTCTCACGCAATTAATCCCAATTGACTCCTCTCTATTCCCCCCTCCTCGCAAGTGTTATTTTTGTTTCTGAAGACGATGAAGAAGGAGAAGAAGTCAGGACCATCTGTGCCGTGTCATTCATACTACTTCTATGAGTTGTCGAGAAGTCTGTCATCGACTACGACGCAACTCTATTAAGTGCTTATTGTTTGATTGATTACAAATGAATTGGTTAGCGCTTTAAGTTGCAAAGTTTTGTGTTGAGTTATAAAGTGAGACTAGTCAAGAAAGTTAAGCGAAAGGGAAATAGAACTTTCACTGTGTCAGCTGCAAAACGCAGAAAAAAAAATTTCAAATTGAGCTTGAACAAACTGTTTGTACTGAAGTAAGATTTGACCTTTCTCTCTTTCCTTTTCGGATTTTTTAACATGTAAGTACACATTTTTTTAATAACTTTTAAGGAAACTTATTATTTGAATCCAAGTAAAGAACATTAGTGAAAAACAAATACTGTGTGCAACATCAAAACATGAAACTCCGCCTTCTTTTTTGACGCGAACAGTCAATTTTAAGTGAATTTTTAATTTTTGCGTTAAAAAAAGGGCTCTGGGACGTTTCGAAACTTTTTTGCATTTTTGTGTATGGTTTTTCGCCAATTGACATCAAAACACGGGGGCATTTGATAATTATTTTTCGTTTTTATCAGTTATTTTTATTTTTTTTTTTTTTGGGAATCTGAATTCACTAGTATGCGGCAAAAATGCAAAAAAGTTTCGAAACGTCCCAGAGCCAAAAAAGTGGGCGAGGTTTCATTTTTTCATGATGAAACCCGATTGAAAACGCAATAGTTCACATAATTTCAAATTTTACGTTTCAATCCTTTGTAGTTTCAAGCAAATAGTAAATAAAAGTGTGAAAATTCTTACCTTGTACGTGTTACTTAACAGAACACGCAGTTGCACAAGTCACTCGTCTGGTCTTGTCAAAAAATGTCAACCGGAAAACAATTATCGTGCCCATTTTATCAGTACCACACTCACTTGGCTGACAAGATAACAAAAGTCCGATCAAGAGATAGGAAGATGGCCAGACCATATGGGGACAAGGGTCCTAATCCCCCTCCCCTTTTCTTGGTGCAATAGACTACCTAACTAGGCAATACAATAGAAACAATTTGTTCACTTTGATCCACTGATTTCACAATTTGTGTACATGATAGTGCGTAATTCATCACAAAAAATAAAACATCAAGTACCAAATAGATAAAGCTAGAAAAATCGCCGCTCAATTAAAAATAAATCTATAAAAAAAAAGAAAAGGATCATCGAGTCTACAAAGTGTTCTCTTCCACTTTTCTTTTTCTCTTCAATGAATCGCATGACACGTGACTTGAATCGTCTTCGTTGGCTACAAACTACCGTAACCCTGAAGAATTTTATAAAGATTCTGTTTTATATTATTTAACAGAGTTCAACGGTTTTTTTGTTTGACTGTATACTTGGAAGCCAGCTGGTAATTTTTTTTTGTGCTTATGAAACATTGGACATGGACATTCGTTTTAGTTTTCTGGCAGTATCCGTTTAATGTAGTACATAACTTGCAGTTTATTATTATGGTTATTATTTTCTTCCCCACTTTTTGCAACATTCTTCAATGTTTAGTTTTATAAAAATTATAATTTAAACCCCTTCAAGTTATCAAACATTTTTTTAATCTGGAATGCTCTTTAAACACCTTCTTAACTCATAAGGAGTCGAGAAGTAACTAAAGCTAAATTAAAGCTTATGTTAGTAGTTTGCAGAGCAGAAAAAAAAAGTTTTGGGTAAACTAAAAAAGGAAAAACAAACGAAAACTGAAAGAAGGGAACAAAATTTCAACATTAGGCGGAATTGAAGTGAAACGGAGCGCAAAGCTAGGAAGAACATTAGCTCATCGAACCGCATGTATATTGCGCGTTTTTCTTCTTCGCTCAGTCTTTTTCGGTCTGAATTCACAAGACACACCAACTCAATACTCACTATTATTTATTTCGGCTCTTTGGTGATAGAAATGATTGCAATCATGATGAGGTATGTTTCAAAACACTCCCCTCCAACAGCTAGCCACTGACCAGCGTGCGAAGGGGCGGGGCGACGGACTACGGTGCGCGGGACGTATGAACCAATAGACGACGGCTTGCTATTGAATGACACACTCATGCCGATTGCAAAACACTTTCTATGGTTTAAGTACCTTTTGATCCGGCTTATGCTCAACTCTATTTTTTATCTTATTATTTTTGATTAATTTTGATGACTTTTCAAAAAACATAATAATGTGAAATTGCTCAGAACTTATTAAATATCTAATAAAAATTATTATAACGAGTTGATACTCATTCTGAGCTTTTATCAATCTAGAATACCCTGTTGACACCTACAAATTCGTCAAATCATGCGTGAAAAATAAGAAAAAAAAACAGTCGAGATTGCCTTAGGATTGCATTCTCCTCCCTCTGAGTTTTCGCTTCACTGAGTCTTGTTAGCTAAACTGGCAATTATTGTAAGATATCTTGCACTTTTCAACGCCTTTACTGATTATAATTCAGAAAGTATCAATATCCCCCCTGAAATTGTATCGTTTCAGATCTCCAACTCGTGCGGACGCGTCACGGCGTTACCCTACAGTGACATATGACAGTGGAAGACGATCAAAACTGCGACAAAATGTCCACAGGTATGGATTTTATTACAAATCATTGGATTATTATCTTTTTTTTTGTTGTTGCAAGATCTTGAAATTAACCCACAAATACATGTCTCAAGTTGAAATCACTCATGCATTCTCTTAACATCTTCTAAGGATTACTTCCGACTGGGTTACTCATCTTTAGAACGTTCACACTCAGTTGTCTATTTTCCGATTTATGTGACTTTCAGAAAATCCTTGAAAATCTAAAATCCAATTCTTTTCTATTTTTTTTATTTGCTCATTTATCCGACATTAATGTTTTGACAGCTTATAAAGTGTACAGCATCTGTATTGATTTTTCCCAGCCCTGGAACCCTTTCTGAAACCAACTATTCCCATTTTATACAATTAATTTATTTCGAAACTTCTTTATTTCTCAGTATTGATTTCTATCTAATACAGACACATCATTGTCGTTCATCTCGTTTTCTCCAACCCCACCGCCTCCCTCTACAACATTTGTGAAGTTAAATAGGGAGAATCGAATCCGTCTATGCTTCTGCTTCTGTTTCTGCTTCTCCTTCTCATTCTTCTACTCCTCTTTTTCCCATCTCCGGGGGGGGGGGGGGGGGAAGAAAACGAAAAAATGGAAAGATGGAGACTAAGAATAGAAAGAAAACGCAAAAGAATAAGATGCTTCTGATTCCTTTTATATCTAGAAAATATTGCTTCTCGATCTATCTAAGCAATTAGTCGGAGGCAAAAGCGAGGCGTCTTGAAAATTAAAATTGCATGAATTCGAATAGAAGGTTTACCGAAAGAAAGGGGTTGAATAAGCAATGATATTTTTTGTTCTGTTCTGTTTCGGTTTCGATTTCGATTTAGGTTTCGGCTCCAAACTGTAAATAAATAAGACCGCTTTGTAGCACCCAGTTAAACGTGCAAAAGCGATGATGATGATGATGTTTTTTTCGCCTTTTTTTTTTTGCAATTCTTTCTCAATTCGCCACGCTGCTGACCTCGAACGTAAAACGGTAGGGTGGTGGTGAGGCGCCTGAAGGTACACCGCTGCCCCCATCTCTCATAAAAATAAACGGTTATTGTGGTGGTCATGACAAGTTTTGTGTGTTGAATTGAGAGAATTGAATGAAGAGAAGAAGATGTCATTTTGTTCACCCATTTTATTGCAGGGGTTCAAAAATTTTGAATGAAAAGGAACACAGACATAGAGGAGAAATAAAAAAAGTTAGGGCGACCTAGGATGCCAAGCTAGGATGCATGGCATGCACCTAATTGTTTCAGTCAACCACTTTTTGCAATAGTTTACTTTTTCATCTAAGGTATTCCAAACTGGTTTTATTCAAAAGATTTCATTATTTTGCTCCCACTATTCACTCTCGTCTCGCAACAATCTCAATTTCACACCTCATGCACTCAGGAAGCGAGCTGCCGCTTATAATTCGCTTGTTCAGTATGTATGTACATATTTGGTAAAGCGGCGGGTCCTCTATAGCAATGACAAAGTTTTGTGCCAAAACCAAGGGACCACCCAATGCGCATTTAGACAAAACACAAATCATTGTCCAATAGTACAGGAAGTAAAAAGTAAAGTTGTGCAATCGCGTAATTAGTCCTTGCTACTTACCTATCCAATCAAGATACCAATCTGCTCAAAAAAAACTACCAATAGCAATGACGCAAGTCATCCTGGGAGAGAGCCTGTTGACGGGGTGACAATCCTCTTGATGGGACCCACTCGGAAGCAGTCGCCATATGGAGAAGACCTCTCGGCACCCCACACAAAGCTGTCATCAATATGGTAATAATAACAGTAATACAGTGGCCGCTTGGCGGGTAACATATTAGGTGAGAGAGGGACCCTGGTGGATTAACTGCAATCACCAAATTGCGCAATTGCTAAAGACAACAACAGGCGGTTGGTGAAGACAGTGATTTCGGTGTTTTTATTATAATTAGAAGGTGAGCAACATGCCGCACCGGAAACAGCTTGCTACTAATACCCGAAACATGTGTTCTTCGATGAGGAGCTAGAGAATTGGAAAGAGTTCAAAAATTGAAAGAAGGAAGGAGAAAGAAATGAACAAGTGCTAAGATTGTTTATTTTAAAAATCGGGCATTTTGAGAAAGTTTATTTTTTGAATGGTTCAGAGAAAATAGAGGAAAAGCCATTCGGTGCAAAAACCGATCATTTTTATGTTGATTTTTTTTTTCAAAAATTGCTTAGATTTTATACTGAACACATTTTAAATACATAAAAATCGTTAATCGCATTTTTTCAACCTTGAGGACTTGACAAAAATTAAGAAAGAAATTTAAAATATTTCTCAATTTTTGTAACTATTTGATGTTTTTTTCACCAATGGAAAATAAATTTTAATTTAATTCAAAAATTAAAAACATAAATCATGTTTGAACTTTTATTTTTTTTCAAAGGAAGCCTAAAAATTACGTCGTTTTTGCAAACATTTTAAACCTAGACAGTTATCAAAAAAATTAAAAACAAATTATAGGTATTTTTCAATTTCTGTAACTATTTTAATGGTCATTTTTGAATATTTATTTTTCAGTCACTTTATAAAAAAAATTGCATTTCTGCATTTAAAACGAGCATGATTTGTATGTTGCATTAATTTAAATTGACTTAAAATTAAATACCTCCATTTTTCTATTATTCTTTAACTGTATACCTTGATAGTTTGATGATATTCAAAAAAATATGTAGTGCAAAATTTCCAAAATATCATGATCATAGTTCAATTGCTCGTTTTAGTTGTTTAATTTTCTGACATTCATTTCAAATCTTTTAATCAATTTTCCACAGTTTAACTTCCTCTCAAATCTCTACAATATTCCTTATGACTAGGGACCGCAACGAATTTGAAAAACCTCAAAATCTCGGGAAACCGTTGGTTTCATCGTGTTCTACGCCTCAATATTAGTACATTCCCAATTTTAGAACTTAATACTTTGCTTGATTTCAAAACATAATTGAAACTGAAAAAAACGTGAATTTTCTACAGTATTTTTCGCACGTTTTCAATATTATCATAATGATTGTTATATTGCTCATTTTAGTTGTTTAATTTTTTCATAGCCATTTTGATATAATTGAACGAATTTCCAGTATTTAACCTTCTATAAACGTAGCTCTTTTCCAATACCAATCAATCCGATCTTCTTTCCATTATTCCTTTTTGAATCCTACTCTTCCAATTTCTTTGTCTCCACTATAATTAAAGGTTTGGGCTCTCGCTTCCGGCACCGGCATCTCGTTAGCCAGTTGCGCGCGCGCGCACACACAGAGTCGTGGATTCACTGACCCGTACTCAATTACTGGCGAGCACTCATTTACCTTCTGTTTTGTAATAACAATGTCAATCTATTAATGATTAGGGATTTTATTTAAACAAATGCAGACAAGAGGGAACAACAAAAAAGTTGTGATTTGATTGCAGATCCAGGCCACACTGGTGTGAATCAACTTGGAGGCGTGTTTGTTAATGGACGTCCACTGCCGGATGCGACACGTCAGAAAATCGTGGATTTAGCCCACAATGGATGCCGACCCTGTGATATCAGCCGCCTTCTTCAGGTTTCTAACGGGTTAGTTTTTAAAGTTATGGTTAAAGGGGGGGCTAGCAAAAAAAAAAACAACAAAAAAACCGTGTTTACTTTTGATTTTCTAGTTTTCTGCTACCTCTGATTAACCCCACCAGAAAAATTATGATCCTAAAAGAAACAAATCTAGCGCTTTTCATGACCACGTTCTTGGCAAAAAATGTATGATTTTTTCGTACATTTTTTCATAAAATCTAGAAATCAATTATTTTTTTTTCAAGTTTCTGTGACTCTTTTCTCCTTTCCAAAAAGGTGAGCTTATTCGTGGAAAAAAAGATTATTGTCTCGGATTATAAGTGGATTATTAACAGAAAAAAGAGGCCTCAAAACTTTTCTTTACTCTCAAACAAAAAAATTGTGATCTGCTATATAAAAGAAGACTATCCGCCCACAAATGTTATATAAAAAATGCTCAGTTTCATCGCTCTTTTTTTCGTTTAATTTTTATTAGTATCTATCTAAAAATAAATACGTTTATTTTGTTGGGTTTAAGTGTTAACTTTTTATCTTGTATTTCTTTTATCTTCTTTTTGTTTTTTTTTTCGCCCCTAAACTAAGAACATGATTTAATTAATACAACTTCCTTCAAAACTTGAAAAATTGAGATAGTTAAAAACGATCTGTCTGGCCAACCCCTTTTTTCTACTTTTTCTCCAAAGAACCTGAAACCATCTGCTTGCCATTGACTTTTGTTGTCCAGGTGTGTGCTTTGAATAGGGCGAAAATCCGTAGAATTTTTGTGGCAGATTGAGCTGAGCAAAATTAGTAGCAGGTGGAGCAATGTACGGTTACTCTTTCGGTATTTTTTTGACACCAAGTCAGAATAGATTTATTGCTGATTCTAGATGCTCATATATGAATATTTTGTTTTCTCTTTATTTATCTTGTTTTTATAGACAAACCAAATAATTTGTTGAAAATTTAAAATTTTTGGCGTCACGTTCTCTTTCTTCTTAACTTCTTAAGTCCCCCCCCCCTATGTGTCGCAGATTTTTTTCTTTTCATAAATACATGCTTATAAAGTTTTGAACAAAGCAAACAATCCACTCGGGTGCCAAATCACATCATCTCAAAACATAGAAAGAACATTTCAGGTGCGTCTCAAAAATATTGTGCCGTTATTACGAGTCGGGCACCATCCGGCCACGCGCTATCGGCGGCTCTAAACCTCGGTAAGTCTATTAGTCGTACTTTTCTCCCCCTTTCTTCCCATCTAAAATGTGCGCATTTCTGTTCAGAGTGGCAACATCGGACGTTGTCGAGAAGATCGAAGAGTACAAACGGGATCAGCCCAGCATTTTTGCGTGGGAGATTCGAGACAAGTTACTTGCCGAAAATATTTGCAATAACGAGACGATACCAAGTGTGAGTGGTGGTAGAAGCTTTTTTTCTGGTGTTTTTTTTTTGTTATCAGGCATTTTTTCCAGGTCTCTTCAATCAATAGGGTACTTCGAAATTTAGCTTCCAAGAAAGAGCAATCAGTAATGCAATCGGAATTGTATGATCGCATTCGCATAGTTGACAATTTTCCGTAAGATTTTTAAAGTACAAATAATGTCTATGCAAGTTTTCAACAAAACAAACAAAAATAAATAAAAATAAATGAAAAGCTGGAGCTAGGAACGATATGGGAAAGTCGTAAAAACACCATAGTTTTATGATCTGTTGCCCGTATAAATGATTCGATTAACATCGTTCCTTTCCGATCACACTTTTTTTAGAAAAAAAAGTTTTGATTTTGTGCAATTTCTTAATTTTTGAATGACGTGGTCCCGTTTACTTTTCTGAGAAATTCGAATCATTATCTGATTATTCAGGATGACACCATCATTTGAAACCAAAAACGAGGCCTTTTTGTCAGAAAATTACCGAGCCTTAGGGTTTTAAAATGCGCCAGGTAGAAACATTTTTGGAAGGCTGGGGTGCCGTGTGTGGTGGGTGTTTTAAACACCTTAAGCTCAAACTTAAAAACACTCGACTAATTTGATTAATTAGAAATTCCAATAGTTTTATTTTAGTTATAACGCAAACTGGTACAGTCAGTGGCCGATTCCAATGAACGGAGCAGTCGGCATCAACCCTTTCGCCAATGTTCCGGCTCCCCTTGCCGACGCAAAGAAAGAAGATTTTGAGAAAGGTTTGTTTCAAAAAGAGCATCAAACGATCAAGTCATAATCTAGCCTATTCTTTTTTCCCCTCAATAAGATTATAACGCTTAGTCAGCCAAAGTGCCCAGAACATTCAAATAGGACATAAACTTTTTTTACGATGTGATGTGCGTACTCGAAGAACATCTGTCTCACCTCATCCCGATTTGGCGAGGCCATAGTTTCGGACAGTTTGATGGTTCATTAAGTTGACACTATCGTTGCATTTTATCTAGTCCCCCACACCTCCACAGCCGCCGAGCGGTTCGCGCATTCACCCTCATTATTTTCACCCATTATTACCTTTCATACACGTTATTTGAAAAATTTTGATACATCTGTCCATCCGGTTTTTGTTTTGTCTTGCTCCACAAGCATTTTCTAGTAAGTGATAATTTTCATTTAAAATCATTCCGGAAGCTTTTTAGGAAAGATATGTAGATAATGTGGCAATAGAAATAAAAATGAGATTTTAAATTGAAGGTCCCTGATTTCAAAACGAGAAAGAAAAGTTAGAAGGAGAATAAATAACGTAACGCATTTTTTGGTCTTATAGTGAGAAACCTGTTTTGCTCCCTTTTCATCACTTCTTTTTTCCTCCCTTCCGCTAGTCCATCGTGTTCTTTCTACAGTAAGCAAAAGACTAAGCGCCTGACCAACTCCCCCTAGAGATCGTTACTGTAGACTGGAGATGCAACACCCAAACACTCACATGCTTATCAAATTTAGATCGGGAATAGAACAGAAAAATACGAATTTTTAGTGAACACTACCAATTTTTGGCCAAAAACATACATAGTTGCCGGTGGCATAAATTGAAACACCGTATTCGTTCAATCTATCAGTTGAAATTATTTTGTGGAAACAAACTGTTTGGGACAGTACTTAAAGCGAATGAACACTTTTAAAATGTTCGGGTACAGTACACAGATAAAGGAACGTTCAGTCGTCGTCACACTTTTGACTCAGAGACGAAAGTGTAGCAAAAATAAGAAAAGAGAAGGCTTAAAGATAAGCCCCTAGAAGCGATATATCATCGAATTAGGAAAACCAAAATCATGAATCAATACGACAAATTTGCGGGAACGTAATTTGCAAATTTATGTGTGACATCGCGCACTAATCGAGAATAATTGCGGAAATGAGGTGCGAGCGCCAAGCTCTTTCTAGCCTCATTCCACATTTGATTGACTAAGGAACACACCTTTTTTCTGCATTTCTTTGTTTTTAGTTTTTTAAAAAATTCTGATTTATTATCAGATGTACACATCTTTAATTTTTTTTTTCTTTACATCGGAATGATTAATTTGAAAAAAAGAAAAAAAAAACCTTCTGTTTATTCTTCAAACTGCCTGGAATTAATTCAACAAGGCGCAATTAATTTTTTGCCTACACAGAAATTCAAAAAATTTTCCTGCAAAACAAAAAAAAAAGAAAACTATTCGGAAAAAAAAATGAAAAACCGCCGTCTAGGAGAGTAGTTCAGAGTGTCAATGACAGTATAAGTTGCCCGTCGAGTGACTTTTTACTAAACGAATTATCGAGCGACTAATTTAATTTATTCACTAAGACAACAACCATAATCGCAATTTTGTCTTTTTTCCACTTGCCTCCACTTCAGTCGTTTAGTTTTTGTACGGCCCTGCCTGGTTAAACACTGCTTTTCCGTCGTTTGTGTTTTGTATTTGATATAGTTTTTAGTACCTTAACTTTTTTTTTATTTAACTTGCTTGCAAGATCTAGAGTTTTTTTTTTTAATTTTTAATATTTTTCAAATTTCAAAATTTGGTTTCATAAGGTTGAAAAAATCATAAGTTCCTGTAACTTTTATTTAAAAAAACTGCATTAAGAAAAATGCAAACAAAAAAGTATTATAAAATGAAAGTTCCGAAATTTTTTTAAACATTTTTTGGACCCAAAAAATGATTTTACAGTTCTGATAAAAATTTTTTCTGCAATTTTTTGAGCGCAGAAAACCAACAATTTTCTTTGTTCCTCTCAATACATATTACACCTCACACTCCAACCATCAATTTTAAAATAAATTGGACATTTTGTGAGGTTGCGAAAAATGAGTTCACGCTTCATTGAATACATTTTATCATCAGATAACCTTTTTCTTTTTCCACCTCTTTCTTTCCCTTGTCGCTTATCACATCGCAAAAGAATACTGTACTAATGAAGGTCTTCTGCTCCCCAAGAGGCCCATCAACTTTTTGGCGTGCGGAAGAAAGAAGATAGAGAAAAAGAGCAAGCCAAGCCACCCTGCAGTCATAAAAAGAGAAGAGTCGGCATTTTTGCAAGCAGTCCCTGAAAAATGAAGCTTCTCGATAGTGTTGGAATATCAATAATTGGGTGGTGTACGGTAGTAGGCGTGGCTTGACGCCCGTCGTGTCCTGGACGCGTCGCACGTCGCCCGGTGTCTCCTCGTCGATTGGTCTATCTGGGCAAGCCGTTGGGCTGTTTGCTTACTGCGCCTGGTCGACGTCGTTCAATCTGAGTCTCCGCGTCTTACCGAATTCGTCGGACGCCTCTAACATTCAGCCACACACTCCAAACATACTCTCCACATCACCGTTTCCATCTGATTTTGATTGCTTCTGACAACCCCCGACTGTCGGTCGCCCTCCGCCACCGACGCCCCGAGCTCCTAAAGACGTTGTGCTCCACCGACCTATTCACCTGTTCCATTCACTACTGTACACCATCGTCGTCGTCCACGGAAGAGGAGAGAATGCAGCGCACTGATTTGTATACAATAGGCGACACGCTTCCGAGATGTGATCAATCGCTAATACGAGTTAAGAAACACTTTTAATTTATCAAATTATGAAAGAGAAAACGATAACACACTCTTGATGACCTAATGCCTAATTCGAATTCATACGTTTCGGGAACTGAAGTGGTTGAGGGGGCGCATCTCAGTGTTCCTGATTCGAATTTGAATTTCAATTCTAAATACAAATTCGATTTTTTTTGTTTGCATTTAAAGCAGATTATAGACATGTCCCGCATTCAGTTTTACTTATTCGGCAGCCACGTGTTCCAAATGGTTTTATGAAACTTTTTTTTTAATTTTTTGTGGTGACTTGCGTACTTAAGGCATTCGCTAAATCAGAAATTAGTTTTTAAAAAATAAAGTGAGCACCTTCTTAATGACTCATTAGTTATCAGTATAGCTCTTTTCAAAAATCAAAGTCATCCCCCCCCCCCACACTCATCTGATCTAATCTGATCTGATCTGCGTCTCGTGTTCCTACGTTGTTGCGTGATTCTCTGACGGCAACTTTCAAACTGTCGGACGGTGGACCGCCCCTCGACTATCAGTCAGTGGTCATACAGTCTCTGTCAAGAGATGATATCAGCCCACGCTCCCTTAGTGCCTATTAAGGCACCACTTCCAACTCGCCGAGCTTCCGCTATTCGTAAGACCGCTTCTTCTCGTGTTGATAAATACTCTCCATGTACGTTACGTCGTTTTCTTCTTTCCACCACTTTCCCCCCTGCTTTTATCCATTTGCTCATCCTCAGTGGTGAAGGGAGGGAGAGTCCTTTAGTAATGAGCAGGTTCTCATGAGCTCACACCGCCATCATTTATTAGGAGCGGATTTCCGACCATTTCTAACGGATGTTAAGGCACTGGGAATACATTAGCCCCACTTCCGGCACTCACTTCAACTTCTCGTTTTTCCCTTACTAATATTGACGCCATTTTCAGATGAAGACCAAAAGCCCCAGGTGGAGCAGGAGGATGATGCGGCAGCAAGGATGCGATTGAAACGGAAGTTGCAAAGAAACAGAACATCGTTTACTCAAGTTCAGATTGAAAGTCTTGAGAAAGGTTGATAGTGACTTTGAAAGAGTAATCATAACCAGAAATATTAATTCAGAATTCGAACGAACTCACTATCCAGATGTGTTTGCGAGGGAGCGCCTAGCTCAAAAAATTCAGTTGCCAGAAGCCAGAATTCAGGTTAGTTACGGTTCTAGGCTCTCTCCCTTTTTCTTATTCTTCCGGTACCTCACCAGAAATGTGATAATGATCAGTTAATCCTGTCTACCTCGCGCAATAGTTGTCAAGTCTGTGACCCACGTCAATAACCCATCATTTGTCCCCCCGTTTCCCGCGTGCACATAATGTAACCTAATCAAGAGTGAAATGTCAGTTGTCGTCCAACGCAAACTATGCCATCACCAGCCAGTCTTGTATTCAAGAGGCTCTCTTGTCAGCAGTGTCCTCGACACACTTGAACTGCCTGCCAATACTTTCTAAACCTGTTCTCGCCTCATTCTTAAAGAAAAGATGAAGATGAGGAGAAAAAAAAATGAAATGTCTATGCTGCTGTCTGTCTGCTTACCCAAAAAACATTGGGAATAACAAGAGGAAGACAAAAAGGAAGAATTTGAAAATGTAAAGAAAAGAAGTGGGAAGGGAAAAGAAGGGTATGACCGTTTATCTTTATTAGTGAGTCTATGTCTTTTCGACATATGGACTCGGGGACTATTTATCTTTTTGTTAGTCCGTTTTGTTTGATTTTGGGCCCACCATGATGCACAGCTGAAGATGAACAAATTATTAATTATTCAAAAGTTGTGTCGTAATATGAATAGTTGAATTTCTAGGTGTGGTTCTCCAATCGTCGTGCAAAATGGAGGCGCGAAGAGAAGATGCGCAACAAGCGATCCTCTGGAAACATGGACTCGTCGCTCTCAAATGGAACGCCGACGCCGACGCCGGGATCAGTGACTGGAAGTAACATGACAAATCCGATAGGATCTCCAGCCTCGACGCCAAATCGGTTCCCATCTAACAGTTCTGCAAGTCTCCCGACTACAAACTTTGTACCGCCAGCCAGTCAGATGTACACAGGGCTCACTCAGCAGCCAATGGATCCTTACAGGTAATTGTCAAATGCTTGTAATTCAATTTTTCAATTTTAAATTTTAGCTTTGGATTTGCGAACACCGGTCTTGGGATGGCGCCATATCAACCAGCCGATTTTAACACACATCACATGTTCCAGGGTAGATCGCCATACGACGCCGTCTATGTATGTGTCACACTAAGGAGTCATCATATTAATTTTTTTCTTTCAGCCATACGCACGGATGCCAAACGCGCATGGGTTCCAACAGTCGATGAGTCCCGCGACGACGTCTGTTGGAGGTAAGAATTTATGGTTTTAAAGACGGGCGCAGGTGATAAAAAGAAGCGCGATAGTTCCGTTGATGGGCTTGCTTTAATGTGTTGAAAGTTAATGAGCGATGATTATCAGTGCCCTGTCAGTTTGCGTTTTGTTTTGTTTTTTTTTTTTTTTTGTCTCGCCTATAATCATTTACGCTGTATTCGCGTCTCCTTACATTCCTGCAGCAGGCAGCAGCCTTCTGTTGCTACCATACCATACTACCGTAATCCGTTTCTCCCCGCGCGACCACTGTGTCGGTCTTTTGCCCTCACCATTTCTTTGTCTGTTGTGTGACATATGCCTCTGCTGGCTGTCACCTCACATTTATGTCCAATACAATATGCGTTGGGATCAGCACGATACGTTTACCTATACGTTTTTTGAGCGCCCACGCACACGGGGAGTGTGAGTAATGGGACAAGAGTTAAGCTATTGTAATGCATCCTTCTATTGATTGATTTCAGACATTCCAACGATCACATCGGGCATGAGTCTGCCAGTGTCCGCGGTTCTAAACTCTATCGACCAATCGCTGAGCCACAGTCAGATGCACGAACTCGGCGATATCTCGCAAGCACATGAACACTACTGGAGAGCTTAGATCTGAATTTTCAAATTTTAATTCTAAATTTTTAAATTTTCAAAACTAATATATCAATTTTAAACTTTTTTTTGTCCAAAACATTCCAAAACATCTCGTTCTTTTTGTTTTCCTTTCGTTTCATTCTCCTAATTGTCTTCTGGCCATACAATTCTGGGTTCCCGTTAGCACCAATAGATGGAAAGAAACTATCAAATTATCTCGATACACTATTCAACACACACACTTTTTTTTCTATGAGCTTTTTATAACTATTTGCCCCGTGTTCCCCGATTACCACCCGCCCGCCCCATGCTCGATTTTGCAGACCACATGCTTTTTTTCTCCGACGAGCCAAAAGTGTCGGAGATGTGTTAGAGATGTGCTCTACAGAATACTGTGCACAAAATGACATTTGCCCCACCCCCCCCCCCCCCCCCCATCCCCATTCCCATTCATTCCCATTTCTTCAAAACTTGGTTTCACTTCTTTTCACACTGTTCTTGCTATTTTTCATCATTTTTCAAAGGTTTTTTTTCTCAAAATGAATAAAAACATATTTTAAATGTTTTTATATTTGACTCTTTTTTTTTAGGTTATCATTCATTTGGATGTTCCCCCGCCTACCCTAATCCACCGATTATATTTTGTATGTAGAGTGTCATTTAGCAAATGTTTAACAGATTTGATTTACAAAAAACAAACAAACAAAAACAGAAAAGAAAAAGTTTCATTTGTTTCATATCACTCATTCTATCTGGTTCATTTCCCCCTCTCTCTCTCTCTCTCTCTCTCTCTTTATTTTTCCCTCTGACCATCAGCTTTGTTGTCCTTTTCTGAAAAACCAAAGGCTCTGAATAAAATTTAAATTTCAAACAAAAAAATTTCTTTCGTTTTTATTTGATTTTTTACAGCCGTTTTTCCGTTAAAAAACGTAAAAAAGAAAGAAATTAAAAGTGTGAAAAGATTCGACCCGGTGATAAGTTTTATGACTCCTCATCAATCAATGTTACACGCTGGAGGAGGACTAGTCGAATAATTACCGGTGCGGCGGTGTGATTCTGTTCTGTTCCGTTCCGTCCTTCCCTCCTTCCTTCCTTCCTCCCGTTGTTCTTCCGATCCGGATTCGGATTCGGGTTCGGATTCCCTTTTTATCTCAAATCGTCATCTATCGCACTCACTTCTACCACTTCTGTATCACTTTATAGTCTGTCGTTACGCAATTATGGCACTTATCTCCCCCCCCCCCCCTTCTTCCCTTCTCCGTTCGATTGCTGCCCCTGTGAGTGTCACGAACCGTTAGGGTTCAGCCTTTCATGGGAGCCAAATTTGCCATTAATTCCCACAAGTTAGCCGCCTCGAATCTACCTGTCACAAAGAGTGTGCCTCACTTTTATTGGTGCCATTACGTCTGGTAGGCATGTCATGCGAAATCGAAGAAAGTGGGCGGGTTTTATAATTTCAACAAGTGAAGAGCCTAGCCTTGAGAGATGAGCGGTAAACGATGAGGAAGCAGGCGAACGTTTTAATAGACACATCCGTTCGGAATAGAGAGTGAGAGAGAGAGAGAGAGAGAAAAAGGGAGGGGAACCCGTTATTAGGTCATTTGGCTGTCAACACCATGTTACGGTAATCGCAAACGACAAATTACCGTCCGTCATCATTTTTCTTCTGGCTTGCTTGTTTAGACGGAAAATTTTCAAAAACACTTGTGATGACTTTTTTTTAGAAACGATGACGACATTTCCGGAAATCTTGGGTACTGTAATCTCAAATATTCTTAAACTTACCAAAAACCAATGAGCATAAAAGTTTTCGAATCTTTTTATTTTAGGAAATTGGTTAAGAACCTTGTCTCAACAGCAGCTGAGCTTTGAAAATAGCCAATTTTCCAACGAAATGTCTCGAAGCGCATTTTTTGACACAGCTTAAATGAGTGCTACCGTAACCCAATAAAACATGTGAACAAGGTCAAAAAAATTACGAAGTACAGGAAAAATACCGATTTTCGTGGTTTTTTCCCTATTCAAAATTGAGGAAAATAGACAAATAACTACAGTAGTCGGAGGTTTTTTGACGTAAACAACTTATCGTGTCGAGACAGGCCGATGAAATAACTCTATGCGCCTTTAAATTTCAACCGAATTCTCCGGGTCTCGACGCGATGGGTTTTTTTTCCTGGAAAAAAACCTGCATAGGGAAAAAACCGCGAAAATCGGTTGTTTTTTTCCTGCACTGAATAGGCCCATAAACAACAACACTCGTTGGGTTACGGTCGCACTTATTTCAACTGTGTCACAAAATGCGCTCCGAGATATTTCGTGGGAAAATTGGCTATACAAGAGCAATAGTGACCAAGAAACAGCTTTTCCAAAAAAAAAAAAAAAGACATTAATAATGAACCGTTTTATTATTATTATTTACATGTACATATATGTATAATTGAAAACAATTAAAATTTGCCTTGTATGTTTTTACAAAAACATTCAACATTTTTAGTTATTGTAACAGTTTCCTTGGTGACAGAAAGCATTTCCAGGGCACATCGAGTTTAGGCATGGTCCAATGGCGTCGTCTACAAATTAAAATAATGGACCTCAAAAACAAAGTTTCTAGATTTATTCTCACTTTTGTCAAGAGCTGGCATTGCTGGAGCGATTCCTTCTGGGACACATTGTCCATAATAGCAGGTATGCTTCGACTGACACTTATCCGCAATGCATGGTCCGACAGCGCGGGAGAAGATGTCCTCTAGAACAACAAATTGAATTTTATTTATAACAACTCTCTACTACCTTTCTTTTGAGCAAAACAAACAGAGAGGAGCGCCAAAAAGATGGCGAGAAGAGCAATTTTGGAGTTCATGATGATGAAATTAACACTCTAAAGCGAGACGATGCTTCAATCAAACAGCCACCTTTCCTTTTATAGCGCAATTCGAACGCCCCAAATGCTTTGTTTATTCTGATCGGTTCGCCGAAAACAAGGTAGAGGAGGGGTGGAAAGTGAGTACACATTTGGTATGAAAAGGCTCTTCATCGTGATTTTGATAGGGTGGGTCGTCCTCGCTTAGCACAGGTAGGGAATTATTTATTTAAATACGTAAATAATTGAGCAAAAACGTGAACCAATAGCACACAACACAAAAAAATGCGTCCTGTTGACCCCTCAATGATCAACAAAACGAACAGTTATTCGTTATAGAAAAGCAGAAAGAGATCCATTTCGGAAAAGGCTACAATAACAAATATTAGGGTTGCGGGACGAGGTTGACAAGAGTCGAGGGTACTTAACGAAACACCAAAAAAACACTAAAAACGAACAAAAAAATAAAGTCTAGCCTAATGGAATGAAAACGGAAAAAAAAAGTTTCATTCTTGGCGAGATTTCTTTGGCTTTGACTTTGGCTGGGCAGTTTTAACGCTATAAATGTAAAAAGGAATGCAAAGAAGAGGCAACCAGTAGTAAATTGAAGACCAGAAATGATGAACATCCGCAGCGTTTTTGAGCAAGAAACCTGTGGCGAGCATTTCGAATCCACGGCAGCGGATAGTGTGAGTGTAGCTGGAAAAATTTCAATTTCCCCAGCAAACGAAAAAAAAATAATAAAAAACATACACAACTCTAAACCATTTCGGTCGTTCACCCGTCTCTGCATCCACCGGCAGCAATTTAAAGATAACGTCTTCTAGAATGGCACACATTGCTACCACACCGAACGACATAAAGTATCCAGCGTAGGTTCCGTGCCAAATCGCCGACACCAGCATCGTCGTCTCCACTCGCATCACTTTTACACGTGAATGAACGTAAAGGGCTAACCATGTCTGAACAGACCTATTCCACGCCTTCATACCGTCACGGAAGCCATCAGAAAATTCTACCTGGAACAGGAAAAAACATTGCATTTTTTATTGTTTATGGTTGGTCTTTCCACGAAAATTCGTGACAAAGCAAAAAAAATGTGGGGATTTAGAAATATCACATTAAAATCGCACATTTTCAAAGCAAAAAAAAATAGAAGGCCACGGGGAGTACACGAAATACGAGGCCGTGGCCTAGGAAACGCGCGGCCGCAGCTTCTAGTAAATTTAATTTTCTCCAGAAGTATTTATTTTCCTTGCAATATTTAACCTGTAAATTTTATATTCTAACAAAAAAAAGATAATCAGAAATAATTTTAAACGTTTAATCGAACGGCATGCGAATATCGATTTTTCGATTTTCATGACCAATTCACAAAACCGGAAAAAATAGAAAAAACGGAAAAAAAATTGCGGGAAAAATCGGAGAATGCTCCGATTGACCTGAAAATTTGGGAAATATTGGGAAAAATTCTCCTGTACACGCTCACAAAATTTTAGAGCAAAATATCGATTTTAAAAATTATCGATTTTTTTTCTGAAAATTTTTAAAATCGATATTTTGGTCCAAAATTTTTTGAGCGTGTACAGGAGAGCTTTTCCAATATTTCTCAAAATTTCAGGTCAATCGGAGCATTCTCCGATTTTTCCCGCAATTGTTTCCCCTTTTTCTTACTTTTTTCCGGTTTCGTCCATAAAATTTTATAAAGCGATCAGAGCATGAACTATCGCGAATCGTTGATAATAACGGGGGAATTGCAAGAAAAATAAATATTTTTGATGAAAATGGAATTTTCTAGAAGCCGCGGCCGCAGGATTCTTAGGCCCCGGCCACGACTTTCGTGTACTCCCCGTGGTCTTCTATTTTTTTTTTTTTTTGGAAAAAATATAAAAAATCTGAGACATTTTTTGTGCGATTTCGGTGTGATATTCGTTCGCTACTTTCGTGGCGAGACCCGTCAGACAGCCGCTTTTTTTACCAACCTTTGGAATATCCAAATTCACAATAGCATCACTGTTCATCACTACGTTTTCATCATTTCGCAATTGTTTGAAAACCTCCAAATCCGATGGTCCCACAATAATTTTCGGATTCGAAGCAGCTGGATAAATTCCAATGCCAAGAATGACACAGATTGACTCGGCGATCGCCCACGCACTGCAAAGCGGCAAAATAAAAATGTTTTTCGCTTTGTTTTGTTTTCAACAAGTGCCCTCACCTGTACACTCGTGTTTTGAACACCACAAATATGAGAGCCGCGTAGAGAAGGCGCGTCGGGAATGAGACTTCCCAAATGGCATCCGAGCGGAGGGTCTGGAAAAATTTTTTTTTTTTAATTTTTAAAAAAAAGTCGTGTGGCGTCTAATCAGAGAAAAGAAAGGACAACGTAGTGCTGCTTAAACTGGACATTTTTTTATTTTCTTAGGAAACATTATAATTGAAAAAATCTTACATCAAGTGGAAAATAGTGATTAGTAATCACAAAAACCGGCACGGACCAGACAAGTCGCAAAAATCGGTGCTTGACTTCTAGTGTCGGATCCCAAGTTTTAAGCACAGGATTTTGAGAGTCCAGCAGCATTTGATACGTGTAATATGGCCCTGAAATCTCAAAATTTTCACAACCACAAAAACAGTAATGCTTACCCGTGAAAAGCCCACAGAAATGGTAAAAATAGGCCAACTTTTCAAAAATTGTTGGAAATTCGGTCAGGTACCGTTTCGTGGGATTTTCATCATCTTTGTGAAGCCAGGCATCATGCTCCTCGAATGTGATTCCAATTATCTGAAAGTTTTCGTGGGGCAATAATTTTTACACTTGTTGTATTACGTATTCCCGAGTACGTGAAATGTCGTAAAATGGGTCTTTGCACGATCGGTGTTTGCACACTTGTGGATTTGAATATTTGTTTTTGAATTTTTTCAATAAAAAATTTTCTCAATTTTTTCATTTTTTTTTAAACTGATATTTTATACTTAAGAGCATATTTTTTTCCAATCCACGCATGTCAAAAATATTTTTTAAAAAATCTACAGTATCCCAAGTACTGTAGATTGTTTACAAGTATGCATACACCGATCGTGGTGAGACCCATTTTACGAAATTTTTGGCGTCAGTTGTTTGTTTTCCATCTTAAATAATTTCAAAAGTATTGTTTTTCTCACCCGTAAAGTGATAATCAGTTGAATGACATTCGTATGGCTCGCAACCTCATTCACCGGCAAGATGTAATGGGCGAATCGGACAAACATCAGGTACGTGAACGTAGCCAAAAACACGTATAACGGCGTTTTTCTGGAAGAAAGAAAACGAAAAAAATACTTGAAGATAAATATTTCAATGACGGGCGCAGAAATTTACTTTTTACTGGTGACCTGTTGAATTATCAAAGCGATTGTGCAGATCCCGAGTGAATACATAATTTTGCTGCCTGTATATTTTTGGAGGTTTTTAAAAAAACAGAGTATAATATATATATATACCGATTATAAAAACCGCCATTGCAAATCCCAACGCGCCGGAGGCCAAGATGTTGTTTCCAATTTTTCTCACATAACAAGAAGCTCCGAATGAAAAAAGAAGCAACCCGGTGTAAATCCAATCATCTTTTGACAACAATCCTATTATTTTGTCCATTGTTGACGCCTAAAAAATATGTAGAAATTAGCTAAATTTTGAGCAAAAATGAGCCAATTAGAGAACAATTAGAGAAAGAGACACTAGAGCGAGAAATGCGCCAGCGAACGTTTGCTGGCGCATTTCCCTTTTTTACAATGTATTAAATAGTCTGAACACTTGGAATGAAATGAATGCGCGCATTTTCTTATCCTTCAACGACCTTGTTTGCAAACTTTTATCGATAAAATGATATTAATATAATCTTTAGTCGTTCTAGTTTTTAATCGTTTTTTTAAATTTTTTTATTTTTGCAGGTTGTTCGAAGGGGCTCTCAAACTTCATGTATTCGGCTGATGTTCTAGATTGTGAGTATATATATTTTTTGAATTTAATGTTTAAAAAAACTTTGATTTTTTCAGTGATAACATCACTAGAAGCCAAAGAATGCGACGACTGCGGGAAAAAAGAAGTTGAATGGGCTTCGGTGAAAAAAGGAACCGTCATTTGCTCGGAATGTTTTTGCTTTCACAGTTATCTTGGTGAGATTTTTAATTTTAAAATTTATTGTATTTAATAATCCAAAAATCCAACTGTTGCTCAGTGCTCATTGCGCACAGCACGTGACTCTCTCTCTCTCTCTCTCCATCAAGAAATCGATTAATTGCACACATTTAGGCCCATCAGTGAGCTATCTACGACATTTACGCAAAAGTGCTTGGGATGAAGAGCATATTCGACTCGTTCATGCTCTTAATGCGTGAGTTAAACAAAAAAAAAATATTGGAGAAAATTAGAGATTGATTTAGATCGAACACGAACATGATCTGGGAAAGTGCTCTGTACGAAGGTTCCACAAAGTTTCGAAAGCCAGAGCCACAGTAAGTAACTTTATAAATAAATAATAATAATTGGAGCTCTTTTGCAGGGACCCATCACACATCAAAGAACAATTTGTCAAGGAGAAGTATGAAAAAATGACGTTCCAGCCAAAAAGGGGAAAAGATGAAGACGTGGAGAATAGTTTGAACAGACAGCTTATTGCTTGTGCTCGTAGTGATTTTGCACATGTCACGTTGAGGTAATTTTAGAATTTTTTTATCGAGTTATTCACAAAATTAGAGGAAAACTCGGAGTTGCCCGGATTATGTATGCTCAAAAAATTTTGGACTGAAATATTAATTTTATAATTGTTCAAAAAAAATGGGGGGGGGGGGGGGTTTATTTGATTTTTATTTTGACTTAAATTTTTCTCAGCAAGTCTGAAAGTATTTTTAAAATTATTTTCCCAACGTTTTCTGCAGCAGAAAAGGCGATATATTTATCTGGAAAAAAAATGTTGTGAGCATTCAAAGTAGGTGCCAACTTTTGGTGAGGTTATTCTCGGAACCAGCAAAACATTCGGGGAATGCTCCGATTGATCTGAAACTTTGAGAGATTATTTAAAAATTACTTCCGGTCATTCCCTCAAAATTTCAGACCGAAATATCGATTTTGAAAATTTTCAGAAATAAAAATCGATATTTAAAAAAGGAATTTTCAAGAAATGTCCGAGAGTATTGTTTAAATGATCTCTCAAAGTTTCAGACCGATCGGAGCATTCTCCGAAATTTTGCTGGTTCCGAGAATACCCCATTGGAAAAACTGCTTTAAAATATACGGGGAATTTACGAATATCTGAATCAAGTCCTACAAAAAAATCTGATTTTTTGCAAATTTTTCAAAAAAAAAAATAGAAGACCACGTGGAGTACACGAGTTGGCGGAAAATTCAAATCCGGAACAAAAATTCTCATATCTTGATTTTTTGCCCATCTTTTATTTGTAAATTTTATAATTCGAACAAAACTAATTAAAAAATTAATTGAGTTTTCGCGATTAGAGCATGTTTTATCGAAAAACTGGTGATAATTTAAAAAAATTTTTTTTTTTTTTGGAAAAGTCAAAAAAATTTTTTCTGTGCGATTTTATTTCAATGTGATATTCGTAAATGCAGAATATAAATTCAATCAAAATGAATGAAATTCAAAAATTTGCAGACTCATAGCTCTAGGAGCCGACGTGAATTTCATCTGCCCCGAGTCTGGCGACACTGCTCTCCACGTCGCTGCCCGGGAAGGAAACTCGAATCAAGTCGAGCTGCTCTTTCTCTACGGAGCTGACCTGATGGCTCAGAATAAAGACGGCCAATTGCCATACATTACCGCCAGAGATGCAGGAAATGTGAGTTTTGCGGACAATACTATTTGCACTTTTCACATTTTTTTTTGTTCAATTTCAGACGCAACTCTATCAACGAATCTATGAGTTCTTCTTTTACATTTTCGACCGATTCTCGTTTTTCATGTGCAACCGAAAAGCAGATCACAAGAATAATCAAGACTTTTTTGTGCCGGAAGTCACTGAAAAGCAATTTTTAATCAAAACCAAAGACTCACGATCCGCCATCTCATTACTTCCAAAAGGCCAGTTTTTTGACTTGTGCGAGGACGCATTCGATGAAACCGTGCGACGCGAAAATGAAGTCAACTGGAGCATGACCAAGTGGGCGAAGACTGCAAAAGGACCAACTAATGTTTTCTTGCCGGTATGTTAAAGTTTGAGTTTAAATTGATTGAATTTTTTCAGCCAACTCCACAAATGTCAGCGGCTCGCAATCAAAGGCGGCAGAAGCTTGCCAAATTCACACCAATTCAGTTCACAATTCTTCTCATTGACCTTATGAAAGATCAAAAGCGTAGAATCACCGGTGATGGACCGTTGACCTCTGTTGAAACACACAAAGTAGCTAGAAAATCTAACGACACACCGCTGAGAATCATGAAGTAGGGGGTTTTTTTTTGGTGTCAAAAGTGAACAACAAACTACTTTTTAGAAAAAGCGAGTACGCGGATTACGACGAGGTGGCTGGTATTTCATGCTCTCCCATCTCGGGAATTCTGCCGCCACACTCGCAAGCCAATACATTGGACGAATCGAGTAGCAGAGTGTGGGACGAGTTATTGGAGGTCAAAGAACGGCTTTCAACTACAGAAGGACTGGTTCTGACACTTACGAAACAGAATGAAGAGTTGACAAAGTAAGAGCATTAACTGCATTAACAATGAGAAAACAACAAGTTTATACTTTTTTTCTAGACTCATCCACAGCCTGCAAGCTCAAAACATTAATCTGAACTCGGAGTTGATTTCATTCCGCGACGATTTGTACAACTTGAAGAGAACAAATATGACGAGACGAATGCCTTCGCCATTGGCGATTGTCGAGTCGCCAGTTTTGCCACCCGCCGGGGTTTCGCAAAGTTTTCCGAGGAGGTTAGTCGTCCAATGCGTCGCCACCAAGTTTGTCGGATAATGAAATTATTTTTTCACTCGAAAATTTACTTTTTTTTTGAGAAATTCGAATCATTGTCTGATTATTCAGAAGGGCACCATCATTTTAATCCAAAAACGAAATCTTTTTGTCAGAAAATGACCGAGCCTTAGGATTTTGAAATTGCGCCAGGTATTCTCAGCACGGGGCGCTGCAAACGCGCTCCCTTCGCACAGTGGTGGACGCGGCCACGTTGGCGAGGAGAGAGTGCAGAAAATTGAGAGACCGTGGCCGATGTTTCGCTCTGATTTCTCTAAACCTCTCTTCGAATGCATTTGAAATTTCTTGTTCGATTGGAGCGAGTTTTCAGCGTTTTATACCGAGTATAGAAACAATTTTGGAAGGCTCGGTGTCGTGAGTTGGAGTTTTACAAAATTAAATAAAAAGTTTAAAACTTGATGAAAATTGCCGAATTTGCCAGAATTTTTTTTCTTATTTCCGATTTTGCCAATATTTTTAAAATAACGTGGTTTAAATTATACTATTTGGTGGGGAGAGATACGAATATCACATTGAAATCGCACAAAAAAATTTCTCGAATTTTTTATACTTTTCACAAAAAAATAGAAGACCACGTGGAGTGGACGAAGGCGCGGCCTAGGAAAACGGCGGCCAGCATTTTTTTTTTTTGCGTAAATTTCCTTTTTGAAACAATCGACTTGCGACATGAAAACGTAATTCAAGTCTGCATTCACCGTTCTGTCTGCGTCTCTTCAAATATCACTGTGTTCGCGTGGTCGCGCACAAAAAAGTGGGCGGAGTTTCGGGTTCTCATGTCGCAAGTGGGTTGAAAACACAATAACTGGCGCAATTCTGGCCGATTTTTAAATACCGTGTTTCCTCTAATATAAGCGCACCTCTAATTGAAGCGCACCTCTAATAAAGGCGCACCCTCTAATAGAGGCACACTCACTGGCTGTTCATTTCCTTGTCTCATTTTTTGCAGACATTTTTCCTTTTTTTTTCACATTTTTTCCAGTTTTTCTTATCGACTAATTCACAAAGCCGGAAAAAAAAAAGAAAAAAACGGAAAAAAAATTGCGGGAAAAATCGGAGAATGCTGCGATTGACTTGAAACTTTGGGAAATATTGGAACAATTCTTCTGTACACGCTCAAAAAAATTTGGACCAAAATATCGATTTTAAAAATTATCAGAAAAATCGATATTTTGGTCCAAAATTTTTTGAGCGTGTACAGGAGAATTTTTCCAATATTTCCCAAAATTTCAGGTCAATCGGAGCATTCTCCGATTTTTCCCGCAATTTTTTTCCGTTTTTTTCTTTTTTTTTTTCGGTCTTGGAAATTTCACGTATAAATTAAACGTGAAATGAAATAATCTGGAGACCAAAATGAAAATGGTATAGCTTTGAGTTCAGCGGAGCGCGTTTGACCGAAACTTAAAAAATGAAGAAAATTCGACTTTCAGAGACAGCGAAGACCGAATTGACGGCGGCGGAGGAGCTCGTTGGAGATCCAATTCAAGCGACAGAAGAAATTCGAACGAAAACCACAAAATGGAGAAACGAGTGGAAAGACGGCAAGACTCGATGATGGAGAGCTCTTCGTCGCTCTCTCGCTCCTCACAAAACCCGTCGCTTAACAGAGATGGTAGTTGCTAGGATTAGAGTGGAAACCCACTAACCGCTAACCATTATTAATTCAGAAATCAGAAATCGAGTGATCCAACAGGGTGAACGTATCACAATTCTCATTCGAGCTCTTCTCCAACATGGTCAAAATGGGAATTTGGACTTGAACGCGAGTCACAATGCTCACGAGGTACGTCATTGTGTAAAAAAAAAAAGGCAGGAAAAAAGAATGGCGCGAATGTTGATAGAGGCTAGAAAACAAGTACAGCAATGCGAGGAGTGAGATGACATTTTCGTTCTTTTTGCAGATTGCGTGCGCCATCAACGGTCTTATCGCCATTCTGCTGCCGTACGTGAGACATGAGAAAATCGATATGCTGACGGATGCAGTAGTGGTAAGGGGAGGGGATCTGAAAATGGGAAGGAAGTCTTTGACTGAAAAGTTTTTTTTTTCAGCTTCTCAATGCCAAATGCAACTCACCATTGCTAATGCCAATGGATATTAAGGATGCCGCTCAGACAATTGCGGAGAAACTTCACCTCATAATAATGGATTTTCGATAAATTTCCTTAACCCATAGATTTTTTTCGACATGGTAGATTTTGTCATTTTGCTCAATTATTTCGTATTTATTATCTTTTTTTTTTCATTTTTAGAATATTTATTCTGTTACTGTATCTTATCCTATCCGTTTTCCATTTCTTGTTGGCATATTTCATGACTTTTTTATCCATTTAAATAATACCTAGTTTCGAAATCAAAGTTTAAAAACTGAAAGAGCAGCACCTGTGCACTTGCACACGGTAGCCAATCACCCTTTCATATCATGCAGATTACTTGTGCCGACACCCATCGTCCTTAGTCCCCCTCTGATTCTCTTCGCGTGCCTACTATTCGACGGAATCCCTCACTTTTAGAGCAACTGATAAGGGCTGATAGTGTTAAGGTGGTTAAGGAGAAACTGCACGGGAAGAGGCGCTAAAGAGCACTGAGCAAAGTCATTAAATTTTGGAAGTGAGTGAGTGGCCTAGAAAATTTTGCGATCTCAGTGCTGTCTCATTGAGATTTATCAACTTTTTGATGGAAGCGAAGGTGCGTTACGTTACCGCCAAAAAAGTCATAAAGGTGAATATGCATAGGAGGAAAAATCGGTGATAAGAAGGAGAGCGCTTTTGAAACTCATTTGATTTGCGTTTCGTTTTCTCTTCAATTTTTCCCATTTTTTTTTGTTTGCTGCAAGTTACATTGTCTTATTCCTCTCTACACCTTAATTCCCCCAAAAAAACAACATCTGAAAACTGATACGTGGTACCTGTCTACTGGACCACGTGTGAAAAAAAAAAATGGCGATTGAGAGACAAAAGCGGCCAAATGTTCGCCGCGCAAGACCTCCCGGACAAAGACGAGCCGTTTTATTCGATGAAACCCCAGCGCCGTCTGAATGGCGGAACATTTGGGTGGCCATCTTCGGGTTCTATATTTTATTCGCTGAAAGTGGAGTTCGACAGGTTTGTGTACTTTGATCGAGTCTCAAAAATGTGTAATTTAATTACCACAATTATCCCTGATATCTGATATCTCTGTCTCCCAAACCCACTTATAAACAATATTTTCAAAAGTTTTATTTAATAATCCAAAAAGAACACGCCGTACAGTGCATTGGATCATACGTTTTTTTTTCGAACGCGAAAAAACTACCGTTGCAATGGTGATGTACCAACTTTACTGTAAAAAAAAAACTACCCGAAATTGAACTCAATAACCCATTGATGTTCTAGCTGTTCTCCATTTTAGGATATTTTATTTTGCTACAGTTTTATTCCGAAATAATAGCCACGTTAAAAATTGGCACCGTTTATAGGCAATTTTTTCCGTTAGAAAAAAAAAACGAACGGTTCAACATACCCAATTTTCCAGTGAGGGGCAAGTGGCAGGTATTACGTATTCCCGAGTACGTAAGATGTCGTAAAATGGGTCTCGCCACGATCGGTGAATGCATACTTGTAAAGAAAATGCAGTTGGCAAAACACGAACCCATGACATTCGGATTTGTATTCAAGAGCACTACCGACTGAGCCACAGAGGACAGAAATCTTCCAAAAAACAGAGTGCGTATAAATGAATGAGGAAGAGTGGAACGCAAAAAAAATAGAATGTGGCGACGAAGTCGCCAATAGGCTGCGTCAGCAGCCGCGCAGGACTGCGCAGCAGGCTTGTAAAATTTAAGTTTTAAAAAACAAAAAAAAAATAACATGAAAAAATTCGAAAAAAATATTCAAATTCACAAGTGTGCAAACACCGATCGTGTCAAGACCCATTTTACGACATCTCACGTACTCGGGAATACGTAATATTTTATGTAAATAGGGTGATTGTGGTATTATTTATACCAATAAACAAATCGAGCAAATTAATATTTCAATAATCAATGTCTATTTTATCTTTCAGGTTATGAATGGCTTCGTCGAGCCCGTTATTTTAACATATAACTGCACTAAAAATGAAGCTGACACTGCAGTTTTAGTCATTCCTATGGCCTCCAGTCTTATTTTTGGTATTTTTCCAAATTTTTATCAGTAATTAAAACAAAATAACTTCAGGCCCACTTTGCTCAATGTTCTACCAATGGTCCGGCGCACGAGTTAGTATTATTGTGGGCGCCTCTTTGGCATTTACAAGTTTTGTTGTTGGCCCATTTTGCAAATCTATTTATTTGCTTATGGTGTGCACATTGGGTCTAGGTATGTCACATTTCTTAAAAACCAAGAAATTCTTTTTTTTTAAATAACAAATAAACAAATCGTTTTAGGAACTGGATGTGGTTTAATGAGAAATTCAATCATATCAATTCAATGTGAATATTTCAAAAAGAAAAGAAACACAGTAATGGCCGCAATATCAATTGGTCCGGGGCTTGGAATTTTTGTGTTGCCTAGAACATTAAAGTGGATTATGGTTAAATATGGAAGCTGGGGACCTGCGTGGTGGTTCTTGTCCACATTCTATATAGTCAGTGCAATCATGGCGTTGTTTATTTCTAAACAACCTTCGGAGCAAACAAGCTCATTTTCTTTTGGCTCAGCATTCAAAGTAAGCTCTTCAAATTTAGCTGAATTACTAATTTGTCATATTTCTAGGTGTGCAAAAAAATAGAATTCGACCTTCATCTCATTGCTTGCTTTTTTGCCTCATCAGTTAGTTTTATTTACCTTGCAAACATTCTGATTTTAATGGCGTCTGAAAATATTGAAGAGTAAGTTATTATTATAATTGTTTTTAATTTTTTCAATTAATATGTGCCACTTTTTTCCAGCAAAGAAGGTCTTTACGGATATCAGGGATTAGCAAGCATTTTTGGAAAATTCGTTCTCACTTTTATCATGAGTCTGAATAGGGTAAAATGTTTTTTTTTTTTTGGTTGCTAATTTCACTTTGAACGCCGCTTTATTTCAGATTCACAACGGATGGATAATGCTTTTAAGTTACGTTATTGCCCAGTTTTCATTATCGGGTGCTTATTTATGCTACAAGTTCTGGCATTTCAGACTTCAAAACGCATTTGCTGGAATTGGAATCGGTACGTTGTAAATTTTTAACTTAAAAAAAAAAAAATTTTTTTAACTATTATGATCTGTTAAAAAATATTCATGTTGAAAGCCTCTTAAAGTTTAAATTTAACAATAAACTTCCACTTTTTACTCCAATTTCATAGGAAAATTTTTTAAAAGTTTAAATTTTGGCGCTTTCGGCTTGTGAGAGGAGAAATGTTTTAAAACAGAAAAATTCTAGGTCTCTATCAAGCCTGTCTTGCCCCATTTTTGGTAGCTATCGTAGGGCCTTCCCAACTTGCATATGCTTTGGGATTTACCAATTTGATTAATGGAATTTCAATCATTTCTGGAGTTTGGCTATCAGGTAATTTTTTTTTTTGGAAATTTTTTATCGGCAAAAATTCCTTTTAAGGTTTTGCTAGCAAAGGAACAACTGGAGAAGATGCTCGAAGTGCTTTCTTTGTTTCCTTCTGGCTTGGAATCGCAGCTATAATCATGTCTGCCGTCACCTCATTACTGCTAATGGCTCGAGAAAAACACAAGAGAAAGCCATCAATGAAACAAATGAAGCACTCACCAGAACTCAACACCATTTTAAACATCAATAGTGTCGAGAACTCATAAGTGCGTGCAATTCGACCTTCCGTGGAAAAATGTTATCAAAAAATGATTATATAAGTTTCTTTACAGATCGATCACAACGTCATCCTGTCAACAGGCTCTTATCAAATACATACCGTTCAAACCTGAAAAGTCGGTAGTGGTGGAGGCAAAACAGAGATCAATGGGCATTGTCTATTGACGCACAGCACCTTTCACCCTTTTTTCTCCCAATTTTTCCTTAACTGATAATTTTGGTATTATTGAAGTATACGCATCAAATGTGTTATGTCAGTCCTGTACAAATTGTTATAAAAGCAGTGATAAGTATCTCGATTAACCGGAAGTGTGCATGTAAAAAGAAATATAATAAACTAGAACAAAAAATCACGAGATCAGGCGGAAATTAAAATGAAACCTGGAACAAGTCATAATGTGTGCGATCATATGTTTCATTATCAGCTATGATGATGACAATGAGGTCCGATATTACTGGCAAAGATAGTGTGTTTCCAAATGAATTACACATTTGACGCGTATATTTATATTTTTCTTCTTTTTTCTTCACATTCTTATCTGGTCAAAACTTGTATCTTGGGCACAAAGCCAAATTGATAATGTCATAATCATAATGGCCCTATTTTTCATTTCAACCGTTCCCTCGCTCGCTCCCTTGTGTTTATTTTTAAAACTCAATTCAATTCATTTTGTTTTTTAAATTCTTTCTACCGTTTTACCTAATTGAAATTTCTGATTTTTTTAAAAGTATTGTCTTTCCCTTTGCTCCTATCTAATCTGTAATCTTTTTGTTCATCTTGCTCTTTTGATCTCCTTGCTCGTTGGTATGGTATATTCTGCGAATAAAAAATCCGATAAATGCACTCTTCTCGTTAATCAATATTATTTGTTTCAGTTTCCAGATATTTTCTTATTGTTTTTTAATTCACGTAAAATAAATGACTACTAGCGGAATGCAGTGGTCAGAAAAAATCAAACAACATTGTTTTCTTTTCACCCCTTTTTGCTCTATTTATGTGTCTATTTACTCACGTCATCACGTGAAACTTCACAGTATCATCATAATAACCCCATGGTTTGCTATAATAAAGTCTGCACTATTCACTCAAATTGAATAACTTTTCCGCTTTTCGTTTCAATTTTTCGAGCACTTTGATGATAAGCCTTTCACAAATTTCTTTTCACCTTCGCTACCCTTGATTTGACCGTTTAATATGCACATTTTTTAATTTTGCAGATACTTTTCCTTTTCAAAAATGTACGGCTATGTGATTGTAAATGAGCAGAATTCTATTGTCTTTTTAGATGGAAATGATCAATTTAAAGTGAGTTGATTTCTGGTTGACTTTTTTTTATGGAATCGGTTTCAGACAATATTCCAAAGTCTTATACACTCTGAAATTACTAGCAGAAAATTGGAAGCAGATTCAAATTCTAGCGGCGTAGGAAGTTCCACGTCTACAGAAAGTGAGATCTTGAATTTTGAAGTATATCTCTTCTTTCAAGCTGTGGTTTTTCAGATGCTGAATCGTTTGTCAGAACAGAATCAAATGTTGTTTTTGACTCTTCTCAAATTTCGCATATACTTTTACCACTTATCCTTCTATATCGATCTTCTAGTGAGAAAACTAAAGACCATATTGAACAAATTTCATCGAAACTTGGAACGATATTGATTTCGAAGTTTTATAGCAGTTTTCTAGTGTTGACGTTTGCCGACGAGTGAGTTTAAACAAATTAAACAATTTATTTTTTTATTTTTTTATTGACTTGTTTCAGCGACCGTAAAAGGTTAGAAGTGTCGCAAGCAGTTGAGCACACGATTGCCACGTCATTTGGTCCATTGATAGCATTTTGTCACACCGATCTCACCACTGTCAAAAAGCCAAAAGAGAATCTTGCCAGAGTGCTCTCGAAAAATTTGAGTTATCGACACCAATGTACATTTTTTTTTAATATTTTTTGTTGTCACGCGCAAACCATTCATTTTTTGTTTCAGCGTTTATTGACATCAGGCGAAAACTGTTCTATTCGGAGAAGATTGCAAAATTGACAGACTCGTTCTATAAAATATCTTCACAATTGAGTTTGTTCGTTGGCAATAATCGGTAATCATAAATTAAAAATAGACATTGAAAAAATTGTTTTCTTAATCAAAAAAAAATTCAGATGTTTACTGATGTCTCATGGGGACATAATTGCCACGTACAACTCTACAGAGAGTAGCGATGACGTGCTGAAAGGTCTAAATACAACCGACCTATTGAACATTGTCTCCACAATACCAACCAAAAGTGATGTAACATCCCGAGTCGATCAGGTATCTAACTACTCTCTCGTTTTGTATTATGCAATCAACATTTTTTTAAATTCTTTTTCAGTTTTGGCTGCGCTCCACGGCAGGTCTTATTCCGTATTATGTGAACGTTATCAGTGCACGTGTTTTTAAAAATATGACATTAGTCTGTCTAGTGGAATCGTCAGAGAACACATTGATCAGATATTTGTACTTGTTCTCCAAACAATTGGATCAGTTGAGATTTAGTCAGGATTTGAATAGGTATGTTTGGGATACCAACTAGACTGTTTAACGAAACAAACTTTGACAACGAACACGTTTTCAATCTGGTCTGATCCGGGATGCATTCCCTTAGAACCGGGCTTATTCATATTTAACTCATAAAATGGTGTTTTCAATCGACTTGCGACATGAAAACGCAAGTCTGCATTCACCGTTCTGTCTGCGTCTCTTCAAATATCACTGTGTTCGCGTGGTGTTCGCGTGGTCGCGCACAACTAAGTGGGCGGAGTTTCGCGTTCTCATGTCGCAAGTCGATTGAAAACACAATAGAATCAGATCAAAATGAAAAAAATCAGAATGGTATTGTGAAAACAAAAAAATTGCAACGCGGTGTTTGCGTACTTTTAAAATTCAAATGAAAATGGGAACAAATCTCTTCATTTGCCATGCTATTTTTTTCATTGCCATTTGAATTTCAAAAGTACGCAAACACCGCGTTGCAATTTTTTTGTTTTCACAATACCTTGGAAAGTACGCTTGTAAAACGGAGCGTCGTTGCACACGAGATTTCTTTAATAAATTTGCCAAATCCAAATTAGTTTGAAACGATCAGATTGTAAACGCGGTACCAGGGAGTAATTCATTGGCATTTCTGTATGTCTGTGTGCAAACACAACCCGCCGCACTACACTTTTGGTTGTTGAAAAAATTGTCATTTTGTCTTGTATCGGATGAAATTACCACGATGCAACAATGCACTGGTAAAATAATTGTATTTGCCAAAAAAGAGCCACACCACTCACTTTTTACAACGGGTCGCAATTCAAAACTTATGGGGTTATTCATGAGAAAAAAACCGTTATTTTTTTTTGTTTTTGTTTTTTTTCCAATTCACGCGATGTCGAGAATTGTAAAAAAAAATACAGGTAGAGAAACGGGGATATAGCATTGATACTGAAGAGACACAGAGACTGCCCCCTTTCTTTGAACTCCTCACCTTCTGCGTCTCTTCAATATCAATGCTATCTCAAGGGGGAACTCACGTTTCTCTACCTGTATTTTTTTTACAATTCTCGACATCGCGTGAATTGGAAAAATAACAAAAACAAACAGTTTTTTTTCTCGTGAATCTTCTTATGATCATCGCAATTTTTTTTTTGAAGAATCGCGGAGTTCTATGTATATATCAAAATCATTTATTTTCACTTCAAAGGCAAACTTTCAGAGATCTAAAAGAAGTACGCAAAACAATAAATGACATACATATCCTTCTTCTCAACCGAAGACCATTGCCCGATCACTATTGTGCAGCTTTCATGAAAAATCCAATGAGGGCTTCCTCGTTTTTCAAAGTAAGTGTGGAACTTGCGCCGAAACATTTTTTCTAGCATTCTTTTTTTCAGTCCATCTGGAATCAAATTGAATCAGAAGTGCTGCAAATAAATCGAGATAGCGTCACACCCAAACCAAGATCTGATTCTAGATTTTCAATCAGCTCGTGGAAAAGTGCACTGTCCACGATCTCGATGGCTTCTTCAGTTTTTACAAGAATAACTATAGATGAAAAGGTACCATTAAACGCTACATACCGTATTCACTCTAATTACCCGGCCGTTGAAATTAAACGTAAGCAATAGAAGGCATGTCGGTTAATTAGAGAAAATACGGTAAACTTTTAAAATAATTATTCCTCATTTTGTTTTCATTCCAGAGTATTACACAAAAAATGGACATTCTTTTGTCTTATGGTAGTAAGCAGATTAACTCACTAATACAAGAACTGTGCTCTATAAGCATAATAAACGCGAAAATATCAACACTCCCAATTTTTAATCAGTGCCTGGAAAAAATTGTAAAGCCGAATACAGTAAAAAATATAGAGTCGCTAGGGATTGGAAGTCAGGAGCAAGAAGACAAGTTGACAAAGTTTCTGAAGCCAACCGATTTTTTCCTGGAAATGTACGCATTTAGAGTACAATTTGAGGATGTTCAACAAGAAATCACTTTTGTTTCTGGTTAGTACAATTGGCAAAAGTAATTTATGGTAGCAACTTATTTGTTTTACTTCAGAAGAGTACAAAGACGATCTGAAGTTGATGCGGCTGCTAAGATGCGCAAACCGTTTCAGCTGTGATTTTGTTGGAAATTCGGGGCAACAATTTACAATTTACTATGTAATGCTTTTTTTGGCTTTTATTTTACAATCATAGTTTTGCAGTTTCATTTTCCAAAGAACCCAAATACAAATTCCAAAGGATCATCTATCAAAAATCGTTCAAGTATAAGCATCACTGCCGTTTTTCCAATGTTTATAAACAAAAATCTAGCAGAAAAGCAAACGAATAAGTTATTGGATTGTGTTTTAAAACTGTTTTCATAAAAAAAAAAATAAAACATTGTATTTTTTTTTTAATTAGACATGTTAGTAACAATTAACAGAAATATGTTCACAAAAAATACATAATATGCTACATATACATAACAAACAACCAATTAAAATAAAGCTTCTACAGGCTTGTTGAATAAACTGTCTATATTGTCTCTAGCTGGGGATTTATCATATCCACAGATTTTTTCACTTTTCACAATATTACTGACTTTTTCCATTGTTTGTTGTTGTTGTTGCAGTTTTCTTTTGGTTGCCAGGTATCTCTGAAGAAAAAAAAAGGTTTTTAAAAATCATGCGACTGGAGAACTCACATCTCTTGAAAAATATTCAGCGAATAGAGCCAAACGGGCTTCGCATTCTTGAATACAAGGACGTTTTCGATGATCATAGCTCATGCAATCTTTGATTAAGTCATATCTGAGAAACAAAACAGTACTTTTTGAAGTTTTTGAAAATGAAGAATGGAAAAAAGTTGGGAAAATGGGGGTTGCCAATAATTTTTTGAAAAGTGATATTTTGCAGGGTGGTGGGCGTATTTTTTATTGTGTGTAGACCAGGGGTGCCGTTTTTTTTTTTTTTTTTTTTTTGCATTTTTCGCACCTATTGCGAAAAAAAAATTTTTTTTTTCGCATAGGTTTTTTGTTTCAAAAAATTTTTGCATTTTTTTTGAAAAAATCAAAGATTGGAAAGAAAAACTTGGATTAAATACCAGAGTACAAGTGTTAGAGATGTCTAGCAAACAGTTTTCGAACATTTTTCGTAATTTTCCACCTTTCTGCATGAATAAAATGGGTAAATCTGATAGTATTTTGATAAAAAACGATAAAAATACGTGGTGAAAATGAAAAACATTTTTTGTTTTTTTTTTTTGGTTTTTTTGTTTTTTTTCGCAATTTTTTTTGCGAAAAAAACTTTTTTTGTTTTTTCGCAAAAATATTTTTTTGTGGCACCCCTGGTGTAGACTGTTACAAAATCAACTATTAGTCCCAAGTAATTGTTGGTGATTCATCCAAAATGTGTTGGAATGTCCTTAGAATTTGCTTTTCAGTTTTCATTTCACGTTAAAAGTTCGGAGATGTCTTGCCAAACTAGACAAATTCAAGGAAAAGTTAGCCATAGGCCAGACGACGTTACAGGGGGTTTTTTAGCACCGAAGGCGCATTTGCAACTCAGCAAAAAGGTTTTGGGGCGTTTCGAAAGTGACGCTTCGAAAGTGCGACTTTTCTAAAGTGCGACGTTTCAAAAGTTTTTCTACATTTTGTCGACCAGCTGTTCGCACACGATCATTTTCAAAACTTTTTTAAAGAAAATTCCATACAATACTTCGAAAAAATATTGTGTGCAAACACCGCGACGACAAAATGCAGAAATTTTTTCGAAACATTGCAAATCGGTAACTTCTTAGTTGAAAGGCATTGTTCACGATTTCCTGGACGGATCTGTGGGTTTACAGAACGTTGACGTGTTTATTTTGTGATTTCTGGATGATTTGCAGACGTTTGAATCAGTGTAGCCGCTCGTCCTTCATTAATAGTACATTTTTATATTGTCGGCACGCCAAAATGGTCAAACGCGCTCCGTTGAACTCAACGCTATTCGATTTTAATTTTGGTCTCCAATTTATTTCATTACGTTGAATTTATACGTGAAATGAAATAATTTGGAGACCAAAATGAAAATCATATAGGGTTGAGTTCAACGGAGCGCGTTTGACCATTTTGGCGGGCCGGCAATAGCTACCAGACTATTGAATACCTTTTAACATTCTCTTCCTTTTTTTACTGATGCCTGTGTTTTTATACAAATAATCCACTAACTTTTCAGTGCCACAGGCCTTGTCCCAAGCGGCAAATTTTTTTACTTTCAAAAATGAACCTAAAAATCAACTCACATTCGAGGAGGGCAAAACTGCGGTTTTTTAGGAGGCTGTCGAAGTTGTAGAATGTAATTTTCGTTAGAATGCTTGAAAGTTTCTCCAAACTGATACAGTTCCAGCATTAAATTTCCAAAGGAGAACACTTCTGACTTAAAAAAACATTTCACTCTTTTAAAATTTAACTTCTTGCACTTACTGAATAGTAATAGTATCCTTCGATTGCTTCAATTGGCCAAATAGTTATTGGGATTTTTTTGTCTTTTTGCAATTTCTTCTTCCATTTGTCAATGACACTGATTTTCAGCGTTTCTCCCTTTTGTGCTCTTTCAAAGTCAGTTAGTTTGCATATGTTATCATCTGATATTAAACAATTTCTCAGCGCAACATCTCTATGAGTTATCTGAAATTATAATGGATACTGTATTTTTTATGTTTTTAGAAGTACTTGGGCAAAGTTTTAATTGATTTACCCTATAAACTTACTTCTTTTTCTTTTAAATACTTTAAGGCGTTTCCAATTTGCCACAAAATAGATATCATCTCGAATGAATACATTTTTTCGATTAGACTGTTTTCAGAGAAGAAAAATTGATCTGCACCATCTCCGCAAGGTTTGGGAGGGTAAAATTTGTTGATGTACTTGTCAAGGGAGGTTTTTGGGTAATACGGCAGAACAAGACGTTGAACATGAAGTTTATAGCACGATCTATAACGGAAAATTTGGAAACATAATAATAAGAATAATTTTACAAACTTTTCCGCTGGTAAAACTGCAGTTCCCAGAGCAGTTACAATGTTGGAATGTTTGAGCGATGTTAGCATCTTCAACTCCCACAAAAACTGCGAAGGTTTTTCAGAGTCTGTATTATTTTGTATTATCATTTATTACTTACGTTAAGAGGTGGAGCCTAATTTTTAAAGTTAACGCGGTTTTGGAGGTGAAAACTTTTTTAAAACAATAATATTGTGTTTTCAATTGACTTGCGACATGAAAGCGCGAGACTCCGCCCACTTTTTTGTGCCGTTATGTCTGCGTCTCTTCAAATATCACTGTGTTCGCGTGGTCGCGCACAAATAAGTGGGCGGAGTCTCGCGTTCTTATGTCGCAAGTCGATTGAAAACACAATAGTTGATTATTTAATGGAATTAATCATTGTGTTTTCACATCATGAATTTTTTTATCGTTCCCGTACAGAATCCGGCAAAAAAAGAATGTGCGTCTCAACTTACATTTAACTACAACTTTTCTTCCATTCTCCTTCAACTGGATCACATGAATATAGGATGAGTTTCCTTTTCCAATTGGTTCACTCTAAAACTAATATTTTATAATGTTCAAATCTCACAAAATCTTACCGAATGTAATAGAAGATCTTTAGAGCCAAATTTCTTTAATTGACGAGGTTTTTGTTTTCTGAATCTTTGACTCTTTAAAATAAAACATTACTTTTTTTGAACCCACATCTTCTTATATTCAAATGAATTGGTAGACTTCAAACAGAAGGTAATTATGACTGCCAATACTACAAAAATGATTCCTAGAGTTAAAACCATCTGAAAATTTGTGTCATACTTTGAGTACACAATTGCTATTTAATTTACCGAATAGTTATTATTCTCTTTGAGAAATGCCTGAGCAATAACTTCATCATTTTTCAAAAAAACGCAAGAAAAATCTGAGTTCAACGTGATTAGAGTTTTGTTTAGTGTAGCACTGAAAATCCTCTGGTTTCCTCTGTGAATGTTTTGTTTCAACTGTAAATATTTGGTTTTAATAGTGTTTTTATTATCTTTTTGAACTTTTGCGCACGACTACCTGGCGCATTTTTAAAACCCTAAGGCTCGATAATTTTCTGACCAAAAGGCCTCGTTTTTGGATTAAAATGATGGTGTCATCCTGAATAATGAGATAATGATTCGAATTTCTTTTCGGAGGCGTGAGCGGCAGAAATTTTTTAAACATAACTAACCACCGGACAAATATATTGATTTGAACATGAAAGAATGACGTCGTACTGTTCCCAAGGCATTGAATTATCGTCTTCTATAATGCATTTCAGTACCGTTTGAAACATGAAGGTTTCCTGACGAAAATAAACAATACCGTAGGCGCTTAAATATGCTCTACCTGTTCCATCAAAAATCTGTCCTGGAAGCTATGAACCGGTTGATTGCTCGGATGGTAGATCAAACTTTTCAATTCACGGTTATCTCCAACTTTTTCACACTGATAAATCTTGCTGTGATTGCTATGCTCTTTCGAAATGTTGAAACCTTTTCTGAACAGGAGCAATGCTTTTCTTGAACCGAAAAATAGTTTTAAACTAACATTGGATTGTACTGAGCTTCTAGATATTTGCCATTGATTTTTAACTTGACATCTTTTGAATAATACCCTCCCAGGCATTGAACCAAAAATCCACTTTGATCATTTATCAGTGTCATATCAGTGAAGAATTTTCCATCATCTCCTATATAAATTCGGAACAAATGTCATTTTCTTAGTCGATATGCAACAAACTTTCAACCAATATGTAAAATGATAAGAACTCCCCATGTGAGTTGGCGCATCTGACATGACCATGAGAATTTTCCTATCAATATTTGATTGATTAAAATCGAACGCAATAAGGTTCATTTCACAAACCTCTAAGTAGTAATCAATGTTTTTCCTATCAGTAGTCAAGGTTTTAGTAGTGTTCTTCCAAATGTTCTGGATGATACAAGTTATATCTAAAAGTAATATAAAGTTTCTTGAAAAGAACAGCAAAGTAAGGTATGCTTACGTGGATCACATGCTTTGTTGAAAATCAGAACCAATCGGTCATGAACTTTTGCAGAAATGTACGATTCATGCGACTTTTCCGCCTGTAGGTGGAAAGTATTTTAAAAACAAAAATAAATAAAACTAATTGTAAGAACTCACATTTTGAAGAGATACTGGTATGTCCCGAAGTCTCAATTGATAACAAGCTGTTGAATTCCGGGATTTCAAAACACTAAAACCTAGTGAAACTGAAATAAAACAGAGAAAAAATTGTGGTATTCTCATAATCAACCGACAACTGTGCAAACAATTGTTTGTGAGAGGTGGGTAGATGGAAAGGAGGTGAAACCAGTGATAAGTGAACAACAGGCAAAGAAGTACAAACACCAAAATAGGTCATTTGTTTATGAAAAAGGTTTTAATAAGAATTAACGTTTTTGTTTTTTTTATTGGGAAACAAGCCAGCTGCGCATTCAGTCTTTTGGCGACTTTGCCGCTTTCTTTTGTTTTTATAATCCTTTTTTTCTGAAAAATTTGTTGTGTTATTGCGTCACGAAAACCAACCAGGCAGAGCCGCTCGTGCGTTGCGGCTGTGGTCTCGTCGCGACCAGCGCGTATACGGTAGTTTGTTTACGTTCTTTTTTGCATTGTTTTTCTGTTTTTTTTTTTTAAAGAAATCGTTGTTTTCATTTATTTTTTTCGTAAACAAACTACCGTATACGCGCTGCTCTGGTCGCGGCGAGACCACAGCCGCAACGCACAAGCGGGTTGTGAGCGCGAGTCACAGCAGACCATGTTTTTCGATTCTTGGCGATAGTTGAGCTAGAGGTGTTCCCTTCCAACTGGTCTTTTTTTTAATCTGAATTTCGCGCACGGATCCCAGAAACACGTCTCTCGAGTTCTTCCCAAAGATGTTAAATGGGATTGAGGTCCGGAATCTGACTTGGCCACTCCATGACATCAATACGATGATTTGCGATCAGACTTTGAACTCATATTATATTCTCAGAAACTACGAAACAGACTGATCAGAATCACCGTCATTTCGTCGATAACTTATTGGTGCGAGACATGGACCAGGAGTGAGAATGAAAAAATTCAACGAGTTATTTTTTGTTAATAAATATGACAAATTATGTGAATTACTTAATTTATTAAAAAACAATGAAATAAAAAATTTTGAATTCGCGCCAATTTGCAAGTGCGGCACGGTTTCACAGAATTTTGTCAATAGAGCGCGGCTGATTATGCATTCACCGACTATATTTTGCCCCGAAAACATATCCAGTTTTCCTCAAAAACTGATTGCGAAAACATATGAAATTAAACTGAAGATCGAGAAAATCAAATAACCAAATTCAGAAGTTATGTGAATTGTGTGTCAGAAACTATTTTTATCGTTAGTTTTTTCTTGAACTTTTGAACTTTATTCTGAAAAAAAAAACTTGCAGCGTCGATTCCTAAAACCACAGACCCAAAGAACAATTACCGTATTTCCTCTAATATAGGCGCATGCGCTTCTATTGTTTCATTTCATCACAACTACCGGGTATTTAGAGGTTTGCACACCAAACTGCCACCGTCTCATGCCTGCTTGGTTAGAAAGTGTTTTGGCGAGTTTGGTGTGCAAACCTCTAAATACCCGGCAGTTGTGATGAAATGAAACAATAGAAGTGCATGCGCCTATATTAGAGGAAATGCGGTATATGTATATTAGCTGAGACTTGTCACTGATGTATACATACATATAATTATTGACGAAATTCTATGACTGCAGAGTCATCAATATCATTTGAAATAAAAATGTTGTTGTTAACAACTTTAAAACTTTATAGAATGAGTCTGAGCGGAAAGAGAAAAAAAAACAAAGCATTGTGGAAATGAGAGTTCAATCAATCAATAGGCATTTGAGGTATCAGATTTCATTGACATTTCGATTTGATAGGGGTAGAGTCAAACTCTAAATAACAATTGGAAATTTCTCTCTACTGCCCACGAGATACCAGGAAACGAGCGATTGAGAGGGAGGGTGAGAGGTAATACAAAAAAAAGGATAAAATATTTAAAAAAAAAACGTGTTTTGGTTAGACTGGGATTCAAGTGAAAAAATGTTTGCGTTGAGCAGCGCTGGTGCTGCAATAACAATAACAATGACAAATCAGCTGAGGTAAACCCTTATATAAAACAGGAGAAGATATTGTGGTAGGTAGTTAAATGTAGCAAATAAATAATATTCGAATTTACAACATTTTTTGATAATATTTAAAAAAAAAACAAAACAAAAAAATCAGTACGAAAAATCTCCATACTGACTTTCAAAAGCTTGCATTACTTCATGTTGATGAATCATTGGTTGATCTTCGAGAGCGCGACGACGGCGAGCCTGGAAATTCAACATTTTTCAATTAAATGCAAAAAAAATTTCACCTCATCACGTCTACGAAGAGCTTCATTGTGCTCATGCTCCTTCTGAGCACGCAGCTCCTCTTCCGATCTTTTCGGTGACATCGAAACTTGAGCTTTTAACGTAGAAGGAGCTACTTCGCGAGAGATTTGACGAGCAGCTCCACTGCTCGATGGAACCGACGCCATAACTGGCTTTTTTTCAGGAGTATCCGGCAGCAGTTCGTCAAGAATCGAAAGCGGTGGCGGCTTCTTCTGTTGCGGTTTTGGTTTCGCTGGTGGTGGTGGTGGCGGCGCTTTCTTCATTTGCTTCTTTTTCGGTGGTTGAATCTGTGGTTGTGCTTCTGAAAATAACACTAGGTTGGTACGTATTCCTGCTCCATTTCATGTGCATGTTCTCCGTTCTACTCTCTCTCTGTCTCTCCCTTTTTTCCAGTCTCTTTCCCAGTTGTTAATTCAATTGTTTTTGCATTGTAATTGTTTACAGAAAAACAAGAGGAAAGATTTTAAATAACTTATTGCCAACAAATTTCAAGATTAAAGCAAAAGAGGTTTGACAAAACAATAACTATTGGAAAAATCAATCGAGACCTTTTCTTCAGAGGGGTTGAGGTTAGTTTCAGGATTCCATTAGATGATGAGGCCAACGACGAAAAATACTTCCGCGCATAGAGAAAGATACAATTAGAACGAAAACATTCGTTAAAAGTTTGTTTGAAAACGTTACTCGGATAGATTATGCAAGAATAGACAATGAGAACAGACATACGTGTAAGAGGATGGGCATGAGATGATGACGGGAGAGCAGAGAGATTTTCGGTTAGGATATTGGGATGAGATGCATGCACATTTGACATATTATAGGTAGAGATGAAGATCAATTTTGGCTTTTTTCAGTATTCTTTCCCTCTTCAAAACTAACTTGGTTCAGAAGATTCCGAGTCCGACGAGTCTGACGACGTCTGATTGCCGTCCGAAGAGCTAGAGCTTTCCGACAGCGTGCGCTTCTTGTACGTTTCACTAGTTGGCGTCGGTTCTTTTGCGGGTAGACTGTTCGCTGCCACAGGACGACTCGGACCGGCTGCAGGAGTTGAAGCTCTCGATGATCCACCACTGATTGGCAGAGGACGCTTGAGAGGTCCCCGAGCGACGGGTGGTGGTCCTCGAACTGGCGAGTCGTCATCTGAAGAGTCGGAATCCGATTCGGACTCAGATGAACGACTTCCAGAACGAGAAGCTGATGGGGAAGGAGAATCGGATCGAACACGTCGGTTGGGCGGAGCTGCGCCAACCTTTCTCTTCTTTGCAATCACTCCAGCTTTTGAGTCGTAGGCAACAAAACCATAGAACTTTGCTTTCACCTCGAGCTCTTGCTTTATTTGTTCGGCTAAAATAAATTATGAATTAAATAAACTTGTTCAATCTTTTTCGTGTATTTACCTCTATTCATTTCACGCTTAATCATGTCAAGATAGTCCAACAGCTCCATGACCAAATCGTCCGAAGCGTCGTTAAAATCAATCTCATCTTCACATAACGTTCGCAGCGACAGAATTTCCTTCCCGCTGTTGTGTTGAGCAATTTGAATTATTCGCAAAACCGGAGTTATAAACTCGTGAGGAATGTTGGCCATTCTTTCAGACAGTTCCACCTTCTCCTTATTCCCAACAGATGTTCTTCCATAGATTGACACGTACGGATTGACTTCCATTCGCGGTGGTGGAACGTAAGGAGCCATATGCGGCGGCGTCGTATTCGGCGAGAATATCTTTTTGGGACGTCCGGATTTCTTCGGTTTCCGGCCGCGAGTAGATGATGGTGTGACGTAGATGGCAGATGTGGTAGAGGCGTTAGAAGGACGAGGCTTTGAGCTAAAACAAACAAATAAATGAAAACATAAACTTTACGATATATATTGTCGGCCCGTCAAAATGGTCAAACGGGCTCCGCTGGACTCAGTGGTTTCCCAATAATTTCATTTCACGTGTAAATTCAACGTGAAATGAAATTATTTGGAAACCAAAATGAAAATCGCATAGCGTTGAGTTCAGTGGAGCGCGTTTGACCATTTTGGCGGGCCGACAATAATAAATCTCACATTTTTCTAGATTTAATTGGCGACGGTCCAATATCGTCAATGATTTTCGGAACCGGTGCACGGCTAGACGAGCGAACAGATAAAGCTGGCGAAATCAGCTCTGGGACAATTTGTGTCGGTTTGATAGTGATTCCAAGTTTGTCCAATTGCGCCAAATGATTCGCTTCAAGGTTTGGAGCACTGTTGCCCGCCAATTTGGCGTCGCGACGTTGAACGGCAATCTTGTAAAGATCTTCGTTCATGCTTCGCAATAATTCCAGCTTCTGAGCGCACTTCTTTTCTTCCGCTTTAACCGCCGCAATGTAGCTGTTGATCTTCTCATCTTCCACTAGATCCGTATTTACCACCAAATTTTGATTAATATACGTCTCGGCAATGATTGGATCCGATCCCGGGCGAGGACAAAGCTTCCAACGACTGTCAAAAAATGATTTCATGTCAAGAGCATTCTGGTGCACTACCGAGCCTTTCGGATTATATGCGCAGCAGTTATTGACCATCTGAAAAATAATTGTGATGATTACCAATTACCCTCGTCAAATTATAGTCGGCGAATACATCATTAACCTCGCTCTACTGCAAAATGCCTGTAAAACAGTGTTTCACTTGCAAGATTAACTCGAATTCTAGTGTTTATACTTCTTTTCAACGGAAAATGACGTAGCCACGACGAATTGCAGTTAAAATTTGATTTTTCGCTTTAAAAAAGGCTCACTACACTGTTGAAAATTGAAAAGTGCCGTAGAGCGAGGCTGATGATGCATTCGCTGAGTATAAAACTTCTCCCCAATTTTTTTCAAAAATAATTCAAATTTCTAAAATTGCTGCAACTCAGGCAACTCATTTCTTGCTATAAATAATAGGAAAATTTGGAACTATAAACTAGTAATTTGGCGACCTCTTCAAGTTCCAAAAGCGCGCCAGCAAACTTGCATGGCGCACTTTCGGTGCTTGCGCAATTTTCGACGGTCGCATTTTTTATCGATTTTATTATTTTTCTTTCAATAAAACCTGTTTTTCTTTGTAAAATGTATGTATTGTATCTTTTAATTTTATAAAATTGCCCAAACTTTGATTTTCGTAAAGATTTATCCTGCAAAAACACCAAAAAACTCAAAACGATTATTTCGAAATGGTGGCTGAACCAAATTCGACATTCTTAGGCTTAAAAAATTTCTAAAGACCTCAGCTAAAATTCCGTTGGAGCGCATGTGGGAAAAAATTAAGAATTTATGCTTTTTTCCCCGAAAAACATAAAAATTTGAATTTCGCGCGAAAAAATCCAGTGGGGCGCGTTTGCTCGGCTCCGCCAACTTTTCAAATCCTGGACACCGTGCTTTCTAGTTTGTAATTTTCTATATAACATTTTTATTTCCAAACAAGATCTGAATTTTCTGGACAAGTTCCAAAATTTTTTTCCAAAAAATTTCCTGTTCAGATTTGGATTTCCTGTAAGAAATGAGTTGCCTGAGAATCAACTTGTGTTTTTCTAGAGTTTTTCCATTTTTCCGATGTGCGTTAGGGCGCGTTTGCCCAGCTTTCGACTCACCAGATTCATATCGTGCTCAAACTCCTCAGGCTCGGCATATTGCTTAAAATCCAACTTCTTTTTAATAGTGTGAAGATCCATAGGATTCGTAATAACGTCCAGGTAGTCAAATATTTTCAGTTTGATCGGGTCCACCGGTTGATAGAAGACTTGAGCAAACCCCTTATTTCTTACACTGTGAATTTCGGTAAGCAGTTTAGAGCAGAACTTTTGCCACTCTGCTTGTTTCCCATGGTAGCGTGGGATAAGGCTCTTCCAGTCGATAAGTGTATTCGGATTTTTGCGAGGTGGCAGTGCAGGTACAGGGGTCAGTGGCGGAGCTGGCGACGCAACTTTCGCCCCAACTTTCACCGCAACTCCATTGTCACAATTCTCAAGTTTGCGCTTTTTCGCCGGCGTTGGTTGCGAAGTCGAGGCTTTCGGTTCTGGCTCGGGTTCCGGTTGAACAGACTCTGCCCGACTCTCTACATCCTTCTCGGTGACGTCGTCTTCGTCGTCAAAATTGATAGAGTCCACCTTTGACGATTCATCGTCACCATTGTCCTCCATCATTTCTTCAATTTTGGCAACAGCTCCGCGAGTCATTGAACCTTTTTTGCGCCCGCGCGTGCTTTTCCTTCCTCGTTGTTTTGGTGTCTTTGTCTTTCCATTTGGAGTAGACGCTGGGAACATTCCGCGACGATGATGTTCCGCCAAGTCAGCTGGTTTTTCCTTAAATTTTAGAAATAGGAGAAGCCAAAGAAACAAAAAAATGAGAGAAAATGAATCGCAAAGTGTGTGCGAATATGGAAATGAACCTGCGCTGGCATGTACTCCAACCCTCTTTGCACGACCCCCTCAATGTTTTCACACATAATGTAAATGTCGTCGTTCCGATCGTTGAACCGCTTGCAATTGTCGAACAATGTATTCAAATCCTGCAAAGGAAAGAATGGATGAAGTGAACTTACAGAGCGGGGAAGTTGTGTCAGCTGGCTCAACACTTGCTTCTCCAGAGTTTTGGCCATTTTGTATATGTCATACTCAGGTGGGTTGAACGTATAACAATTGGTGAACAACTGGTTGATGTCCTGAAAACCACCAACTCTTTTGCCTTTTCACATAAATTGGAGTATTTAATTTAGACAATGAATCTTTCGCTTTTTTTTGGTGACACGTGATGGGTGTGGGTAGAGACTTGGAGGATTTCAACGAGCTTCAAGACTAGACTCCCCACGCAATTATAATAATGTTAATGGGCGGGTTAAGAAGTTCAGAAAAAATAGAGAAAGAGAGGCAAAATAATTTGGTGACTCATGCAAATGCCATGCAAAACGGGGAGCAAATCGGGCTCTTGGACGTTTCAAAAGTTTTTCTGCATTTTATTTTGTTGTCCCGGTGTTTGCACACAATCATTTTTTGCAAAGCTTTTTAAAATGATTTCGTGCAAACACCACGACGACAAAATGAAATGCAGAAAAACTTTCGAAAATACTTGTGATTTTGGAAAAGGCAAAAGAGTAGTGGTTTACAATTAGTTCAGTGTCCCCCACCTGGTAGGAGTATTTTTCGACAATGTAGCCAAAACAAAATGGACGTTTTCTAACAAAAATGTTTTCTCTCTCTCTCTCTTTCTTTCCCTGTCATTCCATTGGTTTTTTAACATTACATTACAGTTATTGTGTTGAGTCACTATCACACCATGAGCAACAGTTCCCCACTTCTATTCCACTTTACAATAGGGAACAAACACAGGTGAAATGCGGTGGATGCATATAGTGTCCGCATTTTAATCATGTCGTCCTTTTGGTTCATTGCACGCTATCTAATACCTATTTATTAAATTTTTGCAATAAAATAAAGCCTGCGACATTTGGCGACTTTGCCCCTAATTTTTTTTTCACTTTTCTTACAAGTTTTTTTTTCTTGTAACGACACTGATTTTTGTGGCTGAATTAGTAAAATGTGTAAACGTTAATCAAACAGCGCGGATTCATTAAACACCTAGAGCCTAATTTACATAAATGCACAATATGATTCAAATACGGACACTATATGCATCCACCGCATTTCACATGTGAAAAGATTGCAATGAAAATGAAAAATCATCGCAAAAAGTTAAAGTTTGGCTCGCAGTGAAATGAAAAACCTAGATTGAATGAATGGCGCTTCATGCCGTCAGGGGCGGAGTCAGTGAAAAATGTCGCGAGGAAAACAATAGGAGCAGAGAAAAAAGAAGAATATCGCGCATTAGCCTAATTGTGAAATAATAGTGGAGAACACAATGTTTACAAAGAGTTCATTCTACGCATGTGGTTTCCGGCGCTCAGAATGAATGAAACGGGGCGGAGCCTAAAAGATAGAGCGGTGCAAATTTTTCCTCGTTCTTTTCCTCTTCCTCTCCATTTCTGTTTCTCTATTTCTCTACAGGCTTCCATTTCCAAAAGGTACTGTACCACATCTCACCTCTCCAACTTCCCCTTCCCTCCACCCTTCTAGAAAAAATTTTAGCCACCCACACACACACCTTGATAGCGTCTTCGGCGCACCAATAGTAGAGATTACGAAGGCGTCGCTCGATGGTGCGCAAGTCCATCGGCTTCGACACCACATTATGGTACTCGGGAATCTCGAGCTTGTTCGCGTCGACTGGCGACTGAAATGGCCACGAGTGTTTGTGCTTCAGCGCGTCCTTGATGACGGTGAACAGGACAAAGTCGAGGCAGTTCGTGTGTCGAGTCGGTTTTCCGCGTGGTGGACTTGTGCGCGGTTGGACGACTCCGTTGACTGGTTTCTGAATGAATGTTCTTTTTTTTAGTTTCCAATGTTTTTTTTCTTGATCCTACCTGTAATGGCGATTCCCATGGGTTTTCTGACGTGACCTGCTCGACGGACCCATTCGCTTCCTCCTCATCATTTTCTTCTTTAATAGCCTGCTCATCAATGCTCATTGGCTCGCCGTTACCGTCCTCGTCAGCTTCTGCCGTTGTTTCATTGACGTCGCCTTTTATCGTAACGTCCTCTTCGTCGTCACTGCTATCGCTAGAATTGTCCTCGTCGCTGGATTCGTGTTCTTTTTTCTCTGGCGCTGGCGACTTCCCAGCGGTTTCGACTGGCTCCTCTGTCTTCATTTCTATGCTCTGCTCCTCTGATTTTTCAGTCCCCTCCTCTTTTTCTTTTTTACCAGTTTCATCTTCAGCTTCTGTTTCTTCTTCTTCTTTTTCTTCTCCTTTCTCATCATCGTCGACCACGTCTGATTTCGAGCTGACGGCTACCGATGCGATGGCAGTTTCTTGTTTTGTGTCGTCGTCCTCTTCTTCCGTTTTATCAACTTTCACGTCAACTGAACTCTTGCTGGTTTCAGCTGCAGCCGATGGGACTTCGGAGCCGGATGCCGGCTTTGCATCCGCCTCGCCTTCAGCTGGCGACGCCTCCGCGACGGCCACTTCGCTCATTTCAATTGAGCTCGTGTGTGTGGGTTCGCTTGTCATCACATTCTCTTCATCGTCGCTGTGGTCCGAATCATCTGAACCATATGTTTCTATTGCTGACAAGCTTCCCGATGGTTTTGTTGCAGGGTCAGGCATCTGAAATTTGAACGTTGCGAAATACTTGAAGAAAACACGTTGTAAAATAGTAAATAGTAAGAGAGAAAGATAGCATATGAATGGAGAAATAGAGACGAAAAGGAGGTGAATAAACAAAATATGTATTTACAATTAGTTACTTACCTGCCGCTCATGAAATCAAAATGGTTTTTAACACCTTTGCGTTAATATATAATCACGGACACGCCCATCATGCAAAAGTGCCAAAAAAAGCGCAAATAAATATGCATCCGATGCAAACGCGCTCCACTGGATTCCCATGACGTCTCATAGCGGAGCAGAGAGAGAGAAGGGAAACGACGAGAGAGCACGCGAATCGAAATGACACTAAACGACAGGAGGGCAAGGGTTGTCGATCAATAAGCGAAGAGGCGCAGACAGCTAGCGTGCAGACGAGAGAGTGCGGAGAGCGTTAGAGAGACGAGAAGGCGAGCGTGCGTGCAACGACGATGTCTGCCGTGGCAGAGAGTGGAGGGACAGGGACAGTAGGACTAGCCACGGACGAGAAGAAGAAGAAATGAATGGCGGCCGCGAAGGGAAGGGTGGCTGAGAGAGAAAGAGAGATAGAGAGAGAGTGGGAGGGGCTTGGCCACAGCTTCGGCCGGCCCCTCGTCCTCTGTCTCGTAGCACACAGACACATAAACACACACACACACACACACGCACACACACACACACACATAAACGCACACGCACATACATACCCACACAGGAGAGAGGGAGGCGGCCATTACTCGTTCGCAAAACACAGCCAAGGCACAATGAATATGGTTGCACTCCTACCCCCTACAAACACACACACATACACAGACGTCCTTTTCCTCCTTTTCCTTTTTTCTATTTTTCACCAACCATGGTGGTCAAGAGTTAAGAAACGTGTGGTGCGTGTGTGGCTTGACCGCGAGGCGACGCGTCGCGTGTCGTGCGATGCGGTCCGGTTCGCGCGAGCGAGCGCACATTGTGAGCGCTCCGAGCGCGTTGTGAGTGTTGGTGAGCGTGTGTGAGCGCCGGGGGGTCGCCAAGAGAACGTGAGAGGCACTCTGAAACTCGAAACATTTTCGAGAACGTTCATCTTCATTCAAATTTCGAAAATTGCCGCCAGCCATTTTGTGAAAGCGTAGAATTTGACGCACATTTGCAGACGAGAAATGTCATCATTATTAATTAACTTTGCTGGAGCACATTTGCAATTAATAAATATGCACAAACACAAATATAAACATAAACAATTTATCATTTATTTATTTAAGTTTAAACAGTGCTCCAAGTGGGCGGAGCAGGCAAAAAAAAAAGAAACAAACAAACAAACAAATATAAAAGGCTAAAATTGGACCATTACCTGAGGCGATGAAGAAACGAATTTGGTGTGGTGTGGTGTGTAGGACTGAACGCCAGGTGCAGGACAACTGTGTGGAACATCTGTCCTGTCCGATAGCCCCCATACCATACGAGTTGGGTTCATGACGTCATCTCGGTCAACAAAAAGAACTGAGTCAGCTGGAAGGAACAGAACAGAACAGCAATTGTTGCAGTTCAATTCGCACCAATAAATACCGCCCGTCGTCGTCGTCGTCGGTGTCTCTGGCGCCGCCTAGACGATCGCCGAGGGTAGAGATAGCTTTGATAAGAGGCGTTTTGTTTTCTTTTCTTTTCGCAACACTAATTTTGTGACACAGCCTGTTGTGTGCGTTGGCAGACACAAAAGGTGTCTTTTCTTGCCGAAGGTGTCAGCGCATTCAGGTGAGAGAGGAGATGGAGAGGGGGGGTGATGGAGGGAAGGGCGGGCAGAAGACGTTTAGGACCGTTTTTTTCTTTAATCGCTCCTGTCTTGGATGAGAGGATATGATGCTCTCCCTTTTTAGACTGTTGCGATTGCGAGCTAAGCTGACGATGCCTTACGATTAAAAAACACAGGCGCTTCCACGAGTAAACTCAGCACTATGCGACCGTAATCAATCCATTCGCGGTGTTTGCGTACTTTTAAAATTCAAACGCAAATGGGAACGAACAAATCTCTTCATTTGCTATGCTATTTCGTTCATTTGAATTTGAATTTTCACAGTACACAAACACCGCGACGCGATTTTCTTGTTTTCACAATATTCTTGCCGGCTACCATATGCTCCGCGCAAGTTTTGTAATAGACGCAGACATATTGTGTTTTCAATTGAGTTGCAGCATGAGAACGAGAGATAAAAAGACATGTTTTCTCTGCTTCTCTTCGAAGCGAACTGTGTTTGCGTGGTCGCGCGAAAAAAAGTGGGCGGGGTCACGCGTTCTCATGTCGCAAGTCGATTGAGAAAACAATAGCGCGACGACACACCCGATCACATTGTTAATGAAAAATCTGAGGGGCGGAGTTTCGCCACTGTAGGTGGCAAGAATATTGAATTGATAATACTCATGTCTACAGTGTCCGATCGCGCTGAGTTTACTCGTAAGATAATCGGAATTTTCTAGGCCAAAAGAGCATTTTTAGGGCAAATTATCATTACCTACCTTTTCTGTACCTACTTTTGTTCAGTTACCTACCTTGATCATTACCTACCATGATCTTTACCTACCAAAATAGAATATATTCTTTACCTACTTTTTTTATTACTTAATTTTGAAACTGGCAAAGGTCGAAAGTTGTTATCTGGGAGGATTTGAAATCCCCCTACATGAATATCAAAGAGATAGAGAAAGAATATGAGTAAATTAAGCAAAAACGGTCATGGTAGGTAAAGATCATGGTAGGTAATGATCAAGGTAGGTAACTGAACAAAGGTAGGTACAGAAAAGGTAGGTAATGATAATTTGCCCAGCCCAACGCATTGCATAGCGTGCTAGACCCCTCGAAAATGCAAACGCGCTCTGTCGCACTTCTCTCCGTCTCGATAGTTTTTTTGGTTGGCGTTCTGCCATGTTTCGCTAAAATTAAAGGGAGTGCAACGGTATAGAACTGCGCGGAATAGAACCGGATGAAAAACAAACTCACAATGATCAACCATTTCGGGAGGCTCTTGAGTTCTATACCGTGGTGATTTGATCAGCCCGGGAAGGAACGCATATTATCACACTGTTCATAATTAGTCTTTATTATCATTAAAAAAAACTAACACCGTAAAGAGATCGTGATGTGTAATATATCAGATGTAAACAAAGTAAAGTGATCGGCTTGGTTGAAATGAAAGATTCATAAGGAGCAGAAACACGAGCGCCACTCGTATCGTGTTAACGATAAATTAATGAGATTGTGATCTAATATTCTTCATATAATACGATTTGCCTCTGTTTATTTGTTTTTTTTTCGGCTCATATGGACGGAGTATACTTGCATGTAGGAGTCTGGAAATTGTATTGACTTTTAATGCAACTAGCAATTTTAAAAATTGAAAATTTTTGCGGAAACCCGACGCCGTGTTGCAGTTTTTGCAACTGCTGACCGATTATTTCTTTTCCATCAATTTGTTGGAAATTTGGTTAAAATATTTGACGAGAAATTATGATTTTTCGGTTCTAAACTATTCAATTGAGTCGGCACATTTTTCAAAACACCGCGTCCCAATTTTTCAAATTTCACACAACAATTAGCTGTCAAATTAGAGCTATTATGAAAGTTGTTAACCAACAAAGTACATAGCTGAGAGTAATTTAGTTTTATTATCCAATCTCCGACTCGGCGAGTCGTAAAAGGATAGATCATAAAAGGGTTTCGGCGGGTTCAATCTCAAAAGAAAAGAAGACGATTTTACGATGCGTGGATAAGAAGAACCCACATCAGTAATTCCGAAAGAAGGAAAGAACGCGAAGTTATCTAATTGGCAACAATAATTTAAGGAAATTATTATCTAGAAAAGGAACATATTGTGAAAACAAAAAATTGCAACGCGGTGTTTGCGTACTTTTGAAATTCAAACGGCAATGAAAGAAATATTGTGTTTTCAATCGACTTGCGACATGAAAACGCAATTCAAGTCTGCATTCACCGCTCTGTCTGCGTCTATTCAAATGTCACTGTGTTCGCGGGGTCGCGCACAAATAAGTGGGCGGAGTTTCGCGTTCTCATGTCGAAAGTCGATTGAAAACAGAATAGCAAGGGAAATGAAGAGATTTGTTCCCATTTTCATTTGAATTTTAGAAGTACGCAAACACCGCGTTGCAATTTTTGTTTTCACAATATTGCTGCAAGGTTTATGACAACATTCTCACGACAATGAACAGGTTAAAATTATCAATTTCTTCACCCACCGAAAATCGTATCAAAAAAAATTTTCTCCTGGATTTTTTGTTCTTCCAAGCTCAAAGTTGTCACCTGTCTGTTCAAAAAGTGCACAAGAAAATCCAACTTTTTTAAACATTTACAATTTTAACGAACAATTTTCCATAATTCTATACACTTTTTAAAACCTTTAAGGATTAAAAAACCATACTCACCGAGATAGATGATAAATCTGGCACCAAATGCATTTCACTTTGCGGCAAGTAGATTTCAGAGTAGGAAGCAAGACGTTTCATTGAGAAAACTAAAAATGGATATGTATTTAAATTTTAAAACCAAAATAAATCCACAATGGTTCTACATAGTCCAGCAGTAAAACTCGTTAAAATTAATCCCTTTTCTGATATCCTAATTAGGATCTTATTTACTAGACCCCCTTTGTTTTCCTTTGACACGCTCCGGTCCCACGCCTCCGAGGCAGGGGTGTGGTGTAACAGAAAAAGTGCAAATAGTTCAAATTAACTTGTTTTAAACTTTTCTCCGTGAATTTCACCGTGAGAAAATCCTTACATGAAAACCAGAAAACATCTTTCCAAGTGAGATCGCCGGGGAGTCGGAATATTACTGTTTCACTGTGATAACTTCTGAGAGCCTGACAGTCAAAGCTTTTTGTGGATCTGAAATTTGGAAATGATGTTTTTTTGTTGTTGATCATATGACTCACTCATCAAACAATGGAACAATTTTTCCACCCATGTTTGGGAAGAGCTCAGATCCCACCATTAACCACACGGAATCATCGTCATGTTGGAAGGAGAATTGGTTGATTCGGATTGTCTTAGCATCCAGAATCTTAAAAAATATATACATGTATTTTTGATTATTCAAGTTTTTTTTTACCTCTATTGGACCTGAACTAATATTATACGCCAGACTATTGGGCGATAGAGCTCGTAGACGGATTACTTTTGGAATTTGTACGAGCGGTCCGTTAGGTAGGATTACTGAAGCGACGTTTGCCTAAAAACCGCCATTTAATTTTGTTCTATTTTTCGTATTTAATAACCTTTCTTTTGTGATCTCGAAGCGACACCCAGTGAATGTCACTGAAGACTTTGGAGGAAGGGAGTGTAAGCATGAGAGGCTGGAACCCTTCAAACCATTGAAGAGGTTGCGGAACCTTAACAAGTTTTTGTTTTTTAAAGGTTAATTAATAAAGTTTAAAAAAAACTACCGTATCATCAATAAGATCGAATTCGGGTTGACTCAAACGGAAGCCATCGGGTAATGAGCTCAAGGGTGTCACTGCCTGTGATCCAAGCTCCGATGAAGATCTTTCTTTTCCATTTCCGGGAAGGACTTTCATGATACCGCCCTAAAAGTTGGTATTTTCTGTCTTGGTTCAGCAAGAAATCAGGAAGAAAAAAATCATGGTGATCCTAATTAGCAGGTCTTTTTTCATCGGTCACGAATTTTTAAACGGGTTTTCCTATTGTTATTGTTAATTATTTTCAGCATTAGAATTCATGAAATCATAGTATTACGTATATTTGAGATGGTCATGCCGCGGTGTTCGCAGACTTGGGTATTTATGCGCAGATTCTCCCACAGTCTGCAAACACCGCGGTATCCCTATTTCAGGAATACGTAATAACATGCTGAAGGAACGTGTAGTATTGTTTTATTAGAGTAGGGCACTTAGATATGGTCCGACTTTGCGGCTCTCGGACGTTTCGAAAGTGAGACGTTTCGAAAGTGCGATGTTTCGAAAGTGCGACATTTCGAACATTTTTCTGCATTTTGCCGTCGCGATGTTTGCACACAAATTTTTTTCAAAGCTTTGTTTATGATATTATTCTTATTGTGAAAACAAAAAATCGCAACGCGGTGTTTGCGTACTTTTTAAAATCAACGGCAATCAAAGAAAAAGCATGGGAAATGAAGAGATTTGCTCCTATTTTCGTTTGAATTTTAAAAGTACGCAAACACCGCGTTGCAATTTTTTTTGTTTTCACAGTACCATGCTTTTAAAAATGAATTTGTGAAAACACCACGACGACAAAATGCAGAAAACTTTCTACTTTCGAAAAGTCCTAGAGACAAAAATTAAAAAAAAAAAAGTTGAAGCAGAACACTTTCTATCAGCTCTATCCATACCTCTACAAACAACTCGATTGGTTTAGCAGTTGGTCCATTATTGGCTACTTCGTTGTTTGAATCCGAATTCCGTTTCACGCGACTAACATTTGCCACAATTGGTGGCAAACCTTCAAAGAGTTTAACTGCTGCAACGTTAGGTCGGGGTTTCGCTTCAATTGGCTGAAATTAAATCATAATTGAAGAGTTTAATAAATACAAAGGCAAACGTTTAAAAAAAAAGAGTCTAACCGGCAATTCTTTTGTGGCAAATGCGGACAACTCGATTGGTTTTGGTCGAACGTAAAATCCATTCTCCGACGGCATGAAATCTTCGACAAAGTTTCCAGTTGGTGTCTTTGGTCCCAGCCAGAAGGTGACATTTTCTAAGATTTTACGATGCACATATTTTTTTCTATCCAATTATATCATCTGTTCCTACCATTCAATAATGATCCAGACTGGAAAACAAATCGTGTTACTATGATCCTCCGTTCATCAACAAGCCACAAAGCTCCCGCGGGACTCTTTTGTTTTTTGGTAGTCGGCTGTAGAAGAAGTTCTTACAATTTTCCTACTGTTTTTCCTTATTTTACTCACTGTTTCCGCCAAACTGCCCAAATATTTTCCGTAATAGGGAACATTTTTAGCAATTGTGTTTTCAGAGGAAGTTTTTGAAGGTCGGTTAGCACGAATCCATTCTATCAACCGGTTTTCTTTCTCTTTCTTTGACTCTTCAGTGAGGTCATTTTTTACTAGATTCCTGTAAAGAAACTATGTATCATTTACAACTGGAAATTTATTTACTTAATTGCTGGTGAATCGGCATCAATTTCACCTGACATTATTGCAGCCTCGAGCATCTTGCGTTGCTCCGCTGGCATATTTTCCAGAAGCTGAAATTTTCATAAATTATGAGAGGGTAAAATAAAAACGTTAAAATATATGCATACTTTGATAGAATTTTCTCTATCTTTGCTCAGTTTTTCTTTCTTCGGGCTTTCATTCTTTGTTACTGGCAGAGCAAAAAGATCTGTTTTAGTTGTAACAGCGTCCAGATCAGTTTTCTCTTTGGTTTCTTTCTCCTTTTGCTTCCAGGAGTCTTTGAGTGCATCGGTCGCTAAACAAGCATTTTTTTCTTACTGGTAGCGCAAATGTATTCTGCTTACCTTGGCTCAACAACTTCTGGAAAACAGAAGTCTGTGGACCTCTGGCGGAAGAAGGTGTGTACTGAGACAAGTCATCGTGTGCGGCAGAACTGGTAGGTAGACCTCTATTTGATCCGCTCAAAACTGACGTCATCGTCTCCAACAACCCGCCGCTTCCACTTCCAGTCTGAAGAGTAGAAAAAATGAAGCAATTAAGAGATTATTCATGATCTTCAACTCTTACTTCTCCATTCCCTCCTCCCACTCCCAACAAGTTTTTGGCAAGTTTTGAAAACTGGTCTAAAGATGCTCCGTCAGTCAGAAACTTCTCCAGGTAGGCTTGTGGTTGGGAAGTCTGTACCATTGTAGGTATGGCTCCTGATCTTGCTTGGCTTTGGGAGAAAATCGAGCTGACAATGTTGGAATCAATCGCTTTTTGATAGATTGGTGCAGTGGGAAGTTCATTTCCGTTCAGCTGAAAGCACAGGCTTCTATCCCTTTTTTCAAACTTTGTCTATTCTTACATTGTTTGTGTATGGAAATGATGATGCTGCAGATCCGGCAAACGTGTTTGCGGCGTGAAGTTTCCGATCGCCCATGTAATGCGGTTGACCAGTTTCCCAGCTGCCAGCAGTCATCGGGACACCATTCGGAATTGCGAGCGACTAAATGGGAAAAGGATTTCGTGAAAAAGTGTACAAAGGTCGGCAAAAAGTTCTTTAAAAAAACAGCTACATACTGCAACTTTGTTCATTCCCTGCATTTCTGAACGAGATTGAGTTTGCTCTATTCTCAATGGAATTCTCGCAGGGAGTTGTTGTTTAGTCTTCGGGACCGCATGGGGCCTTTCTGGTGGCACAGCGAGTTCTGAAATTGAACTTTTCCAATTTAAATTTGTTAGGTCACATTGCGTTCCAAAAAAAAAGAGAAAAAACCCAAACCTCTTTGCACCAGATACTCGACTTGATTAGTTTTTGGATATTTACTGGAAAAGTCGGAAGGATCTGCTGGCAATCGACCTCTTATCTGCGGACGAATAACGTTCCCATATTGTCGAGGTTTTGAGCCCATTCTGCAGAATTCTCATTTGAGCTGACCGGATGAGTTGAATTACCTTTGTTCACTTTCATTTTCCTCAAAACGAGGCAGCTGGCTTGGTGACAGATCCTCTCGCTCATAACTACCGAAGTGAGATGCACTTGACGTAAGTGGCTCAGATTCTTTCTGGAAAGTGAAAGTTCTTTGACTTTGAGTTTTTTTTTTAGCATTTAGATTTACCTGATAGCTCAAACTTCCTTCTTTTACCTTTCCAAGTCTTCTCTGATACTGTGACCAAGGGATAATAGCAGCTGGTCGGAGTTGATGCTCATCACAGAATACGGTAGTTGTGTACACTGTAAACTCTTTTCCTCTGTTTTTCCATAATTCAATCTCATAACCCCGTATCGGATAACACATTTATGAATATTCATAACCGTTTATGTCAAGGGTCAACTTTCCTTTATGTAAGAGTGTTGCGCTTCGCTCTAATTGTGCGGAGATGAAAATTGAAATGGAAATCAAACTTGAAATTGAAATTGAATTTGAAATGTAGGAGAATTGTAAACGATCGTGGATATTTGTTCTCCTTGATCCCAATTTTCATTCGTTTTGTTTATTTTTCGTCAGATACAGTTAGAAAATGGAAGGAATGGAAGAAATGGAAGAAATGGAAAAAAAAACTATTGGATTGTGAATGAAAAAGATGTCTTACAATTAGAAATTCTTTCACTCTTTTTTTAATTAATGGGTCTGACAACATCTGGGGGAAATGGGGTAAAAATAATTTTGACAATTTTTTATTTATTTCCAGTGTTAGGAGTATAAATGAATCCAAAGTGAAAATCACACAAAGAAGTTACTATTGCTCATTTCCCCCCCCCCATATCACAATTGAACTTACATAAAATAAAGAGGGACGTGAGGTCCGTCACCAGGAGACGAGCTAAAAGCCGCATGAATGACGAAATACCGACGAAAAAAAAAAACTAGTAGAAAACACTTCTGCGTTACGTTACGGCAACAATTAAACTGGCGGCAAGACGATGATTTTCGGATTGAAATGCACTAAAACGGGCGCGCGCGAATATGGGCGGATACGGCAGATGATCTGGACACGGTGTGTCTCTCCGCGCGCTTCAGTGTTCTCTTTTGCGGCCCACTATGATGCAGTAAACGATGCGGAACACACCGGACACCACTACCAAAACTTTTGCGACCAAGTTGAAGCGCTGCGCTGTGCGTGCGTCGGACTGTGTCGAGCTAGCCACTGCCATTTTTCTATTTTTTTTTTTGCGGTCAGCTAGTGGAAAACCGGATAACGGAAGGGGGGGGGGGGGATAAAAGGGGGAAAGGGAAAAAGTGGGAATGGAGGAAGATGACTGTAGATGAAATGCTTACCGATTAAATAGAAACATTGGGATTATGGAGTAAAAAACGGATAGATGTAAATACCATTCAAGCGCAAATTTTGGCAGTGCGCCATCCCGGGTAAAGCTACGTGGAGCCCACACCCTTTCTCGTAGGGGAGAGTGAACACCCCAACTCCCATACCTCCCGTCAATTTGTGTTTATTGAATTTGCATAGATGCGGCATAATTGGCCCATCCCTTAAACGAAGCTTAATTGTTTTTTCTCTGACTATGATGAATGAATTCATAGAAACAAAGTTTGGAACATTCACATCGAAATCGGACAAAAATTTCTCTGATTTTTTAATGATTTTTACAAAATGAATAGAGACCACGGGGAGTACACAAAGTCGCGGCCTAGAAAACCGGCGACCATCATTTTTTTCCGAATTTTTTTTAATGGATATTTTTTTTTCCTATTATGAACCTATTCACAAAACCGGAAAAAACGGAAGAAAAAGGAAAAAAATTGCGGGAAAAATCGGAGAATGCTCCGATTGACCTGAAATGTTGGGAAATATTGGAAAAAATTCTCCTGTACACGCTCACAAAAAATTTTGGACCAAAATATCAATTTTTTCTGAAAGTTTTTAAAATCGATATTGTACAGGAGAATTGTTTCCAATAATTACCAACATTTCAGGTCAATCGGAGCATTCTCCGATTTTTCCCCTTTTTTTTTCTTTTTCTTCCTTTTTTTTCCGGTTTTGTGAATAGGTCCTTTACCTGGCGCTATTTTTGCCGATTTGTAAATAATTTATCAAGAAAATAGTGAAAAATAAATGGAATAGAAGAAGAAACTGATTATTGTTGAAGACAATACAATATTTTAGAAGACGCGGTCGGCCGCCGGCCTAGAAGACCGGGCGCACTGGCCTAGGAAACCTCGATTTTGTGTACTCCCCGTGGTCTTCTATATTTTTTGTTGTAAAATTTGCTTTTTTAAATATGAACATCATTTATCCATATTTTGTTTTCCAGACAAACTCGTGTTTTTCCTTGCTCCCGTCCAGCATTCCTTGATCTCAAATCAAGATAAAAAACATCTGAACCCGACACATGCTCTGGCTCTTGTTATCTCTCACGGAAGAACACCTCCAATAAAACGATGGGAGCAATAAACACGGCGTCCTCTTGCGAAAACTAAGAACAAGTGGCGTGCGTTTTCCCGCTTTTTCCTGTATCCCTCCCGCTTCGCAACGTCATCTCGAGTAATTACGACGATGCGTGTATGTGTGTGTGTGGCCCAACCGATTCAACGGACGAATGCGGGCGCACATCTTCTTCCTCTTCCTTTTCTTCTTCTTTCTCTCGGATTCTTTTACTAATATACAACTTGTCTCCAACCTCATTTTGAATCAAAGTTACAAACTTAAGCAAGTTTTTATCAAGCCCATTAAGTCAATTTTTGATGTTTACTAATTGTAAAAGTAAGAAAAAAGAATAAGAAGAAAAATCAACAATTGTACGTTTCAAGAAGAAAAAACTATGCTTTATCCCAAAATCTCCAACGGTTCAGATGCGGCGTAAGACTAATACATCACGAAAACGTTGCCTAAAAGCTTTTTCCGTCCACACACCACACCACACCACACGAACCCTAAATTTATGCAGCTGCAAGCGTGGCGCTATACTGGCTTGGTCACCTCAAGATATCCATCCATCTGTTGTTGGCAGGTGTCTCCTTCACCCAACCACCCCCCCGGTGCCGTCAAACCCCGGAATATTCATCGTCGGCGTTTCTCTGACCTTGCTCGTAGACTCGTTCATCCGTATTATTCCTAGCACAAACAAAAGTTGGAATGTTTAGTTATGCATCTGTACATATTAATTTACAATTTAATCCAAACTTATGAAATTCTTTATCTCGTCTCAAATTGTCTAGAAACAATTGAGAGTTCTGTAAAGAATTCGAAAAAAGGAAGCTTTCCCTTGAGCCCTTTGTTTTACAATCGTACCAGTCACTTAGCTAGATTGAAATCGAAATTCTTCATCTCTTCCATTCAATTTTTTTTCTTGTACAGGCTCAGAAAAAGGGGTTTTATAAGGAATTTTCCGTTGTTTGTCCTAATTTTTTGTTGTTGTTCTGTTTTCCGTTCTTTTTTCTTGGCTTCCTGTAAAAGCTGAGAAATCACAAGCGGCACAAGTTTTTTTGGGCAAAAAAGTTGCTTATTCATTCCCTGAGAAACTGTTTTCTTCTCTGTGCCTCTATGTCCCATCGATGCTAAGGACATGACTCTTATATGGCTAGCGCATGAATGAATGATAACACGGCGTGCTAGACGCTACCTAAAGGCAAACGCGCCCTATCGCATTCTCTGCGTCTCCACAGTGGCGTTGTGCAGAGAGGCGAGAAATGGCGCCCGAATTCAAAAAATGTTCATAAACGTAATTGACCCGAACACGCCGTGGATTTCAATATTTTAAGCGTTCTTTCGTTGATTATTTATTTACGTTCGGTAACTCGTTCTCTCCATTTTTCATGTCATCCTTTTGCTTCGTACCTTTCTCTCTCTCTCTCTCTCTCTCTTTTCATCCTATTGTCTGTCAAATGGAAAGCAATTGACAAGAAGATAGTGAAAAAGTAGAGAAAGAAAGAGGACGGAAAGACATACATTGCGCGCAATGAAACGGCCCCGATAGATGTGTGACCCTGCGTTCTCTGGCTCTCGTCTGTCTCATCTTCCGTTTGCACCCTTTCTCTAATGCCCGCCTAGCATCGATTCGGCCACGTCCGGCCAAAACGGAGAAACGAAGGCGGGTGGCTGGAGGGAAAAGAGGGCGAGCACGGAGCACTACTGACCGTAGTGTGTAATTCGGTGCTTTTCCTCGTTCTGTGTCTATTGTCTCTCTCTCGTGCTCTGTGCCTCTTTTCTTGCAACTCTTTCGACGCTCTTTGCAGTCATATTACTTATAACACACAGACATAGTAAAGACAAAGGCAACAACTTTCAAAAGAAAGGAAAAAGTAGAAAACTTACTTACTTACTTAGTCTCTCTCTATTTCTCTCTCTCTCTCTCTCTCTTTTTCCCCCCTGAAAATTTAAGTATGATATTATATTCTTTATCTCATTTTGTTAGTTTTCACGAGCGAATTTCAGTTACGACACTCCGATGTTCCGCAGGTCTCGCAGCTACGATAAAAACGGTGCATATTTTCTCTGCGAGACCCGCGGAACATCGGAACGTCGTAACTGAATTTCGCTGGTGAACACATATTATGGATATATGAATGAACGAAAAAACGCGGTGAATTGTGGGGCAAAAGTTGGCTGATCTCGCCACAATTTTGACAGACTACGGTTAGCGCGAAAAAAAATATATTTTTTTAATTAAAACGCATTTTCATGGTTTTTTTTTCAACAAAATGTGTTTTTGAAAAGAAATTACCCATTCCAGGTTACACAAAAAATTTTAATAGTGAAAAAATGCTAGTCAAAATGGAAAAAATCGCGTTTTTATTAAAAAAAAAGAAGAAAAAATATTTTTCGCGCTAACCGTAGTCGGTCAAAATCGTGGCGAGACCAGCCAACTTTTTCCTCACAATTCACCGCGTTTTGTCGCTTATTCATGAATCCATAATAATAGTAAAAATAATAATGATATTACGTATTCCCGAGTACGTGAGATGTCGTAAAATGGGTCTTGACACGATCGGTGTTTGCACACTTGTGGATTTGAATATTTGTTTTTGAATTTTTTCAATTAAAATTTTTCTTAATTTTTTCATGTTGTTTTTTTGGTTTTTAAAACTTATGTTTTATAAATAGGGGGTCATTCATGTATAAAAATAACATGATTTTTCCAATTCACGCATGTCGAAAAATGTAAAAAATCTACAGTATCCCAAATACTGTAGATTGTTTACAAGTATGCATACACCGATCGTGGCGAGACCCATTTTACGACATCTCACGTACTCGGGAATACGTAATAATTTAAAGTTAAATTTTTTTTCAGACTGTTCCCCAGGTGATGAAAACTGCTAGATCTGCACCACAGTAAAATTGAATGAGTGATTGTGATTGTCCTCTTCGCCTTCTACTGCCCTTAAATATTCTGGTAAGAAGTTATTTTTTAATGCTTGCCCCAAAAAAATGTTCATGAAACTCTGCTAGTATATTCTCGGGTTTTCGTATCAAATTTCCAACTTCTCGCGCGTATTCATTTTCCATTCCCATTCCTAACATGATAATCAAATGGAATGGAATGGAATGGCGAAAGAGAATAGGTGATATGTGTACACATTTCCTCATTCTCGCGTCTGTTCTCTAGCAGCGTTTTGCCACTTCGATGTTTCTGATTGTACGTTTTAATGTTTATTTTTTATTTTTTCAGAAACATGAGTTACAGCAATGGAAACATAAACTGTGACATTATGCCGACTATCTCGGAAGATAGTGTGGATCACGGCGGTCCAATCGACGAGCCCTCTGATCGTGACAATATCGAGCAGGTAAATTAAATATTGCCGATTTTTTGAAACTGCTTTATATGATTTGGTTTTTCAGTTGATGATGAACATGTTGGAAGATCGGGATAAGTTGCAGGAACAGCTCGAAAATTATAAGCTTCAGCTGGAAAATGCGGCGATAAGGACAAAAGAAGTGGAAAAAGAACGAGACATGATGAAGCGGCAGTTCGAAGTTCACACGCAGAATTTACCATCGGTAAATTAAACAAATTTTTTTTAATTGATTTACGTTTTATTTTGCATGTCCTCGTTTTTCAGGAGCTACAAACAATGACAAGGGAGTTATGCCAATTGAAAGAGCAACTGCTTGAAAAGGACGAAGAAATCGTGGAATTAAAAGCCGAAAGAAACAACACACGATTACTTTTGGAGCATTTGGAATGTTTGGTGTCTCGTCATGAGCGATCACTCAGAATGACTGTTATGAAGGTAATATCTTTTCGTTTTATGAGCGGTTTCCTCTTCCGTTCCTTTTTGGATATGTGCCCTTACATCTATTTATTTTTTTTTCCAGAGACAAGCTCAAAATCATGCTGGTGTATCTTCTGAAGTGGAAGTTTTGAAGGCACTGAAAAGTTTGTTCGAGCATCACAAAGCGCTTGACGAAAAGGTGTGTTTTATTTTATTTTTTTTTTGCTTCCTTCTTGAATGCATTTTTAAGTAAGTAATTGATAATTAATTAGCTATCGCTTATTTGTTTGTTTTCCAGGTCCGCGAACGTCTTCGTGTAGCTATGGAACGAGTTGCGACACTTGAAGAAGAGCTGAGCACAAAAGGAGAAGAGAATTCATCGCTGAAAGCGCGAATCGCCACTTACGCAGCAGAAGCAGAAGAAGCTATGGTAATTATTCATCAAAAAACTGGCACATTTTTTTTCTATTTCTTTTTCTCCTTCTTTTTCCTTAATTCTTTTCTTTATCCAGGCATCCAACGCGCGCACCAATGGCTCAATTAGCAGCGAAAGTGCAAACCGGCTCATTGAGATGCAGGAGGCGTTGGAAAGGATGAAGACTGAATTGTCCAATTCGCTGAAGCAATCGACAGAAGTTACGAATCGGTAATGAGTGAACATGCACATCCAAATCAAACACTGAATCTAACTCGTTTTAGAAACGGCGAGCTTGAAGCGCAAATCGGCGAGAATTCACGGGAGAAGCATGCAGCACAAGAGACGATAGTGATGCTGAAGAATCAGATATGCGAGGTACTTGTGACAAGAGAGAAGGTTTTTTATAATAGGTCAAGTGTGTTTAGCTCGATGCCCAACGCAGCGATCAGGAGACACGCATGAACACGCTCGAGTCGCGTTTCATGACCGCTCAGAGAGAGTCCACTTGTATCCGGGATTTGAATGACAAGTTGGAGCACCAGGTAAGTAGTGTGGGAACGTGAACGGAGATCACTATTCTATTGCTTTCAGCTTGCAAACAAAGATGCCGCTGTACGACTCAACGAGGAGAAGGTGCATTCTCTGCAAGAACGACTCGAGCTGGCTGAAAAACAACTTGCTCAAAGTCTAAAGAAGGCCGAGTCGCTTCCGTCTGTTGAAGCCGAACTGCAGCAGAGAATGGAGGCACTCACGGCAGCTGAACAGGTTTGTTTTCGTCGTTATATAAATATTTATGCAAATAAACATCCTTTTTTTCCAGAAGAGCGTGTCCGCTGAAGAGCGCATTCAACGACTAGACAGGAACATTCAAGAGCTGACTGCAGAATTAGAAAGAGCTGTTCAGAGAGAACGAATGAATGAGGAGCACAGCCAGCGATTGAGCAGCACGGTCGATAAGTTGCTCTCCGAGTCAAATGATCGGCTACAACTTCACCTGAAAGAACGGATGCAGGCTCTGGATGACAAGAACAGACTTACTCAACAGCTTGACGGGACAAAGAAAATCTACGATCAGGCTGAAAGGATCAAAGATCGTTTGCAAAGAGATAACGAGTCGCTTCGCCAAGAAATCGAAGCCCTCCGCCAACAACTTTATAACGCTAGAACTGCTCAGTTCCAATCAAGAATGCACGCTATTCCGTTCACCCAACCTATTCACCCGGTTCAATCCGTTGTTAATCAACAACCGTCAATTGCTCAGCAATCAGCATACCCAGTGTACAACCAAGCGCCTCAGAACTATCAGTCAGTGGGGATGCGGAGGCCGAATAAGGGTCGGATTGCTGCCCTCCAGGTAGAATAATTCAAAATTTAAAAAAAAAACCGTAAAACCTGTAATTGAAATACAGGTGTTCTTCTATTTTTCAAAGGCCTTTCAGAAGAAAAATAACAAAAAAAAAGAAAGACGATTCGAGACCGAGACAAAACCGTGGAAGACAAACCCGAGGAAGAAAAAACCGGAAATTGCCCCGCCCATTGCAAACGTGCGGCACCAGTTTTGTACTGAAAGAGTTACACAATTCTAGAAAAACTGCGCTGCATACATACAAATTTTCCCCGGTTTTGTCAGGATATCGAAAATTCGAAATCTTCGTTCGTCAATTGAAGTGTTGCAAGTGTGTGCCTCGATGAACGTGTTTGCACACTTGTTTCGCGGGCATTCAAAACATTTTTCAATTCAAAAATTCTTTAAAGCAATGCAAAAACAGAAAAAAAAGCTTCAAAAATGGAATAAAAAATTGTATAATTCACCCGATGATGTACCTCTATTAGAGGGTGTACTTCTAATACAGGTTTTACGGTATATAAATTTGTTAATTGTTGTTCCAGGAAGATCCAAATAAAGTGCAAACGCTAAACGAGCAAGAATGGGATCGTCTTCAACAAGCACACGTTCTTGCAAATGTTCAGCAAGCATTTTCCTCGTCACCTTCTCTTGCTGACGTTGGCCAATCTACACTACCACGGCCAAATACGGCAGTACAAAATCATCCAGACGATATGATGGTTGGAAGCATGTCTGGCGGATTGGGAGGCGGAATGCAAGGCGGTCAAGATGCTCATGTTCTGGCGTCTGTCCTTCAGGATCGATTAGATGCTATCAATACAGAAATCAGGTATGTATCGGAAGACGAACGGGATAAATATCTCCATATAACACAACTATTTCAAGGTTAATTCAACAAGAGAAACACCACGCGGAACGGGTTGCCGAACAGTTGGAGAGGTCGAGTCGCGAATTTTATGATGATCAAGGAATATCGACGAGAAGCTCCCCGAGAGCGAGTCCCCAGTTGGATGTAATGCGGCATAAATATAATACGGTATGAGCAAACCAAAAGAGAACAATTAAATAGTCATAATTCAATCATTCGGTTACAGCTTCCTGCAAACGTGTCCGGCGATAGACGTTATGACATCTATGGAAATCCCACCTACGTCGACGACCGTATGGTGAGGGATTTAGACTACGAGCCGCGGCGGGGATATAATCAGTTTGACGATGTAAGTCGCCGCTCGTAGAACAAATGATTAATGTACGTTTTTCTACGCAGATGCAATACGAAAGAGACCGAATGAGTCCGGCGTCCTCTGTCACTTCTTCGACAGATGGTGTGCTCGGGAAGAAAAAACGATCAAATAGCTCAAGTGGCCTGAAGACGTTGGGACGGTTTTTCAATAAAAAGAAAAACTCTTCAAGTGACCTGTACAAGTAAGATTCTGAAATTTTTATCAGAACATTCGATTTTTTCAGTGATTCCAGAAGGAACGGTGACGGATACTCTGATGGGGAGCAATCTGGAACAGAAGGAAACCAAAAGGCTGATTTCGACAGGAGGAAAAAGAAGAAGCATGAGTTGTTGGAAGAGGCAATGAAAGCCAGAACACCATTTGCCCTTTGGAATGGTCCTACTGTTGTTGCCTGGCTCGAATTATGGGTTGGAATGCCAGCCTGGTACGTTGCAGCATGCAGGGCAAACGTCAAATCAGGAGCAATCATGTCCGCACTAAGTGATCAAGAAATTCAAAAGGAAATTGGCATCTCAAATCCATTGCACAGGTTGAAATTGCGACTGGCCATTCAGGAAATGGTGTCTCTCACGTCTCCATCAGCGCCACGGACCGCTCGACTTACATTGGCATTTGGCGACATGAATCACGAATACATTGGAAACGACTGGCTTCCCAGTCTCGGTCTTGCTCAGTATCGATCCGCGTTCATGGAATGCCTTTTGGATGCCCGAATGTTGGAACATCTTTCAAAACGCGATCTGCGTACACATTTGCGCATGGTGGACACCTTCCATCGTACAAGTCTTCAGTACGGAATAATGTGTCTTAAGAAAGTCAATTATGATAAGAAAGTGTTGGCGGACCGCAGGAAGGCATGCGATAATATCAACGCAGGTAATCGGATAATCACAAAACATTGGATTGGTAATAAATTCAATTCTTCAATTTTTCTAGACTTGTTGGTGTGGTCAAACGAGCGTGTCCAGAGATGGGTTGAAGAAATTGGATTAGGCTCGTTCTCTAGGAATTTGGCGGATAGTGGAATTCATGGGGCTTTGATTGCATTGGATGAGACATTTGATGCGTCCGCATTTGCGTATGCGCTTCAAATTGGATCTCAAGATGGACCTAATAGACAGGTAGGTTGGAAAACGCCCATTATTTACTTGGCGCTATTGAAGAATCTGAAGGGGCGTGACTTTGGGTGATCCGATCTTAGAATCTCCATTGAAAGCTTGCGTTGAATTACTCTGCTGCTCATAAATTTTGTAAAAAGCCAATTTTCCCACGAAATATCTCGAAGCGTATTTTTCGACACAGTCACGAAAAACGTTAGTTTTTTGAATGGGTTACGGTCACACTCATTTCAACTGTGTCGAAAAATACGCTCCGAGATATTTCGTGGGAAAATTGGCTATTTTCAAAGTTTGCTGAGACTAAAGTAATATACAAACTTTGCGCTAACTAATTAACATAAATATTTGCAGCTTCTCGAAAAGAAATTCATTGCCTTGGTTAGCGACCACCGTCAACAACGCGGTTTGGACCCTCATCCGGTAATGCCCTGAAGTGTATTTCGAAACCTTCTTAACTCATACCTAACATTTTTTGTGTACCAATTTTCATTCACATGACAAAGTTTGCTCTTCATTTGATCTGTTTCACTTTTTTTGCTCATTTTTACTATACAACAAGAAAAGAACTTTGACGTGCTAACGAACACCATTTCCGGTCCAATCACTTTTAAAATAGCTTTGAAATTTTAAATTGTCATAATTCATAATCCCTCGTTTCAATTTCGAACATGCTAGTCTCTACTGGTATCCGCTTGACGTTTCTTTTCTTTCTTTTTTGCTCGCATTGATTTGGAAACTTTGCAGTATTGATCTCAAACCTCCCTTCTTTCTATTCTGATTAATTTCATTTACAGAAAAGTGCAAAGTCCCGAAAATCTGAATCTATAGCTAAATCATACGAGTTTAATTTATATACCTAGGAATCTTTGGATTTCCATTTAAAAGTCAAAAAAAACTTGTTAAAATTTGAATAATTATTTATTTATTTTCTCATTCTCGCGCGTGTCTTCCCATCTCTTTTTGTGCTAGTCTCTTGAACCATCCCAGCCCAATTTTTATTTTTGTTTCTTTTTTTTTTTAATTTTAGGTTTTCTTTTCTTTCATATCTTTTTTTTTCTTTGAAACCTCAAATATCTATTTGTTTTTTTCCATCTTCACGCACATTTCTCTCTTTTTTTTTGTAAATTTCATTGTATGTTTTAGGTTGATATTTTTACCCCAATTGCGTGTTATCATAAGTTTCAGTTATTTTCCTTTCCTGATAATCTATAATTTATTTTGTTTTTAATAATTTTTCTCAATTTACATGTCACATTCCGCTTTTGTTTGCATTTTTATTGAATAAGATAATAAGATATTTAAAAAAGTATTTGTGAATTCGTTGAAGTGCATAGTGAGATAAGAAGGGAAAACCGGTTACAAAAACATGGATAGAAAAGAAAAATTATAATAAAAAAAAACACTAGAGAGAAAAAGAGTACAATAAAATTTTAGCCGTAAATTTTTGAATCGGGTCAAAGGAAAAATGTGCATATTCAATTTTTGGTTCATAACAAGAAAATTGTCAAAAGAGCAACTCCAAGGCTCCACACAGCTCCCATTGCTCCATTCATCACTGATAGAATATCATTTTCATCAACCTCCTTAGTAGAAGTGAACAATCGCACTGGATTTATTTGAGTTGGGTCCTAAAGTTTGTTTTTTAACTCGTGGTGTTTGAAATCGGTTGAAAAAACCAGAAAATGGGTGATGATTTATAGTATGTGTTCGGGGGTACGACAGAATAGAAATAGGCGAAATAGAAATGCTACAAAATAGAAATGCTACAAAAAAGAACTGGAAAAAATAGAACTGAGCGAAATAGAAATGCTACGAAATAGAACGGCTACAAAATAGAAATGAGCGAAATAGAAATGCTACAAAATAGAACAAATTTTGGCGATGGAGCGCGTTTGCATTATTTTTTCAATTGCTCAGTTTTTCGCCGATTATGAAATTTTTTTTTCTGAAACTGCATTGATTTAATACTTTTCTTCATTTCCGCTGTTGTTAAGTGCGTAAAATATCTGAAAATTACTGAAAAACCCTATAATAATCGGAAAATTCGAAGAATAATGCAAACGCACTCCATCGCACCGATTTCTATATCGCCCATTTCTATTTTGTCACATTTCTATTTCGCGCTGTTCTATTTCGCTCATTTCTATTTTGTAGCCGTTCTATTTTTTCCAGTTCTTTTTTGTAGCAATTCTATTTTGTACCATTTCTATTTCGCCTATTTCTATTCTGTCGTACCCCCATGTGTTCTCAGAGGATTACAAGAACATCAATTTCTCCCTGAAGTATGTATGTATGTACATAATTCCTTATTTCGTTTTTTTTCTTTCTTTTCTACAAAGAAAACTCGCGACGGGAGCAGGGCAGGGACTGAAGCCCCAGCAAAAAAAAAACAATGAAAAAAGAGGGACCAACCTGTTTTCCAAGAACCGATGGTGCTTTTGGCCTAGGATCCTCGGTTCCCCTCACTAAATGATGGAAATTGCACAGGTGACTGTCACAAATGCAATGTTTTGCAAGCACCTCCGAAGAGTTTCCTTGAGTTTCCACTGTACATCCAACTTTGATTTTCTAAAATGCAAAACAAAAATTATATAAAACTTCTGAAGATATCCGTACATTATCCCCATTGACTTTGACACATCCCGCCTGCAACTCAAATCTTGGACGCGCAGCTCCGATAAACTCATCATGGTCTTCATAATTGTGTTTAAAATCTGCGCTCTCGAGCACAATCTCGGAAGTTGTCAAAGAGATGAAGCAGTAGTGGCCTTCGCAAGTGGAGGATCTGAAGATTGAGGTTACGGGTAAAACTCCTGGTCAGAAACATCAATGTTTTGTACTACATGGAGCATGCAACAAAAAAAATGACCAGCGGTACAATGTGACAATATAATTATAAGCACACTAACAACTAACTACCTTCTTTTGTCCAACTCGAAGCTAAAAACCAAAAAATACTAGAACTAAAATGTACAAGGTAATGGGAAAAAAATATTCATGAGAAAAAAACGTTTTGTTTTTGTTTTTTTTTTCCAATACACGCGATGTCGAGAATTGTAAAAAAAAATACAGGTAGAGAAACGGGGGTTCCCACTGATATAGCATTGATATTGAAGAGACGCAGAAGGTAAGGAGTTCAAAGAAAGGGGGCAGTCTCTGTGTCTCTTCATTATCAATGCTATATCCCAGTTTCTCTACCTGTACATCGCGTGAATTGAAAAAAAAAACAGAAACAAACCGTTTTTTTTCTCATGAATATAACCCCATCAGATGGTTTTGTAACTCAAATATGTGCTACTACCACCTTCTACGTATCTTTGATCTACATTCATTTTCTTACTGTCACCTACTTTTTAAAAACTTCTTGTCCAAATGGCTTGTACGCTTTATGCATTAACGCGTAGCAATAGTGAAGTTTGTCACTTTTCCTCTCAATTACTTGTTTTTTCTGGTAATTGAACGTCTTGTTAAATTCATTGCACATGCCAGATGGGTGTGTGCAAACGCAACCATTCATCACGTTTGAGGCACTCGATTCATATCTGAACAGAAAAAGAAGCCTTATCAATAGGACCCTGTTGGTTATACCTGGTGCAAAGATAATCGCCTTCGTAATCCTGGTAGTCGTCGACCCGAAGAAAGGATGGTAGTCTGGGATATCCTAATCCACAACCCTATATTATTTGTTTTTGGATAATATTCTTATTATTATTATTTCTCGCCAGTACCTGCTCTCTCCCATCAAAATCCACCACACAATAGTTGCCACGACATTTAGTTGAACAACCCGAATCACAATCTTCACCATGACGGGAAGTGCAATGACAGCATTCGACGGACGGAAGACGCGTCGGATAGTAGTTGCCCAACTGCAAATTCAATTAGTTGCGGATTGGATTTGTCGGGCAAGAGTTCAGTGAACTTTTTTGTTTTAAAAATAGCGTATAAATGAATATTCAATTCCCTAATTTCTTTTTGTTTTTTTTATTCTTCGCTTTTTCATCATCCCCACCTTATGCCTCGTATTGCACTCATTTTGATCACAAAAGCAATGGATAGTGTCCATATTGCTTGCATATTGACATCCTCTCTGACCGGCTGGGAAATCCGATATGCAACCTTTCTACAAAATGTCGCTATTTCATTCATTCGTTTAAAATAATTCCTTATCCACTTGAGTGCTCACCTGCACAATAGCCGTCGACTCGTCGGCGAACAGTTCCACTTTTGCAAAACACGCATTTGCGGAGCATTGTTCACTGGGTGGCGATTTGCAGTCACAGTTTACGGCGTCCACCTAAAAAGCGACATCTAGATTAAAAAAAAAAAAACAAAACAAAACAAGCAAAAACACTCGAACCTTTCCGTTAATAGTTTTGCAGTAAGTCAGACATGAGTGGCATTTGATTGTCAGCACAGAGTCTGGATAAAACGCAAAAAGAACCCACAAAACTAATATAATCATTCTGAAAAGTTAAAAAGGGTTTCTGGAAAAATGAATGGAAAACGCCGAAGAAACAGCACAAAAATTTCGTTAATTGTGACCACTACTACATTATTTATACAAAATCGAGCGAGGAGATCTTCTTCGTAAATATTAATTGAGCAAAGGAAGAAAGCTGTTATCAGAAATTCTGAAGATGGAATTGGATGGAATAGATTCGAATGGAGTGAGCAGAAATGGAATGGCATGAAATGGAAAAAAAAAGAGTTTGCAATAAATGTTTTAGTTCGTTAGCCAGATGAAAGTTGTTTCGCGCGAATGTGTCAATTAAATTGAGTTGAGCAGTGCCAAAGAAAAAAAACGTGAAAAAAGTTGTGAATGCGAATGTGAATGTGCACTTTTTTACATGAATACAAGTCGACAGCTTTTAAGACGTTAAAGAAAAAACCATTATATCAACATGGCGTATAAATACCCAAAAAAAAAGAAATGAATCAGAATCACTTCATTCCACCCAAAAAGTCTATTCATGTGGAAATTGATTGGTTTAACAGGCAACCAAATCACCGTTTCTCAATACCCGAATGTATGTAGATATCATTTCTTGTTGGCATATAGAGACAATTGTTGGAATTTGGAAATCTATATAATTTCCATTTTGCTCAAAGAAAGGAGCTCGCTTATTTGCAAAAGATGGTGGAAATTGATATGACCTCTTCATATAAGGCGAAAAAAGGAAAGAAAATGCGCTGGAGGTTATTGGCTTTCCATCTTTTTGAAAGCTTTTTGAGTAGTCCCTAGACCTCCCTTGCGTGAGGACCCAGGGCCATATAAACATTTTATAGATAATAAAGTAGTAGAGCCATGCCCTAAAAGGAAAAAAAAGAAAAAAATGTCACATCACAAACAAAAAAAAAGGAAAGAAAAAAAAGAAGAAGAAGAAATCGGAGTAAGACAGGAAACAGCTCTACTTACTACTTACTCTTTTTACGTATTCCTTTCCGCCATGATATCTTGATTGGTTTCTGGGAGGCAAGTGACCAAGGCAAAAACGGGAGAGAGGAGGGAACTCGTTTAAAATTAGAGTGACGTGTCGACACGATTATCGAAAAAATCCATATCGAAAATCGAAATGAAAGCTATCGAAAAAGTCATGTCGATCGACAAAATTTTTATTAAAAATCGACTTCAGTCGACTTCGTGTCGAAAAATCGAGTAAAAATTTCGTGTCGATAATCGAGAGTCGACTTTCCTTCGATTATCGAAACGGTCGACTTTCGACTCACGACTCGACTTCGATTATCGACACGCCCGACTTTTCGACTTTCGACTCGACTTCGATTATCGACACGCCCGACTTTCGACTAACGACTCGACTTCGATTATCGACACGGTCGACTTTCGACTCTCGGCTCGACTTCGATTATCGCCATGTCGATCGTGTTGATAATCGACACGAAATATGTCGATAATCGACTCGAAAGTGATAAAGTCGACGATAATCGGCAATTTTCCTTCTAGGCCCGGATTTTTTTGACAATATCCATTTTGGCTGGTGACAATGGACAATTTGACAAGTGATAATTGACAATGTGACAAGTGACAATGTGACAATGTGGCATGTGACATGTGACATGTGACAATGTGAAAGTTGACAATGTGACAATGTGACATGTGACAATGTGACATGTGACAAGTGGCAATGTGACAATGTGACAATGTGACAATGTGACAATGTGACAATGTGGCATGTGACACGTGACATGTGACAAGTGACAAGTGACAAGTGACATTTTGACAAGTGACAATGTAACATGTGATAATTGACAATGTGACAAGTGACAATGTGACAATGTGACAATGTGACAATGTGACAATGTGGCATGTGACATGTGACATGTGACAATGTGACAGTTGACAATGTGACAATGTGACAAGTGACAATGTGGCAATGTGACAATGTGACAATGTGACAATGTGACAATGTGACAATGTGGCATGTGACATGTGACATGTGACAATGTGACAATGTGGCATGTGACATGTGACATGTGACAATGTGACAGTTGACAATGTGACAATGTGACAAGTGACAATGTGACATGTGACAAGTGGCAATGTGACAATGTGACAAGGTGACACGTGACATGTGACAAGTGACAAGTGACAAGTGACATTTTGACAAGTGACAATGTGACATGTGACATGTGACAAGTGACATTTTGACAAGTGACATGTGACAAGTGACATTTTGACAAGTGACAAGTGGCAATGTGACAATGTGACAATGTGACAATGTGACAATGTGACAATGTGGCATGTGACACGTGACATGTGACATGTGACAAGTGACATTTTGACAAGTGACAATGTGACAATGTGACAACTGACAAATGACATTTGACAGGTGACAATGTGACAAGTGCCAATGTGACAATGTGACATGTGACAAGTGACATTTGACAAGTGACAATTCGACAATTGACAATTTGACAAGTGACAAATGACAATTTGACAATTGACGAAAAGAACACGCTTTTTTTGTTCGGCTATGCACAAAACGCGCTTTATTTATTTTAATTTAAGATGAGCAAGAGAGCGTCGGAAAGAAGAAAACTTTTAAGTTTTCATTTAAGTACGATGACTACGAATTGTAATGGAATGTGTTCCTTGTCTCAATATGAGTACGTTGTCAAATTTTTTTCAAAAAGTGTTCGGTAATTCTCGAGTTATACCATCCCAAAGTAGCACTGTTTTCTCCCCAGATTTGCATGAGGCAGGCCGTCGAGACGCGAGAAAAGAGACGCCGACACAGCGAGAGTGAGCGAGAGACAACGCGAAATGAAGAGAGGAGGGACCATCTCGTCCACCGCTGCTCGCGCAAATCAGCATTTTCACAGTGGCGGAATTTGACACCTCCAAATGCTCGTCTAGTGGAGCGCACTTGCATACCTCCTCCTTTGGCGCCGATCATATAAACGCCCATCGCGGGCACTAAGAATGTGTACTGTGATGGTCTAGTGGTCTACATTTTCGATCGCCGATCCGGAGGCCTGGGTTCAATACCTCTTGGTGCACTTTTTTTTTGTTTTCTGTTTTCAACCACAGATTCAAAGCAAGCTTCCGCCCAGCTCCCTCCGGTCGCCCATTTTCAAGGTTTCACGCATGCTTCCGGCGTTTTGCCGCTGAACTTTCTGGATAAAAGTTACTTGCCGAAGAATTTCAATAAAACTAACGAATTTAAAGTAGTTCGAAAAAAAAAAAGAAAATTTTAATTTTTTTTTCAACGTTCTACCAACACGCAAATGTAATTTTTTGTGGTATCCGAAACAAAAATCCATAAGATTTAGTCTGACTAGGGAACCATTTATCTAATGCATGGACTCTGCCTTAACCGTTGACACAGTTCGAAAGAGGGACTTTTAAAGTGTATATTCCAGTTTTCAAAACCTGCTTACGAGACTTCTGAATATATGAAATTTCAGTCCAAAGTTTCACATTTTTAGCATTGTTTTTAGCAAAAATAGCCTTTCACGAGCTATTTTTCTCGCCATGACCACCCCATTTCATAGGTTTCCTCATTGTTCAGTTCAAAACATGCGAGGGTGGCGCAGGTGGGAGTAGTTGCGTTTCTGAATATCGAGATGCTGGTTCGACCCCCCCACGAAGTAATTGATTTTTTTTCTTTTTCTTTGGAACTTGGCTATGGAACTATTCAGCACAGGTACATGAACAAATCGAAACGCTTTTTTTCCCAAATATGAACTGAATGGAATTTTCAGATGGGAGAAGCGCGAAATCATCTGCCAAACTGGCCATAACCTTGATTACAGAAATTTCAGAAAACTTGAAATAATCCATGATATGATATGGAGAGAAAAGTTTCAAAATTAAATATGAATCTTATCATATCCAAAGTTTAAAGGGAAATATTTAAAGCAAACTAAAAAAAAATTGTTTCCAAAAAACTTTATGAAAAATAATTTGAAAAGAAAAAAAACAATAACTTCGTGGGGGTCGAACCAGCATCTCAACATATTCAGAAACGCAAGTACTCCCACCTGCGCCACCCTCGCATGTTTTGAAGTGAACAATGAGGGCACCTATGAAATGGGGTGGTCATGGCGAGAAAAATAGCTCGTGAAAGGCTATTTTTGCTAAAACCAATGCTAAAAATGGTCAAACTTTGGACTGAGATTTCATATATACAGAAGTCTCGTAAGCAGGTTTTGAAAACTGGAATATACATTTTAAAAGTCCCTCTTTCGAACTGTGTCAACGGTTAAGGCAGAGTCCATGCATTAGATAAATGGTTCCCTAGTGAGCAGATACAAAAGAATAAAAAAAATAAAAACCGCGTAGGGGGATCGAACCCACAACCTCCAGCACAGGTTTTGCGCGATAGGCCTATAATAGGTTGCGCGATAGGCCTATCGAGTACCCGCGAAGGACCCTATAGTAAGCCTATTATAGGCTTATCGCGGCTCGCCGCCTATAATAGGCCTATAATAGGCTTATCGCGGTTGACTTTCGCCTATAATAGGCTTATCGCGGTCATCAATAAGCCTATTGTAAGCCTATAATTGGCCTATCGCGGATATTCCTAAATCGAGGGTAGGCTTGTAATAGGTCTATAAAACGTCTACAGACTCACCCTATAGGCTCAAAAGTGCTCGCATTCAAGCCATTTCATGTAAAAGAACAAAACACTGTTAAAAAATAATAAAAATTTATTGCAATTGTAGCACATAGAATAGTAAAAACAATAAAAAGAAGATGATTGGGAAGAAAATATAACAGAAAAGGAAAAAAAGACATTAATTTGGGTTTTCAAAGTTTTTAAAAGTTGGCTAACACGTAGTTCGTTTTTAAATAGTTTTTTTCTCGTGGGACCATGAAGACTAGCTTATCTGGAGAAAACCTATGCATAGTGTAGTTTTTTCCTATTTTTCTCTAAACAAAAAATCAACTAAAGTTTGCATGATACAATTGCATATTCCCATTTTTATAGTGAATCGCGATTATTTTGCAAGTTTTTTGAAGTTCTATTACTGCGTTTCGAGTATTGTCGGCCCGCCAATCTAGTCAAACGCTCTCCGCTGAACTCAACGCTATGCGATTTTCATTTTGGCCACCAAATTATTTCATTTCACGTATAAATTCAACGTGAAATTTAATAATTTGGAAACCAAGATGAAAATTGCATATAGCGTTGAGCTCAGCGGAGAACGTTTGACCATTTTGGCGGGCCGACAATAGTGTGCGTTACCGAAAAAATTTTTACTGGCAAACGCGCCAAAATTCGCCGGTGATTTACCGAACTTGGCGGTAAATTCGACAAATTTATTGGTAAATTTACCGGTAAAATCGTCAAATCTTTACCGGTCACGCACACTAGTCGCGAGGAGCAGGCAGTGGCAGCGTCGTGTGGGTCATGCCGAGACGACATGTCGATTTACGAAATTTTTTTAACCTTACTGAAAATTTTAAATTAGCAGCGTAAATCGACACACTGCCGCAATGAGACTCACGCGATGCTACCACATTTTTGCCTGCTCATCGCGAAGCAGTATTACCGAAAGCTGGAAGAATTCTAAAGTAATCAAGGTATACATTTGATACGTTTTCCTATGCACGAATTGGTGTTGAAACAGGCAAATTTGAACTAGCGGCTGTACATCGCCGACCTGAATATTTTATTCGAACTTTGGTCATATTTTTTACTTCACACAGCCTGCTACTTTTGGGGACTACTCGCCTTTTTTCTATTCTTTTTTTAAAATTAATTTGTTGACCCTCGTGGTGAAGTGATTAAACGGTTTGAACGTTAATTGAAATTTTTTAAACTGAACGCACTGTTAAAAAGAAAGGTAATTAAAACGAAACTATTTCTTGTGTTCGCCAAGTTTTAAAAACATTTGAAACCTTACAAAATACAATTGTCGTCCAATGACATCCACTTTTTGCACTCTCTTCTTTCGGTCCCTCGCCTCGATCTGAAATAAAAATTGATGATGAAAATGACAAAAAAAAGTCATGAACCTATTCAGTGCTCGACTAAAACGGAGGAATATTAAGGGGCGATCAGTACGCCTATTTTTGCAGCAACTTGCCGATTTTGGGGCAAGAAATCATTTCCCACTGTTCTTTTTCTACCTTTTTCAAAAAACAATATTTCAATATAAATCAAATTATCGAAATAAATTAATGTTTTGTGTGTTGAAGAATCGTTTCTCACCAGAATCTATTTAAAAAATGGGAAACGGATCATTTTCGGCCAATATACGAGTATATTTTCATTGGAAAAAGGTAGGAAATGAACAAAAGTAAGAAAATAACAGTGGGAAATGATCGTTTGCCGAATTTGGCAGCAAATTGTCGATTTTAGGAAAAAATCGCCCCGGTAAATTGCGGCAAGTTGCCTCAAACTCGGCAAATTGTTGCAAAAATCGGAAGATTGCCGACAAAATCGGTGTACTGGCCACATCTCTACGGTAATTTTCCGTTTCTGGAGTTTTTCAGTATAAAGGATTCGTCGCGGAGTGACAATTTTTCACGTTTTTAATTGAAAAAATGAAGAGATTTCTCGTCACCCCGTTTGCCTTGAAATGTTACTTCATCACGAATCCATTATATTATGGATTCGCGACGTAGCGAGACAGCGTGTCAAGTTATGCGTCAGCAAATGTTGCGTCTCGCCACGATTCAGCTCTTGAAAGCGTGAGAGGAAACAATTTTTTGCAAATTTTTTTCATTTTGCTGGCGCACAACTTGCAGCAACGTGTCGCTACGTCACGAATCCATAATAGGAAATATGGAATTCCGTGTTTTTTTCTGGCGATGTAGAAAACTTTTTCTATTATGTAGACAACATAATACTTACATGGCATGTCCTTTCGCCGCTCCTCGTGAAGATCCATTCTCCACTCCGTGATCGCATCGTCACCTGAAAAATGAACAATTTAGTGTTATTTATATGAAGGGAAGCAAAAGATTTGTGAGAAAAGAGTCGTGCTCGCCGCTCCTCAATGCCAAATTGCCATTGAGGGGCGGCACGCCGATTTTTGCAGCGAACTGCCGATTTCAGGAAAAATCGCCCCGCCGAATTGCGGAAAGTTGCCTCAAACTCGGCAAATTGCAGCAAAAATTGGACAATTGCCGCCAAAATCAAAATACTGGCCACATCTCAACGGTAATTTGCCGAAGAAATTAGCGTGCTGAAAACTGCCAGTGGTCAGACGCGCCGATTAAGGCCGGAAATCGCCGAACATTCTCTGAGAACATGTTTTACGGGGTACTTTAATGGGGTTATTCAATGGCAAAAAACACCGCAAAATCTCGGAAAATGTTCCGATTGACCAGAAATTTTGGGAAATAAGGTCAAAAATTCAGACCAATATATCGATTTCGAACATTTTCAGAAAAAAATTCAATATTTTTTAAAAAATCGATATTTCGGCCCAAAATTTTGTGTTAATGTCCGGTAGAATTTTTTTTCTTTATTTCCCAAAATTACAGGTCAATCGGAGTATTTTCCGAATTTTCGCGCAGCTTTTTTGCCATTTTTGCCATAAAGAAAAATGTAATACTTACATTGCATGTCCGGTTTGCCGCTCCTCGCAAAAATCCCGGCTCCGTCATCGCATTTCCACCTGAAAAATGAACAAGTTGAATGTTATTATATGAAATGAAGCAAAATATTTGTGAAAATAACGCGTGAGTTCAACAATGAATAAAAATTTTTTTATTTAAACCCTCTTATCGGCCTACAAACGTAATTTTCGAGTTTGGGCGGCTTTATCACATATTGGAAAAGATTGACACTTTTGATAAACAAAATCATGTTTTTTTTTAACAAAAATAAAGAAAATAGCAAAAGAAATGAAGATAATCTGGCCTAAAAAATGTATCGCGAAGTGTCAATCCTTGCGAATGTGTCATAACAGGGAAAAAACAAGAAAATTTCTATTTATTAAAAGATAAAAAAATATTTAAAATCTGAAAAACGGAAAACAGTTGAAATGCGACGGCAAAAATTAATTAGGCCAAAGAAAATGTTTTTTCTTATGAGTGCTTGCTTGCGTCTCTACCGATATAGTGTAGCCGTGGAGCGCGTTTGCGTTGCCCTGACGTCACGCCGCTAGACCTACAAGTAGGCCTAACGCGGTCGCCGCACACCACGTCCGCGATAAGCTTATTACAGGAGGGTAGGCGCTGCTGCCCGCGATAGGCCTATTATAAGCTTATAATAGGCCTATATTTGGCCTCAACCTATTATAGGCCTATCGCGCAAAACCTGTGAGATTGGCGTCCTCAAGCTCTCACCACTAGGCCACCGCTGCACACATTCTCAGTGCCCGCAATGGCCGTTGATATATGAGCGGCGCGCGACGCGAGGAGGTATGCAAGTGCGCTCCACTAGACGAGCATTTGGAGGTGTCAAATTCCGTCGCACAAGCATTTTCAACGGGAAATTGTATTTTTTTTTTCCACAAATCGGACAGTTATACAGTTATACAGAGAAATTAATAAAATTTTTTGAACTAAACAATATTAATACACAGTCCCGCTAAATATTCTTGCGAAAAAAAAGGGTGTCAATTGCCCAACCGTATTTGGGCCGCTGTCTTCTCTGACAGTAAATTGATTTACAACCCATTTCAGCTCATGAGTAGTGTACGTTACCGAAAAATTTTTTACCGGTAAACGCATCTTTCGGCAAAGTTACCGGTAAATTTACCGAATTTGACGGTAAATTCGACAAATTTATCGGTAAATATACCGGTATAATCATAATCGGCGAAAAACTGAGAAATTGAAAAACAATGCAAACGCGCTCCATCGCCCAAAAAGTTCTATTTTGTAGCATTTCTATTTCGCTCATTTATATTTTGTAGCCGTTCTATTTCGGTGCATTTCTATCTTTTCCAGTTCTTTTTTGTAGCATTTCTATTTTGTAGCATTTCTGTCGTACCCTCCAAAAAAAAAAACAAAAAATGTTTTGTCTCGTGTACATTATTAAAAAAAAATATTTGTTTATTGTCGGCCCGCCAAAACGGTCAAACGCGCTCCGCTGAACTCAACGCTATGCAATTCTCATTTTGGTTCCCAAATTATTTCATTTCACGTGTAAATTCAACGCGAAATAAAATAATTTGGAAACCAAAATGAAATCCACGCAGTACTGAGTTCAGCGGAGCGCGTTTGATCATTTTGGCGGTTCGACAATAGCTCAAAATAAAACTGAAAAAGCGAACAATAAACTTGAATAATTTTTTTTGGTCCCACCGGTGTCGATAATCACCGACTTTTTATGTCGATAATAGGCGGAGTCTCTCGTATCGACATAAACTCGTGTCGATATTCCTCTACTCCCCTTCGTGTCGACATAACTCGTGTCGATAATCGATGAGGGCCCCTCGTGTCGAAACGAACGCGTGTCGATAATCGTCTATCCCCCTCGTGTCGACATATACTCGTGTCGATAATCGATGAGCGCTCCTCGTGTCGACACGAACGCGTGTCGATAATCGTCTACCCCCCTCGTGTCGACATAACTCGTGTCGATAATCGATGAGCGCCCCTCGTGTCGACACGAACCCAATTCGATAATCGTCTACCCCCCTCGTGTCGATATATATTTGTTTCGATAATCGATGTGCGCTCCTCGTGTCGACACGAACCCGAGTCGATATTTGATGAGCGCTTTCATGTCGATACACTTTCCGTGTCGATAATCGACTATGGAAGCCTTTTTATCGACATTATCGATTGACTTCCAAGTCGACACGTTACTCTATTTAAAATTGAAACACTGACGAAAAAGGGGTTGGGGAACATAAAAATGAAAGATTACGAGCAAGTCAAATGGGGTAACACGCGTACGTCTCATTTCCGTGGTGTCCTTCGTTTGGTCGGCGCGCGAAGACACACTAAGGGGGTGCAAAACGATTCTCCTTTGTTGTGCCGGACATTCGAGCTTTGAGACTTTTTTCAAGGAAGACATAGTACAAAAAGTTCAAAAAAATTGTATAGTGTAGCTGGACTGGGCTTTGATGTTTTTTAGTGGTAACATTAGGGTTGACAGTGTGACTACCATATCCAGAAAATTTTTCCAAAATAGAAATAATCAATTATGTTATGTACTACATATGTAGATTTGAACATGGTTCTCAAAAAGCTCTTTTTCTCAATTTTTACAACGCCCAAACAATGTTTTCAAAAATTCTAACCATGCATCTACCGTAATATTTACAATAAACTTTTCTAAAAAAAAAAACAAATTAATGCACTTGGAATTTAAAATTTGCAATTTGTAGACCCCCCTCCAGGACTGCTAAAAGGATACGGTGGGTGCGCTTAAATTTTTTTTTCACAATGCCCAAATAAAACCACAATACAACTAAATATAAAAAGTTGTATACACATGCACATTAAGAATACACACGAATGAAAAAGAAACACTACATGTCATTTGCAGTTTAGCTCGACGATATGCATGAAAATATCGCAACTTCCCCCACCACGCCCCCTCTCAATTTTTTTCCAATTCTATGGAATGCCTCACACAAAGAATAACAAACCGCGCATCCTACAACAACTATACTGAGATTTAATAAATCTGGTACAATGTGGATAAGGAACATGTGGTTGTTGGTTTCCAGCGGATTGAATATACTTTGAAGCGGATAAGTCGGCATTTGAGGGGCTCGAGAAAATATAGGCGAAAGGGAACGAGAGAATCGCCTTTTATTGCGTACTGAGACATCTATCTTTGGTGCGTACATCCCTCCTAAAAATCTGCACAAATAGGCAAGGGTCCGCCTTGAAAGTCTGTCTGTCGGGTGGCTGTCTCAAATTGACATTTGTGTCAATCTTTGGCAGAGCAAAGAAGAAGACAAAGTATAAAAAGACGAGGAAGCTGTCGCTAACTTTGGTTTTTAGGCAAATGATGACAAATTATCCGTTTCCATGAGCAACAGATGGCTGTGAAACTGCAGTAAAAGTGTCAATAGGGTAGAAAGCCGCGTAAAGTGCAACACAACTTTACTTTTTACTTGATAATAATTCATGGAAAGTTTTGAAAAAATTTGTCTGCATGATTGAACTTTCATTCGCTATTCTTTATTTTTTGCAATTTTGTAATAACAGTAGCGTGGACCACCAACAGTTCACTATGTCAAGAATACGAGGGTAAGTCTATATTATGGCTGATCAAAAAGTTTTAGAAACTTTTACTTTCCTTTATCGTTTCTCATCCCATTTAAGAGAATTGGTTGGCTAATCTTCCGGCGCATTGTTAAGGGGTTATTGACTCTGAAGGTGAATACATAAATAACTCATTAAAAGTGTGAAAAATTTGTACACCATTTTTATTAAAATTAAACTTAACGATTTCCGGCTATCACAGGTGCGAGCGACGTATGCCACTCTTTCAATTTAACCGCTTAGCACCTAAAAGTTTAGTGCAAAAAAGTCCAGTAGGAGCCGAGAAAACACTGTACACACGAAAACTCACACGAATACGGAAAGACATCAATACCTAATAAAAGATGCCACATTTCGTTAAAAAATGTTTTTTTTTCTTGAAAATACAGGTCTCTTGTAAATACGAGTTCACACAAAAAAAAAACAATAAAAGTACGTTTTTATTCGACGGCTTTATCCTAATTTTGTGCTGGTTAAAATAAAAATAAAAAAAACATAGATTTATTTATCTGGAAATTAGACACCGCGGATAATTATCGTTACATTTATCTACTGCAACAAAAAACTTCTTGGTTTTTGATTTTGTGTGCATTCCACATCTAGAAGAGTTTTTCGAAACGGGTCATAGTATTCAACTTTATTGACAAAGTTGAACATGTTTTCTGCCGACTTCTGAAAAATTAGAGTAAAATCACAAGTCACTGAGAATCTTATTTAACCTTGCAGTTTCTCATATCTCTGGCAAGCTCCATCTTGACTCTAGCAAAGTAGGTGTAGAAAAAGGGAAACGTCGAAAATATCACTATTATTGACAACACGGAGAGCGTAGCTGCAAAATCACCGATAAGAAAATAAATCGAACATTGTCTTATGCATCCAACTTGAAAATGTTACCTGCGATGACCAATACTGTCTGATAAGCTGCTTTGCGAGAGTTCACCATTAGTGCGGTGTATTCGATTCGAAGACTGCTTCAATTATAAACGAAAGGTGGTTAGTTTATGTCATTGAAAAGTGTACAGCAGATTGTGAAGAATCACTGGTTCTTGTTCCTTACTTCCTTGTTTTTTTTTCGTCATTTGTGGCGAACACAACTGTAACTTTTCTCTATATTCTTGCTGCTATGTTCTTTTTCTATTCCAATCTCGTGCGGAACGTGTTCACACAACAAATGCCCGAGAGAATCTGTGGAAACTCTGGCAGTTGTTGTTCGAACGCGTATTGCAACAGATTCTTTTGATTTGGAGCCTTTTATTATTTCGTTTTTCGAGACAAGCCTAATGCGTAGTCCTGGGCAGGTTGCTTTTTGAAGCTTTAGCGCATCATTCTATTCAAACACCTAATTCTTTCTTTAAAAATGCAAAAAAAAAAAAGAATGGGCCGAACCGGGGATTGAACCCGGGACCTCTCGCACCCAAAGCGAGAATCATACCACTAGACCATTCGGCCATATTTTTTTAATTCACTTGCGAAAGAACGTGTTTACTATCATAAACCCATGCAACGTCAAAGGGTTTGCACTCTTCATGTAAATTGATATGAAAGGGAATAAGATGCCCAGCGCAATGAGAATAGAACAGGAACTGGGTGTATTCGAAAATAAAACAGTCATTCAAATTGAAAGATTAAAAACATGTGGCCGAATGGTCTAGTGGTATGATTCTCGCTTTGGGTGCGAGAGGTCCCGGGTTCAATCCCCGGTTCGGCCCATTTCTTTTAAATATGAGCTGACACATTTTTGCATTATTTTCAGTTGAATTCAGTGGAAAAAACCTGATAGGGCAGAGCTTCGATTTTTAGCTCCACTGCTCACTGTAGCTGGCAAGAATATTGAATTGATAATAAAACACTGTTTTTTTCCCTGGAAAACTAGGGGAAAACTAGGCGTTAGTGGTTCTGTTGCCGGTTTTTATCGGCTCTCTCATTTGACGCCAATATCTTTCCACGCAATTTATGTCCACTTTTAATCCATCAACTGCGATTTTTGTTTCAAATGTTAGTACCAGCTTATTTCTGTCACTTACTTCTGGAATCCTTTCGAGTGGCACACTGTTTCGTGCTCTTTAAAGTTATTCTTTAATTTTTTTTTTAAAGCCGCCCATTCGTTGCTGATGATTGTAGAATCACTGAATCACGTGATTCACGGTCGATAAATTTTTTCAGAAGTGGAAACAATGTTCTTGTAGATCGGACAAGGACGACAACGGCGAAAAATTCCCGAGTTCCGCGCTCGACGCCTGTAAAATATATCATCCACAATTTTTCGTCAATTTCGCTGTTTCCTACCTCTCAAAACCCATACTGATTCCGCACGTTAGACAGAAATATAAAAATATGTTGTCAATGCTGTCGCTTACTTATATTCGCTTTTCAATTGCTTCGATGCCAAAAATTGATTTGACCAAAAATAAAAATCTCCGCAAAATGACATGACGGTGTGTGTGGACACTTTTCACAGCTACAGTAATCCTGTTTGTATGAAGCATAAGCAGTGGTGTTCCAAAGCAGGGGTATACGGAATGGCTTCGGAATGCCGGAATTTTCTGAACTTTCAGTTTCGGAATCTTGGGGTTTCGGAATTTTTCCGAAAAAAAACTTTCGGAACTTTCGGAATGACTTATTATCGATTCAATATTCTTGCCGGCTACAGTATGCTCTGACGCGCAAAAAATGCATGCGCATCGCCTCGACTTAGGCTCCGCCCAGTAAGGTTTTCTTAGGTCCAAAAATTTTCACTGTTTTTTCGTCATTTTTGATCGTTTTTAGTTGTTTTTAAACCATTTTTCATTTTTTTCCCCATGTTTTTAAAGACATACTTATATTCATCTTTAGATCTTGTTTTCATGAAATTTTTCAATAAGGATCTTCCAGATAAAATTCATTTTGGATCAAAAATAAGACCCTAAACCTCCCCAACCCCGTGCCATCAAACGCTTTATTCAAGACAAGAAAATGTTAAAAAAAAAAGGGTATATACAGTTTAAAATTATTAAATCAAGAACAATCCCTAAATTATTGTGATAGATATATGAAAAATTACATGTTAACAGCCAAAAAAAATTATCGTAAAACCTGTAATTGAAGTACATGTACTTCTATTTTTCAAACCCCCTAAATGGGTGTACTTCTAATACAGGTGTACTTCAATTAGAGGGTGTACTTCTATTTTTCAAAGACCTTTCATAAGAAAAATACCGTAAAACCTGTAATTGAAGTACATGTACTTCTATTTTTCAAACCCCCTAAATGGGTGTACTTCTAATACAGGTGTACTTCAATTAGAGGGTGTACTTCTATTTTTCAAAGGCCTTTCAAAAGAAAAATAAGAAAAAAGAAAAACGATTCGAGACCAGGCTTTCTCGGAAATTTCCGAAAAGTCGGAAATTTCCGATTCCGTTTTGAGACAAAATGATTTCCGAAAATAATTCCGTTTCCGTCGGAAAAAAAATGTTTTTCTGTCGAAATTTGGTACAAAAAATGGTTTTTTTTTTGGAAGAAGTTTGGCCATGTCCGTGACACAAATTTCCTATTTAAAACACAATTTTACGTATCTTTCCTCAATTTTTTAAACTTTTTTGTGGATACTTTAAGATTTTATGGACCTATTCAGGTTCATTTACGATTTTTCCAATCGGAAATCGGAATACCGACGGAAATTCGGAAATGAAAATGAAAAACTCGGAATTCCGTCGGAACTTCGCAAGAGAAAATTACAGAATCGAAAATTTCCGACGCAACTCGGAAGAGAAATGTTCATTTCCGAGAAAGCCCGAGACCCAGACAAACCCGAGGAAGACAAAACTGGGAAAAACATTTCCAAAACCGAGGAATAAATCCCGCCCATTGCAAACGTACGGCACGAGTTTTGTACTAAAAGAATTATAAAATTCGAGGAAAACTGCGCCGCAGACATGCAAATTTTTCCCGGTGTCGGGGTCTCGAAAATTTGAATTCTGCGCTCGTCAATTAAAAAGTTGCCGGTTTGTTCGTCCATGAACGTGTTTGGACACTTGTGTCGCGGGCATTCAAATGATTTTCCATTCAAAAATTGTTTAAACCGATGAAAAACGGAAAAAAGCTTCAAAAATTGAATAAAATTTTTTTCAAAATAATTCACCCGATGATGTACCTCTATTAGAGGGTGTACTTCAATTAGAGGGTGTACTTCTATTTTTCAAAGGCCTCTTGGGGGTGTACTTCTATTAGAGGTGTACTTCTAATACAGGTGTACTTCAATTACAGGTTTTACGGTAAATTTCAGTATCGTTCGAAGGGAAGTGATGAGAACAATTGCGACGATGGTTCGCCCATACAAATTCATGATCTGCTTTATCTGAAATGTGTAAACATCAATTATACCATTTAATTAAATAATTAAAACGTTTCATTTCTTATGGGGTTATTTACGGAACCAGCAAAATATGCAAAAAATTCTGAGAATGCTTCGATTAGTCTGAAATTTTGACAAATAATAGCAAAAATACTCCCGGATTTGTGCAAAAAAATATCAGACCAAAATATCAATTTTGAAAATGTCATTAAAAAATCGATATTTTGGTCTCAAATTTTCTGCACATGTCCGAGAGTACTTTTTAAATGATTTCTCGAATTTTCAGACCGATCGAAGCATTCTCAGAGTTTTCGCTAAATTTCTTTGCTCGTTTTTTCTATCTGTTGCTTTTTTTTGTGGGTTCCGAGAATAAACTCATTATAGTTTTTTTGGCGCTATGCTTGCTGGGAGGGAGACAGTCAAAAATTGACTTTCATACTTTTTTCTTGCACTCATTTTTTGTTCACGCTTTAAATATGCGTTTCGGTACACCTCCCCACCGGCATAGCGCCTTTTTTGTTGTCTATTTTTTAATTGTATTGTTTATAAATGAATTATCAATCAACTCACCGTGTCCTTTTCGCTGGTTGGATTTTCCTTGTCGTCGGCCTCCTCCCCGTGTTGTTCGTTGATTTTTTCAGCTCACGAAGGCGAGCCGCTGTTCGCTGAGAATCTTTTTTTTTTCGTTTTTGAATGAGAAAAGTGAAATACTCACCTGCAAGATGCAGCAGCGCTTCCTCAATGGCAGCCATCCCTGTATTTGAACTTACTGAAATCAATAAATATTTTATGGGGCTTTTCATGAGAAAAAAAACGTTATTTTATGTTTTTTAATTCATGCATGTCGATTTGTAAAAAATACGGGCAGAGAAACAGCGTTTCGTTTCTCTGCCTGTGGATATTTTTTTTACAAAACTCGACATGCATGAATGGAAAAAAACAAAAATGTAAAAAAAAAGATGAAATTGCCGGAAAACAGGTTAAAAAAGTGAAAAAAAAATAAGAAAATACGGTCACTTGGTACCCCCGAATGATTGTAAACTTGGAATGCTTCCACTCAGGTATCGTGCCAAACTTTTCTGAGTAACAATAAAGCCATTATTAAACTTTTTCAAAATTTTCAAGTTTTCAAACTTTTTCAAGACACGTTTAAACTTTTTTTAGTGCAAAACTTGATTAAATTTTAGCTTGAGTAGTTTTCCACCAATTTTCTTGATCAAAATCAGAAAATACGGGTATACTTTAGCTACAGAGCCTCACATAACAGTCAAATACAATTTGAACGAATATTGAAAACAAATTTTAAGAGTTTGCTATTGCGTTTTCAATCGACTTGCGACATTGAAACGCAAGTCTGCATTCACCGTTCTGTCTGCGTCTCTTCAAATATCACTGTCTTCGCGTGGTCGCGCACAAAAAAGGGGGCGGAGTCTCGCGTTCTCATGTCGCAAGTCGTTTGAAAACCGAATATCTCAAAAATTAATTTGAACCTTTTATCGTTTGTAACGAAATTCACGACAACTAGCAGAAAATTTGAAGCACCTTCTCGAACAAAACTGGGCAATAAGTCGGATGTAAAATTCCGAAAACGAAAGTCGGAAGCCGGAAGTGAGAAAATGAGCGGAAGTCGGAATTTTCTTCATTGATTTACCTGCAAAAAATGACTTCCCATGCCGGGAATCGAACCCGGGCCGCGTGGGTGAAAACCACGAATCCTAACCACTAGACCACATGGGATGGTGAAAACCTGACAATCGGCCGCAATTTTGTTCGCGATATTTTGAAACGTCGCTATGTACTGCCCAGCGTCATTCACTTTTTCATAAATATTGACAGGAATTGCTGGTGTCTAGCACAATGTGTGTAAAACAAGAACGGGTTGTGTTGAAAGAACGGAAAAGTCATTTGATGTGAAACATTAGAAGCACGTGGCCGAATGGTCTAGTGGTATGATTCTCGCTTTGGGTGCGAGAGGTCCCGGGTTCAATCCCCGGTTCGGCCCATTCTTTTTAAACTACTTTGTAAAAAATTTAATCGGAATAAAGCATACACTTATAGTGGTACAAATTTCATGGTACAAATAGTAAAAGAAACATTAACATTTGAATGGCGGGCGAATTTGAAGGATCAAGAAGAGTTATCCGTCAAAGTTGTGTTATTCACGGAATTGCCGTTAGGACGAGCCGCCCGCTATTTGGGCGAGTTTCCACACCGAATGGGCGATAGACCCATGCAACAGCCGCTTCGTCTACTGACATAGGTAATCTTTCAAAAGCGCCCCTACAATATTTCATTTCCGCCCCGCCCCTCCCCTCCCCCCTCACAATCAGAGGCCATATGCAAGAAACTGGAAAATAGCAGGAATACCTTTTTCCGGAAGACAACAATCGGAAAACGTTCTCTTTTACATGATGAGGGTGCGATGCGCAGAGAAGCATGTTTGAGAAAACGGTTTTCCTACCGTTTTCCAGTTTCTTGCATATGGCCTCAGGAGGATGAAAAAAATTACGCAGACAGCAGGATTCGAACCTACGCGGGCAAAGCCCAATTGATTTCGAGTCAATCTCCTTAACCACTCGGACATGTCTGCACGAGAAACAAGATGAAGGCTTGCAAATAAATGTGAGCGGTTCAGATAATATGAAATTTGCGCCAGAAAAATCAAAGAATGAATTTCTTAAAGAAGAAGCTAGCTCTTTTGACAACTCTTCCAAAAAACTGGAACTTAAAGATCCGGAACCCATTGAGTGTTGGCCATAGTTCCAAGGTGGTCCAAGGTCTATTACAGGGTGGATTTCTATTTTTCAAAGGGGTCTGTAGATGTCAAAACCCTCCTCACTATCAATGGTCTAACATGGTCAAAAAACACTTGTTTACCATTCGTTTTTTGACATTTGACAATTTTTGACATCTATGAATAGGGAAAAAATTGTTTTTTTTTGTTTTTTTTCTCCTATGAATAGGTCCATTAGAAACTCGTTCCGTTGAATTAATAGAATTGCTTCATGCTTTTTAATGAAAATGTTGTTTGATTTGTCGTAAGTTTCGATGCTTGCACAGAAACCTGTAACGTTATATTTTGAGCGCGCAGGTGACGGCAAATTGCGTACTTTTAATTATTTTTGAAAAATGTACGTTTCAACACTTCGTGGGGAAAAAAAAAATTTGAAACATCTATATCGAAACTTTAGCGACACTTTCGAACCCCAAGTAGAAAGTTGACAAAAGGGAATTGAAGAGAGTGGGGTTCGAACCCACGCCCCCGGAGGGACTGGTGCCTACACAGGTAGTGCGCGTTCAGCTTATAATAGGTTGCGCGCAAGGCCTATCGAGTACACGCGAAGGGCAGCGAAGTCAGCCAATAAAAGGCCTATCGCGGCTCGACGCCTGTAATAGGCTTAGAATAAACTTATCGCGGGTGATTTTTGCCTACAATTTGCTTATTGCGGTCGACAGAAAACCTATTGCACGTTAATAATAGGCCTTTCGCGGCTATTGCAAGTTCGAACGTAGACGTACCGCGACCTATTAAAACTTAAATTTTCTTAAAAAACTTGAAATCAACCATTTATTTCAACATCTATTTATTTAGAAATCATTAAAAAAATATGCAAATACAATTTAACAAGAGAAACAAAAGAGCATCACAGAGAAAAATAAGACGGTTAGGGAAAATTTTGGCTGCCTGGAGAATGTTTTACTTCTAAAAAGACATTCGAATTTCCAAACCCAAATAAAATTTGTTATCAGGTATTCCCAAAAAGCGATACTTGAGTTCACGTTTTTTTTTTCGAAACTGGGGTTTTTCACTATATGGTAAAAAAAAAGAAGAAAAACGGCAAAAAAAAAACTGCGCGAAAACTCGTAAAATGCTCCGATTTACCTCAAATTTGGAAAATAAGGGAAAAATCTCATAAAATTTTGGACCGAAATATCGTTTTTTTTGAAAATATTGATTTGTTCTGAAATTTTTTACAATCGATATTTTGGTCTGAAATTTTGTGGTAATGTCCGGGAGTATTTTTTCCCTCTTTCCCAAAATTTCAGGTCAATCGGAGCATTTCCCGAGTTTTCGCGCTGTTTTTTGCCGTTGTCTTCCTATTTGGCATTTCATGAATAACACCGTTATGTAATAAATTCGTGGCGGACTTAAAAAAATTTTGCCCCAGACAGCCGGTAAAAAAAAAGGAAAACAACTTAAATATCGATCCTGTCCAAAGTGGCCATCGCTGTGCTCCTGTCGCCAGACACGAACAATCTGAAAATTTTAGTACTTAATTGAACTGCTGAACCTTCAAAAAAAAACTTCAATCGATATTGCCGAAAACTCTTTTTTTCAGACATGTCGAAAATCGGGCCGGGCCGGGCCGGTTGAAAATTTCCCCGGCCCGTTCGGCCCGATCAATTTTTATTTCGGTTTTTCTTCGTTAGTTTCTTCGTTTTTTTTTCAATTAAAAACAAATATTCGAAGTAATTTCGTCGTTATAGTGGATTCGTGGCGAAGTGACAATTTTTATCACGTTTTTATTCGAAAAAATGAAGAAATATCAGAAAAAAATGAAGATTTTTTCTGTCTCACAGTTTAACATGAAATGTCACACAGTTTCACGTAAAATTCGTTTTTTGTGATTACATTTTTTATTTTTAAGCAGGTATTTTCTCTTCATTTCACGTATTATAAAATTTTCCGGGCCGGGCCGACAAAATTTCACCATTGGCCCGGCCCGCGACATGTCTTTTTTACTACACAAACAAACTAAAAACTTACATTCTGCAGTCGGGTAGTCGGGCAGCGTCGGTTGACCAGGCGGAGTCGGGCAGTCTGAAAGTAAAAATTAAATTTAGAAGGGAAACAACGACTCTATGCGGGTTAGTGAGGGCCACCCAAAAACAGTGTTTCATTTAAAAAAAAAAGTGTTTTCATTTCGAAACAATTTTTTGAGTGCCCCTTTGGAAAAATCGATAAATTCAGATTTCAAAATTTTTTGTGATTCATATCGAGTTGCATCAACAAAAAATAAAACACTTTCCACTTTTTACACGCGAATTTTTAATTTTTGCATGACAAAAGTGGACATCGTTTAAATTTTTGACGATGGAAATCGATCTAAATCACATAATATTAATTTTAAAATAATAATCTGCAAAAAAATAAATTAAAAATAGTAAATTACATCAAAAAAAGCGACGGAGTAAGGCAAAAAGGCCCAAAAAAATTAGTCAGCTCAAAAATGTCTCTGCGTACGCTGCGTCTCGTCTCGTAGCCGTCGAGCGCGCTTGCATCGTACAGCCGGCGTGGCGGCGCCTCTTGTAATAGGCCTAACGCGGTCGCCGCACACACCGCGTGCGCGATGAGTCTGTTGCAAGAGGGTAGCCGCTGCCACCCGCGATTGACTTATTTTAAGCCCAGAACAGGCCTATATTTGGCTTACACCTATTATAAGCTGGACGCGCTTTACCTGTGTAAAACCAGCGCCTTAGACCACTCGGCCATCTCTCCATGAATTCCTTTTGAAATGGAGGCAAATGATTTTGTACTACCATTCTTTGCACTACTCATAATTTTGCACTACTCGTGTTCCAGCAATACCCAATTACGCACTGCCGTTTTTTACCATCTGATTTTGCACTACCGAAAAGTTTTTTTTCACTGCCTATTTTTTTCATGGAGCATATATTTTTAGAAAAACTTTAAATTTTTTTGTTTTTGTTTTTTCTTATTTTTTTGTTGTGCACGCTAAGTTTTCACATTTCACATACGGGGGCCTGCAGGGGGACGATTCTTGGAGATTACCTTACAACTTACAATCGCCCCCCCCCCCCCCTTTCTACTAGTGGGGAACCATAGTAAGATGTTGACACTATAGAATTACCCCCTACTCAGAATAAATTATCCCCAATGATATCAATATAGTCATATCAATATCAACATACAGTACCGCTCAAAAGTGTATTAAGTATTGGTTTTTGGAGTACAACTTTTGAATGGAGAGGGTTATGATTCTGAAAATTTGCATTAATCTGTCCCGTAATGTTTTTGACAAGCTCCAAAAATGGATTTGGTCATTTTGGAAAACTGCTGATTTTTCAAAAAAAATCATATGCCAAAATTTTCGACCCAAAAATAAAACACTTGTTTGCCATTCGTTTTTTGACATTGTTTGACATTTTTTGACATCTATTGTGAAAACAAAAAAATTGCAACGCGGTGTTGGCGTACTTTTGAAATTCAAACGGCAATGAAAGAAATAGCATGGCAAATGAAGAGATTTGTTCCCATTTTCGTTTGAATTTTATAAGTACGCAAACACCGCGTTGCATTTTTTTTGTTTTCACAATATGAATAGGAAAAAAAATGTTTTTTTTTTGTTTTTTTTTTCTCGGTTCATAATCGACTCATTTATTTTCCCTTAAACGGGAAATAACAAAAAAAAATAGACAATAACGTAAGTTCGATTCTACACGTAATGAGCCTCTCCGTGGCGTAGAAGATCAACACCTGGATCTTTTCTTCAACTCCGGCGGATTTCGTCACCCCGGCAAAGATTCAAGTGGCTAATCATTACACACTGCCTCGCTCAGGTCGGATGTAGTGTCGAATACTTCCTCCCTGCGCACATTCCTCGGTTTAGCAGGCCGTTGAAGAGTAGGCATACCCGCTACGAACAGCACCAACAACTGCCTCAGTCCTCCGCATCCGGCCTCTACTCTTGTTACGGCAGATTCAAGAGTATGTCGGAAGAGGCGATCTAATCACGGAGTATCGAACGTCTGCCACACAGGACGGAACAAGAACACCCGGCCAAAAACAAGAAGAATCGACTACAGAGTGTGTACGTTCAACTGCAGATCGGTTGCCACCGATGACCGACTTGCAGAGCTGCTAGAGGAGACAAAAACGATCAAGTACGACATTATCGGACTGTCGGAAACGAAGAGAGCAGCTGAAACACACATGATGCATCGAGACGGGACCGGAGTTTTCTTAGGAAAACGGAACACCACTTCCGTGTCAGGAGGGGTCGGCTTTATCGTCAATAGCACCCTCCTGCCGAAGATCCAAGAAATCAAATTTCTCAACCACAGGATCGCCTACTTGACTTTCCAAGTAGACCGGCGACTGAGCTGCACCGTCTTCCAAGTGTATGCTCCAGTTGCCGACTCTGATCCGGAAGAGTTAGCTGATTTCTATGAGAGCTTAGAAGAAACCTACACTGCTTGTCGCAGTAGATACAAGCTAGTTGTGGGTGACTTCAACGCTCGAATGGGTCCTAGGCAACACACGGAACGGTTCATTGGACCACACTCAATGGAACCGCGCAACGAAAGCGGCGAACTACTCGCGACCCTCTGTGAATCGAACCGCCTATGGCACATGAACTCACAATTCGGAAAGCCATCACATAGACGCTGGACCCACATCAGTCCCAACAAGTTACACAAACATGAAATTGATCACATCCTGGCCAATGGAAAGTTTGTCACTGATGTCTCGGTCGTCCCATCGATCACAACCGGAAGCGATCATCGTCTGCTCCGTGGAAACCTGCACTTCAACACCAAGATCGCAAGATTCGAGCAGGTCAAACGGAGAAAGCCCCCGAAACGAGTATTGGACCCGGCTGTTGCTCAAGCAATCACCGCCACTGCAACAATCACCCCGAGCGCTGACATCGATCTGGACTACATCAACCTCATCGCAATGCTCAAGGAACTCCAAGATCAAGCAGTCACTCAGCCATCCAATCACTCCACCAACAGACTTTCGGGAACTACTCGGCAGCTTCTCACCAAACGACGTTTTATGGACAGAACGGACCCCAACTTCAAGTCACTGTCAAACGAATGTCGAGAAGCCGTCAAGAAAGACCATGAAGAATTCGCCAAAGACCGCCTACTGCAAGCCGCACAGAACAAGAAAAGTATGAAGAAAGTCGCAAGGGACATACAAGAATACAAGACCCTCATCCCTTGCCTCAAATCCTCAACAAGCGGCACAAGAATCACTTCTCGGACCGAGATGGAGAAGGAGATCCAACAGTTCTACTCGAAACTCTTCAGAAGTAACCGAGGACCTCCCGTGATTGCATCACCCATCGGAATGGAAATTCCACCACCGTTCCTTCCAGAAGAAGTTCGCGCTGCCTTTCGCTCATTCCCGAACGGAAAAGCAGCTGGAGATGACAAAATCACTGCCGACTTCCTCAAAAGCTGTCACGACAACGTCATCTTCCTCCTAACGGACAGATTCACTAAGTACCTGCAGAGCGGGAAAGTTCCGGAAAAATGGAAAACTTCTAACACCACCCTGATCTTCAAGAAAGGGGACAAAGAAGATTTGGAGAACTATAGGCCTATCTGCCTCCTCCCCGTGCTCTACAAGGCATTCACAAAATGCGTGCTGAATAGAATACGGACCACACTCGAGGAGGCCCAACCAGTCGAGCAAGCAGGATTCCGCCGATCATTCTCTACGATCGACCACATCCACTCAATACAGCGCATACTCGAAGTTGGACGCGAGTACCAGCAACCACTCACACTTGTCTTCATAGACTTTCACAAAGCCTTCGACAGTGTTGAACCACAGGCAATCTGGGAAAGCCTGAAAAGTCAAGGCGTCCAGCCTGCCTATATTGCCCTACTACAACAGTGCTACACCAACTGCACAACCACCATCACACCATTCCACAAGAAAATCGAAATTCCGATCACAAGAGGAGTTCGCCAGGGAGATCCCATCTCGCCGAACCTCTTCTCAGCATGTCTGGAGAGCGTCTTCAACAAGATGTCATGGCAGCACCTGAGAGGAGACGAAGACGACGAGAACGACAAAGCCAATCTCTTGCCCGGAATACGAATCAATGGCCAAAATCTCACGCACTTGAGATTCGCCGACGACATCGTTCTGGTCGCCAGCAACCCCAAGGCGGCAAGCCTAATGATTCAAGAATTGGTTGAGATGTGTGGAAAAGTAGGACTCCGAATGAATACTAACAAGACCAAAGTTATGAGAAACAAATTTGCCAGCCAAAGCCCGGTCAACGTAACGCTTAACAACGTTACTACCTACATCGAAGAGGTCAATGAGTACGTCTACCTCGGTAGGCTACTCAACCATAACAACGAACTGGAGCCGGAACTTCACCGAAGACGCCGAGCAGCATGGGCTGCGTTCAACAACATCAAGAACACCACAGATGCCCTGTCTTGCCCGCGAATCCGAGCTCAACTCTTTGATTCCATCGTTTTACCGGCTCTCACGTATGGCTCTGAAGTCTGGACCTTTACGCAGGCACTTTCCGAAAGAGTCAGAGTGACCCACGCAGCATTAGAAAGACGATTAGTCGGAATTTCACTATCGGAACAACGTCAGAGGAATCTGCACAGGGAAGATATCCGAGCACAATCGGAGGTCCGAGATCCCCTACTAGTCATCAAGAAAAAGAAGCTTGGATGGGCCGGACACATAATGCGAAGAAACGATGGCAGATGGACGAGGCTTGTGCAAGAATGGTATCCCATAGGAGAGAAGCGACCCGTTGGAAGACCACGGATGAGATGGAGCGACTCCCTAAAGGAAGAAATATCATTATTTGATGGCAATCATCTCAAAACACACTGGTCAACAATCGCCAAGGACCGAATGGCTTGGAAAGCTGTGATCCGCGACCACATCAGGTGATCGAAGAACGGATCGACTAAGTAACTAAGTAAGTAAGTAAGTTTTTTCTTATTTTTTTGTTGTGCACGCTAAGTTTTCACATTTCACATACGGGGGCCTGCAGGGGGACGATTCTTGGAGATTACCTTACAACTTACAATCGCCCCCCCCCCCTTTCTACTAGTGGGGAACCATAGTAAGATGTTGACACTATAGAATTACCCCCTACTCAGAATAAATTATCCCCAATGATATCAATATAGTCATATCAATATCAACATACAGTACCGCTCAAAAGTGTATTAAGTATTGGTTTTTGGAGTACAACTTTTGAATGGAGAGGGTTATGATTCTGAAAATTTGCATTAATCTGTCCCGTAATGTTTTTGACAAGCTCCAAAAATGGATTTGGTCATTTTGGAAAACTGCTGATTTTTCAAAAAAAAATCATATGCCAAAATTTTCGACCCAAAAATAAAACACTTGTTTGCCATTCGTTTTTTGACATTGTTTGACATTTTTTGACATCTATTGTGAAAACAAAAAAATTGCAACGCGGTGTTGGCGTACTTTTGAAATTCAAACGGCAATGAAAGAAATAGCATGGCAAATGAAGAGATTTGTTCCCATTTTCGTTTGAATTTTATAAGTACGCAAACACCGCGTTGCATTTTTTTTGTTTTCACAATATGAATAGGAAAAAAAATGTTTTTTTTTTTTTTTTTTTCTCGGTTCATAATCGACTCATTTATTTTCCCTTAAACGGGAAATAACAAAAAAAAATAGACAATAACGTAAGTTCGAATAATAATGAGACATCTAAGAATCCGTAACGGTAAAACCGAGCTGTTGGAGTCTCAATATTGTGCTCTGTTGAAATGATGTTAAATTTTTTTTCAAATAAATTCCGTAAATACTATATTATACGCCCATCTGTATTAGAAGCTCATCCTGAAATATAAGCCTCTCTCCAGACCCCTTTGAAAAATAGAAATCCGCCCTGTAATAGAAGCCCACCTTGGAACTATGGCCAACACTCAATGGGTCCCGGATCTTTAAGTTCCACGCTTTTGGGAACGTTTTGTTTAGTGTTAGGGCTTCTCTTTGGGCACCAAACACGCAAGTTAGTGTCAGCAGGAAATTCATAAATGAGATGGAAGAGTTGTCAAAAGAGCATCTTCTTTAAGAAATTCATTCTTTGATTTTTCTGGCGCGAATTTCATGTTATCTAAGCCGCTCACGTTTATTTGCAAGCCTTCTTCTTGTTTCTCGTGCAGACATGTCCGAGTGGTTAAGGAGATTGACTCGAAATCAATTGGGCTCTGCCCGCGTAGGTTCGAATCCTGCTGTCTGCGTTATTTTTTCCATCCTCCTGAGGCCATATGCAAGAAACTGGAAAACGGTAGGATAACCGTTTTCTCAAACATACTTCTCTGCGCATCGCACCATCATCATGTAAAAAACAACGTTTTCCGAATTTTGTCTTCCGGAAAACGGTATTCCTGCCATTTTCCAGTTTCTTGCATGTGGCCTCTGATTGTGAGGGGGAACGGGCGGGCGGAAATGAAATATTGTAGGGGGGTTTTTGAAAGATTCTCTATGTCAGTAGGCGAAGCGGCTGTTGCATGGGGCTATCACCCATTAGGTGTGGAAACTCGCCCAAATATCGGGCGGCTCATCCTAACGGCAATTCCGTGAGTAACACAAGTTTGACGGATAACTCTTCTTGATCCTTCAAATTCGCCCGGCATTCAAATGTTAATGTTTCTTTTACTATTAGTACCATGTCTCATGCCATCAGACGCTGTTTAGGATGTTTTGGCAACATCCAGTGGCGAAGGAAACTGAATGAATGAGCGGTGGGCGAGCCGTCCGTCATTTGGGCGAGTCGCCACACCGAATGGTCGATCGCCCAAACGTCTGCCCAATAGCTGCCAAAATTTATGTGAGAAGAGTTAGTTTAACTATAAGTGTATGCTTTATTCCGATTAAATTTTTTACAAAGTAGTTTAAAAAGAATGGGCCGAACCGGAGATTGAACCCGGGACCTCTCGCACCCAAAGCGAGAATCATACCACTAGACCATTCGGCCACATGCTTCTAATGTTTCACATCAAATGACTTTTCCGTTCTTTCAACACAACCCGTTCTTGTTTTACACACATTTTGCTAGACACCAGCACTTCCTGTCAATATTTATGAAAAAGTGAATGACGCTGGGCAGTAGATAGCGGCGTTTCAAAATATCGCGAACAAAATTTCGGCCGATTGTCAGGTTTTCACCATCCCATGTGGTCTAGTGGTTAGGATTCGTGGTTTTCACCCACGCGGCCCGGGTTCGATTCCCGGCATGGGAAGTCATTTTTTGCAGGTAAATCAATGAAGATATTGTGAAAAAAAAGTTGAAACGTGGTGTTTGCGTAAAAAAAAGTTTGCGTAAAATTAAAATGAAAAGGTAAAAATCTCTTCATTTGCCATGCTATTTATCTTATTGCCGTTTGAATTTCAAAAGTACGCAAACACCGCGTTGCAATTTTACAAACCCACCCACCCACAAGCTGATATTATGTGTTCATGAGCAAGTGGTACAAACGACTCTCCGATGTTACGCAGTTTCTACCATTCGTTCATGAACACATAATACTTGCACTTCAATAAAAGTACCCATCATTTTAGATGAGGCGCCCATCATTCCAAAATAAACAGCGATCATTTTAGAATAGGCACTTCTCATTTTAGGATAGACTCCCCTCACATTAGAAAATTTTGTACGAAAAGTGAAAATGGGGCGACGGAGTCGCCAAAAGCCTGTGCAAGTAGTTTTCCGTACTTCCTTTGTTTGCAAAAAGGATACGATCAGGATGAGATTCGAACTCACGCGGGGAAACCCCAATGGATTAGCAGTCCATCGCCTTACACAGGTAGTGCGCGTTCAGCTTATGCGCGCAAGGCCTATCGAGTACACGCGAAGGGCAGCGATGTAAGCCTGTAAAAGGCTTATCGCGGCTCGACGCCTGTAATAGGCCTGAAATAAGCTTATCGCGGGTTAATTTCTCCTACAATTAGCTTATCGCGGTTGTCAGAAAATCTATTGCACGCCTATAATAGGCTTTTCGCGGCTATTGCAAGTTCGAACGTGGGCTTACCGCGGCATATTAAAACTGAAAAATGCTCTTTAAAAACATGAAATCAACCATTTATTTAAAAATCAATTTATTTAGAAATCATTAAAATAATATATAAATACAATTTAACAAAAGAAAACAATACAAAGAAAACAAGTAAAATAACAGAAGAGCAGCACCGAGAAAAATAAGACGGTTAGGGTAAATTTTGGGTGCCTGGAGAATTTTTTACTTGTAAAAAGACATTTGAATTTTCAAACCCAATAAAATTTTATTATCAGGTATTCACAAAAAGCGATACATGAGTTAACGTTTTTCATTTCTTTGGCGACCACCAAAAAATGTTTACAGTATGCAAACTGCACCTTGCATCGGGAGCAGGGGTGGGACCAAAAAATGTTTTTTTGTTCATGCACGTGAGAAAAAAGGTTTTTTAAAGCCGCGGAGGCGCAAAAAATGCCTCTATTTGAACAAAACCGGGATATGCTCTGAATCGACCAAAAATCTCTAATTTTCAACAAAAACGTTGGAAAAATACCAATTTTTTTAATTTTTAAATGTTTTGAGGACAAATAAAATTTTCTTTCTCAAAAAAAAATTTGTTCAAGAAAATAATACCAAAAAAAGGTGTATTTCTGCGAGTTAAATGGAAATTTTTCAAAAGTTCGTTGGAAATTAAAGATTTTTTGTCAATTCATAGCATACCCCGGCTAAATTTTTGTTCAAATACAGGCATTGTTTTGCGCATCCACGGCTTAAAAAAAACTTTTTTTTCACGTGCATGAACAAAACAAAATGTTTTTTGTTTCATCCAAAAAAAACAAAACAAACGACCGAAGAAACATTTTTTTGGTCCCACCCCTGCACCCGATGCAAGGTGCAGTTTGCGTACTGTAAGCTACTTTTGGTGGCCGCCAAAGAAATGACGCTCAAATCTTGCACTTTTTGATTTTTAGTTGAATAGTCATTAAATTATTTTTTAAAAAATTTACTTCCTACATACCTATCTTTCAACCCTCCTCCCCACTGTTAACGCGGTTTCGAGATGTCCGGTTTCGAAATGTCCGGTTTCCAGATGTCTGGTTTCGAGATGTCGCGGAGCTTTTAAAAAACGAGTCTACGTATCATTCCTCAATTTTTTTTTAAACTTTTTTTGGATAATTTAAGATTTTATGGGTCTATTCAGGATCATTTCCGATTTTTCCGATCGGAAATCGGAATTCCGTCGGAAGTCGGAATTCCGACGGAAATCGGAACTAGAATTTGAAATTTCGGAATTCCGACGGAAATTCGGAAATGAAAATGAAAAACTCGGAATTCCGTCGGAACATCGGAAGAGAAAATTACAAAATCGGAAATTTCCGACGGAACTCGGAAGAGGAATTTTCATTTCCGAGAAAGCCTGGTTATGATTCTGAAAATTTGCATTAATCTGTCCCGTAATGTTTTTGACAAGCTCCAAAAATGGATTTGGTCATTTTTGAAAACTGCTGATTTTTCAAAAAATTTCATATGCCAAAATTTTCGATCCAAAAATAATTTTCTTTTTCAGATTTTTCTAGACTCGAAATTTATTTTTAAAATAAAGTTTTAAAACTAAAAGTATGATTTTAGTTGACTGTGGGTTGATCGGACAATTTTCAGCTGACTTACAGCACTTTGAATATCAGGGTCCAAATGGGTAAGTCAACTATAACTTTTATTGAGAATCACCAAAACCAAAGAAAGTTAGGGCAAATTAGATGAAAACTGTCAAAAACCAAAGTTTATTTAATTTTATTCGGTTTTAGTGATCCTCAATAAAAGTTATAGTGGACTTACCCATTTTAAAAATAAATTTCGAGTCTTGAAAAATCTGAAAAAAAAAAATTATTTTTGGGTCGAAAATTTTGGAATATGAAATTTTTTGAAAAATCTGCAGTTTTCAAAAATGACCAAATCAATTTTTGGAGCTTGTCAAAAACATTACGGGACAGATTCATGCAAATTTTCAGAACCATAACCCTCTCACATTCAAAAGTTATACTCAAGGAATTTTCGGCAAAGGAACGGCGCGACTGCCGTAAAAATCGGCGAATCGCCGCTAGTTCGCAAGGCGGCAAGAGGACGGCGCGAGGACGGCAAGAGGACGGCGCGAGGACGGCGAGAGGACGGCGTGACGTTGGCGAAGGAAAATCGTGCGAGACTCGGCAAGAGGACGGCGTTGGCGCGGCAAGGGGTTAATTGATTTTTCCGAGGAGATGCCGATTCGAAATGTGTAAGTAAAGAGGTTATTCACGTCGAAAAAAAAAGGATTTTCTGTTGTTTTTTCTTCTTTATTCAGATGATGAAAAATGGGGAAATAATTCCTGGCGATCACTAGAGATTGCTTTCTCTAAAAATGAAAAACAACGAAAAATACCTTTTCATTTTCACGTGAAAATTGTTGCCAGTCACGTGGAAAAAAGATAATTTTTCGATTTTCGGAAAATGAAAAAACCGAAGGGCATCGTCAGTCGCGCCGATTTTCGCGGCGATTCACCGAAAATTCCCTGAGTACTCCAAAAACCAAAATATGATATATTTTTGTCCGGTACTGTAAGTTCGAATAATAATGAGACATCTAAAAATCTGTAAAGGTAAAACCGAGCTGTTGGAGTCTCAATATTGTGCTCTGTTGAAATGATGTTCAAATTATTTTCAAATAAATACCGTAAATACTGTATTATACGCCCACCTTGGAACTATGGCCAACACTCAATGGGTTCCGGATCTTTAAGTTCCATGCTTTTGGGAACGTTTTCTTTAGTGTTACGGCTTCTCTTTGGGCACCAAACTTGCAAGTTAGTGTCAGCAGGAAATTCATAAATGAGATGGAAGAGTTGTCAAAAGAGCTAGCTTCTTCTTTTAGAAATTCATTCTTTGATTTTTCTGGCGCGAATTTCATATTATCTGAACCGCTCACATTTATTTGCAAGCCTTCTTCTAGTTTCTCGCGCAGACATGTCCGAGTGGTTACACAGGTAGTGCGCGTTCAGCTTATAATAGGTTGCGCGCAAGGCCTATCGAGTACACGCGAAGGGCAGCGAAGTCAGCCAATAAAAGGCCTGTCGCGGCTCGTTGCCTGTAATAGGCCTAGAACAAGCTTATCGCGGAGAATTTTTGCCTACAATTTGCTTACCGCTGTCGACAGAAAACCTATTGCACGTTAATAATAAGCCTTTCGCTGCTATGTAATGCTTGGATGTGGGCTTAAAAAAGGCAGCCACGACGATAATTAGTCTCAGCTCGGCTTGAATTTGAGCTATTCCACTCAAATAAAATTCAATGTGGGAAATTATCAGATTTATTGCAAATTTAACTTTCAAAAAAAAATTTAACAAAGTTAATATATAACAAACAATGAAGATTTAACAAAACATTAAATAATCTACAGAAAATATACCGGGTGAGCTTTCAGAACTTTTTAAAAATTGGCCAACGTTCAGTTCGTTTTTCTAATGGATTTTTTTGCATATTCCTTTCTTACTGGAAAACTTTATTAGTCTCAAAACTTCAAATAAAAGGTAAAAGCTAGAAACTCCTCACAAAGCTTGCGATTCAGGAAAAATTGCATTGTAAATTCGTATATTAATGGGCTAAAATAGTAATTAAAAAATTTTTTTTTTACCCCTTCAAAGATGCGGAAATAGTAATAAAATTCTAATCTTTGTCGGTGAAATATCACTTGAAAATTGGACAAAAAGGATACTAAGTTTTATTTTCGCGTCTAGTAAGTAAGTATTGTCGACCCACCAAAATGGTCAAACGCGCTCCGCTGAACTCGAGGCTCTCGGACGTTTCGAAAGTAGACATTTCGAAAGTGTGACGTTTCGAAAGTGCGACGTTTCGAAAGTATGACGTTTCGAAAGTGTGACGTTTCGAAAGTGGCCTTTTCGAAGGTTTTTCTGAATTTTGTCGACGCGGTGTTTCACACAATCATTTTAAAAAGCTTTTTAAGGAAAATTCCTCAAACACCGCGTCGACAAAATCCAGAAAAACCTTCAAAAAGTCCACTTTCGAAACGTCATACTTTTGAAACGTCGCACTTTCGAAACGTCACACTTTCGAAACGTCGCACTTTCGAAACGTCTACTTTCGAAACGTCCGAGAGCCGAACTCGACGCTATGCGATTTTCATTTTGGTTTCCATATTATTTGCTTTCACGTTGAATTTATACGTGAAATAAAATGTTGGAAACCAAAATGAAAACTGCATAGCGTTGAGTTCAGCGGAGCTCGTTTGACCATTTTGGCTGGCCGACAATAGAAAGATTGCAATTTTTCAAAACATTAATACACGCTAGCCAATTTTTCAAAAACTCTAACAAGCATACCAAGATTACGCCAAGCCATTAAAAAAAATGTCGCAGTTTGTGCCGTCGTCGATAGATCCTCCTTCCTGCGTAATGTTCCAGCCGGTGTCCCGTCATAGTCTGAAAATTTCAGTGCATAAATGAGAGTTTACGGGAAATATAGCAGGGGCCGTATTCATAAAGCCATCCGGAATTCCGCATGGCTTCATGAATACGACCCAAAAAGAAAAAACGGAAGAAGGCAAATATTGAGTATATGCATAGAAAACCCGCGATTATATGGTTATTAAGCGAGAGGAAAATATCATTTGCGAGGTTTTTTCTGCATTCAGTAGCATCAGATTGAAGAAAAATCCTCGACCCGCAAAGCGCCGAATTTTTTGCAAATCATAGTTAAAGAAATCTTCGTCCAGAAACAGGCGCGAGCAGCGTTAAAAAATCAGTTCTTCAAGTTTCAGGGAAAAAAACGGAAATAGTATGATGGATTCGTGGCGGAGTGTTTTTTTTCACGTTTTTATTCGAAAAAATGAAGAGATTTTTTGTCTCCCAGTTTCACGTGAAATGTCACTCCGTCATGAATCCATTATAAACAGACGGGGCTAAAAAGTGGAAGCAAAAAAGGAAGGAAAATAAATGTTGTGCAACACGGATGCGAAAACGCACATTGTTTTTAATGGAGTCGCAACATTAAAAAATGAAAACCCGCCCACGTTTATCCCGCAAAAATTCAAAATGCGCTAAAATTAAAATTATTATGAAAAAATGTGGCGGAGTTTCATTTTATAACCATGCAACTCGATTGAAAACAAAATATTGTGTTTTCAATCGAGTTCTGACATCAAAACGTGCAACTTCGCCTACTTTTTTCACGCAAACATTAAGTTATTACTGCGTCGCAAAAACCAGTCAGAGCGCTCGTGTCTTGCGGCTGTGGTCTCGCCGCGATCAGCGCGTATACGGTAGTTTTTTACGTTCTTTTTTGAATTATTTTTCTGTTTTTCCATTGTTTTCGTTTTTTTTCGTAAAAAAACTACCGTATACGCACTGGTCGCGGCGAGACCACATCCGCAAGACACGAGCGCTCTGACTGGTTCTCGCGACGCAGTAATAGTGCATTTTGAATTTTTGCGTGAAAAAAGCGGCCGAGGTTTCCCGTTCTGATGTCACAACTCGATTGAAAACACAATATAAATATAACGTTAATTATTTTTTTTTAATTGTAAAAAAAAAAATTAAAACGGTTAACGTACTCGAAAAAGGCGACGGAGTAAGGCAAAAAGGCCCAAAAAAAAATTAGGAAGCTCAAAAATGTCTCTGCGTTCGCTGCGTCTCGTCTCGTAGCCGTCGAGCGCGCTTGCATCGTACAGCCGGCGTGGCGGCGCCTCTTGTAAAAGGCCTAAGGCGGTCGCCGCACACACCGCGTGCGCGATAAGTGTGTTACAGGAGGGTATCCGCTGCCACCTGCAATAGACTTATTTTAAGCCCAGAACAGGCCTATATTTGGCTTACGCCTATTATAAGTTGGACGCGCTTTACCTGTGTAAGGAGATTTATTCGAAATCAATTGGGCTTTGCCCGCGTAGGTTCGAATCCTGCTGTCTGCGTAATTTTTTCCATCCTCCTGATGTGAGGTTCGAATCCTGCTGTCTGCGTAATATTTTCCATCCTCCTGACAAGACAGGCCATATGCAAAAAACGGCCATACGCTCACGTTTATTTGCAAGCCTTCTTCTTGTTTCTCGTGCAGACATGTCCGAGTGGTTAAGGAGATTGACTCGAAATCAATTGGGCTCTGCCCGCGTAGGTTCGAATCCTGCTGTCTGCGTAATTTTTTCCATCCTCCTGATGTGAGGCCATATGCAAGAAACTGGAAAACGATATACTCGGTATAAAACGCTGAAAACGCGCTCCAAACGAACAAAAAATTTCACATGCATTCGGAGTGAGGTTTAGAGAAATCAGAGCGAAACATCGGCCACGGCTCTCTCCATTTTTTGCACTCTCTCGTCGCCAACGTGGCCGCGTCCACGACTGTGCGAAGGGAGCGCGTTTGCAGCGCTCCGTACTGAGAATAAGAAAACCGTTTTCTCAAACATACTTTTGGCCCAAATAGCGCCAAGCGCCAAGGAAACTCGCCCAAATAGCGGGCGGCTCATCCTAACGGCAATTCCGTGAGTAACACAAGTTTGACGGATAACTCTTCATGATCCTTCATATTCGCCCGCCATTCAAACTTTAATGTTTCTTTTACTATTAGTACCATGTCTCATGCCATCAGACGCTGTTTAGGATGTTTTGGCAACATTAAGTGGCGAAGGAAACTGAATAAATAAGCGGTGGGCGAGCCGCCCGTCATTTGGACGAGTTGCCACAACGAATGGGCGATCGACCAAACGTCTGCCCAATAGCTGCCAAAATTTATGTGAAAAGAGTTAGTTTAACTATAAGTGTATGCTTTATTCCCATTAAATTTTTTACAAAGTAGTTTAAAAAGAATGGGCCGAACCGGGGATTGAACCCGGGACCTCTCGCACCCAAAGCGAGAATCATACCACTAGACCATTCGGCCACATGCTTCTAATTTTTCACATCAAATGACTTTTCCGTTCTTTCAACACAACCCGTTCTTGTTTTACACACATTTTGCTAGACACCAGCACTTCCTGTCAATATTTATGAAAAAGTGAATGACGCTGGGCAGTAGATAGCGGCGTTTCAAAATATCGCGAACAAAATTGCGGCCAATTGTCAGGTTTTCACCATCCCATGTGGTCTAGTGGTTACACAGGTAAAATGCGGTTCAAGCACATAGGTTCCGTTATCGGAACATATCGAAAATTGATGCATATTGGAAGTGATATGTATTCACGTCTCAAACACGGAAGCGCGTGAATTATATGTGGTTAAGAAAAAAATCCGCGTGCATGAATATCTCGTTCATCTTATACCGATGCATATATGTTTCATGTCAAAGCGAGCCACCTATCCGGCAGGCAAGGCAGTGTAAGCGCGCCCCATCTGCACGCGCGAGAGAGTGCGAGACGCCGAGACCTATTTCTCATCAAAAAATTATTTTTTCTGTTTTTCTTTGATTTTTCGCATAATTTGTCCGTTTTTTCTCGATTTTTTTGTAAAAATTATTATCGAGAGGATTTTGTAATATATATTTCGTGAAAATTCTCCGGGTAATGCCCATTTTAGTCAACTTTCGCTATTTTAAGACATTTTCACTCTTTTCGCGAAAATTACCGATTTTAAACTGAATTCGATCGGGTTTTCGCGTAAACAAATATTGTCATTAATGTAATTTTCTGATCTCCTTTTCTTTTCAATTGCTCTTTTTTGTCTCGGCATATAATAATTGTTACAAATTTCAGAAGAGAGCGGAACGGGCTTGGCACAGAGGAACAACGGCAATGATAGAATGGATCGGTGAGTCGGTTAAAAACCAAAAATACAGCTTAGTATTCATCAGGCGTGTTCGAAAAATTGGAAAAGGAACATTTTTTCCAAATTAATTTCATTTGGCTCAATTTTTTTTTTTTTGAAAAAATAAAAAATAAATCGATAAGTTAACCAAAAATTCAACAAATAAATCACTTTTGAACAGTTTTCGGGCAAAAACCCATTGACTAAATACACCACTCTTTGACTACATGCACTCATTGATTAAACATTCTCATTGACTACAGTCGGTAAATTGAAATAGTAAATGATTTTCCGGGCGGAAAATATTGGTTTCTGTATTCTTGAATGCTTTTTGTGGACCGTTTAAAGTTTCATTAAGCCAAGCTTTGAGGATCAGATTTTTGTTATATAATCTTTCTTATATATATTACGCTATTCAAGTATGTCCGTCTGTTCGCTTGGAAGATAGCCAGCCCGTATTCCTCAAAGAGAGAGAGAGCATTAGGGATGAGGGATCGTGGTTGATGGGAACTATTTTAACCACGCCTTTGGATCAACAAAACTCAACAGACCTCAGGAGGAATTGAACCAGGGAGTGCAAATTGCAGTTTGCAACTCACTAGCTACTACACCAAGTGATACCGATTCCAAACGATATGAATTGATAATTAAATGTTCGCGTCAATCGGGAGTTTCTGACGTGAAAAATTTCTAGGCTTTTTTATGTTTTTTTTTAGTTTCACGTTGAACTATATTTTACGCGATCTGCTGAAGAGTTCATGAGACGGAAGCGACAAAGCTATACTCCAGAAGAAAGTGCAATCCGGAAAAAGAAAGATCGAGAGTCCAGACGTCTTCGGAGAGCTGCTTCTACCGAGAAGGAGAAAATGATGGAAAGGGTCAGCAACTCGCAATCAAAATTGGAGACAAGACTGTCTGAAATGCAGGAAAGGGCTGAGGAAAGAAGAGCAAGTCTTTGAAGCAATACCAAGGCTAAAAGAGCATCTGAAACCAAGGAGCAACGCACTGAGAGATTCACATACCACTCAACCAGATATCGGAATAAAAAGGACGAGAAGAATGCAACAACGGCCAAAAACGCATTTGGAGGTGCTACAGTAACTCGACATCACTTATTGTTAGGCCAGATGAATACTACATGTACTAACTGTATAGCAAGGTTCTTCAAAGGCAAGAAATACTTATATTGAAGCAGGAATCAATATCAGTTTTTAAAGACGAAATTAGGAAAGATGTCGGCATGATCAACATCTACTGTGCTTCTGGAGGCATTAAAGTCGAGGACAACTTTGCCAACTACCTGGACTGCCGCTATATGTATTTGTGCTCCAGAAGCTCTCCACCACATCTACCGATTTCCGTGTCCAGGAGATCCTGAAAAATACGCTCTACGTCTTATGATTCTGTACACCAAAGGTGCCACCAGCTTCTCGGATCTGAAAACGACTAAAGATGACAATGGTATTCCAACTGTGCATGATACTTTTGTCGAAGCAGCAAAAGCCCAAGGTCTTCTGAGCGACGATGCCGTTGTCATCAAGTCACTCGAGGAAACGGCCGCTTATTACATGCTGAGAGCAGCCTTCTCTGCTGTTCTGGCCTTCTCCGAGATTGGCGACACCCAAACTTTGTGGAATCTCTTCAAGAAGGACATGTCAGAGGATTTTCTGAATCGGGGATACGGTCAGGAGGAATCAGAAGCACGAGCCTACTACGAAAATTTTGTGATTGCCGCTTCAACCGACTTCACTCTTCCTCAGATGTTTGTTCTCGATGGTCCCGGAGGAGCTGGAAAGACGTACACATACAACGTGATCCTTCACATGCTCACCGCAATGAACAAGAACGTACAGTGCACCGCCTGGACAGTAGCTGCCAGCACATTGCTCCAAAATGGCCGGACTTCTGCGTCACTGTTCAAACTCAACATCGGAAACGATTCCAAGACGAGCAATCACAGCAAAGGAAGTAACGAGACAAAGAAGCTTAAAGAAATGGATGTGATCATCTGGGACGAGTGCTCCATGATCTCCAAAACTGCATTGGAAACTGCTGATTTCGTGCTTCGAGAGTTGACCGACTCTCCCTCCGCTTTCGGAGGAAAACGTAATCTTCTGGGCGGAGATTTCCGTCAGATCCTTCCTGAACAACTGTATCAAGAACAGTTATCCCTGGAATCAATTCCAGAAGTTCTCGCTTCTAGACAACACGCGGATCATCAATGGAGATGCCTCTCCGAAGAATATCGACGGGGATCTTCTGAATGAAAAATCGCATTCCAAAATGGACAGGACCGAGATTTCCTCGAAATTTTCATACAATCTATTGGTTACAACAAATACATGACCACGGAATTCCTCAACTCTGTTTGGACATCTTCCCTTTCTCCAAATTTTTTTTGTTGTTTTGAAACTAAAAAGGGTGCTTCGAACTAGATCAAGCTTAATGATACGCCCAACCTAACAGCCGCCGCAGGCGGCTACTCAAGACTGATCGGCGACGATAGGCGCCAGATCAGGCTTGTTTTTTACATCCTAAAAGTGAGTTTAAATAAAACAAAAAATCAAAGAATTCTTTTGCTCAGCTCCCTCCGGTCGCTCATTTTAAAGGTGTCACACATGCTTCCTGCGCGTTATCGCTGAACTTTCCGGAAATGGATGTTTTTTAATGAAAATTTGCAAGAAACCAACGAAAAATTAAGAGAAACTTGTAGTAAAATTAAAAGGCTGTTTATTTTTGCTATAATGATTAAGTATATTTTTTATTCCGTGCGCGATAAAGCATCAGCATATTACCTCAGTGGCTCAAGGAAATGTAGTCACCTCATATCATGGTTGTCAATGAGACTTTATAGTCAATGAGAATGTGTAGTCAATGAGTACATGTGGTCAAAGAGTGGTGTAGTCAATGGGTTTTTGCCCAGTTTTCGGCACTTAGAAGCAGCGAAACCTTAAAACACGATGCTTTCCCGAGCTTTTCCTCAAAATATTCTGTCGGGAAAATGTTCCGGTTAATAAATTTGAAACATTTTACGAAAAAAACGTGGGACAACGGAATTTCCATTTTCCCATTCTGACCAAGCCTGTTATTCATTCCGCAATGAAATGCAGGGCAAGTATGAATTTTAATGATAAATTACAACAAAAAAAAAAACATAAAAATGTACTTTTAAATGATTTGATTTATGTTTCGCACAAAAATTGCCATCGCAATTACTGTAAAAACTGTATTAGAGCGACATGCTCCTTTAATTTCTACTCTTTCTTTTGGATGTTGCTTCATTGCATGAACGTTTACATTAGAGGCTGCAACTCTAATTGGCGAGTCACCGTATTTTCTCTACTCGGCAGTCGCTTGCTACCTTTGCCCCAAGATTCTGCAATGTTTGCCCCGGTATTGGGGAAACATTGTAGAAGTTCGGCACTATTTTTGCATGGCGTCTGTGCAAAAATAGTATTATAATAGCCCGCCCTGCCGTTCTATTTTTTTATATCTGTTCAAATGATGGATAATTCGAAGCTGGCGCGACAATTTTCGGCCTCACGAATTTTCAGACTTTTCCCGATAAACTATCGAAACAAAATTCGGATTATTTTTACCGAAAATATTGTTTTTTTTCAATCGACTTGAGACATGAGAACACGTGACTCCGCCTACCTTTTTTCGCGCGACCACGCAAACACAGTTCGATTCGAAGAGAAGCAGAGAAAACATGTCTTTTTATATCTCGTTCTCATGCTGCAACTCGATTGAAAACACAATAAAACTCGGAAAACACGTAGGAAACAAAGTTTTCCAAAAAAAAACATGCTCCGAGTAAGCCTGCTGAAAGATCCCTATAGATTTCTGGGTTTTTGGATATACACCACTTTAAATACCCCGTAAGCATATTGATGTACTTTCAGGCAGCGACTGCACAGCTCCAACAAGGATTCCGAAATCTGCTGAGCCAGCTCCGAAATTTTTTTATTTATTTTCTCAATAATTGTTTCAATACTAATAATTTTTTTTGCGTTATTATTAATAAATGGTTGTTTCTGAAACTAGTAAAACGCGAGAAAAGTTTTTAACAGACAACCATCTTAAAATCCAATGAGAAAAAAAGATCCGATTTGACAGAAACCTTTAAAATCCAAGCCTCCAAGCGCTTTTTGAACCGGAATCGGAACGTGCATGCTATATGCGCCTGCATGTATGCGCATGTGCGGGCACGTGGATGCATTAACCACATCTCAAAATTTCCCTATGAGTTCCACGCAGCGCGCTATATGCTTCAACCGCATTTTACCTGTGCGGACATGTCTGCGCGAGAAACAAGAAGAAGGCTTGCAAATAAACGTGAGCGGCTTAGATAACATGAAATTCGCGCCAGAAGAATCAAAGAATGAATTTCTTAAAGAAGAAGCTAGCTCTTTTGACAACTCTTCCAAAAAACTGGAACTTAAAGATCCGGAACCCATTGAGGGACTGGTGCCTAAAACCAGCGCCTTAGACCACTCGGCCATCTCTCCATGAATTGATTTTGAAATGGAGGCAAATGATTTTGTACAACCATTCTTTGCACTACCCATAATTTTGCACTACTCGTGTTCCAGCAATACCAAATTACGCACTGCCGTTTTTTACCAGCTGATTTTGCAGGCCCATACTCCCAGGGGTCATAAAAATAGGGGGCATCGTGCTCAAAGGGGGCAAAGTCTCAAAGGGGGCACCGTCTCATAGGGGGCATTTGCAACTGTCTCATAGGGGTCATTTCAACAAGTCTCATAGGGGGCATTCAGCTGAATGCTCAGAGGGGGCACTTCAAATCTCATAGGGGGCATCGAGACTTTTTTGTTTGGCAATAACTTATTTTAAATTCATTGGTCTGTCAAAGAAGCCTGCCATTTTTGACGACTTTCTAATTTGTTTTCAAAAACTATCAAGCCTGCTGCGCAGTCCTGAATTGACTGCTTTGGTTACAACTTGTATTTTCTGAACTGCACCGTCCAGGCGGTATCATACCGAAGAAAGCGACAATATGTGGACATGACATGGTTTCGAGGTTTTTCTATTATGGATTCGTGACATAGCGAGACAACGTGTCAAGTTATGCGTCAGCAAATGTTGCGTCTCGCCACGATTCATCTCTTGGCAGCGTGAGAGGAGACAATTTTTTTCATTTTGGTGGCGCACAACTTGCAGCAACGTGTCGCTACGCTTTTCGATAAATCAAAAACTTTTAAAATAGTGTCCAAAATCTTCACGAATTTGCTTTGAGGTTATGCACAGAACTAGCAAAAAAAAAGAAAAAAAAACCAGCAAAAAATTCAGCGAAAATTCGGAGAATGATCTGACTGATTAAAAAAAAAGGGAACATTTTATGAAAAAATCGATGGTTTTGAAAATCAATATTTCGGTCTGAAATTTTTTGGGAATGACCGGGAGAATTTTTTAAATGATTTCCCAAAGTTTCAGATCGATCGGAGTATTTTCCGAATTTTTCGCTGGTTCGTGAATGACCCCATTTAAAAATTATGAAACGGAAAAACCTAACTGAGAAAATTGTCAAATAATGTTTACATTCAAAATTTCTGTTAATTCCCTCTTTTTTGTCTAGTCCGAATATTTTGCATTTTGAAATATTTTTTTCGTTGTATTTATTTATATTACTTTCATGTATGACCCACGAAATTGTATTATTGTGTCTATCAGTCATATCAGGCTTCGAATGCTTGTTTTTCATTGATTCTGATTATTTTTTATTGTATTTATCAATACTTATGCCATTTAATTGTTCAATTAATTCGTTTATTTTTCTTATCAATACAATTTAATTTTTTATTTCACAACACAGACTCAAAATTGCAAAAAGAAAACCCTGCGTGGAGTTTTTGCAAACACTTTTATGGACCTATTCAAAGTACTGTAGAAAATCGGAAAAAATGACAAAAAACTGGGAGAAAACTCGGAAAATGCTCCGATTGGTCTGAAATTTTGGGAGAAACTTTGGACCGAAATATCGATTTTAGAAAATTTTCAGAAAAAAAATCAATATTTTTTTAAATCGATATTTCGGTCCAAAATTTTCTGAGAAAGCCCGGAAGCATTTTTGACAGTTTCTCCCAAAATTGCAGACCAATCGGACCATTTTCCGAGTTTTCTCCCAGTTTTTTGTCATTTTTTCCGATTTTCTACAGTACTTTGAATAGGTCCATTACACCCGTTGCAATAGGCCACTAAAAATTAAACTGAAATTACTAAAATTAAAAAAAATACAAGTTGTAACCAACGCAATGCATGAGCTGCCAATTCAGGACTGCGCAGCAGGCTTGATAGTTTTTGAAAACAATTGAGAAAGTCGTCAAAAATTGCAGGCTTCTTTGAAATACAAATGAATTTAAAATAAGTTATTGCCAAACAAGAAGTCTCGATGCCCCATATGAGGTTTGAAGTGCCCCCTCTGAGCATTCAGCTGAATGCCCCCTATGAGACTTGTTGAAATGACCCCTATGAGACAGTTGCAAATGCCCCCTATGAGACAGTGCCCCCTTTGAGACTTTGCCCCCTTTGAGCACGATGCCCCCCTATTTTTATGACCCCTGGGAGTATGGGCCGATTTTGCACTACCGAAAAATGGTTTTTCATTGCCTATTTTTTTCACGGATCACTGCCTCCAAAAGCGGGAAAGCGCAAAACAACATTGGCTGGCGCACTTTGCGTTTGCAGACGCAGAGATACAGAATTTAGCACAACGCCTCTGCGTCTCTAATCTCTAATGCGTGCAGGTAGAGCGCAATTGCATCGTACCTAGCCGAGAATTATTGCACATTTTGAATATAATGAAAAAACGTGAAGAAAATTGGATTTTTGAAGAAAAAATGTATAACATCGACATAAAATAATTAAAGCTTGTTTTTTGAAACGTTAAACACATATTAAATGTTCTCTACACACAGTTATATGGAAATTTAAAAAACGCCGGATTTTACTGCTTTCTGAGGCGCTGCAGCTATATTTCTGTGAAATTTTTAAATTTTTCATTGAATGTGCCTTCACAAAGTACAAAAGAAACAAAAAAACCACATATTATATCAGAAATTCAGAAATTCTATGCCAGAAGAGGAATTTTCTGATATTTCAAATTCATATTTCGCCGCCAATTTTGAACTTTTCTGACCGGTTCTGCGCTTAAAATGTTTGTCTCGGTCATGTCTACAAAACTTGAATCGAAAAATAAGGAAATATAAAGTCATTCGGCAGAAATTTTGAAAAAATATGATTTTCCTTCAGATATTACAACTTTTTGTATTTCGTCCTCATTTCTCCACCGATTTTATTGAGCGAGATCGTAAATTATCGAAAATACCTATTTGGACAAAAGTTGAATCTAAAAACAAACAAAAGTTTTATGTTTGAAGGAAAAATTTAAGGAAACCACATTTTCAGTTGAAAATGAGCGCTCATCGGCGCACGCAAAGTGCGCCAACCTTCTGCACTTTCCCACTTTTGGAGGCAGTGCATGGAGCATATATTTTTAGAAAAACTTTAAATTTTTAAATTGTTTTGTTTTTTTTTCTCATTTTTTTGTTGTGCACGCTAAGTTTTCACATTTCACATACCACAACAGTTCCCCATCATACCAGAATAGTCTCGCTCATACCAAAATAATCCCCCTTATCAAAACAGTCCTCCTCGTACCAAATTAGTCCCCCGCCGGGTATAATCGGAGAATCACCCCCCCCCCCCCCCCCCCCCTGAGGTATAGCCCCCGCTCCACCCCCTACTCAGAATCAATTATCCCCAATGATATCAATATAGTCATATCAATATCAACATACAGTACCGCTGAAAAGTGTATTAAGTATTGGTTTTTGGAGTACAACTTTTGAATGGAGAGGGTTATGATTCTGAAAATTTGCATTAATCTGTCCCGTAATGTTTTTGACAAGCTGCAAAAATGGATTTCGTCATTTTTGAAAACTGCTGATTTTTCAAAAAATTTCATATGCCAAAATTTTCGACCCAAAAATAATTTTTTTCAGATTTTTCTAGACTCGAAATTTAATTTTAAAATGAAGTTTTAAAACTAAACGTATGATTTTTGTTGACTATGGTTTGATCGGACAATTTTCAGCTGACTTACAGCACTTTGAATATCCACATGAGTAAGTCAACTATAACTTTTATTGAGAATCACCAAAACCAAAGAAAGTTAGGGCAAATTAGATGAAAACTGTCAAAAACCAAAGTTTATTTAATTTTATTCGGTTTTAGTGATCCTCAATAAAAGTTATAGTGGACTTATCCATTTTAAAAATAAATTTCGAGTCTTGAAAAATCTGAAAAAAAATTATTTTTGGGTCGAAAATTTTGGCATGAAATTTTTTGAAAAATCTGCAGTTTTCAAAAATGACCAAATCAATTTTTGGAGCTTGTCAAAAACATTACGGGACAGATTCATGCAAATTTTCAGAACCATAACCCTCTCACATTCAAAAGTTATACTCAAGGAATTTTCGGCAAGGGAACGGCGCGACTGTCGTAAAAATCGGCGAATCGCCGCTAGTTCGCAAGGCGGCAAGAGGACGGCGCGAGGACGGCGAGAGGATGGCGTGACGTTGGCGAAGGAAAATCGTGCGAGACTCGGCAAGAGGACGGCGTTGGCGCGGCAAGGGGTCGTCGGGAAAAGCGTCAACACGCGCTTGGCGTGTAATTCTTGTTATTTGTTGTAAATATTCGTTACCTACTTTTCAATTTATTCTCTAATTAATTGATTTTTTCGAGGAGATGCCGATTCGAAATGTGTAAGTAAAGAGGTTATTCACGTCGAAAAAAAAAGGATTTTCTGTTGTTTTTTCTTCTTTATTCAGATGATGAAAAATGGGGAAATAATTCCTGGCGATCACTAGAGATTGCTTCCTCTAAAAATGAAAAACAACGAAAAATACCTTTTCATTTCCACGTGAAAATTTTTGCCAGTCACGTGGAGAAAAGATAATTTTTCGATTTTCTGAAAATGAAAAAACCCGCGGGTCGCCATGATTTTTTTGGATTTTTTAGAAAAAAAAACCGAAGAACCCCTTTTTTCTCGACGTGATAAGAATTCCATAAGTGCACTGTCAAAAACTCTCGAACAAATCGATCCAAAAAATCACAATTATCGGAAGTGGTGTTCTCGCCTCCGAGCTGACCTACTCGATCAGACGAAATTATGAAAATGTGGAAATTCATAAAGTTTTCGATGAGAAACACGTTGCCCAGGTAATCCTTCCCGCCCATCTTGCCAAAAAATTCACAGAAGCCATTGAAATGTCTGGAATCCAAGTGAAAGCGGAGAAGCAAGTGAAAGGAGTCCGCAAGTGCTGTAAAAATGTGGTGGTCCAACTTTCGTATTGCACTTGATTGTGGTGGCGACTGGTGAGGAGCCGAATTCGGAGATTATTGAGACGTCGGGATTGAAAGCAGACAAGGAACTAGGGGGAGTGCAGGTGGACAAGTTTTTGAAGGTGAGAGAGAGAGAGCGTTTGGATTCTAATATCTTTCTTAAATAGAAAATTTTAGATTAGTCTGTGTGTTTGTTTGTGTGTCTCACACACGAGTTTGCAGTCGACAAAACTCGATCCAGCGACCTATAGATTGACGTTCAAACGTGCTAACCACTATACCACAAGGATCACGAGAACTTGAGAGAAATAGGGAAAAGAAATGATTGCTGTTTCTATTAAAAAAAAAACAAAAATGTATATGTAAAATTATATATAAATTGTTAATAGGTGGCCGACAACGTGTGGGCTGCTGGAGCCATTGCTTCGTTTGAAAATGCCGTGCTGGGCACCCGGAGAATCAGCTCATGGGAACACGCGCAGATCAGTGGAAGACACTTGCTGGTGAAGCCGAAGGGCATCGTCAGTCGCGCCGATTTTCACGGCGATTCGCCGAAAATTCCCTGAGTACTCCAAAAACCAAAATAAGATATCTTTTTGTCCGGTACTGTAAGTTCGAATAATAATGAGACATCTAAAAATCCGTAACGGTAAAACCGAGCTGTTGGAGTCTCAATATTGTGCTCTGTTGAAATGATGTTCAAATTATTTTCAAATAAATACCGTAAATACTGTATTATACGCCCACCTGTATTAGAAGCTCATCCTGAAATATAAGCCTCTCTCCAGACCCCTTTGAAAAATAGAAATCCACCCTGTAATAGAAGCCCACCTTGGAACTATGGCCAACACTCAATGGGTCCCGGATCTTTAAGTTCCACGCTTTTGGGAACGTTTTCTTTAGTGTTAGGGCTTCTCTTTGGGCACCAAACTTGCAAGTTAGTGTCAGCAGGAAATTCATAAATGAGATGGAAGAGTTGTCAAAAGAGCATCTTCTTTAAGAAATTCATTCTTTGATTTTTCTGGCGCGAATTTCATGTTATCTAAGCCGCTCACGTTTATTTGCAAGCCTTCTTCTTGTTTCTCGTGCAGACATGTCCGAGTGGTTAAGGAGATTGACTCGAAATCAATTGGGCTCTGCCCGCGTAGGTTCGAATCCTGCTGTCTGCGTAATATTTTCCATCCTCCTGACAAGACAGGCCATATGCAAGAAACTGGAAAACGATATGAAAACTGTTTTCTCAAACATACTTCTCTGCGCATCGCACCATCATCATGTAAAAAACAACGTTTTCCGAATTTTGTCTTCCGGAAAACGGTATTCCTGCCATTTTCCAGTTTCTTGCATGTGGCCTCTGTGAGGGGGAACGGGCGGGCGGAAATGAAATATTGTAGGGGGGGGGGGGGGGGGGGGGGTTTTGAAAGATTCTCTATGTCAGTAGGCGAAGCGGCTGTTGCATGGGGCTATCGCCCATTCGGTGTGGAAACCCGCCCAAATATCGGGCGGCTCATCCTAACGGCAATTCCGTGAGTAACACAAGTTTGACGGATAACTCTTCTTGATCCTTCAAATTCGCCCGGCATTCAAACTTTAATGTTTCTTTTACTATTAGTACCATGTCTCATGCCATCAGACGCTGTTTAGGATGTTTTGGCAACATCCAGTGGCGAAGGAAACTGAATGAATGAGCGGTGGGCGAGCCGTCCGTCATTTGGGCGAGTCGCCACACCGAATGGGCGATCGCCCAAACGTCTGCCCAATAGCTGCCAAAATTTATGTGAGAAGAGTTAGTTTAACTATAAGTAGGGACCGCAACGAGTTATCCAAAACTCAAAATTTCCGAATATTTTTGGTTGGAATGTGTTCTTTGGCTCAATATAAGTACGCTGTCAAATTTTTTTCAAAAAATGTTCGGTAATTCTCGAGTTATACCATCCCAAAGTAGCACTGTTTTCTCCCAAGATTTGCATGAGGCGGGCTGTCGAGACGCGAGAAAAGAGACGCCGACGCAGCGAGAGTGAGCGAGAGACAACACAAAATGGAGAGAGGTGAGGGGGACTGTATTCTCCACCGCTGCTTGCGCGATCAGCATTTTCAACGGAAAACGGTATTTTTCGCACAGAAATCGGCTCGAAAAAAAAATCGGAAACTAGCCACAATATTAATTTTTACATGGTTTTGTAGCACATTTTACGCTGAATCTGTATATGAAATATTAGCCGCGTGCTCCATATTTGCGACCTTCAAATCCTCAAAAAACTGAAGTTTTGGGTGAACATGCTTCATTCAAATGTACATAAAATTGCTCCAAGTTAGTCAAGTGCTCTAAATCTTTGTATTTAAGCTCTAAGAGGGTTTGTCTTTGTATTTCACAAATAAAAAACTAGGGTCGTCGCTGAAATTTTTCTAGAATTTTTCCTTGAAGTTTGACAAGCTTTAAAAAAAATCGGAAACTAGCAGGACAGAAACTGATTTCAGAAATGAATTCCCCACATCTTAAACTATCTGTATACTGAAAATTAGCCGCGTGCCCCGGTAAAATCGACCACACGGGTCAAAAAAGTGAGCTCCATTTTTGTTTTCTCTTTTTTCTGAGAAAACTATGCATTTTCATGTAAAACCAACTTGTTCATTAGATTCAGCATGGCCGATTACATCTAAAGAGATAGTTTTGAGTATCATACTTCAATCCGGGGCCTCCTTACAGGCCTGTAAACATGCCCGCGCGAACTGGGGAGAAAAATCGTCTGACTCCGCCCACCCCTTTGCGCTCCCTAACTATAAGTGTATGCTTTATTCCGATTAAATTTTTTACAAAGTAGTTTAAAAAGAATGGGCCGAACCGGGGATTGAACCCGGGACCTCTCGCACCCAAAGCGAGAATCATACCACTAGACCATTCGGCCACATGCTTCTAATGTTTCGCATCAAATGACTTTTCCGTTCTTTCAACACAACCCGTTCTTGTTTTACACACATTGTGCTAGACACCAGCAACACGGCGTGCTAGAACCTACGTAATGGCAAACGCGCCCCGTCGAATTTTTCTGCGTCTCAATAGTAACATTCTGCCAAGTTTTGCTGAGTGCGTGTAAAACTAGAGACGCAGAGCTTTGAGAGATATGACCTCCGAAATTTCATTTCCAAAAATAATTTTAAAAACGTAGTCTCCAGCACGCCGTGAGCAATTCCTGTCAATATTTAGGAAAAAGTGAATGACGTTGGGCAGTAGATAGCGTCGTTTCAAAATATTGCGAACAAACTTGCTGCCGATTGTCAGGTTTTCACCATCCCATGTGGTCTAGTGGTTAGGATTCGTGGTTTTCACCCACGCGGCCCGGGTTCGATTCCCGGCATGGGAAGTCATTTTTTGCAGGTAAATCAATGAAGATATTGTGAAAAAAAAGTTGAAACGTGGTGTTTGCGTAAAAAAAAGTTTGCGTAAAATTAAAATGAAAAGGTAAAAATCTCTTCATTTGCCATGCTATTTATCTTATTGCCGTTTGAATTTCAAAAGTACGCAAACACCGCGTTGCAATTTTACAAACCCACCCACCCACAAGCTGATATTATGTGTTCATGAGCAAGTGGTACAAACGACTCTCCGATGTTACGCAGTTTCTACCATTCGTTCATGAACACATAATACTTGCACTTCAATAAAAGTACCCATCATTTTTGATGAGGCGCCCATCATTCCAAAATAAACACCGATCATTTTAGAATAGGCACTTCTCATTTTAGGATAGACTCCCCTCACATTAGAAAATTTTGTACGAAAAGTGAAAATGGGGCGACGGAGTCGCCAAAAGCCTGTGCAAGTAGTTTTCCGTACTTCCTTTGTTTGCAAAAAGGATACGATCAGGATGAGATTCGAACTCACGCGGGGAAACCCCTATGGATTAGCAGTCCATCGCCTTACACAGGTAGTGCGCGTTCAGCTTATAATAGGTTGCGCGCAAGGCCTATCGAGTACACGCGAAGCGCAGCGATGTAAGCCTGTAAAAGGCTTATCGCGGCTCGACGCCTGTAATAGGCCTGAAATAAGTTTATCGCGGGTTAATTTCTCCTACAATTAGCTTATCGCGGTTGTCAGAAAATCTATTGCACGCCTATAATAGGCTTTTCGCGGCTATTGCAAGTTCGAACGTGGGCATACCGCGGCATATTAAAACTGAAATATGCTCTTTAAAAACATGAAATCAACCATTTATTTAAAAATCAATTTATTTAGAAATCATTAAAATAATATATACCGTAAAACCTGTAATAGAAGGACATGTCCTTCTATTCTCAACCCCCCTCAAATGATGTCCTTCTAATATAGGGTGTCCTTCAATTATAGGGTGTCCTTCTAATTCTCGAAGCATGATAAAGGAAGAAACAATTTTTAAAGGAATCATTTTTATGAAAAAGCTTTCATCAAACCAGCCGTTCGGCGACTGAAAAACGGGGGACGGGGTGGGGTACTACTGTATAGAACTGCTACGGAATAGAACTTCGAGGGATAGAACCGTCTGAAATTGAGCTGCTGTACCGACCCAGTACCGCTCGAACAACTCGAAGAATTATTTCGTTGTACATTGTGAGGCCCTGAGTTCTATTTAGTGCAGTTTTTTTTTAGTACCGCTCCATTTCAGCCGGTTCTATTCCGTGCAGTTCTATTCCGTATCAGTTCTATTCCGTGTGAGTTCTATACCGTAGTACCCCCGAAATATGTGTTCCAAACAATACACTTTAAAACAATTTTTAAATAATTTTTCTGCTGTCTCTATACTTCTCTTTTCAATTATTAATCTCTGAAAGTTCCACTGGGACCCTATCGGAACCTAGGCCATGCAGCGCTAGGCCATCGGCGGAATACGTATTTTTTACGTTAGAACTTGAGAGACGCAAGACGATGTGCGGGAAAGTCCGCAGTGCACGGTCCGTGTGCGAGCGGTGGAACTCTCATAGATGGATAATATGATTTTGAATTCACTCCAATAAGTTCTTATCAAATTTTGCGGCTTTCAAACGACGGCCACCATCCGGCAGACGTCGATAATCAGAACGAATGAACTGATTTTTTGACATATCCTCGCTTTCGTCATGTTGAAATAATATATTTTAACAAGAAAACAAAGAAAAAAAAAGAAAAGTTCGGAAACAAACGTTTAAAAAAATCGTGGGTGTTATTATACTCGGTATAAAACGCTGAAAACTCGCTCCAAACGAACAAAAAATTTCGCATGCATTTGGAGTGAGGTTTAGAGAAATCAAAGCAAAACATCGGCCACGGCTCTCTCAATTTTCTGCACTCTCTCGTCGCCAACGTGGCCGCGTCCAGCATTGTGCGAAGGGAGCGCGTTTGCAGCGCTCCGTACTGAGAATAGTAAAGTGTCCTTCTAATATGGGGGTCCTTGTAATATAGGGTGTCCTTCTATTTTTCATTGGTAGCCTAGGGCTGTCCTTCTATAATAGGGGTGCTTTAATTATAGGGGTTCTTCTATTGTAGGTTTTACGGTAAATACAATTTAACAAAAGAAAAGAATACAAAGAAAACAAGTAAAATAACAGAAGAGCAGCACCGAGAAAAATAAGACGGTTAGGGTAAATTTTGGGTGCCTGGAGAATTTTTTACTTGTAAAAAGACATTTGAATTTTCAAACCCAATAAAATTTTATTATCAGGTATTCACAAAAAGCGATACATGAGTTAACGTTTTTTTTTTTTCAAAACTGTCATTCCGTCACAAATCCATAATGAGGAAAAAAACTGCGCGAAAACTCGGAAAATTCTCCGATTGACCTGAATATTTCTTTTTTTTTTGTTGTGCACGCTAAGTTTTCACATTTCACTGTCTCATTTTGACCCCTCTGTCTCATTTTGACCCCTCTGTCTAGTTGACGGTCGGTTGGTCCTTTTATCCGCTCTCATATCGATTTCTAGAATTGTCCTCTCCCCTTTACGGAGCGTGCTATGAAACGTGGTTCTCATTCTTCAAATTCCCCGCCCACCGGGAAGAAGATGAAAAATTCGGTTAACCCCGAAAAAAAGGTGGATGAGAGCATTGGCTCTAATTCTTGTACCAATCCCACTAATTCTTGTACTAATCCTACTGCTAATTCTTCACCGTGTGATATAACTAATATTCTTGCAACTATGTCAAATAACGTACCATCCGAAATTCTGTCAAACAGTGCATTATTTACTCTATTTGGTAAGATTTTCAGCCTGGTTTGTGATTTGAAGGATCAAAATGGTGTGCTTTTGAATAAAGTGGAGATTTTACAAAGTCAAAACGAGTTTTTGTCAAATAAAGTGGAAAATTTAGAAAATTCGATTGGTGAGTTAAACGGTAAGTTTGGCTCCGGGATTACATCCACCAAAACCTTTGCAGAAGCGTTAAAAAAGGGGCTCACAGCTGCACCCACGCAACTTTCCTTCTTGAAGGCAGCCGAACTTGCACAGTCCTCAGAAGCAAGAAAATCGGCTGTCATCATTAAGAATGTTGAGGCGTCTTCAGATAATTCTAATGATTCCTTTATAGTTAAGTCTCTAACCAGTGAGTGTCTGATCACCGGCGAGAACTCGATTTTTCGTTTAAAAACAACGGGGAACGGTCCACCATTGCTCAAAATCCAATTCCAGCAAAAAGAAGATGCTTTGACTCTTCTATCAAAATTCGAGCAAATGAAATGGAAAGTCAAGGAACTCCAGAACGCATCCGCTCGCCCCGATCTATCGAAACCAGAATTGAGCAAGTTTCGCGAATCCTGGAGGAAGGCGATTGCGCTCAACGACAATGCGGGCAAGAGAATTTACACGGTAAGAAATCTCGAAGTTGTCAAAATATCGTACAAACAGGATCAGGAGCCGTTTACATGGACGGTAAGAGGGAACAGGAAGGGCGCTACACAAAATTAGGGCTAGTTAACTGTTTCTCTATAAAAAACAAAATTCAACAGCTTAGTTTACTTTCTCAAATTAACAACTACGATGTAATCTGCCTGACTGAAACCAAAGTTGACGGTTCTTTCCCATCCTCACTTCTCTCTTTAGATGGAATGTTCTCCGTCGTCAGAAAAGACCGCAACAAGCATGGTGGCGGTATAGCTATTCTTATTTCAAAACATATCAAGTTTCAGATCATTGATTTACCTGCAAAATTTTCAGCTGTAGAGATTATTGGCGTCGACATGAGTATTAAGGGAACCAATATCCGTCTTGTAACAGTCTATAATCCTCATCACTATCAAGATTTGGACCCTCTTATCTCTTCGCTCGATTACTTATTGCGCTCCTCGAAACATTGCGTTATAGCTGGAGATTTTAATCTACCTCACATAAACTGGCGTGATTTTTCAGCTCATGACTCTTATTGCAAAAAGTTTCTTGACTTTGTCAAAAATAACGCCCTCCACCAACATGTATCTCAACCAACTCGGCTCAATAATATTCTGGATTTGGTTCTTTGTAACACACACCTGGTAAGTGAAGCTCAAGTTTGTGATCGTTTCAGCGATCACTGCTTTGTTGAAATAAAACTAAAAGTCCAAAAAGTCAACTGCAAAAACATCAAAACGATCAAGTTGTTTCATAAAGCTGACTATAGCTTCATTAATTACATGCTTAGCAACATTAACTGGTCCGAGAAATTCACTAAGCTCACTGCTGAAGAGATGTATGAAGCTTTCATGTTCACCTTGTTGGATCTAATAGAGCGTTTTGTGCCTATCAAGAGATTAAACACTTCGGTAAAAAAACATTCAATGGAGATTAAAAAACTTATCACTGAACAACTGAACATTTGGCGACGGGAAGGTAATTCGGTAATGTACAAAAAAATTTCAGGAATACTGAAGCAAAAAATTATTGAAGAAGAACTACAACTAACCGAGAAGAGTCTTGTTAAGGGCTCCTCTAAAGATTTTTTCAAATTTATAAATTCTCGAATTAAAGAAGACAATACCATTTTTTCTCTAAAAAATAATGATGGTAAAAACATTCATGAGGACGCTGCCCAAGCAGATTTGTTCTCTGATTTCTTCTCAGAAGTTTTCACCGAGGATGATGGTTTGACTCCGAACTGTCCGCTTAGAACTCTTGACTCTCCATCTTCTATCAGATTTTTTCCTCATGTTATTGAAGGTATTTTATATAAGCTCAAAGCCAGAGTCAACACTACACCGGATGGTCTCCCGGCAATTTTTCTCAAACGAACATGCACGTCAATTGCTTTACCTCTTTCCATCATTTTTGAAAAATCTTTTCGAACATCTTGCCTTCCTTCCATCTGGAAAACAGCCATTGTTCTCCCACTTCATAAAAAAGGGTCACGATCCACACCAAACAATTACAGGCCTATATCTCTTACGTCCTCGGTTTGTAAAGTTATGGAAAAAATGGTAAGGTCTCATCTCTGCAATTTTCTTGAAAGCAAACGTCTCCTATCCACATGTCAGTACGGTTTTCGTTCCAATCTAGGTACAGAGTCGCAGCTCTTAAACTATCAATCAACGCTCATTCAAAATCAAGTAGGCAAGCAAAATACCCACTGTGTCTACATTGATTTCCGTAAAGAATTTGATAAGGTGTCCATACAAAAACTGGTAACCAAACTAGCATCTTTCGGGTTGAATGGTTATCTTCTTGGATGGCTGTCGGATTTTCTCAGCAATCGCGATCAAAAAATTATTGTCAATGGTTCCTTGTCACTTCCTAAACCGGTCAAGTCTGGAGTTCCCCAGGGCTCCGTTTTAGGGCCGCTCCTATTTTTACTTTTTGTCAATGATATTGGGGATACTTTTGAATCCAAATTTTTACTTTTTGCAGATGATTTGAAAATATTTGACGTCGATAGTAACAAAATTCAACGTGATTTACAGCGTCTTGAGTCTTGGTGTGGTATCTGGCAATTGGATATTGCTCCAGACAAGTGCGAGTGTATCTCCTTTCTCTACAGTCGGAAGTCTCCACCCAGTCTGCCCATATTCTCAATCAATGCAACAACTATACCGCGAACCAGCGTCATACGTGACCTGGGCGTTTGGATTTCATCTGATCTTTCATTTTTACAGCATCACGCCATTATGATCAAAAAGGTTCATCAGAGAATTAATCTTCTCTTCAATGTTCTTCGCCGCGCAACACTGGAAGTCTTCATCAAATGCTATGTTATATATACGGCCGCTACTTGAATATGGAACTCTTATCACTAGCCCGGTTGCAAAATCTAACATTATAGGTATTGAAAATTGTCAAAAAAAATTTATATTCAGAACGTTCAAAAAATTTAACATTCCTTATCCGAAGTATTTCAAATCATTGGAATATTTTGGTCTAGAATCGCTGGAAAAAAGACGTCTGCTACATGATCTCGTCTCTTTATACAAAATTCTGGTTTCAAAGGAAATACGAACCCTGGACGCGTCACAGAATTGCCTCAAACTTTCTAATCTTCATACACTTCGTCGTCATAAGTATAACTTATATCCTACTGTCAAAAACTCTACTAAAACCTCATCCCAGTTCTTGTCAAATAGAGCAATCCGGTGTTGGAACAACCTCCCCCCTTCTGTTTTTCCCCCTAACCCCTCCACCCAGTGTTTTAAATCTAATCTATGTACTATTGATCTCACCAACTACTTGTTTCTTAATTCAACTAACTACTAACTATTACCTGTAAATATCTTCTAACTTATATTGCTAATTGTTGAGTCAGAGGTTTAACTGCCCTTCATCAATAAACCATTCATTCATTCATATCAATATCAACATACAGTACCGCTCAAAAGTATATTAAGTATTGGTTTTTGGAGTACAACTTTTGAATGGAGAGGGTTATGATTCTGAAAATTTGCATTAATCTGTCCCGTAATGTTTTTGACAAGCTCCAAAAATGGATTTGGTCATTTTTGAAAACTGCTGATTTTTCAAAAAAAAATCATATGCCAAAATTTTCGACCCAAAAATAAAACACTTGTTTGCCATTCGTTTTTTGACATTGTTTGACATTTTTTAAGATCTATTGTGAAAACAAAAAAATTGCAACGCGGTGTTTGCGTACTTTTGAAATTTAAACGGCAATGAAAGAAAGAGCATGGCAAATGAAGAGATTTGTTCCCATTTTCGTTTGAATTTTATAAGTACGCAAATACCGCGTTGCATTTTTTTTGTTTTCACAATATGAATAGGAAAAAAAAAAAAAAAAAAACTTTAATTTTCCCTTAACGGGAAATAATGGACCGAGACCCCACGAAAAGGGGGGAAAGTGTTGAAACGCAGGAACGAAAAGGGGGGAAAATGGGCACAGTTTGTCTGCAAAAGTGCCGCACGGTTTTTTCTGCATTTTTGGAGAATGAGCAATAGTGTTTTTTTTCTGCTTTTTTTTGCCTGAAATTAGTTTTTTTTGGGTATTTATTGTCCATTCGCGACAAATGCAGGTGCGCTTCATTGAACTTCGTACTTTGCGATTTTCATTTTCGTCACCAAATTATTTTTCCTCTTTTTCTTCGATTTCTTGCTAAAATTCTCCGTTTTCCTTGATATTTATTTGTTAAAATGACTGATAATAAACAAACAGTAATATTTTGTGAAAAATTTCCCAATTATGCCCAATTTTAGTTAAAATTCGCCATTTTTCGAAATTTTCGCTGCTTTAAAAATTCCTTAATCATTTATTTGGAAAGCTTTTAGTTCAAATGATTTTATGACGATGTATTTCAATGTATTCTTTCTTTTTAGCACACAATTTTCCTATTTTAATGCGAAATCACCCGGATTTTCGCAAAAAATATTATTTTTCACTAAAATCAATAATTTTGTGGACCTCTCGCAGCTTTTCCGTTCCTTTTATTTTTTAATCGTTTCTATTTTGTCTCCGCATTTTAAATACTAAATTCCAGAAAAACAAAGCAGGAAAAAAAACCTTATTTCTCATTCTCCAAAAATGTAGAAAAACCGTGCGGCACTTTTGCAGACAAACTGTGCCCATTTTCCCCCCTTTTCGTTCCTGCGTTTCAACACTTTCCCCCCTTTTCGTGGGGTCTCAATGGACCTATTCAAAGTACTGTAGAAAATCGGAAAAAATGACAAAAAACTGGGAGAAAACTCGGAAAATGCTCCGATTGGTCTGAAATTTTGGGAGAAACTGTCAAAAATGCTTCCGGACTTGCTCAGAAAGTTTTGGACCGAAATATCGATTTTAGAAAATTTTCAGAAAAAAATCAATATTTTTTTAAATCGATATTTCGGTCCAAAATTTTCTGAGAAAGTCCGGAAGCATTTTTGACAGTTTCTCCCAAAATTGCAGACCAATCGGACCATTTTCCGAGTTTTCTCCCAGTTTTTTGTCATTTTTTCCGATTTTCTACAGTACTTTGAATAGGTCCATAACAAAAAAAAAATAGACAATAACGTAAGTTCGAATAATAATGAGACATCTAAGAATCCGTAACGGTGAAACCGAGCTGTTGGAGTCTCAATATGGTGCTCTGTTGAAATGATGTTCAATTTTTTTTCAAATAAATTCCGTAAATACTGTATTATACGCCCACCTGTATTAGAAGCTCATCCTGAAATATAAGCCTCTCTCCAGACCCCTTTGAAAAATAGAAATCCACCCTGTAATAGAAGCCCACCTTGGAACTATGGCCAACACTCAATGGGTCCCGGATCTTTAAGTTCCACGCTTTTGGGAACGTTTTCTTTAGTGTTAGGGCTTCTCTTTGGGCACCAAACTTGCAAGTTAGTGTCAGCAGGAAATTCATAAATGAGATGGAAGAGTTTTCAAAAGAGCATCTTCTTTAAGAAATTCATTCTTTGATTTTTCTGGCGCGAATTTCATATTATCTAAACCGCTCACATTTATTTGCAAGCCTTCTTCTTGTTTCTCGTGCAGACATGTCCGAGTGGTTAAGGAGATTGACTCGAAATCAATTGGGCTCTGCCCGCGTAGGTTCGAATCCTGCTGTCTGCGTAATTTTTTCCATCCACCTGAGGCCATATGCAAGAAACTGGAAAACGATATTCTCAGTACGGAGCGCTGCAATCGCGCTCCTTTCGCACAGTGCTGGACGCGGCCACGTTGGCGACGAGAGAGTGCAGAAAATTGAGAGAGCCGTGGCCGATGTTTCGCTTTCTTTTCTCAGAGTCTCGCTCCAAATGCATGCGAAATTTTTTGTTCGATTGGAGCGAGTTTTCAGCGTTTTATACCGAGTATAGGATAACCGTTTTCTCAAACATACTTCTCGCCCAAATAGCGCCAAGCGCCAAGGAAACTCGCCCAAATAGCGGGCGGCTCAACCTAACGGCAATTCCGTGAGTAACACAACTTTGACGGATAACTCTTTTTTTTTTTTTAATTTATTTATTTATTCATCAGCAAGTGTAAAAAGAAAAAAACAAAGTAAAAAAACAATAAACGGATGGAACAAAAATAATTATATATTCGAATCATGTCTTTGGCGATGGGATGAATAAAAAACAAAATGAAGTGATAAAATAGACCCGCAAGAGTCCAAAACAACACAAAAAAAATAGTGGGGAAACTATGATACAAATGACTCTAAAGGAAGCTGACCGACACGACTTGCAAATACTTCTTCCGAGACTAGTTTAGGAAAGTGTGGGACAATTTTATCCCAAAGGGAAAAATATTTATGTAAGAAACTATCATTTTTAGCGCAGCAGAGTTTGAGCCTGTATGGGAATCGGGTAGAGTTGGCCGGTTGAATAAATTGTGATAAATTTGGGAAGTGGCACCGGTGCGTAACTATTTTGAAGTAGGTTTTCAGTATTAAAAACAAACGTCTAAAAAGAAGGGAATGTTGAGAAGTTATTCTAAGTCTACGTTCGTAGGGGGATGATGTGTCGGACAATTTTTGAGGACGAAAAGACATGTTGCATCTAATGAATACTTTCCTAGAAAAAAAATCTGAGAGGGTAATCTAGCCTAGCTGTTAAACGAGAGGAAGACGGATGGAAGAGCTCACATCCGTACTCCAAAGTTGGTCTAATGAATACGTTGAATAATTTAAAGTAGAAGTTAGGATTAGATGATCTGAAGGAGCGGAGGACCATACGTGATTTATGTAGAGCGTTGTTAACAATTTTATCAATGTGATTTTCGAATGTTAAAGCGTCATCAACAAGGATGCCGAGATCGCGGGCGCATGTCGTGGATTGAACTTTTGTGGTACCGGTAAAGTAACTATGTTTTGGGTTAGATTTGCCAAGATGAAGAACTAAGGTTTTGTTTTCCGCTAAAGCCAGTTTCCATTTGACACACCACTCTGAAAGTATGCTGTCACGAATACGGAGACACCAGAAGCATCTCCTATCGAGACCTTCACAGAATACATATTCCTTTCACTTTATTCCAATTTTATTGGAAGAAAACAAGCATCGTCGCAAGCAAGCCGCACCATCGTCGACCCGAGAGCTCCAAGACAATTTGAACGTGGCGCCAAAACACTACACTTGCGCGCATACACCTGGACGCACTACAGCAAACACGCTCCTGTCGACGCACCAATCCTAAAATAATTTCGGCTCGCCCCCGCTTGTTTCCTTCTTCACTTGTCACTTTTTTCCACCTTTTTATTTGTCATCATTTTTCGTATATATTTTGTAATTTATCTATAGCACGTAAGACTCAAGTGGCCTAAAACGAGGTTAACTTGAGCCCTGCAATAAAAGCAATAAAAGATGAGTAGCACAGAAACCTTGTTTTACTGGTTGTGGTAATCGGGTCATGTTTGGGCACATCCCTGAAATGGGAAACGCAATTCAAAACATGGTGCATCCCGACCTAAATAAAAAGTGACTTTTGTAGGCTGTCGCGGTTGGTACTGAACAACTTCAGGTCGTCAGCAAAAGCAGTTACTTTAACGTCATCAGGAAAAGCGGATAGCAAATCGTCAATGTACACGAGGAAAAGAAAGGGACCTGTGACAGTGCCTTGAAGAACACCGGATATGTTGGCAAAATGATTTTCTGACACTATATTACCTATCTTTACTTTTGAAATGCGATTAGCAAAAAATGACTTGAACCAATCACAGATATCTGGATTTAAGCCAAAGTTGAGCATTTTGAAAATTAAGAGATCATGAGGTACAGTGTCAAAGGCTTTCTTGAAATCTATGAAGATGACGTCAAGGAATGATTTAGGTTTTGAAAGCAGCACATGATAATTAGAGATAGAATCTAGGAGGGCAAGAGGGCAAGATCGTTTGTCAAGAAATCCGAACTGTGAGCGTGAGAGCTTGTGAGAAAAGTCACGTTTCAGAGATTTTAAAACAATTCTTTCAAAAAGACGGGCGAGTGGGTGTGTTAAAGAAATCGGCCTATAGTTGGCCGGGTCGGAAGTTTTGCCCTTTTTATGAAGCGGAACAACAGTTGATGTTTTCCAAACTTTTGGGAATCTTTTTGAAGTAAGAGATTCGATAAAAATAAGGGAGAGTGGGATAGAAATAGAGTCAGAGCATTTTTTAATGATATAGAAATTTATGTGGTCAGAGGAATACCCAATTTTTGGACTAAGCTTTTTGATAGTCTGGGCAATACTAAAAGGGGACAGGTCGATGTGTGTAGAGACAGGTCTTGGGTGAGGCAAAGCAGGAAATGGTGGAACTCGAGCCGTGAAACTTTTGGAGAAAGTGCGAACAAATTCGTTCGCTATATGGGCGGGATCTTCGAGTGTAGCATCATCAACGGTGATCTGATTGATTGAAGAGTGAGGAACAGTTCTGCTTCTTATAAATTGGAAAGGTCTACGTGTATTGGACGATTCAATAAGAGAGTCTTCTAAGCGTTCATTATTCTTTCGAGCCAGCTTTAAACACCGTTTAGCAACTTTCTTCAGCTTGGTAGTAGTCCAGTTTTTCTTTTTACGTTTGAGACGTTTGAAAACAGATTTGTTTGATGAAGAAACAAGGGACGGTGGACGACGGAAACAGTTGGACTTTGGGGTGAAAGACTCGATAAACTCATTGAAAACTCTGAGGAAATGCGCCAACTTGGAATCACAATTGCTAAAATACGATAGTTGCTTTGGCCAGTTAAACCGTAGCAAGGCTTGGTTTAGAGCTTTAAAATCGCATTTCCGATAAAGTAAACGTTTCAAAATTGTTGGGGCTTTTGAGGAGGCGATTTTGGCGTCCGGGAGGTTTAAGTTGAAGTTAATAGATAAATGATCGGATAGTAAAATTGGTTCATCAGGATTTAAGTTGCTACATAAAGACGAATTATCGCTTAGAACTACACTGGTGAAGCGCCACGGGCCCGCGGCGGGCCCGCTGCGGGCCCGCCAGCGGACCGCTGACAGCTAAAAGAGTACACGCGTGGTGCACGCAGCGGGCCCGTGGCGGGCCCGCCAGCGGTTCGCTAGCTGCTACATCGCGGGGTGACTACCTTCTTGCTTTTTTCTTTATTTGATATTTTCTCATGAAAACTAACACAGTTCGTGTTTCTATCAATATTTATTGAAAAAAAATATATATATAAAAAATTCAATAAAGCAATTATTTATATTATTCCAAAATTCGTCGTTGTCGTTGTCCCGCTCATCTCAGCATTGATTGTCCTCATCAAGATGTGGCACGTGTCTGAAAATTCAGTAAATTTTGTTGTGTAAGATATTCGGCCTCCCGGAGGATGATAATTTCATAATTTGTTTTTAAATTTTTATTAGGCAAAGCGCTCTAATTTTTATGACACAACTTCCGTTCAATTCAATGTCTTTGCTTATTCATTTGAAGTTCAAACTTAACAATGTATAATTTTTTTCAACGGACATTTAAAAATATACGTTTTGACTTGAGGAAAGGCGAGCGAAAACCACTATCACATGGGCATGAGCCAGCAAACGTGAAAAATTTTACAAACAAAGCCAAAATAGTGTCAGTTTTTATATCATTTAACTTGGGGCCTCCTTTGTATGAATTTTCAGTTAAGCGTCGGGCGCGTTTGCTCTCTGCCGCCGCATGAGTCTGTGCTCCATGGCCGTTACAATCAATTCTTTTTTTTCAAGTATTTTCACTGTTGCACAAGCTATAGCCACTGAGAATCGTCTAGTTATTATAAATCAGCAAAAAACGTCGTTCAAAACACCCGAATTGTTCAGAGCTTGGAACAATCTTTCCTAACGCGAGAACGCTAGTATCGGTTCTCATAATTATAAATGGATCGGTTTATTCAAGAGAAGAATATAATTGCTTAATGCTCGACAGAATTAAAGTCAAAAATATTACTCAAAACTCATATTTTTGTTTCATTTTAACTAGAAAATTCTCGGCGGCTTTCCCCGGAGTAACGGAGGCCTTCAGTATGCTACACTTCAAACTTAACCGATTTGTATCAAACTTCGGCAGCCTTGTTCCACTTTGTTTTAAAAATGTTTTGCCAAGTTTGATGCAAATCGGTCCAGTAGTAGCTGAAAACACGCACACGAATCCTCACACGGACACAGGTGCAAAAGACATGAATAAACACATATTTTTGCTTTATTTTTTGTTGTAAAAAATAAAATTTCGAACGAGCAGAACCGAAATCACGGTCTACAAGTCACAGAGGTGTTTTTGCTCGTAACAAAGCACGCCTAAATTTATTCGACGATGCTTTTTTAAAAACTTTTTTCCAAAAATTCTGCACTTTTGCATTTGTATTGTATTTAGTTGTGCAAAAAGAGGACTCATACATTATTCTGCTAATAATTGCAATTGATTAAAAAAATATTGAACTTTTTATCAATAAAAAAGAGTACAAACGGAGCTAGAATTCATTCAGCGATGGTTTTTAAAACATTATTTCAAAATAAATTTATGTTCTCTGAATGTTAGCAATTTTTTTGTGCGAGTTATTTATTTTTCTTGTAAAAAAGATAGGTAAAATTTATAAATCTTTAGCCTATTCAATAGGAAAAAATCGATATTTTTCGAAGCGGCGTGCCGCATCTATTCAAAATCATTGTTAGGGCATAACCAATTTAGATCCGCTCGTAAATTTTATTTCTTTTCTTTCTTTAGAACGTTTTTTTTTTATTTTTGACAGTAAAAATAATAAAAGAAAAGAAAATCTTACCGACGTCGGCGGTGTCAAATGTCCATTGTCCCGCTGGCACCTGAAACAAAAAAATTGAAAAAGGTATTGGTCATATTCAAACCAAATTAATAAAGATTTAAAAGAAAGAAAAATGATTTAAAAAACGGCAGCAAAACATACAAAATTGGAGTTTTTTGGCAAAAATCGTTCAAAAATGTTAAGCTCCGCCCACTTTGCAATATGGGCACAACATTTGGCAACCATGCTGCGCGCCTCTTGTGTGACAAATAACTGATCAGTATTTTCCGCTTCCGTTGTTATTTTTGGAACATTTTTGATTAAAGATCACAAATGAGTATGAAATCACGGAAAACAACAGAACAAATAAAGAAAAATCACACGTAATCGCCTTAAAATTGGCATATTGAGCGATGTTAGCCTGAGCTCAACTCATTTTCGACGTCAATCCGCAGTCACCGATTGTCATCGTTATTAAATCGATAATTGCAGTATAATAGGCTGCCAAGCCTGCTGCGCCGACGTCTACTGTCTATTGATAGTGGATTTAGGAGGCTTGGAAAAAACAAGGCACGCTAAAAGGCGATAAAGGTCTCTTTAGCAACCGATACTACACGCCGTAGCAACATTTTTTTGGAAGAACTATAAGAATTAGAAAACGCAGAAAATCTCTCGATCACGCAACGTGAATTGCAGACTTTCCCGCATTTCGTCGCGTCGCTCAATTTCCCAAAGAACGAAACTCGTAGGTTTTCTCATACCGCCTACTTTTGCCTACATCTGTTTTATTTGAATTTTCGGATAAATTAAAGATTTCTTGAATTAGAATAAAATTGCGTAAACAAATATTAAAACAAACGAAACGTTTATGCGACTTCTACGCAACTTATCCGCGGTCGGTCAAGTCCAATTCTTTAAACAAAGTCTACTAAATATCTCATCATGCGCGATATAATTCACATAAAACCAGGAAAAAACATTTAGAAACATTCTGGAGACAAAAATTTTACCATCGTCAGCTAACCGCTGGCGGGCCCGCGGCGGGCCCGCAGCGGGTCCGCCAGCGCATCACCAATAAATGTCAGAATTTTTGATCAAAAACTCAACTAACTAGTGTCCTATGCGCAATTTTACATGGTTTAAAATAACCACAATTCATTTATAAACCAATTGGAAACAAAAAAATTTCAACCTGTCAGTCACCTACCAAATATCATAGCCGCCGCGGGCCCGCCAGCGGCCAGCGAGGGCACCCAAGCGCTGGCGGGCCCGCTGCGGGCCCGTGGCGGGCCCGTAGCGTCTGCGGAGCCGCCGCGGGCCCGCGCGCGGTTCACCAGTGTAGATCTAAAAAGTTGCTAGTACCAGAGTTAGAGGTTCTAGTGGGGAAATCAACTAATTGGGGAAAGCTATGCGATTCAACAAAATTCACAAAATTTTGACTTTCCGAGTTTCTACTACTGGGTAAGAAATTTTTGTGCCAAGTTAAATTCGGAAGATTGAAATCGCCTAGAACGATGTGATGCTTAATTTTATCCGAGAGAAGAGATCCGAACGTCGAACACAGGTTATTTGTTTGAGTTGCTGAAGTGTTTGGTGGGCGATAGACTAGGATAAATCTTGAGCAAGATGCACGATAGTCCACGGCGAGTATTTCACAAAAATGAGAAGAGTAAGATTCGACGGAGAGATCTATAGGAATTAAATCGATATTTAAATGACGACGAACGAAAATGGCGCAACCGCCACCTCTGCATTTTGGATGCGGGGGTAGACGATCAGCCCGAAGACATAAAATATCGGTAGAAGAGCGAAGAGATTCCGGAAGTGTGGGTGAAAAGAACGTTTCTGTTACAAATAAAATGTCAATGTTATTATCTATTATGTAACTGTGGATATACTGAATTCGTTCTAAAGAGGCAATGAACCTAACGTTAGAAAGCTTACAAGTTAAACGCACCGGCCCTCTTTTACAACTGATTTTGGAGAGTTTCTTATTTGTGATGAGGGGAGCCGCCTTGGGTAAGGGGAAAGAAAATCTAAGACTAGGTTTTGGGAAATGAGGAATAGAAGGGGAGACAAATGATGATGATCTGGGAGGAGTGTACTTTAGGCGGCCAGGTTCCTAGGCAGTAAGCAAAGAAAGCGCAGAAGCCTCGGCAGCTTTTGGGATAGGACGTGGTGACTGAAGCTCGACAATTTTGAGATCCTGCACAACGTACTTAACTATTCCAAGTTTAGCGTTAGCCTCATACGCTTCTTTGCGAACTGTGCGCAGCACACTAAGCTCCTCACGCGTCATGTCACGCCGCGCTCTAACTGGACGGGGACCAATGGGACGATTTGGGTGCGTGCGCCATTTAGAAGAAAAAGAACGCAAGAACGTGTCACGGTCAGCCCGGGAAGAAAAATGTACTTTAGTTGGGCGAGCCAAAACATTTTCAAATTTACACGGGACGCGATGAATTCTGACTGGGGTAGGGAGATCGTTAATTGAACAAAAATTTTCTAGAAAATACTTATCTTTCAATTCCTGATTATCCTCCTTCGAATCCAACAAATTTTCGACCACGGCAACCACACTTTTCTTCTCGATTTCCATCAGATCCGACGCGAGAGCCAATCGATCCGAGACTTTGTTGACCATCGGATCTTTGCTGACAATATTCGAGTAGAGAGAGCATTGACGGCGAGACGCAGACATCGATCCAGACGAAGACGAAGAGAGCGGTGGAAAAGACGCACCGGACATTTTCAATAGATCAATTTCTTTTCTCTGAGCATCCATTTCGCATTGCTGCGTCTCCACCAAAAGTTGTAGTTCCTCGATCGTACATTGCATTTTTTTAACAGTAATTTCGAGAAAAGCAAACTTAGAAATAACATCCGAAAGCTCAAAGTCTCGTTTTCCACGTTTCTTCTGGGGTTGAACGATGAGTGTTGAATCAGAGTCAACATCGGAAGATCGAGTTGGGGGACTCGTGACAAGAATAATAGAACGTTTGGGAGGCATTCCTAGACGGGCTGGGCAGACGACCAACCAGTGCGAGACAAACGCGCGGAATGTTCTTCTTGATCCTTCAAATTCGCCTGCCATTCAAAATGTAATGTTTCTTTTACTATTAGTACCATGTTCCATGCCATCAGACGCTGTTTAGGATGTTTTGGCAACATCCAGTTGCGAAGGAAACTGAATGAATGAGCGGTGGGCGAGCCGCCCGTCACTTGGGCGAGTTGCCATACCGAATGGGCGATCGCCCAAACGTCTGCCCAATAGCTGCCAAAATTTATGTGAGAAGAGTTAGTTTAACTATAAGTGTATGCTTTATTCCGATTAAATTTTTTTACAAAGTAGTTTAAAAAGAATGGGCCGAACCGGGGATTGAACCCGGGACCTCTCGCACCCAAAGCGAGAATCATACCACTAGACCATTCGGCCACATGCTTCTAATGTTTCACATCGAATGACTTTTCAGTTCTTTCAACACAACCCGTTCTTGTTTTACACACATTTTGCTAGACACCAGCAATTCCTGTCAATATTTATGAAAAAGTGAATGACGCTGGGCAGTAGATAGCGGCGTTTCAAAATATCGCGAACAAAATTGCGGCCGATTGTCAGGTTTTCACCATCCCATGTGGTCTAGTGGTTCACAGGTGATTCGCCACTTATGCATTATACGCGCAGACAAACAATTAAAAAATTGTATACAAATCGCCAAGAAGATAATCGCGATTTGAGCACAATTTGTAAATAAAGCATTGTCGACATATGGTCGGAATTCCCAAATTATCGGTAAATTATTTACAAATCACGAATAGACAATTGGCAAATCCCGAACGAACTCTCGCAACGAAAATTTGCTCATCATTAATTGAGGCCCAAATAAATTCATTTCTGCCTCAAAATTTTTATTTTTATGCTACTTTTTTGGTTTATTCGTAAAAATGCTTCAATATTTTTGTAGTTTTCATTCCTTCTCGCTTTTTTATCGATTTTTCTTCCGTTAATTTTATATTTCCAGGCGTCCGGACAGTCATTTCCAAAAACCGCGCGCGGCAAGCAAGGAAAATGTGAGTTTAAAAATATTTTTAAAATATCATGAAAAATTTAGAAAAAAAATGCTCAATTTTCTTTTCCTTCAATACTTTATATTTTCAGGCTCCGATGCTGCTCGAATGGCCGATCGACAACGATCCCATCACGAGCCAATAATAAAGTAAGTTTTCAAATTTCAGAACTAAAATTCCAAAAAATTTGTAAGAAAAATAACGTTTTGTGTTTTCAACCGGCTTGCATCATCATGAAATGAAACCCCGCCCTCGTTTTTCACGTAACCATTCAAAATTCTCTAAAACTTGAATTTTGCGTGAAAAACGTTGGCGGGGTTATATTTCTTCACGATTCAACTCGATTGGAAAAATTTTAACAATGGTTAAAATTTTGGGATTTAGGCGAATTTTCGTATATTTGAATTGATTTGTGAAAAATCGAAAGTTTTTACTATTTGAATCAAAAATATCAACAAAAGTTTTAAACATAGAGGGGAACAAAATCAGTTCTATTACGGATTTAAATGTAATATTTTTCAGTGCAATCAACAACGATCGACTGGCTCGCTCATCTCCACAGGATTTTTTTCTTCTTTTCCCGCTTTTAATTTTTTTCTTTGCATGTAGATATTTGATTGTATTTGTTTTTAATTGTAAATATTTTTAAAATACATAATTTTTCAATAAATAAAGTTAAAGAAAATTAATTATTCATCCAGGAAATTTTTAGCGGTACGTGAATTACGAAAACAGAATAATGATAGCGAAATGTCAATTATTTGCTATCGATTGGTCAATTCTTGTTGTTTTTGTTCGCGATGTGCACACGATTTGTTAATTGTGTGGAAAATTTTCGGGATTTGTCATTTGTGTGCGAACAAAATTATTGTCGGCGAATATGCTGTTTCGCGAATTGCAAATTGTTGACCGTGTTTTCGGGATGCGCATATAATTTGCAAATTAAATGTAAATTTTCACGAATTGCGAATTATGCGCGCACAAAAGTAATGTTCACGCGTACCCATTTCGCAAACGCGCGAACAATATTTGACAAATTATTTGCGTCACGCGAATCACCTGTGTTAGGATTCGTGGTTTTCACCCACGCGGCCCGTGTTCGATTCCCGGCATGGGAAGTCATTTTTTGCAGGTAAATCAATGAAGATATTGTGAAAACAAAAAAGTTGAAACGCGGTGTTTGCGTACTTTTAAAATTCAAATGAAAATGGGAAAAAATCTCTTCATTTGCCATGCTATTTATCTTATTGCCGTTTGAATTTCAAAAGTACGCAAACACCGCGTTGCAATTTTACAAACCCACCCACCCACAAGCTGATATTATGTGTTCATGAGCAAGTAGTACAAACAACTCTCCGATGTTACGCAGTTTCTACCACTCGTTCGTGAACACATAATGGACCTATTCATAGGAGAAAAAAGACAAAAAAAAACGTTTTTTTTTCCTATTCATAGATGTAAAAAAACGACAAACAATGTCGAAAAACGAATGGTAAACAAGTGTTTATTGACCATGATAGACTATTGATAGTGAGGAGGCACAGAGATGTTTACAACCCCGTGGGAACGGACTTGTTTACTAGTTCATGCAAACTCCGCCCCTTTTCTGCGCCTCTTCTCTATCAATGGTCTATCATGGTCAATAAACACTTGTTTACCATTCGTTTTTCGACATTGTTTGTCGTTTTTTTACATCTATGAATAGGAAAAAAAACGTTTTTTTTTTGTTTTTTTTCTCCTATGAATAGGTCCATAATACTTGCACTTCAATAAAAGTGTCCATCATTTTACAGGGTGGCTCATAAGTATAGGACGTTTTGATTTGGCCACTGAATTCGAACGCGGTCTAGAATTACAAAAACAACTTTATTCGGTGCTACCTCGGAATAGAACTGAAGTGTAATAGAACTGCAGCGATATAGAACTTGCTTCGCAATAGAACCGTTCGGAATAGAAATGTTCGGAAAAGAACTGTAGAAAAATAAAACTGTTTTGGAATAAAACTGTTCGGAATAAAACTGTAGCGTTTTGGAACTAAATTAGCAATGGAGCGCGATTGCATTGATTGGCCGTCAAGGCGGGCCGAGAAAAATATGATAAAAGTTTATTCAAAAAAACAACAAAACAAACAATTTTTGATGAATAGCTCAAATATAAAACTTTTGAAAAAAGCACGCGCATGAGAAATTCCAATATTTGAATGAGCAAGCAATGCAATCGCGCTCTATTGCTAATTTAGTTCCAAAACGCTACAGTTTTATTCCGAACAGTTTTATTCCCAAACAGTTTTATTCCGAACAGTTTTATTTCGCTACAATTCTATTCCGAATGGTTCTATTCCAAAGTGAGTTTAATTTCGCTACAATTCTATTACGCGTCAGTTCTATTCCGAGGTAGCACCCTTTATTCAACTATAGAAAACAATCTATATTTTGAGATTTACAAAAGATATTCGAAGTTGGAGCCACCAGCTTGGACGTAGGCCTTCAGAGGTCGAATCACAGAATTGCTGGTGCGGCGGAGGTAGTCGTTGTCGATTTCGGCCCACACCTTCTGAAGTGCGGCCTTGAGAGCATCCACAGAGTTGTAGGAGCTGTCTGAGATCTTGCTCTCCAAAAGTCCCCACACACTGAAGTCCATAGGATGGAGATCTGGCAACCTAGCAGGGCACAAATCCTTTCCGATATATCCAGGAAAATGGGTGTCCAGGACCACTTTTGTGGATTTGACTCCGTGGGACGGTGCCCAATCTTGCTGAAGGATAAAGGGGCGACCAACAAAATGCTGAGATGCTCATGGCAACAGATTATCCATCAGAACTGTATTTTGGTACACCTCCGCGTTGATTGATGCTCGATGGTGGGGCGATGAACAGAATCTCTCATTTCTCAACGAAACAAGGAGAATGAGATGAATGACTTTGAGGTTCCCTTTTATAGTGGTCCGACTTTCGTATAAGTTCGAAACTTATCGAAAATATTTCTTGGCATGTTGCCAGCAAGCTTGAAAACAAAACGTCCTATACTTATGAGCCACCCTGTAGATGAGGCGTCCATCATTCCAAAATAGACACCGATCATTTTAGAATAGGCACCTCTCATTTTAGGATATTACTGCGTCGCGAAAACCAGTCAGAGCGGAGCGCGCAATTCGGCTATGGTCTCGCCGCGAAAAGTGGGAGTCACAGCCGAGTCACAGCAGAGTCGCGCGCCTTGCCACAGCAGCGTCGCGCGCTCTGCTCTGACAGGTTTTCGCGACGCAGTAATAGACTCCCCTCACATTAGAAAATTTTGTACAAAAAGTGAAAATGGGGCGACGGAGTCCCCAAAAGCCTGTGCAAGTAGTTTTCCGTCACTTCCTTTGTTTGCAAAAAGGATACGATCAGGATGAGATTCGAACTCACGCGGGGAAACCCCAATGGATTAGCAGTCCATCGCCTTAACCACTCGGCCACCTGATCAGACGATGATAGCTCGACCGCGGAGAGTTCGCATAGTCGCCGGAATTCGAAATTTTCGGTGATTCTTTTATTGTCGAACCGCCAAAATGGTCAAACGCGCTCCACTGGACTCAACGCTATGCGATTTTCATTTTGGTTTCCAAATTATTTTTTCGGTTTTTCTTTGATTTTTTGCATAAAATCTTATTTTTTCGTGATTTTTCCTTGTAAAAATAATTGTTCGAGACCAAATTCATGAAGTTTTGTCAATATCTTCCGCATATTTTCGAAATTCAGTGAAAAATCAATATGTTTCGATTTCTGTGCACTTTAAAAAATTCATAACTTATTTGTTTGGAAAGATTTTTGTTCAAACTCCATCATGATGATGTTTTTCAATGTTTTCTTACCTTTTAGCCCGAAAAGTACTGATTTTATTATAAATTCCACCTTTTTTCCGTCGAAACGGCAAATTTTCACTAAAATCAGTAATTTTGTGGGTTTTTCTCCGCTTTTCCACTCTTTTTCTCTCTTTCAATCGTGTATATTGTTTGTATTTTTAATATTAAAATCTTATTTTTGCAGGAGGAGACCGCACAGCGACATGAGGCCGACAACTTCTGCTGAATAGTTGCGTGAGTTGATTGTCAAATTTATTGCCCAAAAAATCCAGAATTCTTATAAATTTAGTTCAAATTATTAAAATTAATCCTTAAGCCACTTTAACAAAGTGATGCAAACCTGCATTTTTATGAAAATTGCACAAAATTTCGACAAAAATGCAGATTTTCATTGAGCTGAAATGGCAGAAAAATGATTTTTTAGACTATTTTGCAACAAAAACGTATTTTTCGAGCTATCTTTATTTCACACGAAAAAAATTCATGCTCTAAATTTTTATTTTCAGACGAACCACCGACGTGACCACGGAAAACCAATTGATCGATCAATTTTTTCTTCGTTTCTTCTGTAATTATGTTTTAAATGCATCTGCTGGATATTTCTGTATTTTTTTTTTAACTTTCCTTAATAAAATTTGCCTCTATCCAACATGAAATTTGCAAATTTCCCTTACAGAAACGCAAAATGGAGCAAATACCCAATTGGAGCAATGGAATTTAATTTTCCCAGAGATTTTTTCAGGTTTTCTTCTCAGGCGTAACACTGAGTCAAATAGTCACTGTACAATTGAAGCTTAAATGAAATTTTATTGATAAAATGGAAAAAAAAAACCAAAATTAAAAAAATCAACCGAAAAAGTTACAGAAACGAAGAAAAAAATGATCGATCAATTGGTTTTCCGGGGTCACGTCGGCGGTTCGTCTGAAAATAAAAATTTAAAGCATGAATTTTTTTCGTGTGAAATAAAGATAGCTCGAAAAATACGTTTTTGTTGCAAAATAGTCTAAAAAATCATTTTTCTGCCATTTCAGCTCAATGAAAATCTGCATTTTTGTCGAAATTTTGTGCAATTTTCATAAAAATGCAGGTTTGCATCACTTTGTTAAAGTGGCTTAAGGATTAATTTTAATAATTTGAACTAAATTTATAAGAATTCTGAATTCTCAATTTGAACTAAATTTATAAGAATTCTGAATTCTTATAAATTTAGTTCAAATTATTAAAATTAATCCTTAAGCCACTTTAACAAAGTGATGCAAACCTGCATTTTTATGAAAATTGCACAAAATTTCGACAAAAATGCAGATTTTCATTGAGCTGAAATGGCAGAAAAATGATTTTTTAGACTATTTTGCAACAAAAACGTATTTTTCGAGCTATCTTTATTTCACACGAAAAAAATTCATGCTTTAAATTTTTATTTTCAGACGAACCGCCGACGTGACCCCGGAAAACCAATTGATCGATCATTTTTTTCTTCGTTTCTGTAACTTTTTCGGTTGATTTTTTTAATTTTGGTTTTTTTTTTCCATTTTATCAATAAAATTTCATTTAAGCTTCAATTGTACAGTGACTATTTGACTCAGTGTTACGCCTGAGAAGAAAACCTGAAAAAATCTCTGGGAAAATTAAATTCCATTGCTCCAATTGGGTATTTGCTCCATTTTGCGTTTCTGTAAGGGAAATTTGCAAATTTCATGTTGGATAGAGGCAAATTTTATTAAGGAAAGTTAAAAAAAAAATACAGAAATATCCAGCAGATGCATTTAAAACATAATTACAGAAGAAACGAAGAAAAAATTGATCGATCAATTGGTTTTCCGTGGTCACGTCGGTGGTTCGTCTGAAAATAAAAATTTAGAGCATGAATTTTTTTCGTGTGAAATAAAGATAGCTCGAAAAATACGTTTTTGTTGCAAAATAGTCTAAAAAATCATTTTTCTGCCATTTCAGCTCAATGAAAATCTGCATTTTTGTCGAAATTTTGTGCAATTTTCATAAAAATGCAGGTTTGCATCACTTTGTTAAAGTGGCTTAAGGATTAATTTTAATAATTTGAACTAAATTTATAAGAATTCTGGATTTTTTGGGCAATAAATTTGACAATCAACTCACGCAACTATTCAGCAGAAGTTGTCGGCCTCATGTCGCTGTGCGGTCTCCTCCTGCAAAAATAAGATTTTAATATTAAAAATACAAACAATATACACGATTGAAAGAGAGAAAAAGAGTGGAAAAGCGGAGAAAAACCCACAAAATTACTGATTTTAGTGAAAATTTGCCGTTTCGACGGAAAAAAGGTGGAATTTATAATAAAATCAGTACTTTTCGGGCTAAAAGGTAAGAAAACATTGAAAAACATCATCATGATGGAGTTTGAACAAAAATCTTTCCAAACAAATAAGTTATGAATTTTTTAAAGTGCACAGAAATCGAAACATATTGATTTTTCACTGAATTTCGAAAATATGCGGAAGATATTGACAAAACTTCATGAATTTGGTCTCGAACAATTATTTTTACAAGGAAAAATCACGAAAAAATAAGATTTTATGCAAAAAATCAAAGAAAAACCGAAAAAATAATTTGGAAACCAAAATGAAAATCGCATAGCGTTGAGTCCAGTGGAGCGCGTTTGACCATTTTGGCGGTTCGACAATAGCACCGTAAACACATTTCCGCTCTCGAATACTGACGTGAATCGACTGCATTAAGCGGGAGATCAGTAATTGTTCTCCACAGAATTGGCGCGAACTACTATTTTTTTAATGTACCTGCAATCTTTTTCGTGTATTTTCACGGCGTTTTGGACGGAACATTGAACAAAAATCAGCATGCCGTGATTTTCTTTGTTTTTGAATAATTCGATAGTCACTAGAAAAATTAAATTCAAAAAATAATGTTTTTTGTGTGAAAACTTTATACAAAACGAATTGAGGCACTGAAATAATCGATTTTTGAATTTTTAAACGGTGAAATGTGAGATTCTAAAATAAATATGCGTTCAGAAATTACAAAAGGAGACACATTCTTTAAATCAAGCGCGAAGCAAGCACAACGTTATCAAAACCCTGCGACAACTGACAGCCTTGACAAATTCAGCAAAGTTTGACACAAAAAATATATGTATACCGAACGAAAATGTGGCTGATTTCTGCTAAATATTTATGTACGTCGTGAAAAATAAATATGGTCGATAATTTAAAAATTAGTAGTTCGCGTCAACTTTCGGTGGAGCGCACTTGCTGATCTCCAGGACAGCGTAAAACATGGTTGGTTTTGGTCAAAGTATGTGCGCCGTGAAAAATAAATATGTGCGATAGTATATTTCGATTTAAAACAACCGAACGTGTGACAATACATTTTAATAGTAATTATCGGTCCTTAAAAATAAAAATAAAAACTTTAAAAAATCGATAAATTTCGGGAGAAAAACACAAGTGCGCGAGGGTTGCAAAATAAGGTGTGGTTATTGCTCATCCTTATTTGGGCTAGATCGCCGCTTTATTCTTTCGACAATAAATATTTAGTTGTATTTATCTATTGTTTCAATAAACTTTTTGAACTCGGTGATCTAAATATTCGAAACTAAAATCGGGCATTCATAAATCACCGCTTTACAAAAAGCTCCGCATACGGCGTTTGTTTCTCTGCGTGTTGACCGTGGAGCGCGATTGCCGTGACCCCGCGCCGATTAGCGTCTCGCCTTGCTTTCGCAATGTGTACGCAATGAACAGGTTGTTTGTTGTACTGGTGGACAGCGCCATCGTTTCGATTTTCAATCTTTCTTCTGCAAAAATACCCTTCTTTATATAATGCGATAGATAAATCCATTGTTTAACTTTTTGCCAAGCTTTTGTTTATTTATTTATTTTTGAATTCAAGAAAATAAGAGAAAAATAACAACATTCTGTTTACACATATTATTTTCGTATAAAATTCGTTTTGGTGTATTTTTTCTCGCTTCTATTATCCATTTTCCCTGTTTCCCCCGTTTCCATCCATATTTTTCGGTGTTTTTTTCCAGTTTTAAGCGGAAGAAGAAAGGAAAGAAAAGGAGAGAAAACGAAACGAGTCAGCAGTTCGACTCCGTGTCTCTCGTATTCTGCGTCGCCTTCGTCTACTACTCGAACCACTCGATGTGCATTCTCTAATCGGGGCATCGTTTTGTTTTGGTGCTCGTGTACGGCTATTCTTTAGCCTTTAGCCGGTACAATGAAGCTTATGTGGGCCGTGCTTTTGGTCCTGGTGGCCGGAAGTTTCGCTTCTAATAATGGTAACACACGGTTGGATATGGCTGCTCAAAGGGTAGGTCTTGGATTTTTGACAATCCACGTTTTATTATCATTAAATTATTCAGCGAGCCGCAAATATTCACCGCATGGATACCATCATCTTGCTCACCTACGTCTCAGTGATGGTGCTCATCGTGGTAACCGCTTGGGCCTTCAAACACTACCGCTTCAGATTTATCCATGAAAGTGGGGTTACCCTATTCTATGGTAAGTAAATAAGATGTGGAGGAGCACCAAAGCACTATGAATACATTATGAATTCAGGATTATTGATTGGTTTTGTCATACGCTATTTTGGTCTCGGGTTGCTCCAGTCGCAAACTTTTGATGTTGTTACTAAGAACAGGACGATAGTGAAGGAACCACCGGATTACTTGATGTAAATATGATCAGAACATTTTTAAAAATTCACAAAACAAAAAAATTTATCTCCAGGCTAGAAGTAAAGCCGGAAGGTGGTTCCCGTGTATCCTTCCATTATGAGCTCATCGAAGGTTTTTTCGCCGATAAACGCAAGAAAATTGAACAACAGATCGAACAAAAGGTTTCGTTCTTTTAATTCGCCGTTAAATTTCACCTAATCTGTTTTTCCCCCTATTTCTTTCAGAGTGTTTTCTCTCCCGAAGTATTTTTCAACATGTTGATTCCGCCAATTATATTTAACGCCGGTTATTCGCTCAAAAAACGACATTTCTTCCGAAATATTGGGAGCATTCTGGCCATTGTTTTCATCGGAACAACCATTTCGTGCTTTGGAACAGGGTGAGGGCGGACATTTTTCGGAAGAAAAAGAAATGAAATGTTTCAGATGTTTGATGTTTGTCTTCACTTCAATCTTCCAAATGGGCTATACGTTTAAAGAGCTTCTCTTCTTCGGAGCCCTGATTTCGGCGACGGATCCTGGTAATTAAAATTTGAGAAAAGATTCATGCTTTAGCGAATTGTTTTTTTTGTCTAATTTAATATTATGGATTCGTGAATGAGCGATAAAACGCGGTGAATTGTGGGGCAAAAGTTGGCTGGTCTCGCCACGATTTTGACCGACTACGGTTAGCGCGAAAAATATTTTTTCTTCTTTTGTTTTTAATAAAAACGCGATTTTTTGCCTTTTGACTAGCATTTTTTCACTATTAAAATTTTTTGTGTAACCTGGAATGGGTAATTTCGTTTCAAAAACACATTTTGTTGAGAAAAAAACTATGAAAATGAGTTTTAATTAAAAAAAAAGAATTTAAAAAAATATTTTCGCGCTAACCGTAGTCTGTCAAAATCGTGGTGAGACCAGCCATCTTTTGCCCCACAATTCACCCGGTTTTGTCGCCCATTCACGAATCCATAATAGTGAGATGATGAAAAGGAGGTGCCAACTGTTCGGGTAATCTGATTTACGTATATCACATTAAAATCGCTGAAAAAAAATCTGTAATTTTTTAAAAACGAAAGTCGTGGCCGTGGTCTAGAAAACTTGCCGCCGCGGCTTTTAGAAAATTAAATTTTTCCCTAGAAATATTCACAAATTTTCGATAAAACATTCGTAAAAATACAATTTGAGGAAAATCGATATTTGAATGCCGTTCGAATAAAGAATAAACGAGTTAAAATTTAATTTAATTTGAGATTGAGCAGGAAACGAACTTACAAAAAAGAAAGAAATTAGATTTTTTTCGAACTTATTTTATCGTTACTTTTGTGGGCAAAACGCATTTATATATTGTTTAAAAAACTAAATAATTTATTGTGCATTATTTCTCAAAAATATAGGTAAAAATTGTGAGAAATACAGGCAAAAAAAAAATATATTAATATTGTGTTTCCAATCGACTTGCGACATGAAAACGCAATTCAAGTCTGCATTCACCGTTCTGTCTGCGTCTCTTCAAACATCACTATGTTCGCGTTGTCGCGCAGAAATAAGTGGGCGGAGTTTCACGTTCTCATGTCGCAAGTCGATTGAAAACAATTTCCCACCAAATCGTGTACTTCACGGGATCTTTTTTTTTATTGTAAAAATTTTCAAATATCGGAAAAAATTTTTGCACGATTTTAATGTGATATTAGTAAATTCTCCATTTTCTCCCAAAACTACAGTTTTTAAATATTTCATTTTCCCTAAAAGTTGACACCTCATTTAATTAGACTCGAAACTGCTTCGATTGGACACGAAAGTTGGTTTTCAGTGACAATCATATCGGTATTCAATGATATGAACGTGGAGGCCGATTTGTTCGCTCTAATTTTTGGAGAAAGTGCTCTAAATGATGCAGTGGCAATTGTGCTTTCAGAGTGAGTAAGCAGATTTTTTTAAAAGAAAACTTTTTTTATTTACAGAGTTATCGAAAATTTCTCAACTACCAATGAAGCCATAACTATCCAAGACGTCGGAAGTGCTATCGCTGGATTCGGTGGCGTATTCTTTGGTTAGTGGAAAAAATACAGGGTTTCCAAAAGAATCTAACAAATGTTTTATAGGCTCACTGATGCTTGGATTTGTCATCGGATGTTCAAACGCTTTCCTCACCAAAATGACACTCATTTCGGAGCATCCATTACTCGAAAGTTCGCTTTTTGTCCTCATTTCCTACATCTCATTTCTGGTGGCAGAAGTTAGCGGGTTAACCGGTAATTAAAAAAAAATATACTAAAAAATAAATAATAATAGTTGCGAATTTTCAGGAATTGTCGCGGTTCTTTTCTGTGGAATTGCTCAAGCGCATTATACTTATAATAACTTGTCAAATGAGTCGCAGAGTAACACCAAACACTTTTTCCATGTATGTCTTTAGTCCGTGCAAGAAATTATGAACGATATTTTCAGATGATTTCGTTTATAATGGAGAGTTTCATCTTCTGCTACATTGGAGTCAGTGTGTTTGTCACGAACAATCAGAGATGGAGTTTTTCGTTTTTGCTTTTCTCATTGGTATTAGCCAGGAATCATGCTGATTTCAAATGTATTAAACTTAAACTTTCGCAGATTTCAATCACGGCTTCTCGTGCACTTTTTGTTTATCCACTCAGTTGGCTGCTCAACATTCGTCGTCGACCAAAAATTCCGAAAAGGTTACTTGTGATTAAATTTTCATTTTCCTGATTACAAAACTGGCAGGTGAAATAAATTAATGTTCAGATACCAACACATGATTCTGTTTGCGGGATTGCGTGGCGCAATGGCATTTGCGCTTGCCGGAAGAAACACGGCTACAGAGAACAGACAGACAATTTTTGCCACAACGACCGCAGTGGTCATCTTCACTGTGCTAGTGAACGGAGGATTGACTTCGTGGATGATTGACTACCTGCAAATCAAGTTTGTTATATATACATAAGTAACTGAAAAGTTGCCAACACATTTTGGAGATTTCAGACACGGAAAAGCTGCTATCGAGGAAGGTCAGCGGCTGGAAAGCGCCATGAACTGCTCGCAAACTGGATCGAATTCGGAGCTTGATGAATCGGTGCCAGTTTCGATGTCCCCAGGGCTCAATCCTTGGGATAAAGCGTTTTTGCCGAGAAAGTGGTATCATTTTGATGCAAGGTGAGGATTTATTTTAAGTGATAAAAAATATAAAGAAAAAGGGAAGAAAAAAAAGCGAAAAATTCAAATAATGGCAAAAATACTCCAGGAACATTTTTTTCCGATTTTGGTCACGGGCGCTGTAATACAATAAAAGCAATTGCTCTAGCTGTCAATAGTTTGCAATTTTTAAGCTTAAAAGGCAGCAAAAAAAAACAAAAAATGTTGTGTGTTGTTAGATCACACAAAGATATTATTATTATTTTTGATCTTAGTTTCAAGCGGCAGCGCGAACTATTTTATCTCTCGTTGTCTGCGTCTCTCGCTAGTGATCAACTCCCAATCATTATGTTATTGTGTAACTCTTCCCGCTATTATTATGGATTCGTGAATAAGCGATAAAACCGGGTGAATTGTGGGGCAAAAGATGGCTGGTCTCACCACGATTTTGACAGACTACGGTTAGCGCGAAAATATTTTTTTTTATTCTTTTTTTTAATTAAAAGAGCTGAACGTTCTGAACAAGAAGATGAGGCTCAAGATCAAAAGAGGAGTACGTCAAGGTGATTCGTCGTCTCCACTACTCTTCGCGCTGGCTCTTCAGGCGATCTTGGATGAGCTAGACCCAGCACCTTGTGAGGATGATAAGACCGGAATTGACATCAATGGAGAATCAATTCACCGTTTGGAATTCGCAGACGACGTTGTTTTATTCGCGAGCTCTGTGAAAGAGGCAGAAGATAGAGCAAATCGGATTGCAATGGGATGTCCCAAGTACGGCCTCAATATAAACCCGTCCAAGACGCAAATATTGATGAATAAGTACGTCACAAGATCAGATATCGATATTCTGAACACGAGGATTGAAATCTCCCAAAAGGTCAAATACCTCGGAAGAACGTTTGCGGACGACGGATCTCTCACTGAAGAAGTCGCTAGAAGGATTCGCGCGGGATGGGCTGCTTTCAACGCCATTCGGCGGGAGCTCTTGCAGTCTCCTCAGAAGACAAGAATAAGACTTCTCACAACAACTGTCATCCCAGCGATGACTTATGGATGCGAGACATGGACTTCCAAGGAGGCAGACACGAAGAGACTACAGAGAGCGGTTAGCAACATGTTCGAAATTGCCGGATGTGACCCACCAGACATGGAAAAGCAAGTCTTACGAAGAAAACTGAAGTGGGCAGGACACGTATCACGCATGAAATACGACAGATGGGCGAAGATAGTATCAGAATGGGATCCTAGGGGATCAGCACGACCACGCGGTCGTCCTCCGAAAAGATGGGCCGACGACATCAAGGATTCGATCAAAATCTTCATCCACAATGAGGCCCTCAGGGGCAACCTCGGGCACGGCCGCCGAAGAATTGGCATACTCGAGGCAAGACGAGCATGGTCCACTGTCGGAAGGGATCGTGTAACTTGGCGCAGCTTGGTTCGCAGTATCCAGGATGGAAACTGAGGTCGAACCTCACAAGTATCACAAGTAAGTAAGTATTGTGTAACTCTTCCCGCTATTACTGCTACTCGATTGGCGAGTAGTATTTATTGCTATTATCCCCGTATTCCCCCCATACACTTTCCTGTAGCCCTTATTGTAGTGAAGTGCGCCCAGGTTAACACCGGCACGGAACTAATAATAAATTGTGTTAAGTATTAACTGTCGTTATACTTTTGACAACACAACATTGGCGATCAGGTTAAAGTAATACAAAATTTATTTTGTATTTACCGAACTTCGAGCAAACCAGAAAGCTTCTGTGTTTTGTTTTGAATTCTTTCGGTGTTTCTTTTTTTTTCTTTCTTTCTCTGTATTTGCTGAGCGCAATCGAGAAAGTTGAAAATGAACAAAGAAAACGAAGAGTTCATGCTCAGAATGATGCAAATGTTCGAAAAGCAAAACGAACAGCATCAAGCAGCGATGACTGCTCTCGTCCAGGCGATGACAAGCAAGTCAAACGACGAAAGTCGCGCAGATATGACACCAACAAGTTCGAGTGTGTCTCAGACACAGCTCATGAACGACATCGGTAGTCGTGTGGCGATGTTTCAGTTTGATCTTGAAACAGGAAAGACTTTCTCAAAGTGGTACGCTCGTCACGAGGCGGCGTTCACGGTGGAAGGGAAAGATCTCGAGGACAAGAGCAAAGTCTCGTTGCTGATGAGCAAAATGTCAGATGAAGTTTACGAGCAGTATTCTAAAAGAATTTGCCCGCGAAAGCACACTGAAGTGGAGTTTGATGAAACAGTCAAGACACTAGAACAGATGTTTGACATCAAGAAGAGCTTGTTTTCGCACCGATTCGCGTGCATCAACATTGCTCGAGATGATGAAACACCTGTGGAATACACGACCAAAGTCAATTCCATGTGTGAGTCAGCAATGTTGCAGGACATTGATGCTGAAGGGTGGAAAGTGTTTTTCTGGCTCAAAGGCTTGGATGCGTCGCGAGACAAATCAGCCCGCACATATTTTATCAGATATGTTGAGCAGAAATGGGAAAAGAAAGAATCCGTTAACGTTAATGACCTCTGCGAAGAATGGAAAAAAGTTGCTTCGACAAAATAGCGTCGTTCAAGAAATGGAACAGGTGGACAAAGCCGTTAGAGCTTTACACACCAGGAAAGATTTTAATCGGAACCATAAGAAATTGTGGAACCGTGAGCAGTCAAATGGCAAAGTTGACGAATGTTGGAATTGCGGCAAGGTAGGGCATAGAAAACCCGACTGCGTGCAAAGGCTGACAAAGTGCTTAAAATGCCAGAAAACCGGACACTTGTCCAAATACTGCAAATCTAAAGGTTCTAAGAAGGCGCAGAGTATGGTAGTCATTGAAAGTGCTGCTGCAGAAGACCTTGAGGTCAATGCGGTGAGGCAATACGTTATGGTGGAAGTGAACGATCAGTTGATTGAGTTTCAACTCGATACTGGATCGGATATCACACTCATCAGTCGGAAGGACTGGATGAAGGTTGGTGAACCAGAATTGGAGAAATGTCCAATGAAGGTGAAATCTGCAAGTGGAAATGAGGTTAAGCTGTTGGGTAGAGCCAAAGTGGACTTCATGCTGAAAGGATCTGCGGCATCCGATTTTGTTCACGTACGAGAACACGGAAATTTGTTAGGCCTTGACTGGATATCAAAGTCATCCGAAATGACCTACCACATGAACATGATGGTCAATGAGCTGAAAAGTTCTGACACTGAGTCAATTGGAAAGGAACTGAAGGAAAAATTTCCGGAAGTTTTCCTAGAAGGTCTGGGTACGTGTACAAAAGAGAAGGCGGTACTGACTGTGAAAGATAAATCTTCACCGGTTTTTATTGGAAAGCGTCCAGTGCCATATGGAGCTTTAGAAACGGTTGAGCAGGAGCTGGATAGACTGGAAAGTCTAGGCGTCCTCAAGAAGGTTAATCACAGTTCGTGGGCAGCGCCGTTAGTGTGTGTGAAAAAGAAAGACACTGGTGCATTAAGAATTTGTGCTGACTTCAAAACAGGGCTAAACGGGGCTCTGCAAGATGAAGATCACCCAATTCCAACACCGGAAGATGTGTTCGCAACACTGAATGGTGGAACTGTTTTCTCGACAGTAGATCTGAAAGATGCTTACTTTCAAATTGAATTGGCTGAAGAATCCAAACCGTTGCTAACGGTAAACACCCACAGAGGCTTATACCAATACCAAAGACTTCCGTTCGGAGCCAAGACGGCACCAATGGTATTCCAGCGGATCATGGATAAAATGATAACTGGATTGTCTGGAGTCACTGCGTACCTAGACGATGTGATCATCGTAGGTCGTGACGAGAAAGAACACAATGAAAACTTGTTCGAGTTGTTTCAACGAATCGCTGAGTATGGATTCCGGGTGAAGCTCGAAAAGTGCAGGTTTCTTGAGAGAAGGATAAAGTTCCTTGGGTTTATAATCGACAGAAATGGTCGTAGACCTGACGAAGAGAAAGTTCAGGTGATCAAGAACATGTGTGAGCCAAAGGACCAGAAAACTCTGAGAAGTTTTATGGGGATGGTAACGTATTACAGTGCGTTCATTCCTAAAATGAAAACTTTGAGAGGACCTTTAGACAAGCTCCTAATGAAAGATGCGGAATGGAGGTGGACTAAAGTGGAGGCGGAGTCATTTCAGAAGTTGAAGGACGTGTTGTCTTCAGACTTAAATCTCACCCACTACATGCCAAAGATTCCGATAGTAGTTGCAGCAGACGCGTGCGACTATGGAATTGGCGCGGTTATTAGTCACCGATTCGCAGACGGTACAGAAAAACCAATTGCCCATGCAGCCCGTTCTCTGAATTCTGCTGAAAAGAATTATTCGCAGATTGAGAAGGAGGGTTTGGGGTTGATTTTTGCTGTTAAAAGATTCCATAAGTACTTGTTTGGTCGGAAGTTCTTGCTAAGAACTGACCACAAGCCGTTGCTGTCCATTTTTGGAAGCAAGAAGGGAATCCCGGTGCATTCGCAAAACCGTTTGGTTAGGTGGTCTACGATTCTTCTGGCATATGATTTTGACATAGAGTACGTCAAAACTGATGAATTCGGACAAGCTGACGCTTTGTCGCGAATGATTCAGAAAACGCCACTTGAGAATGAAGATATTGTCATTGCTCAGGTCGAGGAAGATGTAGAAGAGGTGCTGTATGCAGCCGTTCGGAAACTTCCAATCCGTGTGAAGGATATTCAGGAGGAGACTTGGAAAAGTAGTACTCTGAAGGAAGTAATTAATTGTGTTTCTCGGAATAGTTGGCCGAAGAAACCAGAAGGAAAGTTGAAGCAGTTCTTTGACATAAGATCTGTACTTTCAGTTGTTCAGAACTGTTTAATGTTCAAGGAAAGAGTTGTTATTCCAGAAGCACTGCAGAAAGCTACGCTTAGGCAGTTGCATGAAGGACATCCAGGAATAGTAAGGATGAAACAACTAGCTCGATCATTTGTCTACTGGCCAAGAATGGATAGTGACATTGAAAAGTTGGTGGCAGCTTGCACCACGTGTCAAATTCACGGAAAGACTACACGGAAAGTTCCGTTGGAGCCGTGGACGACACCAGATCGAGTGTGGCAGAGAATCCATATTGACTATGCTGGGCCGGATAACGGACAGTATTATCTAGTCGTTGTTGATGCCAAATCCAAATGGGCTGAAGTAGCGATAGTTAAGTCGATATCGAGTGTCTCTACGGTACGAACACTGAAAAGTATCTTCAGTACCCATGGTTATCCCGAAACACTGGTTTCTGACAACGGAACGCAGTTTGTTTCAAGAGAATTTGCATCCATGTGTGAGGAGTATGGAATTGAGCACATTCGCTCGCCCGCTTTTCATCCACAGTCAAACGGTCAAGCCGAGAGATTCGTTGACACGTTAAAAAGAGGATTGAAAAAGTTAAAAGGGGAGGGAAGTGTAGACACAGAAATAATGTCGAAATTCCTACTCTACTACCGGTCAACACCGTCTAATGCTCTTGGAGGTTTGACACCGGCTGAAGTTCATTTGGGACGACGTCTCAGAACTAAAATGTCTCTGATGATTCCGAAGTTAAAGCTTAACACAGGAAGTCAGAAGTCTTCGTTGATGAAAGATCAGTTTGATAAGCATCACGGTACGAGACCAAAACACTTTTCTGTTAAAGAGAGTGTATACGCTAAAGTTTTCGAAAGAAACGCTTGGTCGTGGAAACCTGCAACGGTTGTCCAAAGACAAGGTCGCGTAGTGTACATGGTACGCTTGAATGATGGTCGTGAACGAGTGGTTCATGCAAACCAGCTGAAGCTGCGAGTGGAGCAAACGGACGAATGCAAGGATGAATTGTGGACAACGACAATGTTTGATATTTTCGAAGTGCCATTGCCACAGGAGACGTCTACACCTATGTCAGTTACAACGCCTACATGTTCTACTCCATCTCGTGAGCAACAACAGCAAGGATTGTTAATGCAGCAAGGACATCAATCTAATGCACAAGCTAGGATGCCATCATCAGCTCAGTTCAGTCAAAGGTCGCAGCAACATCAGTCACCAGGAGTAGTGCCAGTCAGAAGAGGGAATCGTGTTCGTAAGCCAGTCAACCGATATGATCCGTCGAATTGATATCGTGGATAATTGAACCCTCATTGCTTTATCTGACCCAAGTTTAATTCTAACATAGGGAGGTGTTGTGTGTTGTTAGATCACACAAAGATATTATTATTATTTTTGATCTTAGTTTCAAGCGGCAGCGCGAACTATTTTATCTCTCGTTGTCTGCGTCTCTCGCTAGTGATCAACTCCCAATCATTATGTTATTGTGTAACTCTTCCCGCTATTATTATGGATTCGTGAATAAGCGATAAAACCGGGTGAATTGTGGGGCAAAAGATGGCTGGTCTCACCACGATTTTGACAGACTACGGTTAGCGCGAAAATATTTTTTTTTATTCTTTTTTTTAATTAAAACTCATTTTCATAGTTTTTTTCTCAACAAAATGTGTTTTTGAAACGAAATTACCCATTCCAGGTTACACAAAAAATTTTAATAGTGAAAAAATGCTAGTCAAAAGGAAAAAAAATCGCGTTTTTATTAAAAACAAAAGAAGAAAAAATATTTTTCGCGCGAACCGTAGTCGGTCAAAATCGTGGCGAGACCAGCCAACTTTTGCCCCACAATTCACCGCGTTTTATCGCTCATTCACGAATCCATAATACTGCTACTCGATTGGCGAGTAGTATTTATTGCTATTATCCCCGTATTCCCCCCATACACTTTCCTGTAGCCCTTATTGTAGTGAAGTGCGCCCAGGTTAACACCGGCACGGAACTAATAATAAATTGTGTTAAGTATTAACTGTCGTTATACTTTTGACAACACAACAAAAAATATATAAAAAAAAGCAGCGAAAATTCGAAGAATGCTCCGATCGATCTGAAACTTTGGCAAATCATTAAAAAATATCGATTTTGAAAATTTTCACAAATAAAAATCGATATTTCGGTCTGAAAATTTCAGGGTTTTTTTGCTGGCTCCGAGAATAACCCCATTACGAATTTTTAAAAAATAACTTTTCAAAAAAAAAAACAATACCACGGGAAGTACACAAAGTCGCGACTTGGAAAATCGGCGGTCAGCATATTTTTCCGAAAATTTTATTTTGGCCGACTTCGTGTACTCCCCGTGGACTTCTATATTTTTTTGTGCGATTTTGATACGATATTCGTAAATCCCACACTATATTTTAAAGCAGTTTTCCCGAAAAGTTGGCACCCACTTTAAATAGCCTTTAAAGGGGGTGCCAACTTTCTGGGGAAAGTGGCTTAAAATATACTCTTGGGTGAGGGATTTACGAATATCACATCGAAATCGCATAAAAAAAATTTTCTGATTTTTGGCGAATTTTACAAAAAAAAAATAGAAGACCACGAGGAGTACACGATTTGGCGCGAAATTCAAACGTCATTTTCTTTTTCAACATTTTTCTCCCGTCTTTTTTCTTTTTTTTGCATTAATCTTTGGGAAATAATGTACAAACATCATCGTGTTGTCAGGTACCAAAATAACGCGTGTTAATAAAAAAATAACAATAAAACAAATTTGGAACAAAATTTCTCATACCTTTCTTTTTTGCCCGTTTTCCTGCTCACTTCCGCATTAAATTAACTTTTTTATCTGTAAAGTTTATATTTGAACAAAGCAAGTTCACAAGACATTATTTGAAACGTTGAATCGAACAACAGGCAAATATCGATTTTTCCATAATTATGACTAAAATGTGTTTTCGCGAGTATCTGTAATTTTAATAAGCGATTAGAGCATGTTTTATCGAAAATCGATGATAAAAACGAGGGAAATTACAAGAAAAATGAATATTTCTCGTGAAAATTGAATTTTCTAGAAGCCGCGGCCGCGGGTTTTCTAGGCCACCGCCACGATTTTTTGTGTACTCCTCGTGGTCTTCTATTTTTTTTTGTAAAAATCATAAAAAATCAAAGAATTTTTTTTGTGCGATTTCAATGTGATATTCGTAAATCCCCCACTATATTTTAAAGCAATTTTCCCGAAAAGTTAGCAGCTACATTAATAACCTTTAAGACGCGAAGAAAAGAGTATTTTTCTGAAAGCTTTTGCGTTTGAATTTTTAAAGTAAATTCTTCTTTGTAGACGAGCATTATCGTGGCAACCTTTAACCCCACATTTTCAGTGTTTAAACTATAAATTCTTATAGTCGCCACGTGTTTTATTGCGCTTTTCTATTTTCAGTTTCATGAAACCGCTGCTCACTCATGCGACACCATCACTGGAACAAACTCTACCTCCCATTTGCCTACCTCTTACTTCTCTTTTCACTTCAACTCGACAACGCGCGGTGAGTCTTTGGAATTTAGTAGATACGGTGATTTGAAAAAAAAAGAAGCATGCCTTAGTTTTTGCATGCTATTTCAGCACTACCCTCTTCTCCCGTTATAAATTCCCCTCACACAAACCTTATTTTCCATTATTCAGGAAGAGACGTCGTCTTTCGATTCCGAGTAAGCAGAGCTCCTATGTTGTGTATGTTATCCTATTTCTTTCCAAGTGTGAAATCCTCGAAAATTAAAAACAATAATTTATATGTTGTAATACTTGATAATTTTTGCTAGAGATTACTCAATCACCGTAGTAGATGGAAATTAAAGTATTTACAAAAAAATTAGAAATTTTCAGTACTTCAACGCAGAACCATTTGATACAATTGTACAGTCTGGTGAGTGTTAAAAACGTGTTTTCTGATTTTTTTAATCGTTCATTTTTGCAGAGCCCTTAGTAACTGATGGTGCCGGATGTGCTGAAGAGCCCGTCTAATGTAATTTTTATGCAACCCAAACTCACTGTACCCTGTTTTTTTATCTGTAAATTTCCCGCTGATTTTGTTTTATTTTATTTCCTGAAATCCTCCCTCTTCCCATCCAGTCTCTTAGTTGCTTGCGGTGATTTGTTTTTTTTTTACTCAATTCCCATTCTTTTTGATGCACGAGTTCCGACTACTTTGTAATCGATATGTTTTTCGGCTTTAACATTGCAGATTTGTGATTTCTTTTATTTTCAATCGCTCTGTCTTCCGTCCGTATTAATTTATTCGAAAAAAATATATAAACAGGGAAACATAAATCTTACAACAATACACAATTATTTGAATTGACCATTAGCATCATTTCGTTGACGGCGAAGTGCTGAAAATATTTGGAATTCCATGGTGTCCAGGATTGGAAATGTGGGCGGAGCCTAATTTGCTGGCGCGCCAGCAAACTTGCATGGCGCACTTTCGGTGCTTGCGCATTTTTCGACTCTTGCATTTGTTTTATTGATTTTATTATTTTTCTTCCAGTAAAACATGTTTTTCTTTGTAAAATGTATGTATTGTATCTTTTAATACCATAAAATTGCCCAAATTTCGATTTTCGGAAAGATTTATCCTGCAAAAACACCAAAAAACTCAAAACGATTATTTCGAAATAGTGGCTGAACCAAATTCGACGTTCTTAGGCTTAAAAAATTTCTAAACACCTCAGCTACAATTCAGATGGAGCACATGCGGGAAAAAATTAAGAATTTATGCTTTTTTTTTCCTAAAAACATAAAAAAATGCGTCAAAATTTGAATTTCGCGCGCGCGAAAAAATCCAGTGGGGCGCCTTTGCTCGGTTTCGCCCACTTTTCAATTCCTGGACACCGTGAAGACTTTCAAAAACAAACATGAAAAAATACTTACGATATTGATCAACAACTTGGAAAGGACTCGAGTTCACCGGATATTCGGGAGGCGGTGGTAGGTGGAACGGATTCTCATTCAAATTTGCTCTTCGTCGCTCTTCAACTATCAGTTTATCAGTGCGAAGCTTCACTAAAACTGCTCCACAGATGAATATAGTGCCCAAACCGAGTACAATGGATAAAACAATCACCATCGCCAACATAAGTGAGTTTGTCTCTGAAAAATTGAAGAATTCAAATTTCTAGCTATGCGTAACCGTAGCCTACCATGCATGACCAGGAGCATTGCAATATCTGAATTGTTAATTGCAACAACTTGAACCGACTCTTCGGGCAATTCAAAATTGAATTCTCCGTATTTTGAGCACTCCTAATGCATCTCGTAAACATCTCATTTAATTTACAACTTTTTCCGATTACCTGTATCATCAAAGATATCTCTTCAGCAGTAAGTGGCTTCGCTTCATCGGTGAATGGTAATGTTACTGTAACATTATAAACAACTCCGAAGAAAACTTTGTAGTTTTTCAATCGATAAATTGAGATTTGAAGAGTTGTAGCAATAGATTGAGCCCATTTCAAAGCGTATTCATCGGCATCCGCTCCGAGTTGAGTTAGGTAAGACTTGGCGAAGTTAAACGTGACTTTGCGGGCGTTATTGTCTCCAGAAAGATCTGAGAATTGTTTGTTTTCAAAGTCAATCTCATTTCGTCTACCTCGTTCCACTGCAGAATACGTAAAGTTGAGAACTGTAATCACGTTTAAAATTTTTTCATATCCAACTGCTTTTTGAATTGATTGAACTGCCAAACTGTTGGATTTCTGACCAACACGGAACGGTGGTCGGAGCGTAGCTTGTATTATTTTATTGCCTCTGTTGGATATTTTCACAAATCGTCTTAAAGTTTCGAATTTATTCGAATTTAAATACAAATGCTCATACTTTTGATCAACTTCTGCTAACGTCGAAATTTTTGCAAAAATCTTGACAAGATCATCGGCAGTCACATCCAAATCGATATAGAAATTGAGCAGAATTTCATTATGGTCTGGTAATGGATCAGGAGTCGGACCATTTGCAAGAAATACACTGAAGCAAAATAAAAGTTGAAAATAACACTGTAAAACTTGTAACGAAAGAGCGGGTCCTGTTATTTTTTGTAAATTTTTTTTGAGGCTCTTCTATTACATGTTTTGAAAATGTTTTTAAAAGTGTTTTTTTTTTTTCGTATACCCGATGATTCCAGTCGCTGAGCAGTTGCAAGTAATGAAGCTCTGACCGCTGACAGTTTTTGCGTACAATGATGATAGACATTGCCTTGGTAGCCATCCGGCGTTTCGCGAGTACAGATAACACTAAAGTTTAAAATTTAAAAAGATCATATCTAAATCTTTCCTTTTTCTTACATTGTAGTAGTTAATTGGCTTGTAATTATTAACAAGCATATCCACTGAATACAAAAACTGTCCATTTGAAGGTGTGAGCATGTTTCCAGAAATAGGATCGACTAAACTGATTTGGTGCAGATCAGAAACGCTTTTGTTAATCGATAAGTCAGTTTGATCTAAGAAAAGATCATCGCTCAGATACGAGTTATCCGCCATAGCTGATTGTGAGATCCATGCCGTTCCCAGACAAATGTGACGGCAAGTTGAAGTTAAAGAGTTACCACAACTCCATGAAGCATATGATGTGGCAAAGTAAGATAAGAAGGTTACCTAAAAATGTCACTCAAAGAAAATTCATTTGCCTCTTTCTAATGTGCATACATTGGAAAGTTCAAGTGGATCACTGATCTTGAAATTTCCGGTGTACCCTTCCTGGTTAACATTGATAGATTGAGTTTGGATTGTTGTATACCCATCTCCCTAAAATTTTAGAATTCAAAAAAAAACAAATGATTGCAGCAATACCGTTCCGGACATTACTCTACCAGAGTTTTCATCAAGTTGAACACAAAAACCAGTAAGAAAATCATTAATGTTCAAAAAGAACACATCCACGACTGGCTTGTCTTTACCAATTAGAATATCATATACTTTGAGCATATCATTTGCCTGAAATTTTATAGCTGTATTCTGTATTTGCCTAATTTTTTCGTTCGTGTAACCTCTGACTCTGTTGCTTCATACACTTTTGTGCTCGTCTCTTCCACTATTGATCTTTTCATCCTCGTTGCACTACTAACGCTTTCCAAAGTTAGTCTCCGATAGAATGAGAGTACGTGGATTAGCTCGGTGAGAATATCGGAAGACACAACAGGAAGCAATGAGTGAGAAGCTCTCAGAGCCTCTTGGAATTCTTCGCTCTCACTGAAAAACTTAAAGGGACCTGGATTTGATTCGATTTTGAATTTACCTAGAGTCCGTTAGTGATTGGAATAGAAGCAGTGTTATTTTGTCAGTTTGTGATTGATCATAGTTTTCTGTGCACAGCTCAATGTTCAAGACATTTATTTTGGCAATGGCGGACATGAAGTTTGCTGGAAATAAATAAAAATTTTCACCATTACACGGTGTCCAGGATTTGAAATGTGGGCGGAGCCGAGCAAACGCGCCCCGCTGGATTTTTTCGCGCGAAATTCAAATTTTGAGGCATTTTTTATGTTTTTCGGGAAAAAAGCATAAATTCTTAATTTTTTTCCCACATGTGCTCCAACGGAATTAGAGCTAAGGTCTTTAGAAACTTTTTAAGCCTAAGAACGTCGAATTTGGTTCAGCCACCATTTCGAAATATTCGTTTTGAGTTTTTTGGTGTTTTTGCAGGATAAATCTTTACGAAAATCGAAGTTTGGGCAATTATATGGTATTAAAAGATAAAATACATATATTTTACAAAGAAAAACAGGTTTTACTGAAAGAAAAACAATAAAATCAATAAAATAAAATTAGAGAGTCGAAAAATGCGCAAGCACCGAAAGTGCGCCATGGAAGTTTGCTGACGCGCCAGCAAATTAGGCTCCGCCCACATTTCAAATCCTGGACACCGTGCATTACTAGAAATTCGCCACACCATTTGCAACATCTGTATTTAAAGATGAAATTATTCCCATCAAAGCCAGTGATGCATTTTCCGGAGGCTCTATTCCAAAAATTGTGGATTCTTTCATACTACAAGAGTACAGACGATCACACACGGAGAGCAACGCTGTTATTCCGACACGTTCTCCACATTCCTCGGAACTATTTCCACTCGCTGAATTCTTCATTTTTCATGTGTTTTAAACTTTAAAAAACCTACTTGATGGTAGGAAAAACTGCTGTGCTTTTACCGTGCTCCTCGAGCCCCAGTATTCATACGTTGTGTTGTCTCCATAGTATATTTTGTAACCAAACTGATAACTCAGAGGCAAATCGTCTTTATCGTCGTACCATCCGTCACCAACGGAGAAAGTCACGGGTACTTCCAGAGCTCTTGGTGGATAAGAACTTGCAGAAATCTGAAAATTGCTTTTAATACCCTGAAGAGGAGAACAAAAAGAAACAAAATGAGTTAACACCAACATCAATAGAACCAGAAGTCGGAGGAGAGTTGGTTTGCAAATGCAAGTCAGCGAAAGAAGATCCTTTTTCATTCGTAGCCCACAGTCTCACCACAAAAGTTTTTCCACTTAACAAACCTGGCCAAGCGGGTATTCTAAAACAAAACAGTTACAAGAAAGAGAAAATAAAAATTATTAATTTGACTTACTGCGCGCTGGAAGGAGGTATGGTCAGAGAAACAAAGACATTCGATTTTGAAGGAACATTTTTGATAATAGTTGTCGGGCTCGGTAGGAAAGAAGTAATGTTGAAAAATCCGTATTGCGGATCACGAACTATTTCCCAAGTGACATTGAGAGTTAACAGAGAAGAACTCACTAGTGCTTGTATTCTAAAAAAAACGGTTAAAGCATTACTTAACGCGCAAACTATCAACCTGATAAAGTCAAAGACATTTTGCTTCTTTTCAGCCAATCTGAAAAAGGAGACAGATGGTATCTGGCTTGTGCCTACTGTCACTTGGCACGATGCACTCCCAGACTGATCTCCAGTGGAAACAGTAGCGGTGATATTCATTCTGAATGTTTTTATTTATTTTTATTGTTAATGCATGTTATTATTGTTTTAAAAAATTTGTCACCTGGCGAGAGGCGCGAATTCAAAAAATAGGCTCCGCCTCCTCGCCGAAATATTTCTGCAATACTGCGCGCGCCAATTTGCAATCGCGGTGCGCGCGATTTTCTGCGTCGAATTCTTGTCCGTGCCTTTCAATTTCTCCTGGAAACCTTTATGAAAATTGTTATTTTGAAGCGAATTCGGCAACTGTTGATTTAAAGTGAGTTTTTAATTTTATTCGATCGATATTTGTTAATAAAGTAACGGAAATTAAATTCAACGCATTAAATCGCGCGCACCGCGATTGCTAATTGGCGCGCGCAGAGTTGCAGAAATATTTCGGCGAGGAGGCGGAGCCTATTTTTTGAATTCGCGCCTCTCGTCAGGTGACAAATTTTTTAAAACAATAATACATAGAATCGCAACAACTCACGTGGAATTCTGAATAAGCTTAGAGCTTGGAATTTTCAATAACTCTTTGGATGATTTGAGCTCGCTAATATTGCAAGGGTGTGAACCTTTATGACTATCATTAATATGACAATCCCAAATGTATTTAAGATTCGAATTTTTCCGATTCTGATCTAATGCGAACGCTCTGATTAACAAATCGTGGTCCTTGCCAACTTGTCGCTCAACACAATCGAGGGAGACTAAAAGTGGAAGACTGACGTACTGAAATGAACCGAGTCTAAATTAATCATCAGGTAGGAGTAAATATTTACATGTATTGTTTTGGTGGTGCTTGATGAATACGTCTTTTCATGATTGTACCGGGCTACCAAAGTAATGTTAACCTTATCATCAACGGAATACGAGTACGCTGGAAGTTTCAAACCATCATCGTACATTTGGCCCTCTCCGTTCAGCTTCCATTCAAACTGTAATGATAAAGTTAACGTTGTTTATTTTTTTCTTTATTTTTTCTAATTTTGCAACAAAAATAAATAAATTGCACCTGAACATTTTTCGGCAAAATTTTTGAGTCACAACGTTGAAAACTTGGATTTGCATGCAACCGTAATCCGAAAGATGCTGGAGTTTCTTGCTCATACCCATCGATTGCAACAGAAAAAACGGATGCGTCATCCACCAAATCAGTGGTAATTGGATCACTTGAAGTGCATTTTCCAGCTAGATTACATCCAGTAACTATGATTACATTGGTGTCGGAGAGCTAAAATGTTTTTTAAAAAAGTTTTGGGACTGCCAGAAAATGGATCATTACGTGATGGCTCGGGATTTCTAAAAGTCTACCGACTGTTGAATTGGCCAACTTTTCCATGTCTTCTGTTCCTGAAAACGTTTATAATTGTATTTTTAATTATGAAAACTGTCGAAAAACTATTTTAAAAAATCACCGTTCAAAATAGTCCATTCAAAGTGTAGGGGTAAAAATCCATTTCCAGAAATTTGCCTCACTTCGTATTTGGTCAAATTCGAGCAAGTCGCAACTTTTTTCTCATGAGAAACTGTGAAATTCGGGTAGACCTGCAATATTTACACATTGTTTTTCTTTTAACTCTATTTTCCTTTTCTTACTGCATTTTTTGCATTTTTCAGAAATGCGGACCGCATTGATAGTCTGGAATAAATATTTATTTTTGAAAAAAAGTACGATTGAAAAGCTAGCCAACCTTGTTTTCAGTTCTTGTGCAACCCCGATTTTCGGATTTGAACCAAACTTTACCGCAATATTCTCCCCGTCGCCAAGGCAGATTGGGTTTTCTGGAACAAAATTAATTTTCCTTTTTTGTGAAAAATCGAAAAGAGAACCTCCGAGAAGCTCGACATTTTCCATGAAAAGCGTGCAGTCCATGATACCAATTGGAAATTCCAATGATTTGTTAACCCGTTGAAAATTTATACCAAGCAGGTCATCAGACAGTACTGCGGTGAAATCTTCGACTTGATCGATCCGAATTTTCACGTCACTGTTGTTCATGTTTGGGCAAAATCGTACTATAAGTGATGGTACTGGTTGTACCAAGCATTTCTGAAAGATGAGATGCTCTACATAACTTTCCAGAATTAAAAAAAAAAGACTAACATCAGTACAATCGGATAGAGAAAAGTAAGACATGCCACGAATTCTGGACCGGCTCTGCGCATCCCAGACAAATGGAATGAGATATAACCCGTTGGAGGCGCAACTTGATACAGTACCAATGGTAGAGAAAAAGAATCGATAACTGGGCGGAATCACCAAGACCTGGAATTGTTTTTATTTTGCCAATCTTCATATTTATTTTGATAGAGCGTTCCTTTGTTCAAAGAGTTCAATGCACATTTCTAATTTTTGGTTTCAAACCGAACTATCCGTTTTCAAAGCGTTCTTACCTCGATCTTTCTCTATTCTACGGAGCCTGCGACCACTTTCAGGCCATAATTGTTCCCCCGTGATGACAAAATTCCAGCGTGGTTCATACATATTTTGTTTTATAACCCCATGGTGGCACAAAATTTGAATGCATTTAAATACCCTCATCATTACACCTTGTGTCATTTTATTGTACACCTTTCTGCATAATCGAAATAGAAAAGAGAGCGCGGAGCAGTTGGCCTTTTTTTTTTTTTGCAAGGTCTTGGCCTACGCATCGATTCCGAACACCCTTGGTAACACAACCGATGGAAACGAAGCGTTTCGAATAAAATTGGTTCGAAAAGAATAGAAGAATAGGGCAGACCACTACCATTACATTGCATTACAACCATATGGTTCACATTTTCCCTTATTTCTCAATGTATTTTTTTTCTCCGTTCTCCTGTCTCCTGTGGTGGTAATAGATTGAGTGGACACTTATTGGGTGCATCAAAATGAGTGATGGTTCAAAGACAATGAAAAGAATACCCGTTTTACGTCATCCGCATAATTCTGAATGTCGATGCAATGAACTGTCTCATTGGAGAATTCACTATCGTAGCCAGCTGGATCCTGTATTTCAATTGGATGCTCGCTAGTCTCATCTGGTGCAATTTTCCATTGCACATTCGTTCGAGTGCCCGCATTTACTACCTGAACGCTCAAGCTTTTCAGTTTTACATTATTCATTGTTCATCCTAAAGGCTCACCAGGGCGGCGAGTGTCCAACTATTATTGAACACCAAATGACTCAACAGCTCAGAGAGCACAATGCGGGTTGACGTAGATGTGTTCACTTTGAGAGTCGGCACATTATCCCCGGTCAATTGAACTGTGTTTGCGAATTCAAAATAGCCCTTTTCAAAGCGGATACATGTGGTTCCAGATGTGTAGCACTGGTTGAGAAGCGCACAGTGGCAAACTTCAGAAAATATGATCAGTACAAAAATATTGAAAAAGAGCTTCTTTAACATTAGCTGTTTTAGATGAAAAGTTACATAACAGCTGGCGAAAGAAGAAATAATAAGCAAGTGAAGAAAATTGCGGCTGGCAAAATTTATGATTGAAAAAAGCTGGCAAAAATTATTAAATCACTATGGAAACCTAAAGCAAAAACCTCCCACGTGTTATTTCGGGGCTTCAATTTTTTTCTCTTTTCTTCTTTTCTATTTATTTATTTTTTTTATTCACATGCACATTTGCTCTATAATAAATAACTTTGTTTTTTTTTCAAACAATAACTGTTTTTACTTTATAATTTGAGAATAAAACAGAAAAGTATACAAGAAAGAGAATATAAACTTTGAGATGGGATGATAGATTTGCAAAAAAAAAAGCACAAAGAAAAAACGAAAAGGTACAGTAAAATGGGGGCAAGTATGAAAAAAAGAACTCTAGCTGATAAGTGCCATTAGGAACCAGAGAAACCGCGTGTAGGAAAGTTGAGGAGAAGGTGGGGGGTAAAAGTACAAAAAAAAAGAGGGAAAGGAGGACCACATATTTTTTCTTAGGATGTTTCATCATATGTTAAAAATTAGAAAAATAATAAATTTACTATATATGGACGTATATATTTTCAGTAAATTTGTTCAGACTTAGACTTAAATTCAAACTTAGAAATTTGTAGTAATGATGTTTTTTTTTGGCACCATGTGGTTCAGATCAGTGTATATTATCAAGCGTATCACGAGTGGTTTTGGGTTTAGTTTACAGAAAAATATGAAAGTTGATTAAAATCAATTTTTGGGATGTATTAGATAATATTAGATGATGATGGTATGGCATTTTGGAATGAAATCTGAGAACAGAATCATGTGGAGAATGAAAATGAAAAAAATGGGGCTTTTATGACAGTGAAAAATTACGCGTAAAACTCTTTTGTCGATGCTTTTGTGTATGCATACGTGGCATAAGGCCGCGACTGTTTTGGCTCATCCAGTGCGTACGATCCTTCGTCCTTTTTCCGGATTCGAAACACGACAAACAGCACCAATAGAATGGCGGTTATCACAGCCACCAAAACTCCTCCGGCAATGGCTGAAATTTAGATAAATGTTGATTCTGTTTGACCTTCTCTCCGCAGGTGGCCTATCTATCTTCCCATTTCCCAATTTTTCTCTAATTCGCTTTTGTTTTGTTTTGTTTTGTAACATAACATTTACATTCCGCGCTTCTCCCGTCCCGTCCCGTTCTTCCCATTCCATTTCATTTTTATTTCCAAATATGACTACCAAAACAAAAGGTTCAGTGGGCGACCGACTTTCCACTCAATGTCATAAAATCAAATATGCACAAAACGCCAGGGCCCGACTCTTGACCTCCCGCACCCTTTCCTTCTTCCGCTCCGACGGTTTCTCAGAGAAAACAGCGAATCTCAAGAGAATACGCAGATTTTTGATATGTGATGGTCTAAACAGAAAGAAAGAGGGGAGAAGAAAAGATTCCCTCTTTTCGCATTTGGCAGTAATGAGACATGTTTTTGTTGAAAAAAAAAAGATGATGCACTTTTCAAGACGTTTAGTTTACATTTTCTTGGTGGCAGCAATGGATGGATGGAGCAGGGACACATAAAAAAAACCAAACATCTCCCCTGTCTTGTTGGTGGCCAGTGCCATCCAGTGTCAGGGCTCATCATCATCTCCTCATCGCCATCGGCCACCATCTCGGATAATACAATTTCTGGCGTGTCATTCACTCATTCATTCATTCATATACTTGTTGGTTTCTTTTCTCTCGTTTTGTCAAAAAGAAGAACCCAGCGAATAATTAGACACATGAAGAGAGCAGGAAGCGTGGTGCATCATTCATACAACGGGCCACAGAGGTCCCTGCCATATCGCGGCAAGAGAGGTCCTCCTTTCCACTACGCCATCTGTCATAAAGAAACAGCTCGGGGGACGGCTGAGGATGAAGAGGAGGGGGAGGACAACAAACTAGCTCATCCTTGGCTTGCTCTGGACCCGATGTACACATTGATTGATAGACTGGTCGCGAAAAATGGACGTCGGGATGGACGGGAGGACATCGTGTCAAAGTATGCATACGTTTATGCAAGTTGTGTCATCCTTCTTTCGCCCAGGGCGTTCTATTCTGAGAAGTCGGCCTGATGTATATGTTTCCCCTTCCGTTTTGCTTCCGCTTTCGATTAATGAGACATCATCAATTTATCATCAGCAACAAATCATTCGGGCATCGGCGGTAGAGAATGTTGAGGATTTATGTATATTTTATTCTACAGCTGCCTCCCCCCCCTTTATTTTCTCACTTTCCATCAGTTACAACGGCAGGAAAATTAATGAAAATGGGTTTGAAATCATACCTGCATAGAAGCCATTTGTCATGGTCTCATGGAATGGCGAGAATGGACCAGATGAAATGGTGGAGGTGACAATTGGTGGACGTGGTGGGTTGGTGGAATGTGGCGCAACATACGACCTTGGTGTGGTTGTTCTGGAAGAAAGAAATAATGATAAATAAAGTTCCGCCAGAACATACTCTGTGGCTACCACCGCCCAATGAGGAGTTGAGGTGGTTGTAGTGAAAAAATCGTCATCGTTGTGAACATTCTCATCTGCAAAATCCTCATCGTCGTCATCATCATCATCGTCTTCGTCTTCATCCTCATCATCGTCTTCATCTTCCTCCACCCTGATCTCCTTGTCGTTAGCCGCTGGCTTCGGTTGAACAGGAGGCTTGAAGCTCTGAAGGACATCGAGAATTGATTGCGGGGAACAAGATCAAAAGAAAGCGCCGACTTACCGCAGTGGTTGCAGATATCGTCGTCGGCTTGGCGGTAACAACAGCAGCAGCAGCGGCAGGCGAGGTGTGGTGTTTCGCGTTGGATTTGGCGGTTGTAGTGGTGACAGTGACCGGCTGCGATGGCGGCTTGCCTGAAAAGAACACTTGTTTGCGTAAGGCATGGACCAGTTGGAACGAATTAGCACCATAATGTCGCCTAGCCAATCTCATTTGCATCTCAGCACGGCCAACAAATAAGCACTTTGCCGTTAACAAGATTGCAAAGAATTGCAAAGAGAACAAATGGCTAATTTCTGGAATCATGTCCCAAATGGGCTCACCTGATCCGTGAACGTCATCCCCATCTTCATCATCTGTCGGATAGCCGGATCCATTGACTTCAATATCAGCCAGTCGGCCAGGAATATTTGCACTTCCTTCCACCTGCTTTAAAATTGATACATTATTACGGATATTAATATTATTATTACGCTTCCTTCTTCTCTCTCCCCTATATATATATTTGTTTGAAGAATGAGAATGCAAATATTTTGGTACCCTACCCCGCAAGTTTCCTCCCGCTGGCGGTAAAATTGCGTTTCGCTTCATATTCACTACTTTTCGGAGCTTTGCTTTGTGCAAACAAATAATAAGAATAATACGAATATAATAAGATTTCTCATAAAAGTACTATAACTAACCTCTGTCAAATTTTTGGCCGTTGGTGCCGCAAACGTCACACTTTTCGTCTTGGCTTGATTTGCAGCAAATGCTTGTGTGGAGAACGCGAGGAGTATTAGGACCGAGTAGGTGGTCAAGCAGAAATTAAGTTTCCGAGTCATCTTCTTCTCTTCTTGTGCTCCCCAGTTCACCTGATCGGCATGTCTTTGGTAACGCGATGTACCCCTAAAGAATCGTAAAATGGCAAAGGTTGTGGTTGGGTTTCAGGGGGCAGAAAACCAAAGGCAAACTTTTTTTGAATTGGCTGAGAAAAAAGGAAAAATAAAGAGAACAAGAGGTTAGAGAGCCTATTATAAACCACAAGAGAAAGCGAAAAGAACAAGAAAAAAGGTGAGAAAGCAAATAAGAGATAATATTGAAGAAACAGAATAGTGAAAAAGGGGGGGAGAAAAAGCTATAAAACTGTTGTTGAGAACGGAACTTACACTGACGATTCGATACGATTCAGAAGACATTCGTCTTGATTAAAACAGAGGAAAAACGTACACGGCGGGTAGGGGAAAAAGAAAGTTAAGGAATAGGAAAGAAAAGAAAAAGAAAAAGAAAGGGAAGGAATGAAGTTGAAGGGAGTGGTCAAGTAAGTAAGTAAGTTGAAAAGGAGTCTTGAGAAAGAGAGGGTAAGCGGATAAATTAAAGAGGGAAAAGAGTGCAGCTCGGCATACTACGGAGTGCGTAACGTAATGAGAAATGAGAAATGCCTTTCCACCGACTCCCTAGGAAGGCAGACATGGCGGAGACGGTCGAATGGTTAGTCTTGGATCAGGATTGAAAGCGAAACAAAGAAAGGATAGGAAAGAAAGAGAAAGACAGAAAGCTGGATCAGATAACAGGCGGCAGGGATCGCAATACGGAAAATTAGAATCATATCGTATTGTGTTGCGCCAACCCCCACAACCTATTCCATCCCAGATGATGACCTCGTTTAGGACACATCCATTTATCTTTTGCAATGTTTATCACTACGGGTCCTCGCTACCCGTCTTCTAAAAACCAATTACTACCAGTGATTTGTTGTTTTCACAATTAGACTAGCCAAACTACTTTTTCTGGGACCCGCAGTCACTAAAATGTTTGTGGGAACCAAAGTGAGATAGGATAGGATAGGGTCCACAGGGAAAACAAATCTCTTATTCAAATGCATTTTCGTCTTTTAATCCCTTTCCTATTTGGTTACGCGTAGGCGACCGTAATTTTTTTCCCAACAAGAACAACAAAAAAAAACAATAGTCAAGTACAAAAGTTTTGAAATGTGAGAAAGAGCTGAAAGGCGAAACGAAGCGGCGAGGCAGGGCAGTGCAGTGCAGGCGGGGCGGGGCGGGACAGGGCGCAAATTGCGTTTGGATGGGCCGTTCGGAGCATCCGCATCACATACATACACCGAATTCGCGCGTGTGCTACTGCAAAAGCCGTCCGAAGCGAGCGTGTGTGCGCATGCGCGGGGTGGCAAAGTGACGGAAAGGGGCGGACTTGTGACGGACGAGGTCGCCAATATGAGAGATGAGAGCAAAGTTAGCCGCCGTCACCACTGCTACTGGTTTTGTTTCATGGATATAAGGGGGGAACGAACGCACTTTTGAAATGGATATGGCTTGACAATAATTCACGGACGCATGGTTGAAATGTGGTGACAGGTTAATTTGATTCAGTTCAATGTGGAGAGGAGGAAATTTCCAGGACACGGCAGTTTTGCCTAGAAGTGGCACGGGTTTAGCATCAATGTGGCATCGATCGACCAGGCTCAGCGAAAAGAGGGCATGCACAAAAAGAGCACCCTTCAATGGGGCATCACTAAATTCTACAAGAGAACTTTTCCAGTATTATTGTGTATTCAATCGAGTTGCGACATGAGAACGCGAAACTCCGCCCACTTATTTTCGCGCGACCACGCGACCACGCGAATTTGAAGAGACGCAGACAAAAAAGGGATAGCCGTCTCATGTTTTCATGCTGCAACTCGTTTGAAAACACAATAAGTATACACCGATTCGTGGTACGTCGTCAAATGGTGCGCATGCACACTTGTGGATTTTTTGAATTTTTCCGACCGGTAAATTCCCTTTTTTTTTTCGGCCGTTTAGGTTGTTTTTTTGTGATGTTTTTACTTAATAGAAATGAAAAATCTTTAATGACCTAGTTTTTAAAATTTTTGATGTTGAAATTCATATCATCACTATTTTTCACTGCGAAATATCGGCGTTTATTATGAAAACAAAAAAATTGCAACGCGGTGTTTGCGTACTTTTAAAATTCATTTTTTTTTCAATGCCGTTTAAATTCCAAAAGTACGCAAACACCGCGTTGCACTTATTTTTTCCCAAGGTTTGAATTTCTTATTGTACTTTGCAACAAAACTATTTTTCTGCTAAATAACAAAAAAAATTTCAAACTTGCGCGTAAATCCACAAGTGTGCAAACACCGTCGCGACGAGACCCGCATGCGCGCCATTTGACGTAATGCAACGTTAAAAAAATGGTTTTTTCTCTAGTTTTATGCAAACATTGCCTAAAATGAGTAATGAATGTGTAACCGAGCAAATGAAAATGTCAACTAAATGTTGACTGCGTACTAAATGGTTGCCCCTCCCACTCCACCATTACTACCCTTCTGTTGGCATTTGCTTTTAGTATCAGACCGTGTTAGACGAAAAAAGACCAGATGCTACGACTACAGCTACTACCTCGCACGGATGCCCTGCATCTGTTCTAACGAAGGAAAGGCGAAATGTGTGTGTGTGCGTGGTTCTCTTTTTTTGAAATAGAGCGAAAGGAGGAAAAAAAAACGCTTCCCAAAAAGAAAACTCGATTATTTGCTTTTCTATCCGTTTTTTTTACTGAAACTTATTTTGTGAAGAAAAAAAAATTCCGAGATGATCAGGGATCCTTTCGAATTTTTTTCTGTTTGACAATGAGAAGAATGGTCAGAATTTTGCGCACACAAAAACATGGAAGGGTCGATCCGTTTTAATGGGCTTTCTTTCGTGTTGTCTCAAAAAAGGGAGGAAAATAGAAAAACAGAGAGGGAGAGAAGTGGAAATAAAATAAAAGAAGCAAACGATTTGAGTGGGTATTTCTTCTCTCTTTTCCTTCTTCTTCTTCTCCAGCACAAAAACGGACGGAAACACGGCGACAATCATTGGAGGGTCTGCGGTAAAAGGGGGGGGGGGGGTAATAAACGAGCGCAAAAAAGGGGGGATTAAACGAAACGAGAGGTACCGAGACTCTTGCGAGGAATTGAAAAATGGGGAAGAGAATAGAAGAGTAGAGTAGAGTAGAGAATATCGAAATGGTATGTATGTATGTATGTATGCAAATGCGCGGCGCGGAGCGACGCGGCCGTCCGTCAACCCACCATAACACGCAAACACGCAACCCTTATTTCTTCTTTCATCCCGTTTTGATTTGATTGCCCTCCCGGAAATTTCCCCATTTTCCATTCGGTTTTATTTTACAAATAGGTGAAACTAATGAAATATTGCTCGCGGAAGAGAAAAAAAACGAAGAAAAAGAAACACGAGGTTATTGGGGGGAAGGAAGTGAGAAAAACAAATGGGTAAAGTGAGAAATTGCATCTTTTGTTCATATTGCTCTGGGCGCAGAAAAACGAAGAGATTCCGAGTGTGTCTGGTGGTGTAAAGTCGTTGGCACAGTTGAAAGAAAAAGAAGGAAGGACCTAGCGGTGGTTGAAGAAGACACAAATTTTGAAAATTTTTTTTTGGTTTGTTTCAAAATTCGAGTGACGGCGGGCGGTCGGTTCGTTTCCAGACAAAAACCAGAATTTCGTAATCTAATGCGAAGAGCCATGAGCTCATATTCCCTCTTGAATCGCGTCCGTCTCATAAAAATTCAAGCGGAAAATAAGAAAATGATGGGACTTGCGCAAAAACTTGACATTTAGAAGTCTCAGCTAGCTAGCCGCTCGGACCGAGTGAAAGTCAAATATCAGACAAAAGAGGTGTGAGAAAAACGAAAGGAGACAAATAGTCCGGATGACCGAAGACGAAGACGACGACGACGACGACGGCCCATCTGTTTTATTAGCATTACGACGAAGAGAGGGGCAATCGATCCGCGTGGTGTGCACTCTCTCTCTGGGCTAATTCCTCTCTCTCTCTCTCTCTCCCAGCCGGACCGACCGACTGCGTCTCGTGTCCGGCAACAATCACTTGAACGGGAGGGAAAAAGGTTACCGCAACGCGGACCCGTCCCGCCGGGTGAAAAGACTGGGGGACAGACCTCATCCTGGACCTTCCCTCCTTTCCTCCCTCCCAGCAACAACAATGACTCGGTTCGGCCATTGTTTGTTTGAGCCTGTAAAGGCTATGTGTCACCAACTTTCTATTTTTATCAGTAAAGTTCAAACAAGCGTGCAATCAAGTCATATCATTAAGTTACTGATAAGAAGAAATGGTATAGTATGCAGAGCAGAGAGAAAAAGAAAAGGTTTGAAAAATAAATGACGAAGAAAAATCTCCAAGAAGACGTTTATAGAGATAAACATCTGATCGACCCTTTTTTCCTTGAGTCATTGACGATTGACAGCAGTAGAACAAAAGTTTGTGGTTCGAACGGAAGAAATGAAAAAGAAGAAAAAAAAAGAAAAAGAAAGAAAGAAAGCGGCCAAGAAAAAAAAACACGAAAAAAAGATCAAGTGACCTGATAGAAGCTAACGAAAGCGGGACGAGTTGAGTACCTCTTACAGTATGATTTGAATGAAACGGCAGTGTTCTCAGCTGGACTCCATTCTCCTATATCCCCTTAGTGGAAAAGTCTCATGTATCATTGTGCCTGTCTAAACAGAAACAGAGGACAATTGGAGTGGGTGGACAGGCAGAGGAGTGTCGGCCACCAGTCGGAAAGAGAAAAGAAATATGAAAGAAATTGATATAGCGTTAGTCAAGATGATAACAGATATTATAAATAACACACTTCAAATGTACTCGATAATAGTCGTATTTGATATTTGTGGACAGGGGTGTGGAGCGACTTTGAGAAAATCCGATACAAAATTTGTGAAAAGTCATAAACTTTTTTGGCCAGGATAGCTTTCCTATCTTTTTTTTCCTTATCAATAAAACTTTGGACAGGTTCCCATTCCTCCTGTTTTACACGAGATGCGAAATTAATCTTCAAAGTGCTAAAGTGTTGCGATGTCAGTTGATAAGCAATGCCATTTTATCACTACTGTGCGTCCTTGAGGATCGAAAGAAAATAAACCCGTGTCTCGACTGCTGCCTGACACGTCATAAAATTGTTCAATTTCTGTTTTCCACAGGCTTGGGTCATGAAAAAAAAAGAAAACTGCCTTTCTTCTAATTGTTCGAACCGCATTGGCGTTGGAAACAATGAATGATTGAATTCATAAAGGAAGAGAACAAGGAGGAGAAGGGGCTTGAGCAGTTAATCCTTCTTGTCCTTTTCGCCTAATTATGACAATTATTAATGGCATCACCATACGTTGAGAACAATCTGCTTCTCCTTCTTCTTCTCCTCTAAATAATTGTTCTAAATAGTTGAAGTTTTGGGAGTAAAGCTTAGATTCATATAAATATTTGGAAAGATGACCACACTGAATAGAGCCGTTTAATAAAACATACTTTTATCTAAAAGAGAAAGAAAAGTAAAGTAGAACTAAACTCTTGTGAATAGTTCAAAATGTTTGCAGTCTGTCTTTCGTTCATTTTTTTTTCACAGTATGTCAACCGACTGATGCATACATACAGCATACAGCTTGTCAATAGAAAACCACAAAAAATGAACGTTTTTCGAAGAACTCGGGCGGCGTTGTGTTCAAGTGTTCACTAACAACGCGAGCGCTCTTGTCATAAGGTTATCACATGGGGGTGGTATAAAATTCAAAAAAAAAAAATCGTTTTGAAAAATAAAGAAAGTGTACACTAACAATCAGAATTTATGTGTTTCTGGATTAGCCCCCTGTGTTCAAATAAAATAAATGTATATATTGGAAATTACACGCTATAAAATCTATGTCTACCTGACACATTAAAATTGTAAAGTGTTCTATATATACTTTCTGTGTACTGTATATTATGGATTTAAGAGGCATATTATGGATTTAAGAGGCATTTTTGAGGCCCACTTTAATTTATAGTGGTATTTTTCTCAAAATATTCAAATTCCTAATTTTCTAGGTTGCAACTTCATAGAGGACATCCTATCTTATCGGCAGATCAAACAAAGGAAAATATATCTTGTTGGTTTTCAAAGTTATATGCAATTAATTTACCGACGTGTTTATGTGACACACTATTCTATACATTGACAACGTGTGTGGGCCCTAATCATAAAAATTTTATGAAAAAGAGATAACAAATCTGGTGTTATCCAAAGGAAATTTTTGGCACGGATATGGCGAGATTCGGCGTCTAGGTGGCTAATAGCCACTGAAAATGGCTTATAGCCACCGAAAAGGCTAATAGCGGGCAATAATGGCAACTAGCCGACGAATTTGGCTATTAGCCATCGAATATGGGGCATTTGCCAAATACATATGGCAGACGCCCCAAATCGGTGGCTATTAGCCGTTTTCAATGGCTATTAGCCAAACATTTCGTGAGTCATTTCGTCACCGTTAGATTACCTAAAAACAATCTGAAGTTTTGTTTTTTAGAGCAAATGTTTTTAAAACGAGTTTTATCTGGGTTAAGCGGTATTATGCGGGACAAACATGCTCACTCTAAATATAATTTTATATTAGATTAATTCCACTCGTATAAAACCAGAATTTTTCAATAAAAATTGAAAAAAATATAGGCCCACGGAAACATGCTCTCCAGACACTCAACTACAATCTGGCGAGTCAAAAAGTTTTTGTAAACTTTTTGTTCGCCATGTCGGTGCGTGTGCCATATGTATTTGGCACACGCCCATATTTGATGGCTAATAGCCGTTTTCAATGGCTATTAGCCGTTTCCGTCGGCTATCAATTACAAAATTCTTTCCATTTCAAATTTCGGACACATTGTTGCATACAAACATTCTATAGCCGCGGTGTTAACAGACGATTGTTTTATAGGCTGAAACATTACCCCATAATGGCTAATAGCCCTTTTCGGCGGCTATTAGCCATTTTCAGTGGCTATTAGCCACCTAGATGCCGACTCTCGCCATATACGCGCCAAAAATTTCCTGAGGAATATAGATTAAATGTTTTTAAAGTAGAGAATCATACTGAGTGCTTCTTTGTTGTGTTCATCCATCCATCGTTCATCGTTTCTCCGCATGCTGTTCGGGTCACTCTGGCTCATTCTGCAAGTGCATTCGTGAAGGATGACCGGGTGATCGATGCCTGTCGTGAAGATCCATACTTTGGAGCCATACGTTAAGGTCAGAAAAATCATGGGAATGAAATAGTCGAGGGGTAGTCTTGGGTAAAGGCAACAGCAACTGTAAAAGATAGGTTTTATTCCAGCACCCTCGTTCGCACTGTCCGATAATTATCAAAACTTCAAATTAAGGAGGTTCCATATTTGAATCTTGAGGAATCCCAAACGGAGCATATACAAGATGGTATGATACTTCTCATGGAGTTGATGAGCCAAGTTTTTTTTTTGGAAAATTTTAGCTGATAGCCATTGAAAACGGCTATTCTTTTCAAATTCTTAAGAGAATTTTTGGCGCGTATAACTGGTATAAGCAGCTATGTGGCAAATGACCATGGAAAACGGTTTATAGCCATTGAAAAGGGCATGGAATCGGGGTGTACGCAATATTTTCCTGAGTAAGCTATCAACAGCGAAGAATGTCACACACCACGTGGCGCTGTTCACCGCCCAAAATATTTGCTTTGAAAGCAAATAATCATCATCTATTTTCGAAAAACATACAGACTTCTATAGCTGTAGTGTTCTTGATGTTGTTCAATGCAGCTCACGTTCCTCACCGGCTTTGGTGAAATTGCTGCTCTAGGTGGCTATTTGCGTTAATTTGTCTACAAAGATAAGCGTATTCGTTGACGTATGTGGTGGTGATGATGACCGTGTTAATCATGATGTGGACCAGTTGGTCGATGAAATAGGCGCTCCTCATTACATTAGTTTTATTAGTACTTACTCTTTTTTTCAAAAATTTTTACTAGTTTCCGAAATATCTGTCTGACCGGTTTTTGGTCGTTGACCATCAGAACAATGATACTGGTGGACTTCAGGTGAGAGGGATTTCGCCAATTGATATGAATACTGCACAAGTTGACGTAGCTGTCTTGGAAGGATTACGCTTAATTCCAGTGAAGTTAAATTTCCACAAAAATACAGGTGTAGGTGAAATTATAATTAAACACACACTTGATTTCAAAACAGTTCTGGAAAAATACATACAGGGTACGGCACAATTATGTAACTTTTGCAGAGTAGCAATATTATATAGCAATTTATGATTTTTTCATTACTTATCCTTCCTTTATCCAGTTTTCAGTTTATCGAAAAATGACTTCTTGAAAAATGTTTATGGAGTGAAGTTTTGAACTTTGAGTAAAAAATTTCAAATTTTCGAATGGGTTAAGGTTTGTGTTGAGAAAAGGCATTCCGAAGACTTAATGAAACGCAGAATTTCGTGTTTTCCCAGTTCCTGTTGGACTGCACATTATTCCGATTGATAATTGGCCGCGAACTTGCTCTTGTACCACGTGCGAACGCTAGTTGTAGGAGTTGTGCCCACCGTTCCGCTCCAAACTATATTTTTCAAATAATGCACAACAATTCACGGAACTAGCCACCATGACTATGAGAATATAAATATTTGCAAGTCAATTTTAGGTAATCTAATTAGAGAAACATTTTTCATCAACACTTTCTTTTCTGTACTTTTCTTCAATTTAATTTTTTTAAATAAAAAAAATACTTCATCGATTATTACTTTCAAAAAATTAACTTTCAAATTTGATTCGTGTTTTTCCAAGACATCCAAGGATTCTCCATGAGCCCTGTAAAAACAACTCCATATTAAAGGTATAATAATATTGAACCGGAACCACGTTTTTCACAGAAAAAATGAAAACACAAATCTAAATTTCTCCTGGGACTATCCAAAATAACACTCTGATTTCATATTAGTCTGCACGTCTTTTGGAAAAATAAGAATAATTGGTTCACATCTTAAAAATAAAATTTCCATTTTAGTTCCCTTGAGCAATCACCAAATTTACAGAGCCAGACAGAACACTACTACAATTGTATTCGTTGTCCTTTTTTCTTATATTCATTCCATATAAGATTAAACAATTTTTGTTTTTTGTATCAATTCCCTTTGCCTCTTTAACTTTACCTAAATTTATTTCAAGTTATCTGATGAGGTCGGTTAGCACGTTCAGAACTGTAAGTTTTGCATTGTTGTCCCTAGAGACGCAGTTCAATGGAATTTCTTTTTCAGAAAGCTTCAAAGGAACATTTATTTTTAAATTGACTACAAAAAATTGTCTGGACAATTGAAAAATAAAAAGTGAACTTATTTTGAATTGTGAGAGGAAATAAAAAATAAAAAGTTCAAAAACAAAATGTTATCACTTTGTCATTTTTGATGTGAGTTTCCAAGATGGTGAGCTCCAATGATTACGTCTTTTTCTGATTCATCATATTTTTGTGTTATCAACAAGTGATAACTTAAGCATCTTTATCTGTTTGCTCATTTCCAAGATATGAATGACAGACGAGTTGGAAATTGATTGGGGAGGCCACCAAAACATGGAACCTGTGGAGGATTTAGTCAGGATCAACTGGCTGCGGAACTAAAATTCCGAAGACCACACATCTGGAAATGTTGTTTGTATGTAGTATCTACCCAGAAATAATTTCGACTGACTCAACTGTGTACATTTTCAGTTGTTTTTCTTCTTCCAGAATGTTTTTTCCCATCCCATAATTTAAGCAGCCCTAGTTACTTATTATTATTTTCTTTTGCGTAAAGTGGAGTGAATTGGTTTTGGTTTTCTTTTTTGTTCTTACTTTGCGTCTTCTAGCAACCACTCAAAAACATGACGCCATAAATGTAGAAATAGAAATAAGAACACAATAGAAGGAAAGTGTGCACGACTTTCGAGCTGATTGGCGGCAAAATGAACGTTTTTAAGGAACCAATGTAGCCGTACCTGGATGTTTACAATCTATGTCGTGTTCTCATATTTTTGAAAAATAACATTCGAATCGGTGAGAGTTGTTATGGTAATGCAGGTCTCATGAATTTTGCACAGGTTTTTGCGCAATAAAATTTTTAATTCTTAAGTCATAAGGGATTGCTCACTGTGCTGCGATCTCGTAAGTGGAAAACTTCAAAAACATTTGATGGCTCATGAAAAATCAGCAAAGAAAATCGGATAATAGCAATACAGCTTAGAAATTAAAAATTTCTAGGAGAAACATGAAAATTGAATAATAAAATGAATCACCGTATTCATTGTACAAATTTGATAGACCGTTAGCATTTAGAGAAACGCATTCTGGATTTTTTTCGGAACACTTTAAAACGTCTACAGATATCCGATCTCTGGCTTTCCAAACCTTAATTTTCACTTTTATCATTTCCGTCTGAGCATACCTCAAAAATAAACATGACTGAATAAATTTTAATTTTTTCTATCAGTCGTCCGTCCTTATAAATCATAAATCAAGATTCTCTCTCATTTCCATTTATTCCATCATTTCCGTTTTTTTTTCCGTATTTTTTATGCAAAAGGTCGGAAATTCGTATGCTCTTTTTCAAAGATGCATGCACATTCCATACTTGCATGCACCTTAACTGTGTTTCAGGACATTCATCATCTTCTCTTTTTTCATTCTAGAATTTAGGGTCATTAACACTATCCCCCACACCTCCTCTTCAGCTTCTTCTTCTCCTTCTTCTTCCCACCACATTTCGTCTCGTTGTCTTATTTCTCACCGGAAACTCTGTGGATACACGGTGCGATTCAGCGAATCTTTAGCCTCCGACCGCGTCACTTTAAGCCCCACCCGGCAGAAGAGGAGCGCTCGCGCGAGTCTCAACGTGTCCAGGGCACGCCCACCACAGCTTCATTCATTTCACCGACATGTCCTTCCAGCTAACGCTGCTTTCCATCCTTCTCCTCCTAATTGCCGGAGTTGTCGGTGAGTTTTAACTGTGTGAGGAGAGTAAGGTTTTAAAACACCGTATCTTCAGTTTTCTGACGTAGTTGAAATGAAGGTATGAATTATCTACCCACTCGTTGTCTTGGGTATTCAGATAAGACAAAATTTTGAAAAAAAAAAAAAAAAAACTTCCAAACGAATATTTTGCAGGGCAACCAATTCAATCACATGCCAGTTCCTTAAAAGTCGAAACAGGGCAGGACAACTTGCCGTTGAGCATGGAAGCGTTCAACGACGATCCGACGCTGTACGACTATTTCGAGGTCAGCGCGCGCAACCGTGCCTGTTGTTGTTATTTTCTCACGTTTCATCTCATTTTTTTTTAGAGGATTAAAAAAAAGAGAGAAGAGGGTGTATGGATGGCCTATATACTATATACGTTCCCAAACATAGTAGTAATGAGCTTTCGCATTTTCAATTTTCTGGACACTGAGCTAATCCACTTCAGACTCAATCACAGGGACCTTCTTATTTTTTTGTATTGAAAAGTATTCCGGGAAAACGGGGGCGGAAAATGGGATACCCTTGAACTTCTCCACTTCAATGATATGTTCATCGAGTAACTTCTACGCTTTGCAGCTAGTCGATCCTTCTCCATTGAAGAACAAGCGATGGGCGAATCAAGTGAGATTTGGAAAGAGGGCATCGTGGGCCAGCTCCGTCCGATTCGGCTAATCAGGCCTGCCGATCGAACGTCTTGCTTGTAAAGAAGCAACCGAAACGCGCGCCACACATCAGACTTCAGACGACAATCAGCACAAAACTTTATTTTCATTACACACTTTTATTCCTCCTCTGTCCACGCATTTGTTTTTCTTGCTCTCTCTCCCTCTCAAAACTTCTCAAATGTCCCGTCTTTTACCGTACTGAAAGAAATAAATTTAATTTCGTTACTCCTTGTATTGTCAGTAAAGAAAAAGTATTAGCAATAAAGTTTGCGACTTGTTAATTAATCAATTGCTTTTATTTCATTTTATGAAAATGTATGCAATGCAATGGGATAGGGTACATTCGATGATTACTGTAGTTGAGTTGAGTTGCAGTCCAATTATGCAAGAACTAGGGTACTGTACAAAGGAAACAAAAAACAGAACAAAAGTCCGAGGGCATGTGGGTACACCGTTTCAATGCAATCAGTGCGAATTAGCAAAGACAGAAAAATGACAGAAAAAAGAGGTTAAAAATAAAATAACAATAAAAAAATCTCAGTGATCTTCAGGAAAAAAAGCTACACGTCTTTACTTTAGTTCAGTCTATAACAGTTAGTACTGATAGGATAAAATGGGTTATTATGAACAGAGTTCAGTTATAGAACGATTATCGGTCGACCAGGCGCATGATTTGGTCGAAACAATCCTGGAAAGCCATCATTAGTTTGCCATCAATAGGTTTTGCTCTTGGATTATGCGAAAACTTGATTTGCCGGTTATACATCTCAAGCTGCGAGAGGAGTTCTCTGAAAACAAAAGTTGACTACAAAATAACCAAATCTGCTACTAACTTAAACCGGAATTTACTGTGCGGTGAGATTTGCTCTGCGTAGACGGAGCACGTAGAATGAAGTTTTTGTACATTGTCAGCCAACCTAGAATTTAAATTTCGTTTACGAATTAATTCGTTTATTTCCCTTACATCACAAATTGCTGCATTTTTTCATCAGTGAGCTCGGTGGGAGTAGACGGAAGACTTACAAAGTCTTTTTGTATGACTGCGAGAAGCGATACAATCATATCCTGTAAAAATATTGTCACATGGCACTGCCTAATCTATTGACTTTATTTACTACCGCAAATTGTTATGTTTCCCAGTGGGAATACAATTATTTTGACAATTTCTATGCCACCGATAATTCGTACTCACTACGATACAAAAAAACTGACTCAGTGACGATTTGGAATCAAACTATAGTCATTTTGAGCTTTTACGACTAGAATAAAAAAAAACTAGCGTTAAAAGCATCATCGCGTGGCAAAAGCTTTTAGCTCTACTTGCAGAAATGTAAGGGGACTAACCTTGCTCACTGGCTCCTCTTCAAGTGAACCGGGCTCGTCCAGATTTCGATTTCTTCGTGGAGGAACCACATGTTTCAGCTCGTTACACCCCTCTAACATTGAGAATCTCTTAGAGCTCTTCTTCTCCACAGCGTGTTCTCGGTATGGTGCTTCTGCAAAAAATTCTGCATCTACAAGTTTCTTCAAAACGTTTCGTTTCCAAAACACTATATAACTTTTTTCGCGTAACATGATGAAATTGGGAAACTAAGCGCCACGCAAATCACGTGCAAAACGACACCAATCGCGTGAACCTATCAAATTACACATATGTCATATAATGAAGGCGTTAGCCGTGTCAGTTTGCTCATTAGTGGCCGCATGAGCAGAACCATGAGTTAGATTGAAACTTACTCATAAGCAATCTAGGAATTCACTGGAATCAGAAAAAAAAAGGAAAAAAAAATTAAACTTAAATACACACAGATACACACCTTCAATCTTATTTCCATTTGGGTTTCCGAGCTGCTCAAACTTGGTGGTAATGTCCCGGAGAGATTTGGTACGTGACATTCCGTTGGTATCTTTGTCGCCTCCGTTTATCAACCACGTCACTGGGACTATCTGAAAGTGTATAAAGATATTCAAAGTCCGACTTATTTTGTATATTTAATAAATCCAAACCTTTTCATCACTTCTTTTTCTCAGTGGCTCAGGAGCTTTCCTTTTCTCCTCGTGAATTCCAGACAGAGAGGATGTCTCAGAGCTGTCTGCGTGCTCCGACTGTGCAATTGCAGTGCTCGTAGAGTTGTTCGGGCATTGAAGCGAGAACGGTCGATGATGTTGAAGAGGTGACACCTTTTGGGTCACCAACTGTCTAACTCTCGCCTTTTCATTTCCCTCTTTTCCAATCACAACTTCCCTATCATTAGTAGTAGTGTCTACAACATCCACCGGGGAATCCTCTTGGCTCGTTTCCTCTTTTGGAACGTGACGCAAGTTCCGGATTTTCGCTTTTAACTCGCCCTCCACACTCGGATATGAGTCATTCTGAAACAACACAAATATTCGTAAACGAGCGGGGGCCAACTAATATTACCTTAACAATTTCAATTTTCCGAGTGACTGCATGCTTGAGGCCCCACACTCCCACATCTTTTGTTGTTTCGTCAGACGAGTCCTCTGCTTTTGCGTCGGTTTTTCCTCCGACAGAGGCGATTCGCGACGGGGGGACCGGTACCGGACTGGCTCTAATGTGACGTTCTTGAGAATTATCGGGTTTAGTGGAATTTGTGGCAGTTTGCTTGCTCAGCGACCCGAATGGTGACTTGTCAGACTTTGTCATCGATTCATCAGCCGTATCAGAGTCAATATGCTCCAACTCTGGAGTCTCACCTCGTTTCTTGAGCTTAGAACGGATTTGGCGAAGAAAAACGTTTTCCCCTGCTATCGGATTCATTTTTCCGTAAGTACTCGAGTTCATTGAATCTGGAAGTGGCAAAGTGTCCAGAGAATCATTAGAAACTGTTCGGCTAAGCGACGAGGATCCAGCTCCCTCATTATCGGCATCTGTGCTCTCTTTCCAACTCTCAACTCTTCTCATCGAGTTCAAATAATCATCGATTCTTTGTCCCTTTGGCATTGTGCCACCAAGTCTGGTGACAGCCTTTCTTACGTTTTTCTCGGCCAGTGGAACAATATCTTCTTGTTCACATCTTTCATACTCTTCTGATGCATGCCGAGCATTGCTGTTAAGCACAGACTTCAGCAATTTTGGCTTAGTACTCTGTTGCGGTGGTGCTGGGAATGGAACTGATGATCGAAATGAGGTAACTTTACTGCCTGGTTCTTGGAGGAACATATGACTGTCATCTCTTCTCACATAATTCTTGTTCTGAATTTCGGGATTTGAGTTTCTAGAGTGTAAAGATTCCCTCTCGCGATCTTTTTCGTGATGAGAAGAGTGTCTCGTTTTTGAATCACTCCTTTCTCGGACATGTGATCTTCTTTTTTCATTTTCAAACTTCTTTTCTCCATTTTTCTTCAACTGCTTGTGGACCTCATCGTTAAGCGAGTTGCTCGATATAAGAGTTTCTAAATTGTAGTGAATATCGCGGAAGCGAGGACGATCAGATGGCGACCAGTTCCAGCTGCAAGAAAACGTTGTATTTTATCAAACTAACTTAAACTTTAATGGGGTTACTCTCGAAACCAGCAAAAAAAGCAAAAAATAGAAAAAACCAGCAAAAAAAAAAAATTAAAAAAAAAAAATTTCAGACCGAAATATTGATTTTAAAAAAATATCGACTTTTATTTCTGAAAATTTTCAAAATCGATATTTTGGTCTGAAATTTCCAGGGAATGACCGGAAGTGTTTTTTAAATGATTTCTCAAAGTTTCATATCAATGGGAGCGTTTTCGAAATTTTCGCTGAATTTTTTGCTGGTTTCGAGAATAACCCCATAAACAAACCATTGTAGCATGAGCCGGTAAACCGACGCGGGACACCCTTGTGGGCCATCCATTCGGAATCCGTTTTCCAGTAACCCGTAGACATTTGACAACTCGACTCCTGGATACGGTGCCATTCCGTACGTGGCAATTTCCCAGAGCAACACTCCAAACGCCCAGACATCAGATTTGGAGCTAAACGTGTTGAATGCCAACCCTTCTGGAGCTGTCCACTTGATAGGAAACTTTGCTCCGGCGTGAGCCGTATAAGTGTCTTCCTTCATGAATCTTGCCAACCCGAAATCGGCAATTTTCACAGTGTTATGATCAGAGACAAGGCAGTTTCTGGCTGCCAAATCCCTGTGAATAAAGTGTCTCGCTTCAAGATATGACATTCCCGATGCGATCTGACTTGCCATTTGAACAAGAATGATGGGCGGCAATAGGGTTTTATCGGTCCTCCTTTAAAATTGAAAAAAATAATCATTAAAAAGTAGTATGAAATAGAACAAAGTACCTCAAGTACTCGAGCAAATTTCCATTGCACATAAACTCTGTTATGATGTAGAAGGGAGCTTCGTGAGTGCAAACGCCAAGTAACCGGACAAGATTTCTAGAAAAAAAAATTAACTTTGTCTGGATTTCAGAAAACTTTAAAGTTCCATCCATAACTATCACGCCTCCCCCGTCGTTCAATGCGCCACCAAGTTCGTCGGATAATGAAATTATTTTTTTCCCTCGAAAATTAACTTTTTTGAGAAATTCGAATCATTTTCTGATTATTCAAGATGACATCATCATTTTAATTCAAAAACGAGGTCTTTTTGTCAGCAAATGACCGAGCCTTAGGGTTTTAAAAATGCCCCAGGTACAAACAATTCTGGAAGGCTGAGGTGCCGTTCGATCCCTTGTAAAAACATCACATATTTTTAAACTCTACTCACTTGTGATGTAAATCTTTCATAATTGCCGCTTCCGCCAGAAATTCATGAAGTGGCATGGCATCTTCCTTCAACGCTTTCACGGCAATAGTGCAGTCGTGTCGCTTCCAATACCCTTCATAAACATCTCCGTATTGTCCGCCACCTAGTTTATTGTGCATGATAATCTCCGATCTATCCAGTTCCCATTCATCGGGCGCATTTGGTGACAAGGAGAACAGTCCGCGACCCTTGTCTTTTTTACTCGCTGGGTATTGTAGAAGACAAATCAACCCGTCGGCATGCTGGCTGTGATGATGCACAAGCTCGCCGAGTGTCCGGAACTTCACTTCTTGCGTGATGAACATCTATAAAGCCAATGTTTACACAATCATTTTTAAAGAGCGCTAAACATCACACGGCTGATCAGATCAGAGAGATTGGGTGCATCAATACACACACACAATAGTGTGAATGATAGAAGAGAAAAGCTCACCCGTTCCATATTATCCACGTTTATCCGATAATGAAAAACCCGACCGTCATGTCGCACGGAAATCGTATACTGTCCTAGACTGGTTTCACTTTCTCGGACCAAAAACGATCCAGTGATCCCGCTGCCCAAAATGGCCTCAGAGTCACTTCGCGAGATCTTGCCGTGGTACCACGTGTACTTGTCCAGAGAATTGTACGGGGCGATAAAGTTGCTGGGAACCCATCCAATTTCACCGAGCCGTCGCTGACTACTCGCATCATTTTTTCGCGTCGAGTATAACCGCGCTTCACACCACTCGTTGTTTTTGTTATATCCCAGTATTCGCACCTGCAAATCAGCAAAAAAGTGTTCATTGTGTGATGATTGGGTCGTGTGATGACCAACGGCCGTGCCACTGTCAAGTGACATGAGACACAAGAGTGCTTATGCTCCTACGGAAACTCCCGGCCTGCTACCAATTGATTTATTGATATCTATGTTCTTGTGACGGGGAAGTTGTTGATTTATGAGAAAGTGCTAAATATCTAACCTGGTCTCCTTTTCGTAATGAAAGCTGCTCTTCGCCGACGCCGTGAAAATCATAGAGAGCAACAAAGAGTGGAGATGAGGTGGAAGACGAGGAGGAGACCGTGTTCATATCGTGCACGTTGTTCACCGAGTTCATCGAGCTACATGCTACCAAATCTTCCCTGAAAACAAAAGAACTTTAACTTTTATCACCTATAGTAGAAGCCTATAAAACAAGTCAGTGGAAGGGGGAACGGAGCAACTGCCAAGCGAAAAAGCAAAGAGGCGACCACGAAAAAAAAAACACGAAACATCATCAAAAATTCTGTTCACAATTTTACTTTCGCTTTGGACGGCACGTCCACTCGGCCATAATAATGATGGCGGCCTGTTGAAGAGAACAGGCATGTACACTCAACTTACTTACTTACTTACTCCACCGTAAAATAACAGAATACTTTTGTTAGACAGAATAAAAGAACCGTGATTGATTCCGTATAGAGAGGGGAAGAGAGAGAGAAATGACAAAATCTCCCCCCTCAGGCTGGTTGGCTGGCAAGTCAAGTGGGCGTAATAGGGATAAAATGACAGACGAATTGGGAAATTATTAGGCCACACTCGATGAAAAATGACTGTCGGTTTGAGGGAAATCGACGTGTGTGAGAAAAATAGAGAAAGGCCGGATATAGGATGGTTGCAGGCGGCTTTAAGAGACTTCAAAGAAGATCATAAACGGATGGCCGAACAAATGAAACTTTCCATTTTCGATTTATTATAAAACGATGTTCCCCCGCCTTATACTTCTTGGGGGCGCCAAACATTTATTTTTTATTTACACATTTTTTTTTCGCACAATTTTGGAAAGGATTAGTCGGACAAACATCCCTCGCACATCTAGCCCACAAAGGTGTCTTCCACTACTACTACATGTTTTGACCACTTACAACGAATCAATGGTGGCAGTGATAAAACAAATGCTTTCCGCCAATTTGTGATGCAAATAGTGCATCGGTAATGCGACAGATGGAAGACTCCGTGACATGGCAGATGATGATGAATCGCCCACTTTTGCCAAGTACGCTGTGCTCCGAGATTTTGATGAACGTTTTTTCGTCCGCCGTTTGCTTCGAATCTGCGACCGTTCGCGGAAGCATGGGTTCATTATCATTTTGACTGATAACACGGAAGTAAGCAAAATCCGAAAGTTTTACAGTAGCAATAATCAATAGTAAGGACCAGTGTTGGAATTTCAAGTTTTAGCACCGGGATATTGAAGTCCGAAGTTCCAAAGCGTTTAGAGTGCGGGGTCCGTCCTCCCTAGAGTGACGTGCCGACAACTGATAGAAATGCATCTGCGTGCCGGCGCGCACAGAGACAAGGGTGTATTGTGTGAGAATGAGTGATGCGGGCTTTATGAATGATGATCGGAGTGTCCGCGGAGGCTCGGCCAAGTGGCCCAAGACACCGGCTGCTCCAGCGTATTAACACTTGCTATCTGATTATGATGAAGAATCGAAGGAAATATTTGAGGAACCCAAGCGTAACCCAATCTTTTCCATTTTTCTTGTTCTTTCCGAATCCGTGAAATGGACGGTAAATCTCCCTCGTCATACAAATTGTGGGTTTATCTCTCATGTGGATTGCTGCCGAGCGATTCGATTCAAGGTCACTTGAATCAACGATTCCGAGAAAATTGGCCCCGTTCGTTCGTCTTTGGAATGGGAAAAAGAGCGATGAAAACGAAAACGATCAAATAATTGCGGCAAAATAAGAAGAAATGAAATGACGAATGGCGTCGTAAAGAAACCAAAATATGAGACATTACGATGATTTTTCAATAGCTGAAAAGTTTTCACATCAATTGAAACTAAGAATGTGCAGTAGTACACACTGATAGTAAAAGAAGACGAGTCGAAGCGTAGAATGCTGCTGTTGGGAAGAATGAATGGCGGAGTAAATTTACATGAATAGAGAGAGAGAGAAAGAGAAATGCTGAATTTGCATACATTTCAAAATAGTAGCATAGTAATGGCCATATTTTTGAGAGTACTATGTGTTTTCAACATTTGTATTTCATATTGAAATAAACTGAAATGGGTGAAATAAACTTTAGTTCAAAAATAATGCTCTTATCCAATCATGCAATGCAAAAAGATTTCGACCACGG